>CM042010.1:64211965-64854465 GCA_023525715.1 Cichorium intybus | reverse complement strand
TAATGACATTCCATGTCCCTAGACTTAAATATTTGTAGTATGATGGATATGACAATGTCTATAACTTGAGGGACTATATTTGTGTGGTTCCAATCTCTTTTCTGTAAGGTGCAAATTGATGAACCAAACGGTCAGGGGAAAATAAAGAGTCTCTCATATGGACAGTTAGGAAAATGAAGAGATGGTAAGAGTCTCTCATACGGACAGTCAGGAAAATGAAGAGACGGTCTCTTAATTATGCTCTAAACCCCTATATAACACCAAGACCAGGTATGTTGATAGTATCTAATCTCTCCATCAGAAAATCAATAAAGCACCATTACGGGAAGATAAGGAATCAAGAACATGGCATCATCTTCAAATCTCACACTTCCAAGTAAGTATATTGATCTTGATTATACCTATGAAAATTAATATGTGGTATCAGAGCATAGTTTAATTTTAATTTATCAGACGTAATTTCAATTCTTTGTATGATTCATATCAAATCGTATTCCAGTGAAATCTCTGAAATTTTCTATGCTCTAATTTACTGTTTGATTCCAAACGAATGATTCTATAAAAAAAATTAATTAATTCATGTAACAAAACCTGCTGCCTCTTGTGTACGATTGCTAACTCTTGCGACGTCTCCAGATAATTTTTCGCCTGATTTTTTTTTTCTGCCTTCAACAATGATTTTGAATGTAAAAATCATCCAACGAGAATTATTTGATGACATACCGTTAAGTTACGAAACTTTATATATGGTTTATTGAGACCTTTTGTAATGGGCTCCATTTTCTTTTTTGATTGACAACTTTAATATTATTCTTGTTTATATGTGTGCTCGACTGGACTCCATCTATTTTGATTGACAACTTTAATATTATTCTTGTGTACTCGACTGAATGGGCCTACAGATATGTGTGTCTTCATTCTAATTAGTTTGGATTTTCATTCAAATTATATGTCCGAAAGATGATTTCAAATCATTTCAATGCTTTAGTGGTCCTTTTGTGATGATTATAAATGTAACACCCCATCTTGCATACACCTATTTGGTATATTAATTTATAAAACATTATTATGTGAAAATTTCATTCTTTTAAAAACTTTTCTTTTATGTCAAAAAGACATCTTTTAAAACCTTTGGTCCCAATAAAAACAATTACGTAAATGATATTTAGACAACCTTGGGGGTTACAAACTCATATCAAAACAACCACAGTAAAGCCTTTAATCATCACCAAGCTATGTCCCGTATTAAACTAACATTTCTACCGAAATTTTGGCATGACCCTTGGGTAATATGGACAAATCCATACTGACCCGACTCAATAAAACAACCCAAAAATAATACGGGACATAACATGACTTTATTGTACAATTACAAAGGAATTCTAAACCATAATCATAAATCTCTCAGTTACATGACATACTATACCGCAATTGAGATCCTCTATCTTCTGAACGTCCGTTCTATCTACATTCCTCTCATCAGCTTCTAAGTCCTTTCCTTCTATCATCTGCTAACCAACATCTTGTTCCTAAGTACATAGCATTTTAAAACAAAAATACGTAAGACATAGATGCCTCGTGAGATACATGGGTTTTAAACTCAGTGAGTTTAAATCAATTTAAATATCATTTGCCATTAACAAATAAAGAAAACCTTCCCTTTCTTTTCAAAACCTGCAAACTCCACTGTTATGTTAAAACAATAAAACAGAAGTTCATTGCTATAATCATTAAAACAGAAATCATTACTTCACATCCAAACAAAAGCTCATTGTTAAAACATCAAATACTTTAGCTTAAAATGTCAGGTAAGCAATTCATCATAAGCAAACATAATTCAGGTAGTTTTTTAATCATCATAGACCAACTGTAATTCATGATTAATTTATTATTATTTGACTTTATACGTGTTTCCCCGTATCCCTTTCCCTCCCCGGAATAGAACGAATCTATCCATGAGGGCGTGCTAGTTCCATTTCCCTTCATGGAATAGAACAAATCCATCCATAAGGGCGTGCTGAGACAACTACTTCGCGACGGGAGGTACCATCCCAGTAGTGTCTTTTGACTTCCCCTTACTAGGGTGAGATCCTTGTCCGGACGTCTTTCTTATTACTTTCATTTAGTTCATATTTCAATTTTTACCATTATCATTTATCACAAGTTGGTCTCTAGATAAACATCATTCAAAACAAGTAAACTCATTTTCAATTCATTAACATAAAACCGTACTTCTATTTCAACTTTAAAAAAAAATCATTTGTAAACCATTTCAATCAGTCAACATAAATGAATATTTTCTAATTCAAGCTTTAAAAACCACTTTGAAAACCATTACTCATGAAACATTTATCATAACTTTTAAAAATCATTTGTCAAACTGTTAATCATAAAAAAATTTAACATAAAAACAAAACTTGTTGCTATGTACCCAGAAAAGTCCTCATGTACTCACCTCGGTAGCTAGGTATGTCTAGCTACAATAATCCACTAGCTCTTGACTCTACATGCTTCCAAATATCCTTCAACCTTTATTGATTTAATAAGAGGTTAGTACATGCTACTATACTAGACACATAATATTTATTAAATCATACATAAATTCTTTCTAAACATCATCTAATTCTATTCCAAATATTAAGTGTGGTTATTAAAGTATAATAGTCCATTTGGACACCTTTACCCTTTTTGTCCCAAATTCGACTAATTATGAATTTCTTGAGTTTAACATGTAATTTAATTAACTTCATAATTCTAACATACTTATAAAACGCTACTAATTGCTTAGATGTCAAAACATCTATTGTTTTACTCATTTATGCAATTTTGACAATTCTAAAACAATAAAGTTTCTATAATTAGAAGTTCTTTTAAAACATGTTATTTCTCATATACTTGACTCCAATATTTCACCAATATTTCATAAAAGTCATTTCAGTTCAATTCTATGATCTATTTGTGTCATGTTTTGAAAAATATCAATATTGTCCCAAAAAGGTTGGAATGCCCAATACAATTCCAACACTTTACCATCCTTTTCTTTCAAATACACATAAACATACTCTATAAAAGATTTTTTTTTATCATTCTTTTCACATATAAATGTATCTAACATATTCAATTGATATTCTTTTTGAAGGGTTTCTATGCAATCAATGAACACAAAATAACCTAAGGTTCACATGCAACCCTAATATTGATCTATGTTTTCTTCTATGAAGATTAGAACTAAGAACCTAAAGGATACAATTCAATTCTAAAGAAGAATCAAGAAAAAACCAACCTTAGATCTTATGATCCTTTTAAGCAGCAGCAAAATTATCCTGCCTCAGATGAAAGTCACACCCAGGTGATGGAAGAATCAGTCCAGCAGAGTAAATCCAGAGAGAAGATGGCGTGAATATGAGGTGCCAGGGGGTTCCTTTTATAGCCTCCAAGGGTTACACCTGAAACCCTAAGGAGCCTCCAACTGGACAAGGCTTTTGACCACTTGGACCAGGCTTACCAAAACCCTAATTAGGGTTTCGCCAAACCCTTGGAGATGCCTCCAAGGTGGCGCCACATTTGGTCCCTGGTTTTTCCTGGCCAGTTATTCAACTATTGAATAAATACCAAACCAGTCCCTGCACCTTTTAATTAATTAATTTAATCTCCAAATTAAATCCAATTAATTCTAGATTAAATCTCAATTAATTAATATAGTTTCTAATTAATATATTAGCACTTAAATATATTAATAAACCATATATATTTTCTATTGATTTATTATACGATTAATAAATCAACTATTCTCTCTACTGAACTATCTTTCCTCCACCCATGAGGGCAACCCAAATGGACTTTGCTTTTAACCATAAGATAAAAGTTCAATTACAAGTCATGGCTTAGACACCTAATCCAACAGTCTCCCACTTGGATAAGTCTATGACTTTAATTGTCTGAACTCTGACCCAGTCAGTTCTTGTCCAAAGATAAGTGATCAGATGATCCTCCGTCCAACAAGATATTTTCAGACTCAAGACATGGATAAAATCAATCTGGTCTGATTCACTGTTCCTCGATTTCCGATTTGCATATGACTCTTAGACTACCAATTTAGTCCCGGTTGGCCAACCATTTTAGTCAACTTCAAAATCATCGAGAGGCCTACAGATATCTGTTTCCCGTTAGGGTCAAGGGACGAATAAACTTCGACTCATATACTTATGTCTTTTACCAGACAAATCACTCACAACAATACGTTTTATAACACCGAGTTACCGATGCGTTTTCATATTATCAATGAACAACCGTCTAATAAATCATAACTCATATGTCTTAGCTTAAAGATCAAAAGATATTATCGTCTCAACATTGCTCGTGATGTAATCCATGAAGCAATCCATTGAGCGCGGGTTTATCCAATACTCAAATCTCCATTTCCAAGTACTCACGAATGGTTCAGCAATCCAATTGCAATGTCTAACTCCTTAGACAATCTATTACCAATTCATGACAGTCTTACTTCACACTTACTCCCTTAAAGTGTAATCGACTGTGGATATTTGAATAATCCAATTATTCAGGAAGTAAAACATGCAAAATGAAACACAATGATAAAGTACTGACAAGAGTAGTGAACCATAATAAATCTCTATTATTAAATCACAAGAGTCAAATACAATACATTGTTACATGTTTCGAACCTATCTAATTACTAAAACTTATATCATCTCTTAATCCAATGCTCCTAGCATGCTGATTATGCTTAATCCTACTCAGAGCCTTTGTCAAGGGATCTGCAGGATTATCTTCCGATGATACCCTCTTTACAAGGAGGTGACCTTCTTCTACCCTATGCCTGATGTAGTGGTACTTTCTGTCGATATGTCTGGACTTTCCATGATCTCGCGGTTCCTTTGTCAAGGCGACCGCACCTTCATTATCGCAGAACAGTTCCAAGGGCTCCTGAATACTCGGGACTACTCCAAGGTCACCGATAAAGTTCTTCAGCCAAGCCGCTTCCTTTGACGCTTCACTTGCTGCTATGTACTCTGATTCGCACGTAGAATCAGCCACTGTTTCTTGCTTGGAACTTTTCCAAGTCACTGCTCCACCGTTCAAAAGGAATACCCAGCCCGACTGAGACCGACCACTGTCTCTATCCGTCTGAAAGCTGGCATCTGTATATCCTTCAACTCTCAAGGTATCACTGCCACCGAGGACTAACACCATGTTCTTTGTCCTTCGCAGATACTTGAGTATATTTTTCACAGCTATCCAATGCGCCCTTCCAGGGTTACCCTGGTACCGACTGACCATGCTTAAGGCAAAAGCCACGTCAGGGCGAGTACACGTCATAGCGTACATGATCGATCCCACAGCCGAAGCGTATGGTACTCGACTCATCTCAGCTATTTCCTCGTCTGTACTCGGACTTTGAGTCTTACTCAGCTTCGCATTACTTTGGATAGGCAGCTCTCCCTTCTTGGAATTTTCCATACTAAACCTCTTTAGTACCTTATCCAAGTATGTACCCTGACTGAGTCCAATCAGTCTCTTCTTCCTATCTCTCAATATTCTAATCCCAAGAATATAGGCAGCCTCTCCTAGGTCCTTCATGGCGAAACATTTCCCAAGCCAAGCCTTAACATCTTGCAAGGTTGGAATATCGTTTCCCATGAGCAGTATGTCATCGACATACAGCACCAGAAAAGTGACTATACTCCCACTAGCCTTGACATATACGCAGGACTCATCCTCGCTCCTAGAGAAGCCAAACTCTTTGACTTTCTCATGGAAACAAAGATTCCAGCTGCGAGAAGCTTGCTTCAATCCGTAGATTGATCTCTCAAGCTTACACACCTTATTAGGATACTTTGCATCGACGAAACCCTCTGGCTGATTCATGTAAACATCCTCAGTCAGCTTCCCATTAAGGAAAGCGGTTTTGACGTCCATCTGCCAAATTTCATAGTCATGAAATGCAGCTATGGCCAGCATAATCCTAATAGACTTTATCTTAGCTACTGGTGAGAAGGTCTCGTCATAGTCAACCCCTGGGGTTTGAGTAAAGCCCTTCGCAACCAGTCTTGCCTTGAAAGTGTGTACCTTTCCGTCCATGTCTGTCTTCTTCTTGAAGATCCATTTGCACCCGACTGTCTTTCGACCCGGTACATTGTCAACCAAGTTCCAAACTTGATTGTCATACATGGACTTGATCTCGCTATCCATGGCCTCTTTCCACTTGGCAGACTCAGGGCCCGCCACTGCTTCCTGGTAGTTAGCTGGTTCATCCAAATTTATCAGTGTCCTATCACTGACAAAAGTGTCCCCATCCGAAGTTATATGGAACCCATAAAACTCGGGTGGCATGCTAACCCTACTAGAACGCCTAAGAGGTAAGGATACATCTGTCGGGCCAACAGGAACTTCTTCCTCATGTTGGTTGCTAGTTTCTCCTAAGGTTGCGTCATCTGATGACTCTTGAATTTCTTCCAGATCAATGGTACTCCCACTGTCCTCTTTGAATATGAGCTCTCTCTCTCGAAAGACTGCTCGTCTAGCTACAAAGACCACGTCCTCGCTCGGTCTGTAGAATAGATATCCAAAGGACTGTTTGGGATAACCAATGAAGAAACACCTTTCACTTCTGTCTGCGAGTTTGTCTTGAGTCTCTCGTCTAACGAAAGCCTCACAACCCCAGACCTTGATATGTGCCAACGAGGGAGCTTTCCCCGTCCACATCTCATGAGGTGTTTTCGCAACCTTCTTAGTTGGGACAAGATTGAGGATATGGGCGGCAGTCTCTAAGGCATACCCCCAGAAGTGAATGGGAAGTGAAGCTCGACTCATCATGGAACGAACCATGTCCAACAGGGTTCGGTTGCGCCTCTCTGCAACACCGTTCAACTGTGGTGTCCTGGGAGGTGTCAACTGCGAAACTATTCCGCATTCCTTTAGATAGTCCAGGAACTCGATACTTAGATACTCTCCGCCTCTGTCGGATCTGAGCATCTTTATCTTCCTGCCTAATTGATTCTCTACTTCGTTCTTAAACTCTTTGAACTTTTCAAAGGTGTCCGACTTGTGCTTGATCAAGTAGATGTAACCGTATCTACTAAAATCGTCGGTAAAAGTCACGTAGAACCGCGTGCCATCCTTTGTGGTTGATCTGAATGGACCACACACATCCGTGTGAATAATGTCCAATAGACCCTCACCTCTTTCAAAAGACCCTTTGAAGGGTGATTTAGTCATCTTGCCCAACAGACAAGATTCGCATACATCGTCCGACTTGAGGTCGAATGATTCCAACACTCCATCCTTTTGGAGTTGGGCGATGCGTTTCTTGCTGATGTGGCCGAGCCGACTATGCCACAGACATGCCTTTTCCACGTCACTAGTAGAATCAATATAATTTACACTTTGTCCTAGATTGTCAACACATTTCACAGTTTCATACACACCATTACAAGGATAAGCAGTAAAATTCAAAATACCATTTTTGAAAACAGAGATAGATCCAATATTATTATCAAAAGAAAAATGAAATCCTTGTCTGAATAATGCGTGAAATGAAATAATATTTCTTGCCATTTCTGGCGAATAGCAACAATCTAATAAATCTAAACAAACTTCACTACTAAGCACTAAACTATAAACTCCAATCTTGGTAACAGGGGACGATCTCCTATTGCCCATGATCAAGTTCAGTCTACCGTGCTCCACCTCCCTGCTTTCCTTTAGGCCCTGCATATCAGAACAAATGTGAAAACCACATCCTGTATCAAGGACCCAAGAATTAGAAGATGGTGAGTTTTTAGAGATAGTGTATATACCTGCTGTCGATGGTTTTACTTTCCCATCCTTGACATCCTGCAAGTATTTGGGGCAGCTTCTCTTCCAATGACCCTTTTCTTTGCAGTAGAAACAGTTTGCTTCATCGGGGTTGGCTACACAAGGAATTTGGGAAGTCTTGGTTCTTGAGCCATTACTGGATGACCCGACCTGAACCTTTTCCCTCCAATTTTGCTTAGGAGGGCCCTTCCTTTTCTTTCCTTTGCCACTTCCAATGGCTAGAACGGGCTGATTAACCGAGGGTACACTTTTACCCTTCATCCCGTCTTCAGCTACTCGAAGCATGCGATGCAACTCAGCCATATTAGCCTGATTGTTGTTCAAATGATAAGCCAGCCTGAACTGGTCATAAGAACTCGGCAACGAGTTAAGCACTATGTCAACGGCCAACTGTTCCGGTACAGGCATCGCAAGCTTTCTAAGCCGCTCCACGCAACCTTGCATTCTTTGCACATGAGTGCAGATGGACTCTCCATCTTTGGGTTTGCTGTTCGTGAAATCCTTGACCACTTCGCACCTTTCGATGCGCTCTTGCTTGCGGAACTTTTCCGCTAGCTCCTTGTGCATCTCATAGGGCCAGTAGTCTTCGTATATTCTCTGCAATTCGGGGTTCATTGTGGCGATCATGATGCAGGCCACTTTGGTTGCATCATCAGTATGTTTTTGGTACGAGGCAATTTCCTCGGGAGTAGCAGTTTCTGGGTCGACATCGACAAGCTCGGTCTCGAGAACATACTCTTTGTTCTCATACCTCAGAGCCATCTTGATGTTTCTAATCCAGTCATTATAGTTTGTCCCGTTCAATTGAACCCTGGAACATAGTGAGAGGATTGAGGGAACACTGGAGTTTGATTGGGGAGCGGATTGATCAGCAGAAGACATCTATAAAAAGAAGGTAAGTTTAATTAGATACTTGTCGGTCCTTATAATAACCCAATATAAAATAAGGCTAGGATCCAACTATAACAATTTGCAACATAGAAGAGGGATGCCGTAATCTATAAGCAAATTTTATAAAGGTAGGCGAATGACGATTCAGCCGATTCCACCGCGGAAAAATAATCTTATTATAAATGGAATTCCTAGTTTCTTATGAGATTTATTGAACTGTTCAATAGCATGTTTAATCTCGGATATGCCCCACCGTTTGTGACTGGGATGCCGAGGATCACAAACCGGGTGTGAATAACCATGCAAATTAGCTTGGTGCTCTCGGGATCCATTATCATCTCAAATTGATGTGCCGGTAAACCACACACGCTCCATCAACAATGATAACACCCGAGACACCCATTGCCACTCTTTATGAACCCCTATTGGTGTGCCGGTAAACCACACACGCTCCACCAACGTTTCATAAAGTGCAATGTGCAATTTCATGGGGTAGCATCAAATTCACATTTTCCTAAAGTAACTAGATTGGGATTTGTTTTAGGGTTCTAGTACTTTCAATTATAGCATTATACTTTTAAGAGGCTTAGTGGTTCTATCATACCCGTTCAGCTAACGACACTCGACTGACCAGGAGAGCGGTGGGTAAGAGTAGATACCCATTAGACTAACATTTTATAGTCAGTCGCCTTATACCCTCTTTATAGGACAGTTTTGTGAATGAGGCTTACTAGCGGTAGACTAACCAATTTTCTTATATGTATTAAATTAACTTTTAATCATAAATACATATAAGATATATTTTAATCTTATTAAAATATTTTTAGAATTAATTTAATCTTAATTTTCTCAAATTATTCTAATTTTTTTGAAAATTTAAATTAATTCTTAAAGCTGATTTAATTGGTCTTTTAATTAATTAATTAATTAAACTAATTAAATCTAGGTTACAGATTACCAATTAATCAAATTAATTAACCTGTAATATCCCTTTGAATTTCGAAATTTACATGCCAAATAAAGGGGTTCAAGTTATTTTAGTTTATTTGGTTACCAAAAATAACAACACACAAATAAGGCAAGCAAATCAAGCAATCAAGGAAGGGATCAAGGAGGGTGGCGGCTAGGGTTAGGAAACCCTAGCCTTGAGATCGATTTTGGCCTCCTCCCAAGGGTTAATTTTCGCCAATAACCCTTAGGCACAAAACAATTCAAGCAGTTCATAATCAAACACAAGAAAACAAGCTAGCTCTGATACCACTGAAGGGTTTCTATGCAATCAATGAACACAAAATAACCTAAGGTTCACATGCAACCCTAATATTGATCTATGTTTTCTTCTATGAAGATTAGAACTAAGAACCTAAAGGATACAATTCAATTCTAAAGAAGAATCAAGAAAAAACCAACCTTAGATCTTATGATCCTTTTAAGCAGCAGCAAAATTATCCTGCCTCAGATGAAAGTCACACCCAGGTGATGGAAGAATCAGTCCAGCAGAGTAAATCCAGAGAGAAGATGGCGTGAATATGAGGTGCCAGGGGGTTCCTTTTATAGCCTCCAAGGGTTACACCTGAAACCCTAAGGAGCCTCCAACTGGACAAGGCTTTTGACCACTTGGACCAGGCTTACCAAAACCCTAATTAGGGTTTCGCCAAACCCTTGGAGATGCCTCCAAGGTGGCGCCACATTTGGTCCCTGGTTTTTCCTGGCCAGTTATTCAACTATTGAATAAATACCAAACCAGTCCCTGCACCTTTTAATTAATTAATTTAATCTCCAAATTAAATCCAATTAATTCTAGATTAAATCTCAATTAATTAATATAGTTTCTAATTAATATATTAGCACTTAAATATATTAATAAACCATATATATTTTCTATTGATTTATTATACGATTAATAAATCAACTATTCTCTCTACTGAACTATCTTTCCTCCACCCATGAGGGCAACCCAAATGGACTTTGCTTTTAACCATAAGATAAAAGTTCAATTACAAGTCATGGCTTAGACACCTAATCCAACACTTTTGTCCAACATGACATAGTTATGCACATTTTATCTTCATATATCCATAGAACTTGCATGTATTCATCAAAAGAATTTTTACTCACTTAAGTTCATCCAATTTAATAATTTGATGGTGTTTTGAGTGAACTTTTTTATGAACTAAGCATAATCTAGGCATTAGAAACACCATACAATCATCAATTTCATGAAACCCTAAATTTCTCAAAATTAGGGTTCATCCATATCATTAAATTTCTATGGATTTAACTTAAATAAATCATGGGGGAATGTTTCTTACCTTAAGAGGAAGAGAATGCAGCAAAAAGCCCCTTGAATACTTAGAATTAAAGCTTGATTGGAGCTACACCTACTAGTTTCACCAAGAACACACCTAGTGTTCTTGAGAGAATTTTCTGGAAAAAGAGGGGAAGAAATGACTGATTTGCTCCATTATTTCGTCCACATAACCCCTAAGAAATAGTGGAAGACACTTGTCAAACTTATGGGGTGTTAGATGTCAATTTTGGAGCTGATCTGCCACACCCACGAGGCCACACGTGTCCAGAAAGTGTCCAGCACATAAAAAAACAAGTCTGCAGCGTACACGGGTCGTGTAGACCCACACGGGTCGTGTAGGAAATGTAGAGAAGCTGTCTAGAACCTTTAAGAAGTCCACACGGGTCATTTCCAACCACACGGGTCGTGTACATCCTTAGAAAATTTTTCCAGCATTTCATATTTTCCTTACATTTTATACTCAACTTCAATAAGTCATAACTTTCTCATTTCTTATCTAAATTTCACAAACCATATATGCTTAGAAAGCTAATAAAACGTTTTACAACTTATTCCTACTGAAATTTCCCCAATTCTAATTAAATTTATCGGTATTCAAGCTCAAACCTGGTTACTTCTTGATTTTTGCTGGTTTTGGGTCAACTTCAATCGATCATAACTTCTTTATCCGAACTCCAAATGTTTCCATTCTTTTTCCTGCATTCTTATTTTTCCAAATACTACATTTTTCATGTTTTGAGAAATTTCCTAATTCGAGTTACATTTTGAGTTACTTAGTTCTAAATTTCCAACAACTTTATTTTTACAAGATTTCCCTTTTTATGCCAAATTTCTTCTTAATTCAAGTTCATCAATCATAATTCATACATACACCATTAAGGACTTAATATATGACTTAATTTTAATTATTTACACATTATTACACATCAAATTTATATTTTCCTCATTTCTCCTTTAAGCTCGTAACAAAAGACTTAATCATCCCATTACATTCCGTTCACCAACTTACATGTAAACTTTAAACATTGGAACGAAAGTTGGTTGTTACAATTATCTACCCCTTAAAAGGATTCCGTCCTCGGAATCACTCCTTGGGAAGGGAATTCATTTACAACTACATAGCTCCAAGTAAACATATACTAGTACTTAGTCTTCAATAAGACTCTTGCTTCAAATTCTTATTGCCTTATGCAATCCTTGTTATAATAATTTCTTTTGATTTCATTCAACTGCATTATCACGTTTCCTTTTTCTAAATCGTAATCACTATGATGTATTCCATTTGAAACCAAGATAACTTCATTAATCACATTTAATAATAACTTTGACTTTTCAAAGTCAACATGCAATTCAATTACTTTTTCTTCATGAGTTAGTACTCAAACATGTTTAATTCTTCAATACTTTTGTTTTCCAATGATCGAGTGTATTAATTTTCACATAATAGAGTTTTGGACTATTTATCCAAAATAACATTCTGCTTTATCAGCCATACATAACTTCTAGTCATTAAACTTTATCTCTATGAGTCTTTCTTTACTTTGCTTTATTCCACTATAGTCAACTTGATTATATTATTGGCCTTTTCATAATAACAATGCACCCGCATACACTTGTCAACTAGACATCTTCCATTATTTATCTCCTTAGTACTGAATATTACTAAGTTCCAGACCTCATTGTCCATTCAATTCAATCACTATAATTCCACCAATGCCACATTAATACTATTATAGATGATTAGAGATTCATCTATTTTTTTTCAGTTCACATGTCTCATTGCAATAATTTGTCTCCACATTAAAATTCTAACACTTGGTACAATCTCCTTACTGAGAACTACACCTCAAGTGCTATACAATATCCTTAAACAACTCTTGAGCTCTTTGCTAAACTTAATTTATCAGGTCATGAGACTTATACTTGCATCATTCTATCAATAGGGCTATCATAAGACCAAACATCCAGATTTTCTCATCTACCCCTTAAAAGAAACTGAAGGGCATTTTCTTTTAAGGTCCAAGTCCTTGTATGATTCCTATATAACAATAACTTATTCCAGTTCATCTCTTTTCACTATATATAATCTTAAAACAACCTTAGTCGCAATTTAAATGTGAATTCTCAACATTTTCAACTATATCTATTTGTGATGAAAAGCGACTACACACCGTCTGCCTTTAAGCATATAGACCATTTTGTCGAAAGATATATCACCTTAGTGATAACCATTTCATGAAGAGAGATTCTCAATCTCCTTATGGTATATAGGGAATCTTTTTAAGTAACACATTCAAGTGATAGTTCCAGTTTACTCACGATATAAATCTTACTAATCCAAGGTAGTCATGGTATGCTCCCCTAGTAAGCTCTACGACTTTAAAATTAATAGCTTGCATCATGAACGAATGTTACTATTCCTTAAGAGCGTGCCATCCGCTTATCAACAATAACCATTGATTGTTAGTATGGACTTGCAGAACTAACAATTCATAGCGACTTTATCGTCTCAAAGTACTATGTGAAAATAATGGCATACCTTCATTACTTTAACTTGTTGTTGGAAAACTTCACATATGTCAATTTCCTTCTTGATCTTCAGAATCCAATGATCATGCTTAAACATAGTAAGAAGAATAAGCTCCAGCATACCACGCCTTGCTTCGTGATCTTCAAAATTCCTATTAAATTTCTCAATCGAGATCTACGACTTCAATGATTCCTTTCATTCTTGTTTTCATAGCATTTTCTTTTAGCTACCATAACTTTGCGTATTTATAGTCATATTATGATAAAACATGACACTTAAGGTTTCATGAACTTCACCACTTTTCTATTTTCATTACCTTTCCTTTTATGGCATTTAACCTTATCATTTTTACTTATTAAGGCAATGCACTTATGACTTTACCCTTTTCTTAACCTTTAAATACTTTCATTTGTTATATTCATTCGGATCAGGAAGTCATAACTTCCCTTCTTGTTCATCTTACTCCTTACTCTTATCCTTTATTTTATCCTTGCTTTCTTGCCTAATACTTGTTTAGGCATTCAACTTGTATTTTATTTTTTTATTTTTTTTATTTATATTTATCATAATCTTTAGTAATGATTTTTGAGTTCCCCGGTTGTCCTTGGATGACACACCATGGGATAATATTATGTCTTTCTTCTTACACTTGCTTCACATAGTCATATGATTCGCCTCCGAATAATAAGCCATATTATCATTGTTTACATTTCTGACTAAGTGTTTCATATTCCTTTTTCTTTTTATCTGAGCTTTATTAGTATATGTAACCATACTTTCGATCTTTCGTTACTTCAGTCATTATACTGACACAACTAATATCGTTATTTCGTAGTCTTAACTCATTTCCGTTAGACAACAGAATCCTTAATCACTCAACTTGGAAGATTTACATACCATATTTTATATTTCTTTTGCGTCATATATCTTCAACTGATTGGCATATTACATATTAATTATATTTTTCTTAGTGGTTTCCCTCATAATTCCTCTTGTTCATATATGTATACTTTATAATGGTAGCCAACCCATATAGGGTATCTCGGTTATCTTAACTGATTCATTTTTTAAGTTTGCCAATTCCATAATACATACTCATTTTATTATGTTTATTACTTCTAGAAATACTTTTAATGTTTTCAATTTATACTTGATTTTATTACATAGGTATATCAATCATATGTCAATTAATCCTTCCTTCTTCTCTTCCCTATTCCCTACAGGAATCCATTACCAGGTTCCCAAGATTCCTTTATGATTCCACCAAACTCAAATACATATCCTGTGGTTATGATAGTACGGGCCCATATTATTATAACCACCTATACATATTTGTTTCTGGTATCACCACTAGGTCTCCTGGTCCACTGGTTCATGCTAACTTATAACTCTCTATCACTCTTGACTTATCTTAGACTAATCGGCTTAACCATCCTATAGGTCTGCAACCTATCTTACAATACATCCTATCATAACCCTTACTTTCGTACTTACAGTCTTATCTTAAGTCCGTATTCTCACTTCATCCTCACACAGTTTAAGCCTAGGTTCGAGTCTCGACACCTAATTCGCTTAAACTATGGATCTGATACCAAATTGCAACACCCCATCTTGCATACACCTATTTGGTATATTAATTTATAAAACATCATTATGTGAAAATTTCATTCTTTTAAAAACTTTTCTTTTATGTCAAAAAGACATCTTTTAAAACCTTTGGTCCCAATAAAAACAATTACGTAAAAGATATTTAGACAACCTTGGGGGTTACAAACTCATATCAAAACAACCACAGTAAAGCCTTTAATCATCACCAAGCTATGTCCCGTATTAAACTAACATTTCTATCGAAATTTCGGCATGACCCTTGGGCAATATGGACAAATCCATACTGACCCGACTCAATAAAACAACCCAAAAATAATACGGGACATAACATGACTTTATTGTACAACTACAAAGGAATTCTAAACCATAATCATAAATCTCTCAGTTACATGACATACTATACCGCAATTGAGATCCTCTATCTTCTGAACGTCCGTTCTATCTACATTCCTCTCATCAGCTTCTAATTCCTTTCCTTCTATCATCTGCTAACCAACTTCTTGTTCCTGAGTACATAGCATTTTAAAACAAAAATACGTAAGACATAGATGCCTCATGAGATACATGAGTTTTAGACTGAGTGAGTTTAAATCAATTTAAATATCATTTGCCATTAACAAATAAAGAAAACCTTCCCTTTCTTTTCAAAACCTGCAAACCCCACTGTTATGTTAAAACAATAAAACAGAAGTTCATTGCTATAATCATTAAAACAGAAATCATTGTTTCTCATCCAAACAAAAGCTCATTGTTAAAACATCAAATACTTTAGCTTAAAATGTCAGGTAAGCAATTCATCATAAGCAAACATAATTCAGGTACTTTCTTAATCATCATAGACCAACTGTAATTCATGATTAATTTATTATTATTTGGCTTTATACGGGTTTCCCCGTATCCTTTTCCCTCCCCAGAATAGAACGAATCTATCCATGAGGGCGTGCTAGTTCCATTTCCCTTCATGGAATAGAACAAATCCATCCATAAGGGCGTGTAGAGACAACTACTTCGCGACGGGAGGTACCATCCCAGTAGTGTCTTTTGACTTCCCCTTACTAGGGTGAGATCCTTGTCCGGACGTCTTTCTTATTACTTTCATTTAGTTCATATTTCAATTTTTACAATTATCATTTATCACAAGTTGGTCTCTAGATAAACATCATTCAAAACAAGTAAACTCATTTTCAATTCATTAACATAAAACCGTACTTCTATTTCAACTTTAAAAAAAAATCATTTGTAAACCATTTCAATCAGTCAACATAAATGAATATTTTCTAATTCAAGCTTTAAAAACCACTTTGAAAACCATTACTCATGAAACATTTATCATAACTTTTAAAAATCATTTGTCAAACTGTTAATCATAAAAAAATTTAACATAAAAACAAAACTTGTTGCTATGTACCCAGAAAAGTCCTCATGTACTCACCTCGGTAGCTAGGTATGTCTAGCTACAATAATCCACTAGCTCTTGACTCTACATGCTTCCAAATATCCTTCAACCTCTATTGATTTAATAAGAGGTTAGTACATGCTACTATACTAGACACATAATCTTTATTAAATCATACATAAATTCTTTCTAAACATCATCTAATTCTATTCCAAAGATTAAGTGTGGTTATTAAAGTATAATAGTCCATTTGGACACTTTTACCCTTTTTGTCCCAAATTCGACTAATTATGAATTTCTTGAGTTTAACATGTAATTTAATTAACTTCATAATTCTAACATACTTATAAAACGCTACTAATTGCTTAGATGTCAAAACATCTCTTGTTTTACTCATTTATGCAATTTTGACAATTCTAAAACAATAAAGTTTCTATAATTAGAAGTTCTTTTAAAACATGTTATTTCTCATTTACTTGACTCCAATATTTCACCAATATTTCATAAAAGTCATTTCAGTTCAATTCTATGATCTATTTGTGTCATGTTTTGAAAAATATCAATATTGTCCCAAAAGGGTTGGAATGCCCAATACAATTCCAACACTTTACCATCATTTTCTTTCAAATACAAATAAACATACTCTATAAAAGATTTTTTTTATCATTCTTTTCACATATAAATGTATCTAACATATTCCATTGATATTCTTTTGTCCAACATGACATAGTTATGCACATTTTATCTTCATATATCCATAGAACTTGCATGTATTCATCAAAAGAATTTTTACTCACTTAAGTTCATCCAATTTAATAATTTGATGGTGTTTTGAGTGAACTTTTTTATGAACTAAGCATAATCTAGGCATTAGAAACACCATACAATCATCAATTTCATGAAACCCTAAATTTCTCAAAATTAGGGTTCATCCATATCATTAAATTTCTATGGATTTAACTTAAATAAATCATGGGGGAATGTTTCTTACCTTAAGAGGAAGAGAATGCAGCAAAAAGCCCCTTCAAATACTTAGAATTAAAGCTTGATTGGAGCTACACCTACTAATTTCACCAAGAACACATCTAGTGTTCTTGAGAGAATTTTCTGGAAAAAGAGGGGAAGAAATGATTGATTTGCTCCATTATTTCGTCCACATAACCCCTAAGAAGTAGTAGAAGACACTTGTCAAACTTATGGGGTGTTAGATGTCAATTTTGGAGCTGATCTGCCACACCCACGAGGCCACACGTGTCCAGAAAGTGTCCAGCGCACAAAAAACAAGTCTGCAGCGTACACGGGTCGTGTAGACCCACACGGGTCGTGTAGGAAATGTAGAGAAGCTGTCTAGAACCTTTAGGAAGTCCACACGGGTCGTGTCCAACCATACGGGTCGTGTACATCCTTAGAAAATTTTTCCAGCATTTCATATTTTCCTTACATTTTATACTCAACTTCAATAAGTCATAACTTTCTCATTTCTTATCTAAATTTCACAAACCATATATGCTTAGAAAGCTAATAAAACATTTTACAACTTATTCCTACTGAAATTTCCCCAATTCTAATTAAATTTATCGGTATTCAAGCTCAAACCTGGTTACTTCTTGATTTTTGCTGGTTTTGGGTCAACTTCAATCGATCATAACTTCTTTATCCGAACTCCAAATGTTTCCATTCTTTTTCCTGTATTCTTATTTTTCCAAATACTACATTTTTCATGTTTTGAGAAATTTCCTAATTCGAGTTACATTTTGAGTTACTTAGTTCTAAATTTCCAACAACTTTATTTTTAAAAGATTTCCCTTTTTATGCCAAATTTCTTCTTAATTCAAGTTCATCAATCATAATTCATACATACACCATTAAGGACTTAATATATGACTTAATTTTAATTATTTACACATTATTACACATCAAATTTATATTTTCCTCATTTCTCCTTTAAGCTCTTAACAAAAGACTTAATCATCCCATTACATTCCGTTCACCAACTTACATGTAAACTTTAAACATTGGAACGAAAGTTGGTTGTTACAATAACTGTACATTATAATTGTCAATTTAGTAGTTTCAAAATATATGGAATATTTTAAGCCCCTTTTGATTTCCTTTTAAGATGCTAATAAAACGTTTCATATTATATTATGATTGTGTGAATGTGTCATAATTAGCTCACCGTAATGTTGCCATTATATAATAATTTTAGTTTAATAAACTTTTAGCTTCTTTAAAATGATGAATGGATTATAAGGTTTTATTTTATTTGCATCCTAACTATATGATGAAAATAAATATACTTTATTTTATTCATTTCTAATCCCTGATTATATAATTTGGTTAGTAACATTTTGATGAGTGGTAACTTTAATGTTAAGCCTAAACGACTGGACCAAAGAAAGGTTGTTTAAGTCTGACGTTAAAGTTTATTAAACACCACATTAAGCAAATTGTTTGAATTATTATTCAAGGAACCCAAAGGCTAATTGAATAACGACTCACACAATGAATTTTAGCATAATATGCATAAATGTTGTATTTCGACCCAAAAGTGATTGCAATATTTATGTAGCGTAGTATAAAAATTAAGGACATCATATTGTTCAATTATTGGTCTAGCCAAAGCGAAACTAATAATTGGGTAATTGTGTCTATCCGACCTATTATTTTGGTGTTAATGATAGGTATAGTAACATGAGTGTTTTGATTATCCCATAATTCACTTCAGTATCTTCTTCGCATATATTAAATAATAATCTTATTTCAGCATCTACTATCTCACCAAGTCACATAATCGAAACATTGACTGGGACTAACTTTGCGACATGGAGGGATTCTCTGAAATTGGCACTTGGAGTAACGGAACTCGATCATGCTTTGCGTTTTGACCCTCCTGAATCTCTTAATGAAAATAGCACTGCTGAACAAAAACAATTTTACGATAAATGGGAAAGTTCAAATCGCATGTCGCTTATGATCATAAAGAACTCCATTTCAATGGCCATTCGTGGAGCCATCCCTGACTTCGAAAATGCAAAGACCTACCTAGAATATGTAGAGGAACAATTTCGAGGTACATCAAAAGCTCATGCTAGTACCCTTATCCTCAAAATGTTGACGACAAAGTATGACGGATCGAGTGGTGTACGTGAACATATTATGATAATGACTGACATGGCAAACAAATTAAAAAGTATGGAAATGGAAATCAGTGAAGGTTTCCTCGTTCACTTCATCATGACATCCCTTCCCGCTCAGTTTGGTCCGTTCAAGATCAACTATAACATACAACGGGAAAAATAGAAAATGAGTGAACTAATAGCCATGTGTGTCCAAGAAGAAGAACGACTCAAAGCTGAGAAGCCTGATGTTGTTTATGTCACTACGACCACAAATCTCGATAAAAAGAAAGGTAAAGCTCATGGTAGGGAGAAAGGGGGTCCTAGCAAGGTCCAAACCGCAGGTACAAGTACCCGTAAGTTTGACAGTAAGCCTCGTTGTAAATTCTGTCATAAGAAGGGACACTCTCAACGAGATTGCCCCAAGTTTAAAGAGTGGTTAGATAAGAAAGGTAACACTGATGCTTTTATGATTTATGAGTCATTAAATATAAATGTCCCTTTTAATTCATGGTGGATTGACTCTGGTTCCATGGTACACGTATCTAACTCATTGTAGGGATTCCATACAATCCAAAAGCTGGAAAAAAGGCAAAGAACAATTAAAGTTGGGAAGGAGAAGACTTAAATGTGGAAGCTGTTGGATCACTTCCTTTACTTTTGGAAAGTGGTTTTACTCTAAGTCTTAATAATACTCTTTATGTACCGGGTATTACCCGTAACTTGATATCAGTATCTAAATTGGCAAAAGAAGGCTTTACTCTTACTTTTAGATATGATGATGTTATTATTAGTTCCGGTTCCTAAATTGTTGGCCATGGTTGCTTAGACGGAAGTCTCTATAGATTACGTTTGGACAATCACTTTATGGAATCTTTAGTATTGTTTAATATTAACGAGAACTTAAGTAAAAGAAAACGAGAAGTGGAAACTTCATCCATGTTATGGCATCAACGCTTAGGCCATATTTCACGAGATAGAATGCTAAGACTCGTGAAGGATGAAGTATTGCCAAACCTTAACTTCTCTGACTTTGATAAATGTGTTAAGTGTATGAAAGGGAAGATGACCAAAAGCAATAAGAAAGGGTCCACAAGAAGTTCAGGTTTACTTGAACTTATTCATACTGACATTTGTGGACCTTTTCCTATGGGCATAAGTGGACATAAATCATTCATTACTTTCATTGATGATCACTCTCGTTACATGTATCTGTACTTGATAAATGAAAAATCTGAATCTCTAGAAATGTTCAAAACTTTTAAGGCTGAAGTTGAAAATCAACTCGACCATAAAATAAAAGTGGTGAGATCGGATAGGGGTGGTGAGTATTACGGCAGACATACAGATGTTGGTCAAGCACCCGGCCTTTTCTTTGAATTTTGTAAGGATAATGGGATTGTTAACCAATACACCATGCCTGGTACTCCTCAACAAAACGGCGTTGCCGAGAGGAGGAATAGGACTCTAATGGACATGGTGCGAAGTATGCTTGCAAACACAAACTTTCCCCAATTTCTATGGATCGAGGCATTAAAAACGGCAGTCCACATCTTAAATAGAGTTCCTTCAAAGTCTGTCCCTAAAACTCCTTTTGAGATCTGGACAGGAAGGAAACCAAGTTTAAGATATTTAAAGGTGTGGGGTTGTCCGGCCGAAGCAAAACTGTATAATCCTCAATCACAAAAACTAGACATGAAAACCATAAGTTGCTTCTTCATTGGGTACCCTGAAAGGTCTAAGGGTTACCGATTTTATGCTCCGTCACATAGTACACGAATTATAGAAACGAAGCATGCTGATTTTCTTGAGAATGTCAACATCAGTGGGAGTGGTTTATTAAGCGACTTTGATCTCCCAGAGATTAATGAAGAGGCACCTATTATTCAAGTGCCTGCTTCAATTAACACCTCCTTAGGAGATTCAAGTCAACACAACATGCCTCACGAAAACGATTCTTCGAACGTTGAGGCAAATGAAATACCACAAAATGAACCCATTCAAGAAGTTGACAATGAAAGACAAGAAATTTAACAGCCTATAAGACGATCTCAACGATCTAGGCGACCCACGAATTTTGACGACTATATCACATATTTAAATGAGGTCGATCTTGACATAGGGAATGAAAGTGACCCCATTACATATAGTGATGACATAAATTGTGATCAATCATACAATTGGAATGAAGCTATGACTGATGAGCTCAATTCCATGAAAAAGAATGATGTTTGGGAACTTGTTGAATTGCCAAAGGGTTGCAAACCTGTTGGATGCAAGTGGGTCTTCAAGACCAAATTGGACCCGAATGGAAACATCGAACGATATAAGGCTAGATTGGTCGCTAAAGGGTATACATAAAAGGAGGGTATTGATTACCAAGAAACTTTCTCACCTGTTTCTCGAAAGGACTCCCTTAGGATCGTAATGGCCCTTGTAGCTCATTTTGACTTAGAGTTGCATCAAATGGACGTCAAAACAGCTTTTCTTAATGGAGATTTACACGAGGATTTTTATATGACCCAACCTGAAGGTTGTATTCCTAATCGTCAAGAACATCTTGTGTGTAAACTCAAGAAATCAATATATGGGTTGAAACAAGCTTCGCGTCAATGGTATTTGAAGTTCGATGAAGTCATGAAGAAAAACGACTTCATTAAGAACCAAGTAGATCAATGCATATACCTCAAGATGAGTGGGAGGAATTTCATGATACTTGTCCTTTACGTAGATGACATTCTCTTTGCAAGTAAAAATATTGATTTGTTGCATGAATCGAAACGTTTATTGTCACGTCATTTCGATATGAAAGATCTCGGTGAGGCCTCTTATGTCATAGGAATAGAAATACACCGAGATAGAGCCCAAGGGACTTTAGGATTGTCCCAAAAGGCGTATATCGAACGCATACTTAATCGATACAACATGCAACAATGCTCCCCCTCAGTTGCTCCCGTAGTTAAAGGGGACGTTTTTGGTTTATTTCAGTGCCCAAAAACAAAAGTAGAACTAGAACAAATGAAGTTAATCCCTTATGCTTCGGAGGTTAGAAGCTTAATGTATGCCCAAGTTTGTACCCGTCCCGACATCGCTTATGTTACTGGCATGCTAGGTCGTTATCAATCCAATCCCGGCCTAGATCACTGGAAAGCTACCAAGAAAGTCTTGCGATACTTACAAGGGACGAAAGAAAACAAACTTGTTTACAAAAGAAGTGATAGTTTGGAAGTGATAGGTTATTCAGACTCTGACTTTGCCAAGTGCAAAGATGAAAAAAAGTCAACTTCAGGATACATCTTTATGCTGTCAGGAGGGCCAATATCTTGGAGGAGCCATAAGCAAAAGTTGACGACAACCTCAACAATGATGGCCGAATATGTTGCTGTTTATAATGCAACTTGTCATGGAAAGTTGTTGAGAAATTTGATAAAAGGGCTCATGATTATCAATTCCGTAGAGAGGCCATTAAAAATCTATTGTGATAATTCAGCAGCCGTAAGTTTTTCAAATAACAATAGTTCAAGTGGGGCTGGCTTATACCTCGATACAAAATACTTGTTCGTACGAGAACGAGTGGAGGAGAATGATATTTGTATCGAGCATATTAGCACCAGTAATATGCTAGCGGATCCAATGACGAAAGGTCTACCACCCAAAGTATTCCAACAACATGTCGTCAATATGGGCTTAAGGGTAGACCTAGTATGATGTAATTATAGCATATTGTTTTATTGGAAATTTGAATCTTAATTATCAAGTACTTGATTATAACTCCTCTATTATATGCGTTTTGTCTATATTAATAACTTGTGCACACTTACTTTCTATATAGACAAATGTACTGCATCACCACTTAACTCTAAAGTCATTTGGCGAAAATTAATCGTAAGTTTCATATGAAGTGCCATTGTATGATTGGTGGGGGTCCCGTATCTAAAAACGATGCGTCAGGCTGTACTTTTTTGGCTTGGTATTAATATGAAACATGATGAACTAATCTTGGCCAAATAACGAAACGTGTATACAAATAGTCACTCGGCCAAGTGGGAGAATGTTGGAAAATAACATTATTGTGGCCTAGGACTATTTTGTAATTACATGGTAGGTACTTTTATATTAGGTACCGTAATGTTTGCCATAATGACATTCCATGTCCCTAGACTTAAATATTTGTAGTATGATGGATATGACAATGTCTATAACTTGAGGGACTATATTTGTGTGGTTCCAATCTCTTTTCTGTAAGGTGCAAATTGATGAACCGAACGGCCAGGGGAAAATAAAGAGTCTCTCATATGGACAGTCATGAAAATGAAGAGACGGTAAGAGTCTCTCATATGGACAGCCAGGAAAATGAAGAGATGGTCTCTTAATTATGCTCTAAACCCCTATATAACACCAAGACCGGGTATGTTGATAGTATCTAATCTCTCCATCAGAAAATCAATAAAGCACCATTACGGGAAGATAAGGAATCAAGAACATGGCATCATCTTCAAATCTCACACTTCCAAGTAAGTATATTGATCTTGATTATACCTATGGAAATTAATATACTGAACTTATATGTTCAGTAGACAGTAAGAAAGATTATTAGACATAGATACTATTTCTATTTGACTTGATGCATAAATATGCCCTCATTTATTAATGGTACTCACCGTATAAAGCATCACTAAGAAGATAATTGGCGGAAAGGCTTTTAATTCCTATGTACCCCCAGTTTCTCCAAAACAAATACCAATTGAAAGGCAACAAATTTTCTAGTTCAAGAATTTCATCAAACAGTTGGTGTTCATCTTTTATAAACCAAGAAACCAAAACAAAAGTTGTAGAAATGAAGCACATAAATTACGCCTAACGTAAAATAGACACTGTAATCACTTTCAGTTTCCAAACATAAAGGGTTAAATTAAAATATGTATCCCATCCAAAAGATCTTTTTCAATTATTTTGTTGCAATGCTAGTTTCATTATATGGAAGCTTAAAGAACAAGCTTTAATGGACAAGAAGAATAGTCCCTGATGGAACGTCACCAAGTGGCATAAAAGATCTGGTGTCCATAACCATTAAAGGAAAAAACCTGTATACCCGGTCATATAACCTATCCTACCGTCCACACCTTCACATCGCTGCAATGGAAGGAACTACCATTGACATCAGAGTTGCAGGAACATCCATCAATTGTAGGAAAATGACATGATTATTAGACTCTGAAACAAGCTCGGTAAAATTAGATACATCCTCGAGTCAATCACTTAAATACCAGTGTGATAACCAAGCACACAGTTGTTTCAATCGTACAGCCAAAAATATTGATATTGAATAAAAAAAAGAAGGCCCTTCACTTCACCTTCATCTTTATCGACATAGAAACTCTGGGATCATTCGGTTTCTATCTTTGTTCTTTGAAAATAGAAAACCCTGGAACCCAATTCAAATAAAATCGCATATAGAAGCTTTAACATAGTTCAACCTCCCACCATAAAAAGAAAATGTATGCCGACAATAAACAAAGACGCAATTTTGATTCAAGAATCCCCAACTTGACATTCTTCACGACCAATGAATTCATTAGTAATCCGTATTGGGGTTTTTAAAGCCAATCTTTTTCAAACACCAAGACGAAATAGAAGGACGTGTTCTTTTCTGGAGCGAGTATGCGGAGTCGATTGAAGAGGGAAGAAGGCGGTGGTTGAACATTGTAGCGAAGAAGATATAGAAGGAAGACAATATATACAAACAGATTAAGTGAAGCCGCTACGGCTAATTCGATGTTTGATTTGGGGTTTGAGAGTGAAAAAGTACTGAATTGAATTCCTTTTTTTAGAGAGAGAGAAAGAGGAAGAGAATTTGCAGGTGTCCGACATGCAAGAGAAGCCAATATAGAGTTGGAGCAATTCTATTGGCACCTTGAAACGGCGAAACTGGCTGGAAAGACCTCAACGTTAACCTCATGCGCTCTTCCGTGGGGCCTAATCTTCTCCTTTTCTTGTATAGCACCCTTCTCTTCGATCAAAACAACCACGTGTACCACTTATGGGAGTCGTCTTCTATAGAGAGAAAGATGAAGAGAAGAAGTGGAGAAAGGGGATTAATTAGATGATAGAAGGGCGGGTGGTGGAATTACAATGAGAAGGGGATTTGGTGAAATGGCGCACGAAAGCGGGTCTGCAAGCCTTCTGCACAAAGGAAAGGTTACAGAAGGGAAGCAATCGGTGGAAATCTCTTGAATCGTTTCCTCCTAGGCTGGCTACTCAACTCTAAATCGTGTCGTGATTGCATAAAAACGTGTCGTGGGCATGGATTCAGTCGTCTCATTGTTTGGGCTATGTGTTGTCCGTTCCATTTTCAAGGAGAGAAAGAGGAAGAGAATGGAGAGAGATAGGAGGTGCTAATAGCAAAGACGAATGAGGAGAGCGGTTTGGGAGAATGTAAAATCTCCTGTGGAAAGATGAAGAAGATTGAGATAGAAGGGCAGGTGTCTTTTGCCTTCAAAACGTGTAGTGAAAGTAGGCTTGACTCATCCATCTCAAACGTGTTCGCTACTCTTCTGTTAACTAAGAAATTATTGACACACGTTAGGTATGGTTTGCTGACTTGTCAATCCTAAAATCATCCCTCTCCTAAATTTGTAGTGTCCATTTGCTAAAAATTCAAGCACACCGGTGATTATATATAATAATGATATATATATATATATATATATATATATATATATATATATATATATAGATAACCGATCGGGTGAGGACTCCTATTTTCGTGAGGACTGCGAGGACTAATCTTAACCATTAATCTGAAAAAATGAAGGGCTGTGATAAATCCGGATTTTTTTTATTTGTTATTACTGACGTGGTGGCATTTTTGTGATTAATGGGAACTTTGAGTTACTTCTCCTGTAAAGGGTAAGGATTTTGAGGGCTGGATCGTCATTTGTATTTTCTTAAACCCTCGTTCATTATCAACCCTCGTTCAGTTATTCCATCGTTCTTACGAAATCCAGTCGAGTGATCTTCGAAAATTCTCGTTCGTTTTGTTTAATCGTTCGTAATCTTCCCTTCGATGTGTGTTTGAAGCATAGATATTGTTGAATCGATCGTATTTTGCTCCAATTTGGTACTACATTTTCCGGTTTATCTGTGAAGAACGTAGGTGAGTTTTGTATGATTTTGTTCATTTTTTGCTGTTAATCTTATGATTTGTGCTTATTCTAGTTAATATTTAACCTAACATTTGTATTTTTCAGTATCGATCGTTGTACTGTCTTTGCATTCCCGGATTATCTGTGTGACCTCGTTTTTTTCGAAATTTCTGGTTAAATGGAATCAGGTATGTTTATTTACTTGATTTAATGTGTTTATTTGTTCTGTTTGTGTTTTATATTATGATATAGATGTGTTTTTCTAAAACCCTAGTTATTTGTATCATATTTTCTTAAACAGATGTGTTTTAGATGGTTGTTTTTTTTGAATTTTTCACATATGTATCATTGCTCTAATCATCCAATCAATGAAAGTACATTGCTATAATCTGTAGTCTTCTGAAAGTACAATGCTGTGGGATTGTGTTAGGAACAACTGAAAGTAGGATTCTATAATTAACAAATCAATCAAAGTATATTGTTATAATCTGTAGACTTCTCAATGTACAATGTGGTGGACTTGTGGTAGGAACAACTGAAAGTATGATGCTATATATAGCAAACATATCAAGTACAATGATACAATAAGATATTTTGAAAGTAAAATTCAAAAAGCAACTGATGAAACAAAAGTGCATTGTTATTTATTGTTTTTTAATACTTTGTGTTTGATATATAGGCGATTCTAAAAAGAGGAAGAGAAAGTCTGTTCATCTAAAAGGTAAAAGTAAAGCTAGTTATGTTGATCTTTCTTCAAGTCGAAAATCAACATTAAAGGCTCAAAATGTAGTTGAAGTTTCTTCCAGTAAACCAGTGAAAGTTAAAAAGGGCAAAATTACAAGTTCTTCAAAAGCAAATAGTAGTGATGAAGATTTTGTTTCTTAACCGGTGTTTGATCAAGTTGAAGTTCCTGTGAAGAAATGTGGTATTGCTTTTAGGAACCCATTTGGTTTGATTTCAGAGATATTTAGTTCATTTAATGATAATCAGAAATCTACAGTGAATGAAATAGGTTTTGGATTTATAGGTGATTTTGTAGTAAAAAAATTTGGAAGGGATTTGTGTTTTTGGATTCTGGAGAACTATGATGAGAAAAGAAATGTCTTGTGTGTGAATAATCAAGTCATTCACATCACAAAGAAGAGTGTTCATGATATATATGGATTACCTATGGGTAACATCCCGATGATTTTACCTATTAAAAGCCGTTTTGGTGATCCTATAATTAAAAAGTGGAGGGATCGGTTCGGTAAGGACAAAGAGAGGATTAGATTAGTTGATTTGAAAAACTTTTTTGAGAAAAGCACTGATTTTGGTGAGATGTTCATACTAAACTTTTTGGTTGCTTATGTTACTATTATGATCGATGCTCCAGCAATGGGTACATGCAACCAGAAGTTTTTAGAGAATTTTAATAAACATCTTAATGTAAAAGAGTTTGATTGGTGTGGTTTTGTTATTGAATGCTTGAAAGAAAGCAAGAGGGGTTTGAATCTTAATTCAAAAACACAATATGCTGGTCCAGTTGCCTTTCTTGTGGTAAGTTTAAATTTATAATTTTGTATCACATTGTTAGGCTTTTTGTTTAATTAATGATGCAAACTTCGTTTTTACGTGTTGCAGTTATTATACCTTCATTGCACGAAGTTGCGTTCTGATGTTTCTGTTAAAAGAGTGTATCCAGCTACTTCTTATTGGAGTGTTAAAAAAGTTTGTGATAGGTTGAAAAGTTTACAACATTTTGGTGATGTTGATGTTATAGAAACATACAAAGATAATGTAGATGATGATGATTCACATAGTAAGAAGCAAAAGAAGATGAAGGAGAAAAAGAAGATTAAGGAAAAGAAGAAGGTGGATGTTTCATCTAAAAAAATGGAATCAAGTGTAAGGAAGAAGACATTAGATAAGGAAGTTAAAGGTAATATAATGTAGATGATCATGTTTTTTATAATTAATGTCTGATATTTTACTAATAATTGTTTATTTTTTCTAAATCAGATGATGTTATCTTGGACAAAGGGAAGAAGGTTGTTGAAGATATAAGTGAGAAGGATGTTAGAGAAAAGGATGATGTAAGTGAAGAGGTGGTAAAGTCTGTTGATCATAATTCTGATTTTGATGTTATTTTAGATGGTACAAGATCTTTAGAGGTATGTAATTATTTATTAATTTGTTAATTTTATACAAAAATTATATCATAGTTCATTTGTTATTTTGGTGATGTATTTGTTAATGATGCAAATTTTTTTTCAGTCTTTTAAAGAAAAGTTGAATAGTGTGTTTAAAAAATATTTTGAATCCAAATCAAGCATTGATGAGTGGATTAGACGTGCGTGGAATCAATTCCCAGGAAATTAGGAGATTTTGGAAAATGCTACCAACCATAATGTAGAGTTCAACAAGGTTCATGAAAAGATTGTACTAGTTGATGATGAAGATTTTAATGATGTTACTCCAGAAAAGGATAATGATTTGAATGAAGAAGGAACGAGTGGTAAAGAAAACGAGCTTTCTGTGACACAATTACTCGATGATCCAAATTTTTGTGCTGAGATTGAGAGAAATGCTCTTGCAGTTATTGCAAAACAATCTACTACTTGTGTAGTTGTTAGTGAAGGTTTGGTAGGAAGTGTTGGTGTTCAAGAAGAAATTTCAGATGAAGAGTTAATTGAGGCTAGTAAGATTATTAGTCAAATTAATTTGGGTAAGCAAGAAGTTCAAGTAAATGTTGATTTTACAACTCCAAAAGATGCAATTAAAATGGGTAGTTCAGTTACAAAGACAAGTGATCAGACAATTTTATCTCCAATCCCTATTCGATCTTTTAATGTTGAAGCTGGCCCTAGCAGACCAAAAAGAAAAATTAAGCCTGCACCACCCCTTTGTTCTCCATATGATACAAAATTGGTTGATTCGAGTGAAAAGGTAAGTCGTAATGAAGAAAGGGTTGCTGGTAGTGTCTTTCTTGCCATTCGTGATCCTAGGTATTTCAATTTTTTTTAGTTATTTATTTTTAGTTTTTGGTACAGTAAAAATAATATTTTCATTTGTTTTTTTTTAGGGAAAAAATATTAGAATCATCTAATGGTTCTATTGGTATAAGAGCGGTGATGGAATCCATGATACCTGGTTGTAGGATTCATTGTGGTGTTATTGACATATGGTCATCCTTTTTGAATGAATTGGAAAAATAAAAAAGCCACACTGCTGCATCAAGATTTTTTATGCCTTGCTCATTGATGGTAAGATACATTTTTATTATTTTTTTGTTTTATTTATATTATAAATTAACTAACTTGTTTCATATTTATATATTTGTAGACAAATATTGTTTTTAAGAAGGCTGAAAGCTTAAATCTGAGGTTTGTTGAAAGGGTTCGTGTGTATTTGGAAAAGTTCCCGAATGTGAACAAATTTGATACGACAAATTTGGTATATTTTTTTATTTTTATATTTTCTGTTTTAATACAATTTCTATATAATTTTATTTATTGTTTTTTTTTAACAGGTATTTTTTCCTATTCTTAGGAAAGAACATTACGTTTTGGTTTGCTTTGATTTAGTAAAAGAAAAAATGGAAATTATTGACAATCAATTGGGAACAGGATGGATTCCAGCCAAAGATCAGACTTTTTTTCGATAATTTGGTAATTTTTGGTTTTTTTGTGTTTTTTTGTATTTTTTTTATTTTTTACATTATTTTTGATAAGTTGTTGAAATGTTTTTTTAATATAGAAAACAATGTTCAAGCAATATTTGAGTTTAATCGGTCATCATCGACTGAATGCTTTAAACTCTATGAAGATTGAAAGGCTTGATCTTGAATGGCAAACTAAAGATAATGATGCTGATTGTGGTTTATTTCTGATGAGGCATATGGAGGTTTACCGGGGTGGTGGACCAGAAAGATTTGATGTTGATTTGTTGCCAGATTGTACAAGCCAGAAATCTCAATTGTTAGAAATGAGAAAGAAATACGTTGCTAAGATCGTTTTATCAGATTCAAACTTATGTAAAGTGTCGTTTTTGAGCACTTTGGAGGAGTATGATAAGTTGTCACGACATATGAAGAAGAAGATTTACAGTCAAGGGCATTTAGATGAAGTTTCTGCAAGGATTAAGTCTGTTGAGGTATAGTAATTTGGTATGTTTGTTGGGTTTGGATAATGTTTTTTGTGATTTGGCTAATCTTTAGAACTGGTAGTGTGTTTTAATGTTGGTGATTTGAACAATTTATCTGTTTTGAACAATTTGTGAAACTTGTGTTTGTTTTGGATAGTGTGTTTTAATATTAGCTTGGAGTTGTGAAACTTTTTTGTTTTGAACAATTTAGTCAAGTTGCATTATTAAAACAGCCTTAGTTATTAATTATTGTGTTGATACATAGATTATGTATCATGAAAGTTTTTGTATCATTATTGTTTAAATATTATGTATCATTATTATGAAAATGTATTTATGGATCATGAACCATTTGTGTTTTTATTTGATATAGCAAGTTGATTTTTAGGTTAGATCATTATGCAAAAATATTTTTTATATTTTTGTAGTATGGATTGTTTAACTTCTGTATCATTTGTTGTACTATGGATCATTAAAATTTTTGTATCATTATTTGTATTTATGGATCATTATACATTTTGTGTTGTTATGTCTTATATACAGTAAATAATGATCCAATTTTTTTATATATGAAAATTTATTTGTATCATTATTTGTATTTATGCATCATGAAACTATAAATATGTAAAAAAACAAAAGTTAGGAAACAACATTATAATTAAAGTAAGATTCGAACAGGCGATCTATGACTATGTTCAAGAGGCGTATTTCCCTAGCTACCAACTGAGCTAAAGTTTTTTTTGTGTTTTAAATGCAATCTAAATGATATAAACTTTTATGAAGCTCATGTAGTACAACCTGCTTTTCTAATAGTTATATAATTTGCATCACATAAGTAATATAATGAAATTTGAATCATGAATCATATTTTGTATCATAATATGTTTGAATCATGAATGACATATAAAAAAAACTTCATAATTCAATTATAATGCAAAAAATGGGGTGGGTCAACATTGTAATAGAACTTCATACATATGGGGTGATCCATTGTTGCATAATTATTGCATATGGGCTGATATGGAGTGATCCATTATAATCCATTGTTTCCTAAAAAAACAAAAACAAGATGCACTTGCACCTGCAGTCTTCGAAACACTAAACTGATGGGACCTTACAAGCTTTACAGGCTTTACAGTGTTTGAATAGTGTATCAAACTTTATTTCTTTTCAACCTGTTATACAGTTCTCTTGTCTTATCAAAATTCCGCCGCTAAATAAGTCCAAAAAGAGAGAATTGTAACTTGATTTTTCATACATTAAAGGTGCTCTCGATCACTATCACGACGACCACGATCCTCCTCTTTGAAGACACTTTCTTCTTTCTTTTCCGACTCACAGATATTTAGGGTAAGCATTATTTCCATTCTATTTTTGTAGATAGTTTATTAGGGTTTATTATTGTATAGTAGTTTTGTGGTTCTCAAACAGGGGACTAGGAATAAGTTAGGTGCTCCAAGTTTTACTTCATCAATTTGAATTTGAAGCAAACTACATGCATATCTAGTTCTCTTGACTAAGTACTGAATGACAAAAAGCTTGGAAAAGGATGACCATGTGTCTATTCTTATGTTGTAATGTCTCTTAAACAACACATGTATCATTATTGATTTTTGACTTTGTTTTCGTATCTGATTGTAGTTTATTTGTATTTGTAGGATGGCAATAAACGGGTATCACATTGGTGAACGTATCGAGGTTCTTGGTACTGAACAGGGTTTTGAGAATTCATATTATGCTGCTACGATTATAATCCGGTCTTTGAATTATTTGGGTGTTCGTTATGAAACTTTGTATGATGGTGAAAATGAAATGCCATTGGAGGAATTTGTTAGTGCTAACAATGTTCGTCCTTATCCAGCTGATTTAGATGTGGAATTCCATCGTGGTGATATTGTTGATGTGTGGCACAATGACGGTTGGTGGGTAGGAAGGTACCGTCGTTATGATGCTGATCGTGAAGATGATAGATGTTATAGAGTTTATTTTGACTATATGATGCAGGGAATGCGTCATGAGAGTTATTGTTTTGAAGATATTCGTTTGCATCAAGAATTTCATTTTGAAAATTTCGTTGATTTCATTCGTGTTTGGAGTTATAGAAGGGTTTAGGTATGGTTTGGTGTTAATGTAGGTTGTGGTTTTTGTTATTTTGGTTTGTCTAACTGTAGATGGATCAATGATGGATCTTGTTTTGGTGGCTATGATGTGTATATAAACTTCTGTATGGTTTAATAGCTTTCGTGGTTTTTTTTTAATATCTTTAAATTTTGAATCATGTATCATTTAGTATTATATGGATCATATGATATTTGTTTATATGATGTTTGAAATTTTGTATCATGTATGATATTTGTTAAATGATCGCATATTTACGTTTACGTTTGAATCATGAATCACATATCATGTAGTATCATGTTTACGTTTGAATCATGAATCACATATAAAATATGATCATTTGAAATTTTGAATCATGTATCATTTAGTATTATATGAATCATATGATATTTGTTTATATGGTGTTTGAATTGGTGCATTTTACTTGAATTGGTGCATTTTACTTGAATAATAATGTTGTTTCCTAACTTTTGTTTTTATATGATCCATAAATACAAATAATGATACAAAACTATCATGATCAAAATTATAAAAATATTTTTGGATCATAACAACACAAAATGTATAATGATCCATAAATACAAAAAATGTATAATGATCCATAATACATGCTACAAATATTTTTTGCATAATGATCAAATAAAAACACAAATTAACACATATGATCTATGATTCAAATTTCCATGATATTACTTATATGATGCATGATACAAAAACTTATGTATCAACGATGTATTATGATCCATAATCCATGCTACAAATATTTTTTACATAGTCTAAAAAGTCAAATACAAAATCATTATTAAAAAATAAGAAAGAAAAATATCAAACTAAAAAACAAGTTATGTCTTTTCGTGTATCTGGAATTTGTGGCAATTACGTGTATCATGTTTTTCTTTTGCACCATATTTGATGTACATGCCACACTTATGACAAGTTCTTCCGTCCTTCTTAGCATGTTCTATAGCAATCACCATTTTCCCTTTCATTCGTTTCTTCATTGTTCTTGTCCCTTTGTTGTTGATTTGGTTAGGAGGTAGTACATTTATTTTCTTTTTTTGCGCAATTCCCATGAAAGATTGTATAACTTCTTTGTTCTTCATCGGCTTTGAATTTTTTGTTTGGCCTTCAACATTTTTCTTTTTCTCATTCATTTCATCTCTAAATATTTTCAATTTTTCAATATCATTTACCAGCCTGTCAATACAGAAATCCATTGAAAAATATAAGTCCCTTATGATTGTTTGAATCTCTTCTTTCTTTTCTGTTGTAGGTACATTGCTCAGAAACCATAGGCAGATCGTGGAACGACATCTTTTGTCCATCTTGTTGATACATAATCTTTTGGATAAATTTCTACACTTTCCATTCTAAGTACGTAGAAACAATGTCTACATAATTGTCCTGATAATTCAAATCGACAGCACGAACAAAGAAGTTTTGAGTCGGATTTAAAAAGTGAAACCTGTAATAAAAGAGTTCAATTAAATTAATAATAAAATTTCTTAATAAGGCATGATAATATAAGTTTTAGGAAAATAAATTACCTGAAATTGGCCATGATGTTTTGGATTTTTGTCAGTATCTTTTATAGTGAATGTTGACATTTCTTCTGTTTCTTCTAGTTTTATTGACATGCAACTACTAATCGATGCGATCATTTCTGATTGAATTTCGTAAAACACATTTCTTGTGAACAGTTGAGCTACTTCAACTTCAATTTTTAATCCAGTTTTGAAATCAGGAGTCGTGTATCTTGACTCATGATCATTTTTCTTTTGAATACATCGTTGTGCTTCTAATGCAGTTTCAAAATGAGTAATGAAATCAACCAAATGCAAATCGGGGTTGGATAAGAGCCCATAAAAATAATTTTCTGCTTCCGATCTTGATGTAGTTCTCATTAATCCAGAGAATGTGCATTCTTTGAAGTATGCTGGAATCCATAAGTGTCTCATGTTATACATGGTATTAAACCAGTTGTTTCCATTGAGTTCAAACTTTTCCATTATGGTTTTCCAGCTTGATTCAAACTCATCTTTCTTTATTGTTTCATTCCAAATGAGGTTGTTTAATTCTTTCAAGACATCTGCTTTATCAATTTTACCTCCTAGCTGCAAAAATTTGAATCATAAAATGATACAATAAAATGTTTTTTCATAAATTTATTCATGATCCATATTGCAATTATAAATTTTTATGTGTAGTATGGATCATCAAAAATTTTAATCATAAAATGATACAATAAAATATTTTTTTCTCTAGTTATGCATGATCCATGATGCAACTATAGATTTTTATTCATAGTATGGATCACCAAAGTTTGAATCATAAAATGATACAATAAAATTTTATATAATTTTATTCATGATCCATAATGCAACTATAAAATCGTATATGTAGTATGGATCATCAGAAGTTGAATCATAAGATGATACAATAAAAATATTTTTCATAAATTTATTCATGATCCATAATGCAAGTATAAATTTTTATTCATAGTATGGATCATAAAAGTTTGAATCATAAAATGATACAATAAAATATTTTTTCTAAATTTTTCATGATCCAAAAAAATTTAAAAGTTAAATTGCTAACCTTTTCTGTAAACTTTTGGGATATATGCCACATGCATAATCTATGTCTAGCAGACGTAAATACAGCTGGTACTGCTTGTAGAAGAGCAGGGTCTTGATCTGTTACAATAACGTTTGGTTCTTTTCCAAAAGTTGTTTTGAAATTATTTAATAACCATTTGTATGATTCAATGCTTTCACTTGATAACAATCCAGCTCCAAAAGTTATACATCACTTATGATTATCTATACCAGTAAATGGCACAAATATCATACGGTATCTGTAATGAGAAAGAAAGAAATATTTTAATACAATTATTTGGAATGATTCAACATAGATTATATAAATTAATATATACTTACTTGTTTGTTCTGTAAGTTGCATCAAAACATACAACATCTCCAAATGCATAATAATTTCTTTTTGACTTCTCATCTGCCCAAAACAAACCTGTTAATTCACCCTCACTTCCAATACTATAGTCAAAGGAAAAGTTTTGTAAACATTCCTTTTTCCTAGTGAAATTTTCTATTACAAAATCTGCATCTGCTTCTTCTTTATACTGATTCAAATCTCGCTTGAAATTTCTAGCATCTGTTTCTGTAATCCCAATATTCTCAAAACCTCCTCTTGATTGTTTAAAGTATTTGAATGCAGCAGCTGGCCCCATGTTGATATTCAACATATCATTTATGGTTTTCATTTGTGTATACATGATTCTTCTTTCAGAATTTAGAAAATGTTGATCCTCTACATCAACAAATCTATGATTGTGTGCTTCGTTAATTTTGTATATCTCCCATACATTTTTTTTCTTATTAACCCTCAGTCTGACAAATGCTCCACATTGTTGTCTAAATGAAGCCCGTTTACGTTTTGGTTTTTTTCGGTGTTGCAAAGTATCATATTCAATCTTCTTTTTAGTGCCTTCCCTATTGCAAACAATGTATCTTCTTCCATAACCTTCTACACCGATTATTGTTTTTGTAGTTGATAATCTTGTTTCAAAACCACTTTTACGTGTATATTCCTTGTAAAAAGCTAAACCTTCTTCAAATGTAGCAAATGTTTGTCCTTGATATGGTTGTAAGGTTTTTCTGCAATCTATGAACTAAAATCCTAAGTTCACATGCAACCTAGAAAGGATCTATGTTTTCTATCTTTGAACATATAATAATAATTCTAATGGCTAACAGAAATTTCTAATAACGACTAACAGAAATTTCTATATAAAACAATTAATAAAACTAACCTTTAGTTTTATTCTTGAAGCCGAGCAGCACAAGTGTCCTGCCTCAAATGAGATCACACCCAGAAGCCCAAGCTGAGGTTAACTGTCTTAACCTCTTATTAAGAACGGCTCGCTATAAAACCTTAGAGAAGGATTATAGACGGCAAGGAGAGAAGAGAAATTCCAAGGAGATGATTTGGAATGGTGCAAGTTTTCAAGTGATGGGGAGAGGCTTATTTATAGTGTTCAACTTTTGAACAATTGCATTCCAGCCCCTGCACTTATAATCAATTTAGCCCCGGCACTTTTAATTAATCCCAAATTAATTCCAATCAATTCTGATTAATTCCAAACTAGTTTATCATTAATTTATTATCACATAATAAATTAACGAACTATTTATTTCTCTCTCTATTTAACCTTGATGCCGGTTGGACTACCAAGGGCAACCCAAATGGACTTTGTTTCTATTAATAAGATAAATACAAATTATAAGTCATGGCTTAGACACCTAATCCAACAGTCTCCCACTTGGATAAGTCTATGACTTTAATTGTCCATTTATCTTCAGATTAATTAGCAAACTGTAGCTTCCTAGAAACTGCTGCCGAACTCTGACCTAGTCAGTTCTGTCCAAAGATAAGTGATCAGATGATCCTCCGTCCAACTAGATATTTTTCAGACTCAAGACATGGATAAAATCATTCTGGTCTGATTCACTGTTTCTCGATTTTTGATTTGTATATGACTCTTAGACTACCAATTTAGTCCCGGTTGGCCAACCATTTTAGTCAACTTCAAATTCATCGAGAGGCCTACAGATATCTGTTCCCCGTTAGGGTCAAGGAACGAATAAACTTTGACTCATATACTTATGTCTTTTACCAGACAAATTACTCACAACAACACGTTTTATAACACCGATTTACCGATGCGTTTTCGTATTATCAATGAACAACCGTCTAGTAAATCATAACTCATATGTCTAAGCTTAAAGATCAAAAGATATTATCGTCTCAATATTGCTCGTGATATAATCCATGAAGTAATCCATTGAGCGCGGGTTTATCCAATACTCAAATCTCCATTTCCAAGTACTCATGAATGTTGCAGCAATCTTATTGCAATGTCTAACTCCTTAGACAATCTACAACTAATTCATGACAGCCTTGCTTCATACTTACTCCCTAAAAGTATGAACGACTGTGGATATTTGAATAATCCAATTATTCAGGAAATAAAACATGCAAAATAAAACACAATGATATATTATTGACAAAATTAGTAAACCATTACTCATTAATAAATCTCCATTATTAAATCACATAAGTCAAATACCATAACATTGTTATAAGTTTCAAAACCTATCTAATTGCAAAAACTTATATCATCTCTTAATCCAATGCTCCTAGCATGCTGATTATGCTTAATCCTACTCAGAGCCTTTGTCAAGGGATCTGCAGGATTATCTTTCGATGATACCCTCTTTACAAGGAGGTGACCTTCTTCTACCCTATGTCTGATGTAGTGGTACTTTCTGTCAATATGTCTGGACTTTCCATGCTCTCGCGGTTCCTTTGTCAAGGCGACCGCACCTTCGTTATCGCAGAACAGTTCCAAGGGCTCCTGAATACTCGGGACTACTCCAAGGTCACCGATAAAGTTCTTCAGCCAAGCCGCTTCCTTTGACGTTTCACTTGCTGCTATGTACTCTGATTCGCACGTAGAATAAGCTACTGTTTCTTGCTTGGAACTTTTCCAAGTAACTACTCCACCGTTCAAAAGGAATACCCAGCCCGACTGAGACCGACCACTGTCTCTATCCGTCTGAAAACTGGCATCCGTATATCCTTCAACTCTCAAGGTATCACTGCCACCGAGGACTAACACCATGTTCTTTGTCCTTCGCAGATACTTGAGTATATTTTTCACAGCTATCCAATACGCCCTTCCAGGGTTTCCCTGGTACCGACTGACCATGCTTAAAGCAAAAGCCACGTCAGGGCGAGTACACGTCATAGCGTACATGATCGATCCTACAGCCGAAGCGTAAGGTACCCGACTCATTTCAGCTATTTCTTCGTTTGTACTCGGACTTTGAGTCTTACTCAATTTTGCATTACTTTGGATAGGTAGCTCTCCCTTCTTGGAATTTTCCATACTAAACCTCTTTAGTACCTTTTCCAAGTATGTACCCTGACTAAGTCCAATTAGTCTCTTCTTCCTATCTCTCAATATTCTTATCCCGAGAATATAGGCAGCCTCTCCTAGGTCCTTCATGGCGAAACATTTCCCAAGCCAAGCCTTGACATCTTGCAAGGTTGGAATGTCGTTTCCCATGAGCAGTATGTCATCGACATACAGCACTAGAAAGGTGACTATACTCCCACTAGCCTTGACATATACGCAGGACTCATCCTCGCTCCTAGAGAAGCCAAACTCTTTGACTTTCTCATGGAAACAAAGATTCCAGCTGCGAGAAGCTTGCTTCAATCCGTAGATTGATCTCTCAAGCTTACACACCTTATTGGGATACTTTGCATCGACAAAACCCTCTGGCTGATTCATGTAAACATCCTCAGTCAACTTTCCGTTAAGGAAAGCGGTTTTGACGTCCATCTGCCAAATTTCATAGTCATGAAATGCAGCTATGGCCAGCATAATCCTAATAGACTTTATCTTGGCTACTGGTGAGAAGGTCTCGTCATAGTCAACCCTTGGGGTTTGAGTAAAGCCCTTCGCAACCAGTCTTGCCTTGAAAGTGTGTACCTTTCCGTCCATGTCGGTCTTCTTCTTGAAGATCCATTTGCACCCGACTGTCTTTCGACCCGGTACGTTGTCAACCAAGTTCCAAACTTGATTGTCATACATGGACTTGATCTCGCTATCCATGGCCTCTTTCCACTTGGCAGACTCAGGGCCCGCCACTGCTTCCTGGTAGTTAGCTGGTTCATCCAAATTTATCAGTGTCCTATCACTGACAAACGTGTCCCCATCCGAAGTTATATGGAACCCATAAAACTCGGGTGGCATGCTAACCCTACCGGAACGCCTAAGAGGTAAGGATACATCTGTCGGACCAACAGGAACTTCTTCCTCATGTTGGTTGCTAGTTTCTCCTAAGGTTGCGTCATCTGATGACTCTTGAATTTCTTCCAGATCAATGGTACTCCCACTGTCCTCTTTGAATATGAGCTCTCTCTCTCGAAAGACTGCTCGTCTAGCTACAAAGACCACGTCCTCGCTCGGTCTGTAAAATAGATATCCAAAGGACTGTTTGGGATAACCAAGGAAGAAACACCTTTCGCTTCTTTCTGCGAGTTTGTCTTGAGTCTCTCGTCTAACGAAAGCCTCACAACCCCAGACTTTGATATGTGCCAACGAGGGAACTTTCCCCGTCCATATTTCATGAGGTGTTTTAGCAACCTTTTTAGTAGGGACAAGATTGAGGATATGGGCGGCAGTCTCTAAGGCATACCCCCAGAAGTGAATGGGAAGTGAAGCTCGACTCATCATGGAACGAACCATGTCCAACAGGGTTCGGTTGCGCCTCTCCGCAACACCGTTCAACTGTGGTGTCCTGGGAGGTGTCAACTGCGAAACTATTCCGCATTCCTTTAGATAGTCTAGGAACTCGATACTTAGATACTCTCCGCCTCTGTCGGACCTGAGCGTCTTTATCTTCCTGCCTAATTGATTCTCTACCTCGTTCTTAAACTCTTTGAACATTTCAAAGGTGTCTGACTTGTGCTTGATTAAATAGATATAACCGTATCTACTAAAATCGTCAGTAAAGGTTACGTAGAACCGCGTGCCATCCTTTGTGGTTGATCTGAATGGACCACACACATCCGTGTGAATGATGTCCAGCAGACCCTCACCTCTTTCAAAAGACCCTTTGAAAGGTGATTTAGTCATCTTTCCCAACAGACAAGATTCGCATACATCATCCGACCTGAGGTCAAATGATTCCAACACTCCATCCTTTTGGAGTTGGGCGATGCGTTTCTTGCTGATGTGCCCGAGCCGACTATGCCACAGACATGCCTTTTTCTACACCACTAGTAGAATCAATATAATTTACACTATGTCCTAAATTGTCAACACATTCAACGGTTTCATACACACCATCACAAGGATAAGCAGTAAAAATCAAAATACCATTTTCGAAAACAGAAATCGAACCAATTTTATTATCAAAAGAAAATTGAAATCCTTGTCTGAACAATGCGTGAAATGAAATAATGTTTCTTGCCATTTCTGGCGAATAGCAACAATTAATTAACTCTATACTAACATCACTACTAAGCACTAAACTGTAAACACTGATCTTGGTAACAGGGGACGATCTCCTATTGCCCATGATCAAGTTCAGTCTACCGTGCTCCACCTCCCTGCTTTCCTTTAGGCCCTGCAGATCAGAACAAATGTGAAAACCACATCCTGTATCAAGGACCCAAGAATTAGAAGATGGTGAGTTTTTAGAGATAGTGTATATACCTGCTGTCGATGGTTTTACTTTCCCATCCTTGACATCCTGCAAGTATTTGGGGCAGCTTCTCTTCCAATGACCCTTCTCTTTGCAGTAGAAACAGTTGGCTTCATCGGGGTTGGCCACACAAGGAATCTGGGAAGACTTGGTTCTCGAGCCATTGCTTGATGACCCGACCTGAACCTTTTTCCTCCAATTTTGCTTAGGAGGGCCCTTCCTCTTCTTTCATTTGCCACTTCCAATGGCTAGGACGGGCTGATTAACCGAGGGTACACTTTTACTCTTCATCTCGTCCTCAGCAACTCGAAGCATGCGATGCAACTCAGTCAGGTTAGCCTGATTGTTGTTCAAATGATAAGTCAGCCTGAACTGGTCATAAGAACTCGGTAGGGAGTTAAGCACTATGTCAATGGCCAACTCCTCCGGTACAGGCATCGCAAGCTTTCTAAGCCGCTCCACGTAACCTTGCATTCTTTGCACATGAGCGCAGATGGACTCTCCATCTTTAGGTTTGCTGTTCGTGAAGTCCTTGACCACCTCGCACCTCTCGATGCGCTCTTGCTTGCGGAACTTTTTCGCAAGCTCCTTGTGCATCTCAAAGGGCCAGTAGTCTTCGTATATCCTTTGCAATTTGGGGTTCATTGTGGCTATCATGATGCAGGCCACTTTGGTCGCATCATCAGAATGTTTTTGGTACGAGGCAATCTCCTCGGGAGTAGCAGTTTCAGAGTCAATATCGACAAGTTCGGTCTCGAGGACATACTCTTTGTTCTCGTACCTAAGAGCCATCTTGATATTTCTAATCCAGTCATTATAGTTTGTCCCGTTCAATTGAACCTTGGAACACAGTGAGAGGATAGAGGGAACACTAGAGTTTGAGTGGGGAGCGGATTGATCAGCAGAATACATCTATAAAAGAAGGTAAGTTTAATTGGATACTTGTCGGTCCTTATAATAACCCAATATAAAATAAGGCTAGGATCCAACTATAACAATTTGCAACATAGAAGAGGGATGCCGTAATCTATAAGCAAATTTTATAAAGGTAGGCGAATGACGATTCAGCCAATTCCACCGAGGAAAAATAATCTTATTATGCCACACCGTTTGTGATTGGGATGCCGAGGATCACAAACTGGGTGTGAATAACCATGCAAATTAGCTTGGTACTCTCGGGGTCCATTATCATCTCAAATTGATGTGCCGGTAAACCACACACGCTCCATCAACAATGATAACACCCGAGACACCCATTGCCACTCTTTATTCTCCCCCATTGATGTGCCGGTAAACCACACACGCTCCACCAACGTTTCATAAAGTGCAATGTGTAGCTTCATGGATTAGCATCAATTCACATTTTTACTAAAGTAACTAGATTGGGATTTTTATAATGATTCTAGTACTTTCAAATATATAATTATACTTTTAAGAGGCTTTAGCGGTTCCATCAAACCCGTTCGGCTAACGGCACTCGACTGAACAGGAGAGCGGTGGGTGAGAATGGATACCCATTAGACTACCATTTTATAGGCAGTCGCCTTATACCCTATTTATAGGACAGTTTTGTGAATGAGGCCTACTAACGGTAAGACTAACCAATTTATCTTATATATAAAATATTAACTATTAATTATAATATATATAAGATGTATTTTAAACTTTTAAAATATTTCTGTTTTATCTATTTAATTTTTCAAAAATTAACTCTTAATTTTAAAATTAAATTTAAACCGTTAAACGATTTAATTTATCTTTTAATTAAACAATTATAACAATTCAATAAGAAAACAACCAACGCTCTGATACCACTGTAAGGTTTTTCTGCAATCTATGAACTAAAATCCTAAGTTCACATGCAACCTAGAAAGGATCTATGTTTTCTATCTTTGAACATATAATAATAATTCTAACGGCTAACAGAAATTTCTAATAACGACTAACTGAAATTTCTATATAAAACAATTAATAAAACTAACCTTTAGTTTTATTCTTGAAGCCGAGCAGCACAAGTGTCCTGTCTCAAATGAGATCACACCCAGAAGCCCAAGCAGAGGTTAACTGTCTTAACCTCTTATTAAGAACGGCTCGCTATAAAACCTTAGAGAAGGATTATAGACGGCAAGGAGAGAAGAGAAATTCCAAGGAGATGATTTGGAATGGTGCAAGTTTTCAAGTGATGGGGAGAGGCTTATTTATAGTGTTCAACTTTTGAACAATTGCATTCCAGCCCCTGCACTTATAATCAATTTAGCCCCTGCACTTTTAATTAATCCCAAATTAATTCCAATTAATTCTGATTAATTCCAAACTAGTTTATCATTAATTTATTATCACATAATAAATTAACGAACTATTTATTTCTCTCTCTATTTAACCTTGATGCCGGTTGGACTACCAAGAGCAACCCAAATGGACTTTGCTTCTATTAATAAGATAAATACAAATTATAAGTCATGGCTTAGACACCTAATCTAACAATGGTTTGTTATCCACTTCTGGAATCCAATATGTTATTCCATCTTTTATATACTTAAGTGGATCATGCCTATAAGTAGATGAAGATGCAGTATTTGCCACTGAAGGATCTATATATCCAGAAGAAGAATCAATGTTTCCTGAAGAAGATCTAATGTTTCCAGAAAAAGATTCAATAATTGCAGATTCTGTTGTGGTTATTCCTATTACTTGATTGTCAACATTCAGTGCAGATTCCACATTTATTGAAGTCTCATCCATACCTGCAATTATTGATGATTAGTTACTGTTATCAATGTCTATTAATGTGAAGTTTATCAAAGAATTAAAACATTTTTTTATGTTTACTACAGATTTTTTGAAATAAAAACTAGTTTTTAACCTAAAATTCAAGCAACAAACAAAATTGAAGCATGAAAAACCTAAATTATTGTATTTATAAGAAGCATGTTGATTGATAAACACTAATTATGCATATTTAATAACATTAGAAGGTAAAACATAAAAAAATTTGTTAATTTGTAGTAATCAAGCATTCAGAGATCGGTGTTTGAAATAAAAACAGAAGAACTCATATGATCGTACATCAATTATAAAAAATCAGTGAAGTTTTTCGAAGTAATTTCATTGATTCATACTAATTTTGCATATTTAGTAACATTCACGGCAAAAAAAGAACAAAAGGTTGATGATTTTGCAACAATTGAGCTTAGACAGATGCGATGTTCGTAATAAAAAAAACAGAGCATTCGATCGTAATCTTCAATGCATGTTGACAATCGGAAAAAGTATCAAAATATGTTGTATATAAGCTAACCAGAATGAATCGTAATTTTCAATTTCTTGGAATAGTTGAAGTTGATCGATTAATCAATGAATCAACGAAGAACGCTATCAGAGGAATTAAGCGGAAGGAAGAAGACGCTGATTTAGGGCTCAGCGTAACTTTCAGTCCAGTAGAAGCCCAATTTCTTGCAGCCCAAGATTTCAATTTTTCTTTGGCATGTGAATTAGCCCAATTCCCCCAGCAGGCCCACTGTTATTTTTTTTGACGTAAACGCCCTTAATGAAGTTGATTGGACGAGAATTGTCCTCGCCGTCCTTACAAAAATTGGTGTCCTCACCGGAACGGGACCCTATATATATATATATATATATATATATATATATATATATATATATATATATATATATATATATATATATATATATATATATATATATATATATATATATATATATATATATATATATATATATATATATATATATATATATATATATATATATATATATATGTGTGTGTGTGTGTGTGTTATTCGGTCGATTAAATCAGCCTTTCGTTAAATCAGTTTCTTCAACATTTATAAATTAATCGTAACCAAACCAAATAAGGTTCGGTTAAATCAGTTTCGATTTGATTGGTTTCAGTTTATTCGGTTTAATTTAGGCAAGCAAAATAAGGTTCGGTTAAATCGATTTCTTTTTAATTGGTTTCGGTTTATATATATATATATATATATATATATATATATATTGTCCTAATAAATAAGTAACTCAAAGCAAATGTCATCTCCTCATTGAATATGCCACATGTCATTTTCTCATAATTTTAAATTTCTTAAAAAAAAACTAATTAGTTTGAAACGTTTCTAACTCGTTAATGATGGTTTAATTATCATTCAATTACAAAATTAATTGTCATCATTCAATTTCAAAATTAATTGTTTTTTAATATCATATTATTTTTTAATGTGTAAAATGATTTGGGAGACAATAGAGAGACAATTGACGTCATAATATTTTGAAAAACGATTCCAATCATAATAGTGAATTTGATTTTAGTAACGGTGACATTCTCATAATCAATTATATTTATCAAAATACAAAGTCGTAATAGTAAAAATCAAAAGCAAGATGTCACGATACACAAACAAATTTCTTATGTAAAATTATTAATGTTTAGATATTCTTAATTAATTTTTTTTGTATCATCTCATGTAATACACGGGTCTTACAACTAGTATATCCTATATCCTATCCTAATAAATAAGTAACTCTTGTACACTTGTCATCACCATATTGAATTTGCCACATGTCATTTTCTGGTAATTTTGATTTTCTTTAAAAGAAGAAACAACTTTGTGAGTTACTCTTTTAACACCTTGATTCTCTCGTCCGTTCCAATTTCATCCGCTCTGATTCCCCAATTTCATCCCAGAGACTTCGCCTTTCCCTATCAGATTCAATTTTGAATCCCAATTTCCCCTGTTTCTGCACGTATCTGCCAATCTTTCCCATTTTGCCTTATATATCGTCTTCCCTCTAAACTTTTCTACTCCACGACATCACTTGAAACACTTCACGACTACTTTTTCCCCTTTCATTTCCCCTTTTTCTCTTCTACTTTGACATCTACTAAGAACTATTATTTTCTCTGACTCATACAAGTTCTTTTTAAGGTAGATGGGTGCATCAGTGGGGAAGAACGCTTGGGTGTTTAATGATAACTTACGTTGCTTTTTGTCTGTGATTTCAGAAACAATTATGGGTTCTATTTATTTTTTGAAATCATTGAACCACCCGGTCACACCTGCGAATCAGCGATGTTAGGGTACCGACATGAAGGTTTGGTTATGCTTTTGTCACTTGATATCATTTAGGTTCTTGATATTCTTTAATTTTTTCGATTGGTGACTTTATTTATTTAATTATGATTTTTTTCTTGATGAAACCGATTGTCATATTCGTTATTATTCTTTTCTTGATGAACTCGATTGTGATGTTCTCCCTGTGTTTCTCACATTCTCTCTCAATTACAACCAGGATACTTGTGGGTTTGGTTTGAAGGGTCGTAAGTCGAGGTTCGGTGCTGGCATTCATAAGGTATTAAGGGTTTCTACTAGAGCTAATACAAGAAAAATCATCCATCTTTTGGTATAATTCTAAGTTTTTGTTTATCTATCAGGAGAAACAATGATTTTTTAAGCATCATTTATGTCTAGTGGGGATTTATATGCACGCAATGTGTTTGTGAATAATCTAGAAAAGAAATGCATTTTGCTATTGTGGCTTGTCGCGCATTTTAATAATGTCGGAGACTCAGATCTGTTTGCACATTTTAAATTCTTCAATTATCATGATTTAGGATCTTAGCCATAGGCTTTACCTGATATTTGTTTACAGATTTTATGATTAAAGACAATGATCTTTTGTTTACATTTTTGAAGTTTAGAGAGTTAAATGGGTAAAATCAATTGATAAACCCTGGATGAGGAAGTCAATAAAGATTAATAATATTGAAATAGACTTACGAATTGATGCTAATCAACTCAATGAGGTACTTCAAGTTGTCCTCCCAAAAATTAAAGCCTAACACTAAATTTTGATACTCTACTTCTGGATAGCAACTGAGATAATGGTTTTCAACATGGTAAATTTTGTTTTAAATTATTTCAGGTGATATTTGCCATTATGTGCGAATTGTAGATTCCACCACCCAGACTCTCTTTCAGCACCTGCCGACTTTTCATGTTTTAAGTTATCTCCTCAGGATCAAAGTATATAACATTGCCTACTTTGACACATTCCCCAGGTGTTATACATTGTAATTCTTCAAAAATTCCCTTAGTGTTAATTATTCCATCTACATTTTCTACAAAATTAGTATTTGAAAAGTACTAATATTGTTTTTTTTTATCTTGTACAGGGAGTGAATAAGCTTTGCAAGTGGGTTGATTATCGTAAAGAGATGTCACCTTTTTGTTGTTGCTTACAATGTGTTCTTATATTGTTTTTAAGTTAAAGTTTACAAGTGGTTCTAACATTGAAAAGTACTTGGTTTGTTGAAATATTTTTACTGTATGGGTCAGGGTAACACAACACACAACACACAACACACAACACACAACACACAACACACAACACACAACACACAACACACAACACACAACACACAACACAGGAAAATTTGCCCCTGCTAAATATTTTACTCGGTGCCTCCTTAGTGAGGTTATCACAAGTCGGATGTGCAAGTTTTTATTCCTAGTACAAAGGCCTGGGATTGAATTCGTTTTACATGGGTGATGTACAATTTTACCCCTACTTAAGAATTGAGGATCAGGTGCAGGTTTCTCAATTTCAAGAGGAGTTAGGTGGAGATTTTTATCCATGTTTGGACATTTTTGCCACTGGTGGAAGGTTAAGGCTGCATTCCTTCAGAAGTTCATTGATATCTCTCTATGTTTTTCCATGTATTTATCCAAAGTATATTGTCATTTAGGTTAGTCTCATAGTTCAGGTTTTCGTTTTTCTTGCTTTGTATTTGTGACAGCCCGCTGGTTGTTTCGTTATTTTAATAAAGCTTGTCGTTTAAAAAAATGTGTAGTCATGTACAATTAGATTTGCAGATTTGTTTGATACTGTATTTTGTGTTTGTTTAACCAAGCATTTTAATCATTTAGTTTAAACTTTAAAGTGGTGTTTTTTTTACTTTTAATATATAAATAATGGCTTAATATGCTAAATGAAAAGGTAATGGGCTTATCAAGTAAGACATTTTTTTACCTTATTATCCTTCAACGAAACATTTTGATCCTATAGTCTAAAGTCCTACGCTTCATCTTGATGCATAAAAATTGAACGCTTTTTTGATCGTATACTGCATCAACTTTTGAAGTTGCTACATATTTTTTTAATTTTAATGTTTCTTCTTGAATGAAACCCATATGCTTTGCCTACCTAAGTTAAATAAATTGCATCTAAATAATTTAATAATAATTTACTGATAAGTCATTAGGTGTATGAACGTATGCGGTCATTTTATTAAAGTTATTATCATATTTGTCTTTTATCAGAATTGGTGTTTATTATCATAAATCCTTTTAACATAAATGAATATGCTATTATTTAATTTTAATTTACCATGAGCATGTTATTAAATTTATTAGAAAGCGATGTTAAATTTTCTATTTAGTGTCTCATATTATTTGTTAATTTAATATCACTGATTTACATTTCGAAATTAAATTGTATTATTAAATTTTATATATATATATATATATATATATATATATATATATATATATATATATATATATATATATATATATATATATATATATATATATATATATATATATATATATATATATATGTTGCAACCGTGTAACACATACCAAAGACATGGATTAGCAATTAATTTCTAAAAATCCGTATAGAATTCCTTATATTTTTGCAGGGAGGATCTTGAAAAGCTATTCAAAGGCATACCAGCCGTCTTCACAAGGATGTTACAAGGCGAAGAATTATCTCAAACAGATGCCAGAGGGGACATATTCATAATTCCATCGGAATCCGGAAACACTCGGGCAAGTAGTCATCGAAGCCATGTCATATGGGCTGCCCGTAGTGGCTGCCCGTGCTGGTGGTGTCCCCGACATTATCCCAGCCAAACAGGAGGGCAAAATCGGGACCCTTCTTCACTCCCATAGATCTTGACGACTGCTTAACAAGATGACTGCTTAACAACTGGTCCCGTTATTGGATGATATATCATTACGTGAAAAGATCGGGTAGGTTGCCCAAGTGGAGATGGAGAAATATGATTGGCGGGTAGCCATACGAGTAATTAAAAACCAACAGTATAATGCTGCAATATGGTTTTGGATAAAGAACTTTGCATTGGCTTGCCAAATCTGTTATTACATAAACTTTTATTTGTTTTCAGGGGAATAAAATCTAAGCTCACGTTCCAAAACCATGACTTCGAAAATTTGACAAAGAAGTCTTGCAGAATTTGTGATTTATTATAGTTACTTATGGTTAACAACAATATTGGTTTAGTGCTTATAATTACATATGTATACGACAATTTCGTCTTATATTATGGAAATTTTGTTATTTGTAATTATTAATGTTTATATCTACATATTTAAGAATTTTTTGTATAATCTCGTGTAATACACGGGTCTTACAACTAGCATATATATATATATATAAATATATATATATATATATATATATATATATATATATATATATATATATATATATACTACCTTAAAAAGGAAAAATGCTTTTTAAAATTAGAAACTCTTAAAATTAAGAGATCCAATTTATAATGCATAATGTACAATGCTAAGCATATCTGTTTCTCACCTTATGCTTATACGTCCATCGCTTCAGTTACCAACCACCTCACCGAAATCTCAGCCCCAATCTCGCACTCTCACATTCAATTCGGTTACTCTAATTTGAAATTCAAAAGATTGAACCTCTTCTTTATAAACCAAGAGCCGCCGCCCATTTCTCTGAACCCCACCTCAGTCTTCTCTTGCACCTCAACTCCATCATCGATGTTGCTTGAAACTGCCTATGTCCATGAAGAAAGAAAACGTCAATTAGGGTGCCCAAATCTCTCCGATCATGCCGATTTGAAGGAATTCTCTCTGCCGCGTTTCTCCTTATCACCGCATTCCCCCGTAACACACGCACCAACACAAGAACCCTTCACCCACGTGGCGCATTCACAACTACGACCACCCTCAATTGTTGGAACTCAAAAATGTTCTTTTATTCAGAACTCAAACTGAAATACAAGAAAGAACTAGTAACTCTAAAACACTCTCTATGTTTTTTTGTGGTGCTTAACAAATGTTCCTAAAACCTCTATTTATAGTGATGGTAGTGTGCATAATTTCTACAATAGCTGCTAACTAACAATGAGTTTATACATGAAATTCAACAAAGTTAGGTGTGGTTGGTGGTGTAGGTGTGGTTGGTGGTGGCTGCAAGTTTGAGTTTACACTCACATTCTCCCCCTTAAACCAAACTTGGCTTGAGATTTGTTACGCCAATCATGTTGCATATTTCATGCCATCACCGACTACAGAATAATCGACAAGTACTTTGTCTTTATCTTTCTCGAGTTTTAATTTTGCATCCTTGGAACAAGTTGTTGGAATGCAATCTCTCACACTGAACTCCCCCGAAATCCTTTTAGCATAAGCCGTTTTCTTTAGTGACACGTCTTCCTTCTTTTGCATCACTTTACGAAAATCGATACCTCGATTTTTGGGACTACGTCGGAGAAAACTGGCAGCTGCTTTTTCGGTCCAAGTCCATTTTTTCCGTTTACCAAAGAACCCTTCTCGTCTTATCTGTGGCTTCCTTTTCCGTGCGTTGAAAAACTGGTGTCCTTTTTCACCTTTTTCAACTTCAATATAAAATTCTTCCTCACTCGGATCATCTAATTTCTTTAGATGTGAATCTAGAATTTTATTATGCTCCAAATAACCATTAACTTTCATGGTATAATAATTGGCATACGGACGTAGTTGATGCAACAACCAACCTGGATCATCTTGGGATGATAAAAGACACATTTTTCGTCTCGTCTTTAAAAGTGTCTTATAGAGTCGGTTACGGGTTCTTTTTACTTTAAAAAGTAAAGTATTACTATTGTCAAATACCCGTAAAATATCACCATCCATGTCGACTCGATTCCCGTCTTCGGTTAGTTGTCCAAGACTTATAATATTCTTTTTAAGTCTAGGAATGTAATATACATCGTTAAGTAGTCTTTGATCTCCGTTTCCGTAATCAAACAAGATCGTACCTTTTCCTTTGATGTCGATCTTTGACTCGTCTCCGAACCGTGTATAACCCGTCACGTTCTCGTCTAACTCATGGAACTTTGAACGATCTCCGGTCATATGATTGCTAGCACCGTTGTCAATGTACCATTCCTCGGAATCAACTTGACTTTCTTCGGATGCAGGGATATCAACGCCATTCTTCTCTTTTAGCGGCACCATACGTGGTGTATCTTCTTGCGAGATCGCCATCATTAAAATGGGTTGTTCATCTTCATTGGTTTGGGTGAGGTTCACCTCCTCACCTCGTTTCTTGTTTGGACACTCTGATGCATAATGACCATATTCCTCGCAAGTAAAACATTTTATTTTACTTTTGTCCTTTCGAGGACGATTGTAGTCATTCCGGTTTTCATCATACTCATGACCATCTCCTCGGCCATGCCCACGACCTCGACCGCGTCCTTGGCCTTGGTTTCCACTTTCCCTTGAAGTGTTTGACGAGTCTCCCTCGTCGGTTTGCTTAGATTGAGATGCCCACTTGGCATGTGTAAGCAATAGAGAAGGTCCTTCTTCCCGTTCTTCATACCCTCGAAGTCGCTCTTCGTGGGTCTTGAGACGGCCTACAACCTCTTCGACCGTCATGTTTTTCATGTCTCCAAATTGCTCGATAGATGTTACGATTTGTATAAATCGCATTGGGACGGCTCGAAGAAACTTCTTCACAACCGTATTCTCCTCGATCTTTTCACCGAGAGATCGAATACCGGTCACAATAGTATTCAATCTCATGGCGAAATCATCTATCGACTCACCATTGTTCATTCGGATCACCTCGAATTCACTTCTCAACGTTTGTACTTTAGCCTCCTTTAACCGATCAGCTCCCATATGCATCATCTTAAGCGTTTCCCATGCTTCTTTAGTCGTGTCCTTCTCGGCCAACATAAGAAGTACGTCCTCTGGAATTGCTTGGTAAATGGCCGCAAGCGCCATCCTATCTGTTCGTTCATCTACTCTTGCATTTTGAATTGCATCCCACACTCCTTGTGCTTGCAAATTCACTCGCATTTTTATAGCCCACACTGCGTAGTTTGTTTTTGAAAGCAACGGATAGTGTAACGTAACACTACTATCCCTCCCAGTCCTTTGAACACTTTCAATTTCGGGTTGAGAAAACGACGAGCTTGGTGTGGACATTCTTGGTGTGTAAGAAAATTACGTGTAATTTATAAAAATTACGTGTAATTTATGAAATTACAAGGATTAAAATGTAATTTTCAGAAGTTCAGGGGCTTGTTTGAAACTTTTTGAAGTATAGGGGCTATTCTGAAGTTTTTCTGAAAAATAGGGACCAATCTGAAATTTTTCGGAAATACAGGGACGAAAACGTAACTTTTCGAAACTTCAGGGACCAAAATGCAATTTTCTGAAACCTGCTACAGTGTCGCTACAGTGAACCGCTACAGTGACGCTACAGTGTCGTCTTCTCCGGCGAACTGGTTTTTCCGGCGAGATTCCGACGAACTTTGACCGGCCGTTTGAGGATGATCCGGGTGTTGAAAAATTCCGAAAAATATATATTCGGAATCCTGAGAACGAGACCTTTCCAATGGTGCTCTTGAAAATCGATTTTGAGACAGAAAATTTTTGACCAAAAAACCCAAGGGTGTTTAGAAAGTTGCCCCGGGAGCTTAACCAAGCTCTGATACCACTTGTTGGAACTCAAAAATGTTCTTTTATTCAGAACTCAAACTGAAATACAAGAAAGAACTAGTAACTCTAAAACACTCTCTATGTTTTTTTGTGGTGCTTAACAAATGTTCCTAAAACCTCTATTTATAGTGATGGTAGTGTGCATAATTTCTACAATAGCTGCTAACTAACAATGAGTTTATACATGAAATTCAACAAAGTTAGGTGTGGTTGGTGGTGTAGGTGTGGTTGGTGGTGGCTGCAAGTTTGAGTTTACACTCACATCAATTACGCTAGATCGGGTGCCTCCTTTGCTCCTTCTACCTTGAAACAACTGCAGCCGTCCCCCAGCTTCTTCGTTTATTCTGTCTGAGGTTTGTAAAAGGGTGGTAATATGATAACCTTGATGTAGCAGTAGGTTTTGTCGATTGTACATGTGTGAGGAGCTCCCTCTTGACGAATTACTATTACTCTATATCTGCTTCAAGTGGCATAATATTTTCTCATCTTTTTTCCCTTTGTTCTATCTCATTTAGTTCTTGATTGCAAGACCTCGACTTCCAACCATGACGGAAATCGGATGATATGGATAATTATATCGAAGTTGTATTGTGCTCCATTTGGTTTTACATTGATAAAAAGACACGCTACATACTATTTTTGTGAAATAATTTATGTTCTTATGTTTGAAATGGACATAGAAATGATTTTGTATTTTTATCGCCATATTAATGAAGCACAATCCCACTTCAGAAGCATTAGAGTTTGTTCCTAACTATTTTTGTGATTATTTTTTCTAAATTTGTAGATAGGTTGAGAATTATTCTGACTCTATAGTGGCTTCTCTTTTCTGTAAACATCATGAATCCCTGTACCAAAATGATGCAAGGGAGGTAACGACAAATTATGTTGCACAAGATGAATGGGTTTGCATATCCAATACAACCAAAGCCAAAAAAACCCCATATATAACCTCATATTATATCACAATACTTTCATTTCTTTCTATAATACGAATTTAATTTGAAAAATTTATCATTTGCTCCGACTTTAAACTTAAGATGTTGAAATATGGTGTTTTGTGTTTTGGCTTCCAGGATGAATGATCTGCCTTCGTTTGCCATTTTTGGTAGGTGTCCAAACCTGCTTTGGCAAGGGAAAGAGGACAGTTGAGACATTAGTCATGGACTACCAATATGTGTTGGTGTCTAGGTTTGTTCAGTAACAATTTCATATTTATTTTTGTTAAAATTCCAATAATGGAATATAGGATGCAGGTTTGCTTCAAACTGCAACTATTTGTTTGGGTGTGTGAGCGCGAAGATCAAGCTCATTCCAGGTGACTCTGTTTGCACTGTTACTTCCATTTACGTATGAATTCAAATACTATAAAACTTTGTAATGAGTTTAGTGAATGAGTGTTTGCTTACTTTCATAGTTGTCAACAGAGAAATTTGGATACTGATAATGTGTGCGATGAGATATGTTCAAGAGTACGTAGTATGCTATCTAACAATGTGGCGTATTATATTCTAGGAATTGTGACTTCTAGGAATTGTGACCCTATTAGTTTTTTACTAATTACGACATCACTGATGGTCAAAAAAAGGAAAGATTGTAGACAATACACCTACCAAAAGTATAATATACCCAATTTTGAATATTTTTAAGCAAAACTATTTTTCCCACAAAGTATGGACTAAACTTTCAAATTTGTGTTAGATAAACTTTCAATTTATCTGTTTAGCTAACTAATTTTTTTTTGTTTAATACATCCAACTTTTGACTTTTCTTCTAAGATAACAGAAATCTATGTTTATTTGGCTATTTGCAAGGTGTTGTTGGAGAAGCAAGCATCATTGAAAAGGGAAGCTTAGGAATAAACACAATCAACTGCCTCCTTAACTAGAAAACACTTGCAATCCACTGTTCCTCAGGTTTAGAAGGGTTACATATTCTTTTAGTCTTATACAATACCAAAACTTTATTAGCTTATTTTTTATATTTAGTTAACAGTGAGTTGTATACAATTTTCTTTAGCGAGTTTAGAATGGTGTATTCTAAGATAACACAATGAAACTTTAGTTTTTGGTTTATCCTTACAGGTTGACATTCCCAACAATGTTCATATTTCATAAATTATTAACTATGTGCCAACAATCTTCATAATTATTATGAAACAGGTTTTGGAATGTAAAAAACATTATTTATGATCATATTCTTCCTATTTGTAACATACCTATAGATATGTTAATTAACTATTATGATGTCTGTCTAAAAAATTGAACTTTTTGTTTAACATAGTCTAATTATAAGCTTTAAATTAAGAAAAATCTATTAACTAAAGTGTATATCGTAAATGTCATATAAATAACTAAATGGAGTTGATGTAAACTTTCATACTAAAAAACTATGTGATCATTTTAATTGACCAAAATAGAATATTTATACAAAGCAAGTGAGTATGAAATTTTGTAATTGTGTTTTGATCATAACATTTTTTTTATTCTCAAAATACAAGCGTCATTTTTTACTTATTTCAAATTATCCCCTCTAGTTTTTATATCTATAGTAATGTTACGATGCAATCAAAGGGTAAAATGGTTTTTTGTGTGACATTGGTATAATTTGAAAATGGTTACTTGCCAGAATTAGCAATGTACTCTACCAAAATTCTCTATTACAAAAACGTACTTTGAGCAAATCTTTATAACTCTTATAATAGAGGTCATCCAAATGATATGGTTCAAGATAGGTCTCATTCTTCTACCATATTCATTTGAAACTTCCACCTTTTGAACTTCTTCCACTTAATTGTTTAGTTAATGAAATATTTTTCCATATATAAGAACATTATTTTCATGTTTTGTTGCATGTACTTTCTTCTCATATTTTTGTTATTGTTATATAAAGTGTATGAAGATGGAAAAGAAGATGCAAGAGATGTATAGTCATCTAATATCTAAAAGAAAGAGTTGTGTATTGGGAATAACTAAAGACGGGTATGCCAATCAAGATTTTAAAATGTTATAACTTATTTTAGTTATTTTTTGTTCAATTTGTATTCACTTATTTTTTGCTTCTGCTTTTTTTAGATTTCAATAAATATTTATGTAATAGATTTAGATCCAAGAGAAAAATGATTCTATTTCAATTCATTTGTTACAATATGTCGACGATGTATGTTCTTATTTTGTAATATCATATATAATTGTTTGATTGAATTTCGTCGTCGGGTATCTAACTAATATAACGAGAAAATTAAAATTATTTTTTTGATGAATATTTCAATAAAATGTTTATGTTATACATTTATATACAAGAGAAAAATGATTATATTTCAATTTATTTTTTTAAATATATTGAAGATGTATGTTCTTATTTTGTAATATCTTATATAATTATTTGATTGGATTTCGTTGTCGGGTGTGTAACTAATATAATTAGAAAATTATAATTATTTTATTGATGAATATATATATATATATATATATATATATATATATATATATATATATATATATATATATATATATATATATATATATATATATATATATATATATATATATATATATATATATATATATATATATATATATATATATATATATATATATATGATTGTAGTAATATAAGAGGCCATCCAAATGATATGGTTCAAGATATGTCTCATTCTTCTACCATATTCATTTGAAACTTCCACCTTTTGAACTTCTTCCACTTAATTGTTTAGTTAATGAAATATTTTTCTATATATAAGAACATTATTTTCATGTTTTGTTGCATGTACTTTCTTCTCATATTTTTGTTGTTGTTATATAAAGTGTATGAAGATGGAAAAGAAGATTCAAGAGATGTATAGTCATCTAATATCTAAAAGAAAGAGTTGTGTATTGGGAATAACTAAAGACGGGTATGCCAATCAAGATTTTAAAATGTTATAACTTATTTTAGTTATTTTTTTTTCAATTTGTATTCACTTATTTTTTGCTTCTGCTTTCTTTAGATTTCAATAAATATTTATGTAATACATTTAGATCCAAGAGAAAATGATTATATTTCAATTCATTTGTTACAATATGTCGACGATGTATGTTCTTATTTTGTAATATCATATATAATTGTTTGATTGAATTTCGTCGTCGGGTATCTAACTAATATAACGAGAAAATTATAATTATTTTTTTGATGAATATTTCAATAAAATGTTTATGTTATACATTTATATACAAGAGAAAAATGATTATATTTCAATTTATTTTTTTAAATATATTGAAGATGTATGTTCTTATTTTGTAATATCTTATATAATTATTTGATTGGATTTCGTTGTCGGGTGTGTAACTAATATAATTAGAAAATTATAATTATTTTATTGATGAATATATATATATATATATATATATATATATATATATATATATATATATATATATATATATATATATATATATATATATATATATATATATATATATGATTGTAGTAATATGAATACATGAAAAAGATGTCTAATTTTCATATCAGATAAAAAATCATAGAAAAATGAAAATATATTGTAATTATTAAATCATAATTATAAGTTTGTGTCTTTTCCTATTAGATTTTAATCATTTGTTGATAATGAGTACATCTCATATGTATATATGTTACACAAGCTTAAACTTAAAAATAGTGTGCAACAATATAAAACAATGAATGTATATGTATAATAACATACAATCATGAAATGGTAATAACTAGAGAAGAACTCATTTGTGTTTCTCAAGTATTTTAATCCAAAAAAATACAAATTCTTCACGAATACGTTGATATAAATCAATAAACAAATACATGTACACTTATGAAATATTATAATTAAGTTTATAATAATAAGTTTGTAGGTTTTTATATAATCAAATAGTTCCAACGTTTTTTAAAACTGATATGATATTTTTTTTAAATTGTTGATTAATTATATACTAATGAATATAATATAAACACATTTCCTACAATGAAATACTTTAAATACCTATAAATTCTTTACTGTCAAATAAATTCTCACACATTCATTGTATAACCATATTCTAGAACATGTGGTTTGAAACTTTACTATGAAACAATTATACAATAATAATCTATAGTAAAAAAATTCAAAAACGTAGAACTAACATATTGTTAGTTTTATTGGTGTTATAAATATTCAAATGTAAATGTTCAAATATAACATAATAATATACATTAGATGATCATATTATTTATTTATTTTACCAAATACTATTTAAATATTTTAATGCTCTTTAATTAAGTACTATAAGTATCAATTAAACACCATAGGTAGAAAAAACCTCTTCATTGCACTATTTTAATGCTAAATAACTTTTATTTGGAATTTGAAGGGTTGTAATTATAATAAATATTCAATGCACTTAACTGAAAATTTATTAAAGTGTATACTATTATTTTGGAATATCATATATGATTGTTTGTTTGTGTTTCATCATTGTGGGTGTAACTAATCATTTATTAAAGATGTACATTATATTGATTTGAGACACACCAAACTTTTTAATTGTTCTTTTGGTAATGATTTAGAGTTCATTAATTAATATACTATAATTACAAATAAATAATAAGTGGTTTTTAAATGTCTTCTAAAGCAACTTAATAATAATAACTGATTTTAAATTTATTGACGATGATAATAATATATAGTAACATAAATTATAATTTATATTACATAACTTTAAAGAATGGTTGTTATTTTAAATAATTATTATGATTGAAATAAAAAAAATGGTACAACAAGTAATATTTAAATTAGTTTAATAATCACAATAGAAAAGGTAACACTAATTTGAGAATTATATTTAACTTTATTCAAGCACAAGTCGCAGGTAACGACCATTGAGAATTATAATATATGTTTATTGTTCAAAGTAGCTACAAGTTTATATATCAACTTTGTGAGAGAATTATTATTTCATAGATAATGTTTATGACAAATTTTTTCTTACAAAACATTAACCTGCGCAACGCACGGGATTTCGTCTAGTTACATAAAATTTAGAGTCGGTTAGCTTAGATAAGAAGATTCCAGGTTAGGTTGTGCTACAGTAATTCAAAATTCTAAATATGTGAATGGAATAATAGTTACACAAATGACCCTTGAAAGATTTAAGCTCAATACTTTGCTTATTTGAAATATGTAGTAACTTTGTTCCGGTTATAGAAGACGATCACAAAGACGGTTTTGTTGTAGAACGTACTTTTAGGTTTCCTCAAAATTGTATACGTCACGAAGTCTTATCCTCCCTCCTCCTCCCCCCCCCCCCCCTTTCGATGTGTTACCCATTGGAACGTAATTTCAATTTTAAAAGCAACTAGCAAACAACAATGTTTAAAGAAAGGGAACTATTCACAGAAATACAACTATTTGATACCCGCAAATAGGAAACTAATAGCCGCTCGAAAACCAATGTTTAAAAAATTTAATCGCCTCCCGCTGCTTTGTGCGGGTACACTACTAGTATATATATATATATATACTATAATAAAGGAAGCCATTAGGTGCCACTTGTCATTTTCTTAAGCCTCCTAAAACTTATTTTCCCGCCTGAAAGAAGCTGACACGTGTACTTTTATATATGTTTATATGAGTTGTCGTTCAATTTTGAAAAGAGTCCTAAATTTACGCCAAAATTATTGCTTTCACCTCTTTATCTCATTTAATTTCGGCTTCAATTTCTAATTTCCTTTTAAAAATCACATTATCCAACCAAAAAATCTTTATCGATTCACTGTTTCAACTCCATCTTTCTTGCTATTTGTTCCCATGACCTCGACGCTACATCCCTCGATGCTAATGTGAGTGTACATCCTTCTCTGTAGATCATTCTCTATATCTTAAGACTAGGTTAATAGCCCGTGTGTTACACGGTTGAAAATTAAATAATTAATTTTTTAATAAAAAGCACACAAACATAACAGACACATGATGCTATAAAATTTATAATATTACATAACACACAAACATACACAAAGCACACACACACATCAGACAAACACAGCAGACAAACATAAGCACAAGACCAAAATTGAAAATCAGGGACAAACAATTAACAAAAAATTGATGAAACTTGTGAACTGTGATGGAAAAATTCAAGAAATAGCAATGTACTTTCATAGACAAACTAAAGTAGGATGTCTATTTTTGTAGGATAGAAGATAGTACATCGAAATAAGCCAAAAATTGCAAACATATCCTTTTAGGGACCAAAAAATTCAATTTTTCAAAGTACGATGCTATTAATGAGCTTTTTTGCAAAGTTCAATGCTAAAAACAACATTTTTTTTCCAGAAAACTATCCTGCAAAAGAGCTTTAATGTACAAAAAATGTAACATTTCCAAATCATCTAAAAAGAATCCGAAAAAGACATTTTTTTTCAAAGTACGATGTTATTAATGAACATTTTTGCAAAGTTCAATGCTATGTATGGTTTTTTTCTTCAGATTACTGCCATATAAATGAGATTTAATGTACAAAAAAAAACAAAAATCTTTGAAAAAATTGCACATAAGAAGTCATCGCATGTAAGGAGATGTACAGACATAAGAGTATTGATAATATTCAAGCTTTTTTTTTATCTTTTTATTCATTATAGATGGTACCACAACACACCGCCATACACACCCACACTCACAAATAGGAGAGAAAATTACATCTATGAATTGACAAGCGAGTAAGGTGCTATTTCTTCACCAAAATAACAAAATGGCTTTTATGAAAGAAGGAACAAAAAGAAGTTCCTGTGGTATCCATCCCTTAAAATGGTTATTTGCACTGTTACACATCAGTCAAAGTCAAAGGCAGACCAGATAGGGCATTTAAAGAACCTGTTAATTGATTGTCCTATACATGACTGCCATAAACAAAAAAATCATTAAAATAATAACAATTTTAATCATGTTCTAGTAAAGAGGAATCCCTATAAAAGAGAGTTACAATGTGGAAATGATTGACATAAACCGAGGAAACAAATCTGCAGTTAAGTTGTTTGAAACAACCCTTTAATATAAAGTTCCAATATTTTACAAAGTTGTATAAAGGAAAAAAAACCTTTACGAATCTTTAACCTTACAATGTAGCAATAAATTTCTAAAATTAATCATAAGATTAAATTGAGGATAAAATTGAGCAGAAGAGATGTCACAAAAATTACCTAAATCATGGATTTCATGGCTTTCTCGAACTCCCAATCAGGAAGAACACGACAAAGCTCTTGTTATGCTTTACGCCAATGTTGTTTATGAATAATTCCTCATCGATGGGTGAACCGTCATCTATAAAATGAAATCAAAGGCCCTCTAAATTCTTTTTCGTAATTGTGGGTGTCGTGGAAAGTCGAAATTGATGATATAAATCTACACAGATGGAGAAGTTTTCACGTGGTAATATAGGCTCGATAATGGAGTAGTAGAATCAAACCTAAGAGAATTAAATCAAAAGAACCAAAAGAAAATCAGGTAAAACTATGAATTTCTATCAAAATCAAAATCGATTTAGGCGGAAAAAAAACGTTCCTTCTTGTACCTTTGGAGTGCTGACAAGTGAATCGATTTCACGGAAAGGATGATTAGGCTTCGAGTTTCAGCTTTAACCAAAGTTTTGGATCGTTTCGTTAAAACATCAACAAATCAATGAACATTCACATATTTTGAACCTAGAAAATCACAAGAAAGAGCACAAAAAGAAATCGATAATAAATCAAATCACTGCTTCGATCAAATGGCGAATAGAATGAAGACGAAGATAAAGGAGCGATTGGGGAAGTGAAGGGTTACATCAGATCCAGTAGAAGAAAAGACAAACATCATTGGATTCATACATGCTAAATCAATTGATATGACGAATCAGAGAGGGAATGAAATGCATAGAAGCTCTTAGAGGTATATAAGTATGAATCGATTTCAAATTTGAAGTTGATAATTTGCTAATTTCTCGTGGAACACGTGGAATTGATTGACTACTTGACTAAAATAATCGACTGCAATTGATGTGAATACCATAAATCAGCGATCATACGTTACTTTGAAACAATTAGCGTGATAATAGCACCAAGGCATCACCAATTCCTCTTCTTGCTTTTACTTTGCTAACAGATCACGCACAAAAAAAATGGAATAAGGTATAATTTAAGTACCTTCATGACCAAGATTTTGGAGAAACCGCTTGATACCTTTTATGGATTTGAAGGATAAGCCTGAGTAAAATACAATGTCCTCCAATTGTAACTCAAGGATAAAAAATGATTTCATTACATTGATACCATGCACAGTTGCACACAATAAACCAATATGTACCCTGATAAAATGCCTCACGAAGGCTTTGGGATAGTTCCTGTCCAGCCATTTTCCATACATATAAATGCAGGGATGATTCTGACCTTATCAACAATGGCAAACAACTCAGAAGCAGTTTTTTTTAGAACAAAAGTCTTCAAAATTAAAGCTCAAAATTTAAGAGTTTAGAGATGATACCGAACGAAGCAGGTGTGAAATTGGCAAGTATATCCACACGATCTTTTAACATGCAGATATCCGGTCCAATTTGCATAAATCAATGATGTTCACCCAAAGGGATCCTGACTTTGACGGACGTATTCTTAGTAGCCACCAGACCAACCTTATTGTTCTCCTCCAAAAACTTAAGCACCATAGCCACTGTCTCCTCTGAAACCCTAACTTTCTCCTTCAAAAAGCTTTATCATTGAGTGAAGTGTAATCTGCGACAACATATTCTACTACAAAACCTGCAAATCAAGAATCACTTCAAATATCCTTGTGTCAAGCTTAAGCTTGGGTTCCACGAAGAGGAATATCTAAAAGCAGATAAAATGTCAAAAAAGTAGACGGATATAAAACATGTATTACAAAACTCCGAGGAGGAAAAGGGAAATAAGAGAAGGTTGTAAAATCACCAACAAAAGGGCATTAATCTTCCCCTCATCTTTAACCTTCATCAGTTTCAGCCACGAATCCTGCAATCATCTTCACCATCTGACCGCCATTAAAGCACAGAGCACCTCGTCATCTCGAGAATCTACTGAACCAAGCGATGAGACCTCTTCGTCCCTCAAATCCGCCTCACCACCCCTAGGGTTTGGCTCATCTTCTTCCGTTTCTACAACATCCCCGGGAAAGAAATATAAAGGTAAGAAGGAAACAGCTCGGATTATCCGACGAGATCCGGTTGAAACTCCTAAATTTGTTCCACAAAACTCAAATGTTTAACGCACTGAAATCAAAAGTAAAAGACCCTTCGTGCACATGAGAGGATTTTAAAATTCAAAATGGAAGGGTAAAGATTGAGCCGTGATTTAAGGAATCAGGCGAAATCGATAGCATAATTTTAGGGACGGTTTTGAAGCCTGCTCTTACGTGAGAAAGGTTTAAATGGGAAATAAAAATGCAGTAGGTATAAAAACATGACACTTGGAAAATAAAGGCTTTAGAAAAATGCCATGTGGCATTAACATGCTTGCTTTATTATAATGTATAGATGCCAAGTGTCGTGTTTCTAGACCTACTCTAATCTTCATTCCCGCTCAAAATATACTGTGAGTTATCTTCATTCACACACACTTTTGTAACTCCACATACGAGAAATTAGGAACCGATTACAATAAATTAGGAACGGGTGAGAAATTAGGAACCGATTTATATCATTTTCTTCCTACGACGTTCTACCAAATTCTCCTCTACAATTAGCAATAACGGTTGTTCCACCCAATTACAGATTCTATTAATCATCTTTATCTTCTTCTTCTTTGAATTTATGGTTCTTGCTTTTGCAGGTTTGATATCTTCTTTGGGAAAACGTAGAAACACAACACGCACCCACACACACACTGAGTGTGCGTGTCTATGCGATGAAGAGGACAAGATTCGATCGGGAGAGGGAAGGAGAGGTTGTGATGGTAGGGGAGTAGTGTGCAGCAGAAATCGTTGCCGGGAGGATAAACAGACGAGATTCGATCCCTTTTGCACATAGTGAAGCTCAATCACAGTTCAATTTTGAAATTTTATCTTCATCCTCCGATCACACTCTATCTCTCCCAAACTAATCTCTAATTCCATCACCTTTCTTTACAGGTTCGCAGTAGTACATCCGTTTTCTGAAATGGAACCCAAAACTAATCTCAAATTTCATCCTGTTTCTTTTTGTGATGTTAAAAAATTTCAGTTTTGGGTTTGGATTTCGATTTTAAGTTATAAGATGTTAACAATTTTCAATTTTGGGTTTGGATTTTGAAACTATATGCAATTCCTGAAATACAAATTAGTCTTAATTTGAAATTGTTCTTGATTTGCAGGTTTTGTTTCACAGGTGGGTTTTATTTTGTAGTATAATATGTCGTTGCAGGTTAGAATTTGAACTTTTCTTCTTATCCTTGTGGAAGCGTAAAGGGATGGGTTGTAGAATGTTATGGTACTTTATATCACCTTGGGTTTGTTTACAGTTTTTAACCTTATGATTGTATTATACATGAAGGGGCAGATTCAATTTGAGGTCTAAGTGGGGGAATGACACAACTGTGTTTTGTCACTCTCCCTAGGTTCCTTTAATATCTAAAACTCAGTCCTTTCTTCTTCAGTGTAGCACCAGATCAAATAGTTTGTTAGAACTTGATGATCTGAGTTTCCGATGAAGGAGAAGATGAGTTTCCGTATCTGACTAGGATATATGTTTATGTGAGTTTCTATTCACTTTCATCTCTACCAAATCTGAGAAAATTGAAGGAAAAAATAGACTCGCAAAGAGTCGAAAAGAATGCTGATTTTCCGGATCTAATTTAAGTTGAGTTTTTTGTTCTTTTTGTTGTTTTCATAGTTTTACGCTTCTAATGGAAATTCACCACCGGCGTCTTCCTTCAACAGCCCTGCTTTCTCTCCAAAACCACTTTAGAAGTTCTATTTTGTATCTTTCCAGAAATCCGCATCTTTGTAGTTATGTCAAGAAAGAACCTTCAGATTTCGATCTAATATCACTGTTAGTGATTCCAAAAACCGCTTCTTTATTTATGTTTTATGTGCTTGAAGATGGCAAGCATCTGGTGTGTGTTTGTGATGTATGTATTGTGTGTTTGTATTGTGTGTGTATGATGTGCTTTGTGTGTGTATAATTAATGAATAAATATGGAAGCTTGGATTTTCATTATCTCCCCATTTCAAGGCCTCATAGAGGATGAATTCTCATGCTTTCATATTTCTACATGTGAAGTTGTATCAGGTTTTTTGTTATTGTAACGCCAAGATACTTTATTATATAATTATAATAAAAGGGTAAATTGGTCATTTTACCATGTAAGGGTAAAATGGTCTTTTGGACAGAAAAATATTTGGTTTGAAATAATATTTTGAGTTTTGGACTTAAAATGTTATAAAAATTGATTTTTGGTCGTTTTACCGAAAAAGGGTATTTTGGTCATTTGACCAAGTCAACGACCAATTATGTAAAAATATTGTTGGTTGTGGCCAAAATGTAAGAAATGGAAGTTTTATTGTAATAAAACTTGGTTATTGTGGTCAAAGTTCAAGAAAATGAACTTAGGGACCAAATTTGCAAAATTTTGTGGTATAAATAGAGAGTTTGACTCTCTTGTTGACTGGCCATTGTTGTGCAGCTACGGGAGTGGATTTTGGAGAGCATTTTCTGCAGAGATCATGAGGCTTAATACAAGAATTGGAATCCTAGCTTGGAATTGGTGATTCCTAAGCTTTGAAGGTTGGTAAATTCACTTTCTAGCCAAGTTCTTGAATGTGTTTTTCACATGATGAACTAGAAACTGAATTTCAGTTGTGAATATGTGTTGTAATAGCCTAATGCTTCCATTGAGTCATGCTAGAAAGGACTTAACTCAAGAAAATGGAAGTAGGTTGTTATTAGTGATGAATTTGAAGTTTTGGGGTTGTTAAAACTAAGAACCCTAATTCTTCATTTTGATTGATTTGGTTGTTTTAGATGGTTGAAAACCTTGTTAAAGTATAAGGTTTTAGTCCTAGAACAAACCCCAATCGATTAAGGACCTGATTAAGGACTTAATGGACCAAAACTGCTTGCTACAGTGCAAAAATCACGGCTGGACAGGAGGCACCTGCAGGTGCCAGGCGCGGTGCGCCCAAAATCCTGGCGGGGTGCGCCCAGGCGCAGTGCGCCCATATCTGGGCGGGGTGCGCCCCTCAGACAGAAACTTTGAAACGCTATCTTTTGCGTTGCTTGTCCGTTTTAGCTCAAATTTGGACCATAGGCTCGTTATGGTCTGAAAAGTTTGGGAAAATTTTTAGATTGAGTTTCCGACCCCTCGGGGGCACTGTAGACCGATCCGAATGTCCCGGTGAATAGTAAAATTCATATAAAGTTAGTAAACGGAAAGTTTATTAACTAGGCATTGTTTATAACAATGTTTTATTGAACTCTAATGTATTAGAGTTAGTTGAAATGGGTATTAACCGATAATCATGTTGAAAATGATTAAATTATAGGTGCGGGACAAAATTCTACGGATCGTATCGGAAGGCAAGAAACAACCAGGAATTTGATGCAGCTAGCATCCAAGTGAGTAATCTCACTGATACCATATGTGATATATGATGATTGAGTTGTTACAGGTTGAAACTGATTGTGGGACGAAATTGATGGTTCAAAGATACGTTGAAGAGACAAGACCGGATAAGCCGTGAGTCATTGCGATGACAAGAACGGAACCGTGAGTCTAGGCAATAACGGCTAATCCGTGAGCCATAACTAATTCTGGATTTTAATATCCAATGGGTGCAGCCTATATGGCTATGATTTTTGGATTGTATATCCAACCGGTGCGGCCTTCGGGCTATGTCTCCGATGCAGCCTTCGGGCTATGATTTGATGCGGCCTGTTGGCTATGACTCCGGTGCGGCCTTGTTGGCTATGTCTCCGATGCGGCCTTGTTGGCTATGTCTCCGGTGCGGCCTTCGGGTTATGTCTCCGATGTGGCTTTCGGGCTATGATATTTGATGCAGCCTGTTTGGCTATGATTTTGTTACAGGTACATGATGCAGCCTGTTTGGCTATGATTTTGTTACAGATACATGGTGCGGCCTTTTGGCTATGATATCGGGTTATCAAACCCAGCTGGTGCAGCCTGCGGGCTATGAATTGTATATTGATAATGTTTTGGTGCAGCTTATATAGCTATGACACAGGGTGCGGCTGTTAGCCATGATATATGATGCAGTCCAGTGTGACTAAGAAATATGGGACAGAAATCGTTAGACATGATTATAGATGCAAATAACTAACCTGGCTTGTTGATTACAGGTTACAATGATTCAGCCTGTAGGGCTACAGAATAGGATGTGAAATCCTAGAGTATATATGGTCAGCCAGTAAGGCTAGGAGTTTGGATTCGATATCCAGACAGTTATATGATTGTGTTTTGATACGTGTTATCTGCAGATTTGATTATTCACTGAGCTTTGTAGCTCATACCGTTTGTTACTGTCCCTGCAGGTTAGCATGATACTGATAGGGGACAAGATAGATTCCGTGACTTTGAAGTGGGACTCGTAGATGCTGTCAGTAGCAGCCCGGCTTTAAAGGAGTTATGGTATTTTCATACTCTCCTTGATACACTTGTACCCGTATTTACTAAAATATACCCCTTGTTATGGTTTTATGTATTGAAACCTGTGTTTTAAATGAAAAATTTTTCAGGGGTGTTTTTGTTTTAAAAGCCGGGTGTTACAAGTTGGTATCAGAGCCGAGGTTTAAGTGAACTAGGTGTCTATAGAGTAGATTCCTGGACTTAAACCCTGAAACAGTAGACATGATGAACTGTTAGGTGTATATAGTTGTTATTATACATATATAACCTAACTATTGCTGACTTCTAACGTATAAGAAGTATGAGCAGCGGATATTTCTGGGAGAAATTTAGTGCGTGTAATTGTAAGAGGCGGATCAGCCTTTTCTCAAAGACTCCATCGAACGAGGGGCAACGAGACAAGTAGCGGAAAAATCCACATGACGAGCAATGTTAGCTGATGTGGTCAGATAAAGAAATCGGTTGCTCACCTTAGTTGATATCAAGGTGAAAGAAAAGTAGCTGAGACTACAAGAAAAAGCAGAAAACGATTAGTGGACGCTTCGGGAGAAGTTACCACAGACTGGGTCCAACCTTGAAGGGAAGGGACCAAAACAGAACAGTTATGTAATGTAAGAAGTGCAGGAAAAGCACTCAGAACATTGTAGAATTGAGACTCTACTGTTTAGTAGATGAAATTGCAGAAAATGGGAGCATGTTGCTCGAGTTTATTGTATGGGACGGAAATGGTTCCAGCGTGGAACTATAGCTCACTTCTTTATGAAATACTCACATGCGAAATGTGAAGTAACGGGTGATGAACCCAGGAAAGATAGAAGAAATGAAGGGTCAAAAACGGACCAGTGATACCTTGAGCATTCCAGCAGATTATGGAAGAAGCTCGTGAGGAGATTGATATGATCTCCGATATAATTGTTTTGAATATAACTCGTGTATGTTATATTTGATCCATGAAGCTATGCTTTGGATCGATGACTTGACGTCTTGTTTAAATTTTTCATCAATGATTTTGGATGAAATATTTGAAATAGCTATAGTAGATAGCAAGTATGTTCAAGATATTGAACACCTGAAAAGTAGTCTGCCTAAGATTTACGGTACCATTTTTCCCTATGAATCTGAAGCCGATGACTACCAGCAAATCTGAAGCAATTATGCTTATGAATTGGTTAGCAATGAATTATGCTAACATGAATTGTAGAAATAAGAACATTATGGTTCTTGAAACAGAAATGAACGGATGAAAATCCATGGTGAATGACCGCTGTTGAGAATACCGGTTAATTTCTTTGCTTAAACTCGGAAGAGAGTTAGTAAAGGAATGATGTTGTAGTTGGCATACGTGGTATGGGCCAAGCTTAATAAAGTGGTGATAGTAGTGTACTACTTTAAATAAATTTTCGGATGATTCTTTTGAAAAGAACTTCCAAGATTTCTGCCAGATTGGCAAGAAGAGCTTATGATTAAGCTGGTATTGGGAGCCGTTCCTGTTATCTAGGCTCTGTGTTGATTGGCCTCTGTAGAGATGACAGAGTGGTAAAACAATTGGAAGAAATTGTTTTGAATTGGGATCTCATATGACTGTAAGTGTCATCAGATAGAGCCCTATCTGTTTGAAAAGAAGAAAGATAAGTTAATGTGTATGTACATTGACTACTGAGAATATGATATTCTCGAAACCAGATTGAAAATGAGGTACAGTTGTACCAGATACTGGAGTTACTTCACTGAGTTAAGTGATATGTTAAATTCTCCAAGTATGAAAAATTTTGGCTAAAAGAAGTTTCAACTCCTTGGACATGATAATATGCCAAGGATGATGAAATAAATCCAGTGGGATAGATGATGTGGTAAAACTGGAACCGCCTGAGGAATCCGACTGACATTGTAGTTCCTTGGATTTGGCGGGTTACTATAGGAGAGTTGTAGAAAACTGCTCCTTGATTGCTGGTTAGCTGATTAAAGTTGACCAAGAAAAAGTGTAAAATCTGAGTGGTAGAAAGACCACAGATATGTTGTAAAGGTTTGGAATAAACCTTGTGTGAACCTCTAACATTAGCAATGATGCTAAGTAGAGAAGATGGATTGGATCATTGAAAGGTATCCAACGTTGACTGTGGATGCATGACATTGCGGTAGCAATTATGAACGTGGCGTTTAAGCTTTGGAAACACTACTTGTATGGTGTAAAGCTTATAGCGATAAGATCATAAAAGTTGAAATACTTAATTGATCAAAAGAAGCTGAAGATGAGATAGTTAAGATAGATGGGTTACTTAGAGATTTCGGGTATGAAATCTTGTACCATCTCAGAAAGGCGTATGTGATTACAGATGCCTTGAATTAGAAAGAGTAACCTTGTAGGTTACACCCACATGTATGAACGTGGCAAATTGATTACCTGAGTTGATTCGGGTAGCACAGAAAGATGTGTGCAAGTCTGAAAACGTGAAAAGTGAATAAATGATTGAAAAGTAGCGGAAGTTAGTTGGAATATCACAGTGATTTAACACCCTTGGCGGTTGTAAATGTGAATTCCAAAGTCAAACGAAATATAAAAATCATTTTGAAAAGATGCATTTTGTATCAGATATGCAGCATACCCGGGGCAATACCAAACTATATAGGTCGATAAAACCTATGTGTTAGTGGCCGGGGCTGAAGAAAGACATGTGAAAAATGTTTGACTTGTGTGTAACTACAGTCAAATCATTAGAAGTATGTGGACTGTCAGTCCCAAAAATGAAATGGGACGAAAAATATCATAGACTTTGTAGTAAAGTCTTTGTAAGTACCGCATGGGTATGACACCATATGGGTGATTGCAGTTTGGTTGATGAAATCAGTGTAGAATTATACTGACCAAAGAAGAAATTAAGAGTGGAAAGTAGTGAAAAAACTACAAAGATAAAGAAAATTGTTGACGTGAGTTATCGGCGTGAATTGTATCGAACAGAGATAACAGAATTATTCTTTGAATTTGGCATTAATTCTTAGAATAATTAGTTCAAAAGTACTAGTAAGTACTGTGTGCGAATCCCATATGGATTGATGAGGTGAGATAATGATGCAGACCTTAGGAGTTATGCCTGAAATCTGCATAACAGACCCTAACGGAAGACTAGATGACCGTCTATCCTTGGTAGAAGTTGTAGATTAGTATAAGTTTTATACTAGTGTTTTATTGACTCGTAGGAAGTATTGTATAGACTACCGTGTTGCACGCAGATTTGCTAGACGGAAGTTGAGGAGAAGCTGTTGACTAAACTTGAGATTGTATCTCAAACAGAAGAAAAGATTTGGCAAGGTCGAGAAAGCTTAGAAATAGACCAAGATCGACAAGAGTAGTATGCGGATTGTCGAGTAAAACCTTTGAAAACCCAAGTAAGAGAAGAAAGTGGAACTAAAAGTGACCCTCCGGAAAGACTAGAAATTGATGTGGGACAAAAAGGAAAGTTGAGTCCTTGTTGATTGGACCTTTCCGTATATCCCAAAAGCAAGAATTGCAGTGTAATGATTGAATATCCTTGATGAACTTCAAGATGATTGTAAAGTTTTCTATGGGTCTCATGGTTTTGAGAACATAGAGTGATAAATGTTAGTGAATCCCTCATGTTGAAATGAGGAAGATAAGTGATTAAGATGCCCGGGACAACCGGATGAGTGATATGCGAGTGGTGATATAACCACGAGATAAAAAGACTAGTATGGTTAAGTGCTTAGGCAATACCATAATGTTTTCCATATGATATGGGAAACCGAAATTGTAACGAGAAAGAATTTCTCTCGTTTGTTTGTATGATTTCGGGGACGAAATCTTTTGAAGGAGGGGAGAATTTGTAACGCCAAGATACTTTATTATATAATTATAATAAAAGGGTAAATTGGTCATTTTACCATGTAAGGGTAAAATGGTCTTTTGGACAGAAAAATATTTGGTTTGAAATAATATTTTGAGTTTTGGACTTAAAATGTTATAAAAACTGATTTTTGGTCGTTTTACCGAAAAAGGGTATTTTGGTCATTTGACCAAGTCAACGACCAATTATGTAAAAATATTGTTGGTTGTGGCCAAAATGTAAGAAATGGAAGTTTTATTGTAATAAAACTTGGTTATTGTGGTCAAAGTTCAAGAAAATGAACTTAGGGACCAAATTTGCAAAATTTTGTGGTATAAATAGAGAGTTTGACTCTCTTGTTGACTGGCCATTGTTGTGCAGCTACGGGAGTGGATTTTGGAGAGCATTTTCTGCAGAGATCATGAGGCTTAATACAAGAATTGGAATCCTAGCTTGGAATTGGTGATTCCTAAGCTTTGAAGGTTAGTAAATTCACTTTCTAGCCAAGTTCTTGAATGTGTTTTTCACATGATGAACTAGAAACTGAATTTCAGTTGTGAATATGTGTTGTAATAGCCTAATGCTTCCATTGAGTCATGCTAGAAAGGACTTAACTCAAGAAAATGGAAGTAGGTTGTTATTAGTGATGAATTTGAAGTTTTGGGGTTGTTAAAACTAAGAACCCTAATTCTTCATTTTGATTGATTTGGTTGTTTTAGATGGTTGAAAACCTTGTTAAAGTATAAGGTTTTAGTCCTAGAACAAACCCCAATCGATTAAGGACCTGATTAAGGACTTAATGGACCAAAACTGCTTGCTACAGTGCAAAAATCGCGGCTGGACAGGAGGCACCTGCAGGTGCCAGGCGCGGTGCGCCCAAAATCCTGGCGGGGTGCGCCCAGGCACAGTGCGCCCATATCTGGGCGGGGTGCGCCCCTCAGACAGAAACTTTGAAACGCTATCTTTTGCGTTGCTTGTCCGTTTTAGCTCAAATTTGGACCATAGGCTCGTTATGGTCTGAAAAGTTTGGGAAAACTTTTAGATTGAGTTTCCGACCCCTCGGGGGCACTGTAGACCGATCCGAATGTCCCGGTGAATAGTAAAATTCATATAAAGTTAGTAAACGGAAAGTTTATTAACTAGGCATTGTTTATAACAATGTTTTATTGAACTCTAATGTATTAGAGTTAGTTGAAATGGGTATTAACCGATAATCATGTTGAAAATGATTAAATTATAGGTGCGGGACAAAATTCTACGGATCGTATCGGAAGGCAAGAAACAACCGGGAATTTGATGCAGCTAGCATCCAAGTGAGTAATCTCACTGATACCATATGTGATATATGATGATTGAGTTGTTACAGGTTGAAACTGATTGTGGGACGAAATTGATGGTTCAAAGATACGTTGAAGAGACAAGACCGGATAAGCCGTGAGTCATTGCGATGACAAGAACGGAACCGTGAGTCTAGGCAATAACGGCTAATCCGTGAGCCATAACTAATTCTGGATTTTAATATCCAATGGGTGCAGCCTATATGGCTATGATTTTTGGATTGTATATCCAACCGGTGCGGCCTTCGGGCTATGTCTCCGATGCAGCCTTCGGGCTATGATTTGATGCGGCCTGTTGGCTATGACTCCGGTGCGGCCTTGTTGGCTATGTCTCCGATGCGGCCTTGTTGGCTATGTCTCCGGTGCGGCCTTCGGGCTATGTCTCCGATGTGGCTTTCGGGCTATGATATTTGATGCAGCCTGTTTGGCTATGATTTTGTTACAGGTACATGATGCAGCCTGTTTGGCTATGATTTTGTTACAGATACATGGTGCGGCCTTTTGGCTATGATATCGGGTTATCAAACCCAGCTGGTGCAGCCTGCGGGCTATGAATTGTATATTGATAATGTTTTGGTGCAGCTTATATAGCTATGACACAGGGTGCGGCTGTTAGCCATGATATATGATGCAGTCCAGTGTGACTAAGAAATATGGGACAGAAATCGTTAGACATGATTATAGATGCAAATAACTAACCTGGCTTGATGATTACAGGTTACAATGATTCAGCCTGTAGGGCTACAGAATAGGATGTGAAATCCTAGAGTATATATGGTCAGCCAGTAAGGCTAGGAGTTTGGATTCGATATCCAGTCAGTTATATGATTGTGTTTTGATACGTGTTATCTGCAGATTTGATTATTCACTGAGCTTTGTAGCTCATACCGTTTGTTACTGTCCCTGTAGGTTAGCATGATACTGATAGGGGACAAGATAGATTCCGTGACTTTGAAGTGGGACTCGTAGATGCTGTCAGTAGCAGCCCGGCTTTAAAGGAGTTATGGTATTTTCATACTCTCCTTGATACACTTGTACCCGTATTTACTAAAATATACCCCTTGTTATGGTTTTATGTATTGAAACCTGTGTTTTAAATGAAAAATTTTTCAGGGGTGTTTTTGTTTTAAAAGCCGGGTGTTACAAGTTATCTTCCTAGGAATTATTTTGGCAAGATTTTAACGGAATAGAACAAATTAAGTCGGCCCATCCTAAGTTTGACCAACATTCGACTCATCTTCCACTCACCCAGATGGTACACAGTATTTATAAAATGAACTTTATAGCCACCTATTTTTTGTAATTATTGTAAAAGATGATAATTGTGTTCATTTTGGATTGTGTACATAGATAGTGATTGGAACCCCCAATTTTGAAATATAAATATGAATGCCTATTAAAAAATGGCTTAATATATGTAATCATTATATTGTTGTTTGAGAAATGGTAAGTTAAGTTGTATAACAAGCATTTTTGTTTATCTAATTCGGGCTACAGACTTTTTTATATCTATTTGGTTACTAAACTCACAATATTATATCATAGATCATTATATATTATTTGATATATGTAAATTTGTCACTTATAAATAATGGCTCGACGATTTACTTGGACAATGTTTTTATATGACCAATCAACATATGAATTTACTATTTGTATTTTAAATATCATGAGATTCATATATTTTTTTTCAATTAAAATACTAAAATAATATATTTACTAACGTATAGCAACATACTCTTAAAATAAGATGTTTTTTTTCATAATATATAATTTTTTTTATTTGTCTACATACTGTGTAACTATATTTTCATAATTTTCTTATCTAGACGTGGAGTTAATATTCTAATCTTGGATCTGCACTTTTATGAAGTGGAAAAGAATTCATGAATGAAATAGTTTGTAACCTTTTGTGCTTAAACTAATTCGACGGTTGCAATTTATATTGTTAGTATGTATAATGCTTAATGATATCATCATTTGAAAATTATGAAACTTATAAAAATTATTTGATAATTGGTTTGTACTTGATACTTCAATAATTACATTTTGAATAGTGAAAAAGTTGCTTACCTAGATTCCAATATCAAACATATTAATATCTTTTTATTTTCTTAATTTTGTTATAGGTAAATAATATTTCTAAATAAAACTCTCATGTTCCAAAAAACAATAAAATTACATGTCAAGTTATCCAAAAATATCAACTACTTTCTTATAAGCTTAAATAATATATTTATCTATGAAGTCCAAATGTTTAAAGTTTAGCTAATGAATTTATCAACTGAAGCCCAAATATGCACTCATTTAGCTAATTACAACGTCATAGAAAAGTCTTATTAACATTATAGCCTAAAGAATCCTAAAACACACAAAGGATCATGATTAAATTTCAAAAAATAACGACATGCTTTCATTTAATTGTTAGTTATAGCATCTTACTTTCAATTTCTTGCTTTTTCCTTGCTAATTTCAATGATTAAATAAAATGATTTTATTGTTATATAAGTTTTTATAATTATTAACCGTGTAACACACGGGTTTTAAACTAGTATATATATATATATATATATATATATATATATATATATATATATATATATATATATATATATATATATATATATATATATATATATATATATATATATACTAATAAAGGAAGCATTATTATGCCACATGTCGATTTCTTAGACCATATAAATGATACGTGGCATCTTTTTATGCATTGACTTATTGTGTTCCCGCTCAAATAGTTAGTTAACGTAAATCCCATAAAATGAGAAACAAAAACATATTAACCCAAAAAATTCGGCAACCTAATTTATCGGTTTTAGAAGCCAAAATTTCCGTAATCGGTTTCCATGAATTAAGGAGATGACAAGGGCTTATTTCAAATTTCAAACTCCCAATTCACAGTTCGTCTTCATCGTCTCTACAAAATGATTCGAATTAATGGTTTTTTTATTAGGTTTTTTTTCGCAGATTCTTCTTGATTTCTATTCGATTTTGGCGAGATTTGTCTATCCGATTTTGGGACTGTGTATATATTTGAAGTATTTATACATTCAACCAAGTGTTAACGTCAAAAACAATATAGTTTTGATTTGATTCGTTTACAATTTATTTAATTACTGATAGGAACATTGCTCATGAGGGCATGAATTTGGTAAGCATGGTAGATTACTCAATCGAGTTAATTCTCATTCGTCCGGGTTTCGATTTGGAAGGGCTTGTCACCGCTGTCGTGATGGTGGTGGAGTAAGATTTGAAAGTAAACACAATATCGTTTGAAGGCTATACACGACTATTGGGTGGAATTGGATTCGATAGCAAACTTAGAAGATCTGGATTTGAACACGAAAGGGGTTTCATTTACAGGTAACCTCATTTTCTTGCTCTGAAATCAAGTCTTTTTGATAACCCGACTCATCTCTCTCTCTCTCTCTCTTGAATCACATTCAAAATTTAAGTGATATCAGTATATCATTTTCAAAATTTTGATAGTACAACTAATTTCACTTCAAAGGTCAAACCTCTCGATTTATATTAATTACGTTAGCATATTTGACATTTAATCATATTGACTCTGAATGCCAACCTTCTTCAAATGGCTACAGAAGAATCAACATCTGGCGGATTTAGCTTGGAAGGGATCGAAGACATTGCAGACTTTAATTGGATGAGTTTTAGGTCTTTGTCTTTTTAGTTTTGTTAAATTATGATAAAATGGATTTGGTGATAAAAAAAATTATTCAGTGACCATTTATTTTTCTTTTTACAGGCTGTTTTAGCCATTTAATGCTTTTGGGTAAAACCGTAAAAGTGACCATTTATTTTCTGAAAGATATCCCTTAATCGGACACATTTACATGCAGGTTTTGACTAAAATTTCGTTTATAATGAAGGTTGGTACTACAATATAGATCATGCATTTTGGTAAAGACCTGAAGAGATTGATACCCGTAGAACAATGTTGACGATTGAGGAAGCCGCCCTGAGACTAAGGTTGCAACTAAAATATGTGTTGCTCTTGCTTTTGCATCTTCGGTTACATTGCTATTTTTGTGGAGTAATTGGAGAAAAGGAATTGACAAACCTCCGACAAGATTTGTATTTAGGTATTTCATTTATATTTTAGTAATTTCACACCACTATCTTCTATATATTTTACCATATATGAGTTCATGATTCTTGTATCTTACAGTGGTATTGTAAAATAAATTTGTATGGTTTGACAAAAACCATCTAAAATTTAAGAATTGATAGGAAATTTTACATGTAAATAAAACTACTTACGAAATCTTTATTATTATTTGGATTTGAGAAAGGGACAACATAGTGATTTCGGTATTTTGAAGCGTAATTACTACTTCCTAACATTTTCTAAATCTTAGTTTTTCTCTCTGATTGTTTATGTAGGTGCAAATATCATCATTTAACAAAGTTAGCAACGATGAATACCTTCATCCTTGGACCGATGTCAATGTGAGTTTTTTTCTCATCGATGTGGGCTAGAATACCGTTAGCAGAGGTAAGTGCTATCACTATCAAGAGTATAATTACTTGATCTCTCAGATAGATTCTATACCTTATAAATAAGTCTTATTTTATTTTTTATTCTAGGAAGATAATTAGAAGAATGATGAGGATAAAGTTGATCCTTAAGATATGGACTCTATAGTGTAGAAGAAATTGAGCTGGTGACAAAGGATGGGTAATGAGAACTCAATGAGAAAAGAAAGCTCGCCAATTCATAATCCGAGAGAACATCATGGTGTCTGTGTTGGAAATAAGAATAAAATTTCTAATTGTTTGACTATGTTTATAGTTAAATTAAACCTTGTGTTACTGTACATGATTTACTTTGATTTTCAACAAAAACATTTTCGATTTTCCTTATATTATTTATTAAGCTTTAACTTCACCCATTAGAACATATACGAATGATGCCAACCTGCCATGCCATTTTAATGAGTCGGTTTTGTATTTTGTGGGCCACGACTCCATTTCTAAATTGCAGAGTAGTATCTTTACCTCTCTTAAGATTTTGTGGACCACATAATTAGTCTTTCAGCTCCAGGGCTATGAGAAGCATGAGTACCCAAAGCAAGCAAAGCATATCGGAACAAATAATAGTTCAAGATTTTTAAATTTCAATTTCAAATAGGAAATTTAGAATTTGACTAAATGCAAGAAAAAACAACATATTTTCATTTATATGTGTTATAGCATCATACTTCTACTTATTCCATTACAACATTGAACTTTTAAAATTTTCTATTGTATTTCCAATTTTTCTCATTAGGACGTTAAACTATAAAAACCCTTCAAAATAAAATCAAAATTTCTTTTTATTTGAGTTATATTTCTGTAAGTGATAAACTTTGATGATAATATCGATTATAGCATTTTACTTGTATACAAAGATATTATACATTATTTTGTAATTATAGATTGTCACCCCATGTAGTGCACGGGTATTAACCTAGTATATATATATATATATATATATATATATATATATATATATATATATATATATATATATATATATATATATACTATCCTAATAAATAAGTAACTCAAAAGGACATTTGTCAACATTTGAAACCCTTTGTCCACATGTTATTATTATAGAATTTTGGATTTTCTCAACAAAAAAAACCAATAATAAATGCAATGTAACCGTAAACTTCAATTACGTATTCGTTAATCGAAGGTTATCCCAAAAAATTCGTCATCTTCTATGTTTTCTCTCTAAATCCCGATTTTGATTTGAGTTTTTCCTTAAATCACGATTATTGAATATCCTTTTCTCCAAACCCTAAATGCAATTGCAAAATCATTCTCGCTCTTGAATTAAGCATTCAATGTATCCGTTTTATACCTTCATATGCAAAATTTCATCCTTGCTTTCCTCTAAAATCAAAAAACAATCTTTCCTTTCTTTTTCAAGATTCCAATGGCTGAAATTGTTGTTAGCACCGTCATTACGGTGTTGTGTGAGAAGCTGATCTTGGTGACTTGATGAAGTTGGCTCGATCTGAAGGAATCGATTCCAATATGAAGAAATGGAACAAAATCTTGCCCGTGATCCAAGCTGTCCTTACTGATGCAGGCCAGAAGCAGATAAAAGAGAGATCTGTTCAGTTGTGGGTGAACGATCTCCAGGATTTGGCTCACGACATAGATGATGTACTCGATGATTTGGCCATCGAAGATATGCGACTTAAGTTGAATGGCAGTAGGTAAAGTTGTCGGATTACTTCGTACCCCTCCTCTCCCTACCCGACTCGATAACCTATGTTTGAATAGCAGTATGCTAAATCCTTCTGTGGTTCGTTTTTTTATGCTTCAATTAGCACAATTTAACCCGATTGTAATACACATATAGTCTGAATCTATGATTACTTTCAAACAGTCTTTCATTGAGGTTAATTTCACTTCTACATCCGCCTACGCAATAAGTAAATTTGGAGTTTTAACCATGATTTTGAAGGTTTTTTCGAGGATCCATTTCAACATTTGGGGGGGTTTTTAGTTTTTGATTTTGCAAGTGGTTTTTTTGTAGGTTTTGATTATTTAGCAGTGAAATCTTCAACCGTTTGGACTATATGTGGTGTTTGTTTTGTCTTTTTAGGGAAAACGAACATGAATGTATCAAGGCTTAGCCTTAGTCTCCTTCACGCATCACTATCACTTCACCTTCAGAACTTTGATGGATGAAAACGGTAACTGTAATCATTTATTTTAATTGTATATATAGGTTTGCTTATTTCCAAATGTTAATCTATTAATAGCATTATACGTTCATTCTACATTTTTCTAATCAATAGTATCATACTTTCATTTCTAACTAATGTTGGTTGAGCCAAAACATAAATTATACCAAAGGAAATGTGTGTATGTGTGTGCAAGGGCATTAATCTGATTAATGCAGTTTATTTATCCTATTTCTGGTTTGGTTTCCTTCACAGGCATGTGGAAGGGCATTAATCTCATTGATTAACAAGGCACTCGACTAGGTAAAAAATAAATCTGGAACATTGTACCCGGAATCCGTCCCATTTGGCATCTGTCCAATACTAGACGGTGGTCTCTCTATATTTTCTGAAAAATCCAGACACAATGGTTTTCAACTTTTAACATTTTAGGAGCGTCACGGTAAATGATTTTGAAATTATAACACATTTCTATATTGGAGGTTCTAGAAGAGTTAAAGGTTACGGGATGACTGGCATCTTCATCTTCGTGATGGTGAACTTCTTCAAGCTCACTGGTTAATTTCATAATCATTTTCTTTAATTTCCACTTGATGATCCTTAAGTAGTAAATGTTTTTGGAAGGAATGGAATCTGTCAAATGATTTGGTATATAAAGTAATCGGAATCTGAAGAAGGGGAATCTGTCAAAATGGAATGGAATTAGACGATAAAAATTAAACAAGTCATAAATAATTATATTTAGATATTTCTCGTTTACTGTAAATATATACAATTGAATTTTTTTATATATCTCGAAGTATAGAATAAGGGTATTTTGGTCTTTTAATAAAAATAAGGAGGCTATAATTGAATTCCTTCCACCTTCCTGTAAGAATGGTGAAATCCATTTCCGACAGAATTGAATACCATAACACACAATGGAATGGAATCTCGAATTCCAATGTCGTCGAAACCTCAAGGCCACTCGATTGTATTTTTTTAGATAAATCATAAATACTCATGCGTTTAAACTCTTATACTTTTCTCTGACAACAATCATCCACACAGTGCAAAACAATTTGGAAGGGCAATTATTATGCCAAATCTGAAACCACCAATCACAACAACTGCTGCTGCTGTGGCATATCAGAATTCCATCCTGAAGACACTTCAAGACAACACTGACTTCACACCATTAATGACACTCTATTTGACAGATAAAACAACTCCACATGAAATCAAACTAGCCAGTGAGTCCTATTCAACCTTTTTATAATTCTATGATTTTTAAGCCTGTAGTATGTTTTCAAACTGTTTGATGCTTTGTCAAGGGCTAAATGCCAGAAATAGCAATATACTTTCATTTCTTTCTGTTACAACATTGTATATTCAGTTTTTTTTCTTAATTAGGCATTGTACTTTGAAAATTAAAACCCTATTGTAATATTAATGTGGTTCATTGGGGAGAGTGGTGTTGTGTATGCTGTAAAATTATACCCTGCTGGTGCTACTACAAATTCTCAAGATGGTGCTACATATTTATTTGGAAAATGTGTTCCAGCATCGGAGGAAATGATTAATCAAAATATCCCCTTTTGGTAAACTCAATTTTCTATTATCTTCAATAAGTTTTAAGGCTAAACACAAGAAATATACAGGTCCATGGAGAAGTTACGGATCTCAAAGTTGACATATTTGATCGCGAAAGGGTATTTATTGAAACCCTTCTAAAACCCTTAATATAAAAGTTCCCAAAATAGAAGGTTGTGATGGAACATGTTACCACCATGGACGCCGTTAAATTTGAATAAACTACTATGATTAGTGATTAAATCCATTTTGAATAAACAGGACAGGATAATTTTTATTTTGTTTCATAATTAGTATATGATGAAAAAAAGTATAATTGTATTGTACATATATTCTACAAAAATTTAAGACTATATACTAATTGAAAATGTAAATTTATTTATTTTGTTAAATAATTAATATTATGTGCATAAACAAATATGACGAGTGTTTGAATGGAAATCAATTAGAGAAACGAAACCATTAGACGTCTGGAAACTGCCTGACGAAATGAACCTAATTGCACCGATCAAAGAAATTTTTCGGTTTTTGTTTAACTAATATGGGGTAATAATGGTTGAAATGTCGGTGTAAATGTTTTTTTGTTCTTTATATTTTATATAGTATTGTTTTACCAATTAGATTACACATTTTCATAATTATGTATTTTTATTTTAATTAAGTTTATGTTTAGTTTGTTATATAGTATTATTTATGTTTAGATCTTATTTAATAATATTTTTGTATCATCCCGTGTAATACACAGGTATTACAACTAGTATGTGTATATATATATATATATATATATATATATATATATATATATATATATATATATATATATATATATATATATATATATATAAAGTTCTATTGAGAACTCAAAAAAAGGTAGGAACCTAGGAACCCGTTTAAATTGAGGACGCGCTTAGTAAGGGTAATTCCGGAATTTTAGCTTCTGTCCGTCGTCTTCATTCAATCACTTACGATGTTCTTTGTAAAGTTTCCTTCTTTCATGTAAAGATTCCTTCTTTAGTTCTTCCATCGCTTACGATTTACTTCTTCTATCGATTTCGAATTAGTTCTTCCGTTTTCCATCTCTACTCAATCTGAATCAAGTTGATTTTTAGGTTTTTTGATTGACGGACATTCGATCGCGACTTCAGTTCAGTGTCTTGAATTAGTTCTTCCGTTTTCCATCTGTACGCAATCTCAATCAAGTTGATTTTTAGGGTTTTTGATTGAGGGACATTGGATCGCGACTTCAGTTCAGCGCCTTGAATTGACAGTAAGTTGTTGTATTTTCGATTTGATCATATATTTTGTCGATTTTGTCTTTTTTATGATGTATCTGAATAACATTTTCTTATTTTGATAAGAATTGTTCCTTCTAATTATGGTACTTATCTTCAAATTCTTTTAGTTGCTGTATCTTATTATTCTAGTCTTCAATGTATGTTATGATTATAGCTGCATTAAGTGCAGTTATGTTCTGTTTGATGACACCTGTTAATTCTTGAATCTCCATTGTTGGGTCGTTAAAGACAGAGGTCCTTTTTGCCACTAGAAAGACAAAATGATTTAGGATTGAATGCAATAAATAGCAATGTACTTTCGTTAAATTGTTTATTGAAGCATCATACTTTGAAAATCTACCTAATTATAGCAATAACATCCGATTACAGAAATGTTTTTAAAGTATAATGTTATAGTTGCAACATCTTGTTAGTATTTATCCAATAAGGTGGCCTAATGTGTTGATGCATTATTACTTGTGTTGAGTGTTGACTTAACATTGATATGGTGATATTATGTGAGTTTTCCTTTGATTGCATGATGAAACTCTTAGAGGAAATAAACACCTAATAGCCTTTGGTAGGTATTATGTTATTCAAGTGATATGAGCAAGTAAATTTCATGACCTCTCTTGAATAATAAAAAATTCTGAAAAACATTGATTTGTTAATGAAGTGTTATACTGTCGTATATTATGCTATTCAAGTTTTGTTTTGTTTACTACAACTGGAAACATCAGCCAATATTGATGATCCCTTTAGAATGATAGTGCATTTTGGCTACTGCAGTTATGTAGATGGTTGTCCCCTTCAAATCATGTAAGAATCCCTTGAAATCACAACTGAGATGCATTATTCATAATTTAAGGCTTCACACTCGGTTATTAAGTGAATGTTTTTAGCTTACAGATGTCTAAATTTGTTTTCTTCAAATTTATAAATGTAATGTCTCTTTATTATATGTTGCTCTGTACAAATTTAGTTTTGTAGGTTGCAAAGATTCTATTTTTTTATAATGTCTCTTTATTGTAGTTTAGCATCCAGAAATGTATTTTAATTGATTAGTGAAAGTAATACTAAAATGTGAATTTTTTTTAGGTTCCATTGATCAGAAGTTGGCATCAATATACTGTAGTGACATTATTTTTGAACCTGATATGGAATTATATCATCCTAATGATGCAGGTTTGTAGATTCTTTTGTTTTTGGTTATTATTATTATTGAATCTGTTTAAGTTGATATTAATTATCTATTTTAGGTAGTTCCATGATTGGTGAGACATCAGTTCAATCAATGGATTCTGAAAGTGCAAATATGATTCCTCAATCAATGAATGAAGATGTTGAATTTGAAGATAGCAATTTTACTGGTAATATAGCTTTTTCGTATGTATGCATATGTTATTACTTAATTATTGTTAATGTTGTTTTTTGGTTTATTGCAGATTTTCATTGTTACAATTATAATACTGAAGTTGATGATGTGTATTATCGTGATATAACTGAAGATAATGTACTTGAAAATATGACATATTTGGAAGGTATTTGTTAATTATCTTTGTATATTGTAACATTTTCCATGTATATTTTATATGCATATGCATATACATATGCATATATATATATATATATATATATATATATATATATATATATATATATATATATATATATATATATATATATATATATATATATATATATATATATATATATATATATATATATGTGTATGTTTTTCAAATCTGTTTTGATGAATATACATATGAATATGCATATTTATATGTTTTCCTTATATCATTCTTTGTAGAAGTAATATGTTGTAACAATTTAATGTTTTTTTATTGTTTTAAATCAGGTAATACAAAAGCAAAGTATACACTTAGCAACATAGAGACAAAAATTGGTGGGAAGTCATATTTTACCCCTATTGTTGATGAATCAGTGGTGCCTTCTCTTAAAATGGAGTTTGACACATTGGAAAAAGCTGTTGATATGTATACAACTTATGCAAAAAGAGGTGGATTTGACTGTAAATTGGGTTCTACAAAAAGAGTTAACGGAGTTATAACATACAAATATATGTGCTGTAATAGGAGGGCAAACATCAAAGCGTACATTAGACACATTAAATGGTGATAATGGTGTTCAAAATCGGAAGACAGTAAGCAAAAGGACAAATTGCGAAGCATTGATAGGTTTTAAGCAAATCGAGCAAAATGGAAGATTTTTAGTATGCAAATTCATTGATACACATAATCATGAATTATACACAAATGATACCGTGCACATGTCAAAAGATAAGCGAAAGTTGGATTATTATGATCAAAGTGCTTTATATAACTTGGGTATAAATAATATCGGTGCAACAAAAACTCATGCTATAATGACTGGTTTGAAGGGTGGATATGAGATTCAAGGACCTACATATGTGGATTATTAGAACTGGTCAAGGGATTTAAGTTGTTTTATAGGCGATAGTGATGCAAATATGTTGGTGAATTTGATGGTGGAGCGTAAAAAATTTCTCCCGCAATTTTCATTCGAGTACATTTGTAAAGATAATCATCTTCTTGGATGTTTTTGGGCTGATGGAATTGCAAAAAGGAATTACATGGAATTTTCTGATGTTATATCATTTGATGCCACTTTTCGAACAAACAAGTAAGTTATTTGTTATGTTTTCTTTATATTTAATGCATATTTATCTTTCAAGCTTCTTATGTTTCATCTTTTATTGTTTAATTTTTAACAGATATAACATGATTGTTGTTCCATTCACCGGGATTGACAATCATAAGAAATCTGTGACGTTTGGTGCTGCTTTACTTGGAAATGAGACGGCTGATCTATACACATGGCTTTTGAAATGTTTTCTTAGTGCATTTGGTAAACAACCAAAGATTGTTGTCACAGACCAAGATGCTCCACTTGCCAAAGTTGTGAAAGCTGTATTTACGGAATCAATTTATCGGCTTTGTATGTGGCATATTGGAAAAAAGTTAACAGATAAGGTAATTTTAATTATTTTTGTATTTTCTATAAAAAAATATATCAGAACATGCATTATATGTTATTTGAAAATACAACATTATTTTGCTAATTTGTGTATTCATAGATATGCATATAGATATAAATATGCATAAGAATTCGATAACTCCACATGTAAAATGTGCTGGGCGGTGAGGGTGGTGGGCAGTGAATGCCACTTAAAAACCAACCCCATTCATGTTTATAAGAACCTTCTTCTAACCCATACACGACTTTGTGGGTGAGCCTAGTCATGGTTTGACCAATGTTTTTGTTTTAATTAATTCTCATATATATAAATACATATATATATATATATATATATATATATATATATATATATAGGGTCGAGATCATGAGAGAACCTAAAAAAACCTAGGAACCTAGGAACTTTTTTTCTACACAATATTTTTTAAAAAAATTGCATCCAATTTTTTTATTTAAACCGTCTAAGAGATTTCTAAACCCTAAACCCTAAACCCTAAACCCTAAATCCTAAACCATAAACCCTAAACACTAAACCCTAAACCCTAAACCCATATGAAAAAAAATAAAAAAAAATGATTTTTTTGCATCCAATTTTTTTATTTAAAGTGTCTAAGAGATTTCTAAACCCTAAACCTAAACCCTAAACCCTAAAACTAAACCCTAAACCCTAAACCCTAAACCCTAAACCTTAAACCCTAAACCCTATACCTAAACCCTAAACCTAAACCCTAAACCCTAAACCCATATGAAAAAAAAAATAAAAAAATGATTTTTTTTGAAATTTTTTTTTTGATATCTTCTAGATGAATCATAACAAAAATTTTGGTATATTTTTTTTTGAAAAATATTGTGTAGAAAAAAAGTTCATAAAATGGGTTCTTAGGTTCCTAGGCATTTTTAGGTTCTCAATTGAACTTTACTATATATATATATATATATATATATATATATATATATATATATATATATATATATATATATATATATATATATATATATATATATATATATATATATATATATATATATATATATATATATATATATATATATATATATAGGGTCTGGATCAAATGAGAACCATTTTTTCGTGAGAACCTAGGAAACATTTTAATGAAAAAAAAATTTCAAAAAATAAGACTTAATACACTAAGTCGATTATATTTAAGACCTTTTGTCAAAAAAAATTTGAAAAAAAATATGCATAAACGCAATGTGCACATATGCACAAAATGTGAACATATATACATTTGCGAAAAAATTGCATATGTGCACATTTCATATATGCATATGTTTTTTCAAAATTTTTTTGACAAAAGGTCTTAAATATAAGCGAGTTAGTGTATTATGTCATTTTTTTGAAAAAATAAATTTCAGCAAAAAGGTTCCTAGGTTCTCGCGAAAAAAAGGGTTCTCATTTGTAGACCTGGCAAAATCAGGTACAACACGACAAGTCGACACGAACCCGACACGAAATTAGCGGGTTTGGGTAAGATGTATTGACCCCTTTAATAAAACAGATCGACACGACACGACACGCAATTTAAACGGGTTGGGTTAGGGTCACGACTTTCAACTCGAAAATGTACCGAATGACTCGTTTAATTTTATATATATATATATATATATATATATATATATATATATATATATATATATATATATATATATATATATATATATATATATATATATATATATATATATATATGTATAATGTATTCAAAATAATATACACAGTGTGTGAATTTTAAATAATAATCGTAGTGTGTGTTGTGCATATTAAATTGTTCATATTACATATATACATGGTGTGTGTTTAAGATATAATGAGTGTGTATGTTTTGTATATATATGTGGTGTCTGTATGTAAAATAATATATATATATATATATATATATATATATATATATATATATATATATATATATATATATATATATATATATATATATATATATATATATATATATATATATATATATATATATATATATATATATATATATATATATATACTAGTTGTAAAACCCGTGTATTACACGGGATGATAACAAAATATTAATTAAGAATATCTAAACATCAATAATTTTCCATAAAAAATTTGTTTGTGTGTCGTGACATCTTTCTTTTGATTTTTACTATTACGACTTTGTATTTTGATAAATATAATTGATTATGAGAATGTCACCAGTACTAAAATCAAATTCACTATTATGATTGGAATCGTTCTTCAAAATATTATGACGTCAATTGTCTCCCAAATCATTCTACACATTAAAAAATAATTTGATATTAAAAAACAATTAATTTTGAAACTGAATGATAATTAAACCGATCATTAATGAGTTAGAAACATTTCAAACCAATTAGTTTTTTTAAGAAATTTAAAATTATGAGAAAATGACATCTGGCAAAATGAATGTGGTGATGACATGTGGCTTTGAGTTACTTAATTATTAGAATAGGATATATATATATATATATATATATATATATATATATATATATATATATATATATATATATATATATATATATATATATATAGGGAGAGGTTATATAGAGTCTAATAAAAGGTGGAGAATTGGAGGCCAAACCTGGACCAATCATTGTATAAGGTTAAATTAGTAATTGTATAATATCTACATTTATTTAATAATAAATCATTGATTTTCGTTGCCACTATAATCATGCGATTTTAACAAACTTTCCAAGAATATAGGAATTTAACTATGGTAACGTGATCTCAGAATGTCAATCATATCGAGAATTACTTAGTTTTCAAAATAGAATTCGGAAATTAATAATTGAAATCGAAAATCAAGACTGCATACAGAGGAATCGAAAGTCAATTATGCAATGGAGTTTTACGATGTTATTGACGATGAAAGTGACGATTCTAGTACTAAATCGAGTTGGTACAGTGACTCAGAATGTAAATTTGATGAAAACGGTGAAAACTTTAGTGAAGAAGACTTCATAGATTCAGCAAACGAAAAAGAAGATGAAGAAATTGGTGAATTTCTTGAAATCGACGATGAAGGTAATATTAAGATGCGTTTACTAGTTAGTGAATCGTTAATGAGTGTACAACATTTACTTATGTCCTGTGTTTTTTCATTTTTAATAGTTAAAAGTTGATAATCATTTATGAATTGTGAAAAAAATGAGGAATCATTATCGAATGTACAAGATTACATTATTGCCCGTGTTTTTTCAATTTTAATGGTTTAATATTCAGTTATGATCAAAACCAAAAATTTTGAAATTCATCTATGAATGATGAATAATCTGAGTTTTCTTGTATTCAATTAGTATTGTAAAAAATTAGTAATGTTGTTAATGACTAATGTTATAAATGATTAATTTGGTATTCATGTATGAATGATGAATAAAATGATCAATCATGAATGAAACAATTCATTTAAGAATGAAGTTAGTATTGTTTAAAGAAGAAAGTTTAATATTCATTTATGATCAAAACCAAAGCTTTGAAATTCATCTATGAATGATGAATAATCTGAGTTTTCTTGTATTCAATTAGTATTGTAAAAAATTAGTAATGTTATAAATGTATTCAGTTATAATTTGTTTCCGGAAAGAGATTGTATTCACTCATTAAATTTTGCAGGTGTTGATGGAGACGAGTCAAACAAAGAAGCATATGAAAGTAGCATTCTGGAGTCTCCTGGTGGGAAAACAAAGTTATGGAAACCAATTGTACCAATTGAGTTTATGCCTCAGAAAGATGCTGCATTCAAATCATTAAAAGATGCAATAAATATGTATTATAAATATGCAGAGAAGGTAGGTTTTGATACAAGGTTATATTCATCCAAACGATTCGGGGATGATTCACTCAAGACAAAGTCGATAGTGTGCAACCGATTCGGGAAAATACCAGACAGATCAATAGATAGTTTGGATCCTAAAGGAAGTGGTCGTAAGAAAAGAAACTCAAACTTTATAAAAACGGATTGTAACGCCATGATAAGGTTTAAGCGAGAAAACATAAGAACAAGTGAATTCATTGTTGACTCATTTCAAGAATTGCATAACCATCCACTATTTACAGAAGATGATTGGCGGAATTCTAGAAGAGCTAGGAAGATGCGTTTTAACGACAAAGTGTTTTTATTTGGAAGCTCTAAAACAAAAATTGGTCCAACTAGAGCCCACGGATTGCAAGTTTGTTTAAAAGGTGGGTATGATAATGTAGGCCCTACACTGTCAGATTACAAAAATTATAAAAGAAAAATGGGCAACATTATAGGAAATCGAGATGCGCAAATGCTGGTTGATAAAATGAACATGAGAAAGGAGAACTTAATAAACTACACATTTGAGTACAAGTGTGTTGATAGTGTGTTACACTCGATGTTCTGGGCAGATGAGACATATAAAGTGAACTACAAGGAGTTTGGAGATGTAATCTCATTCGATGCAACGTTCCGAACAAACAAGTAAGATGCGGTTACTAGTTAGTGAATGTTTATGTGTTATTCATCTATGATAATCTAATGTATCATTAATTCATTCATGATTGGTAATGTTTCCATGCGTTAATGTTTTGTTTTTTTATTCATGTACGATTATAGAAGATTAATTTGTTATTCAATAATTATTACTAATAGTTGTGAGTTGAATGTATCAGATATGCGATGATTTTTGTACCTTTCACAGCAATAGACAATCACAAACGATCGATTACAATTGGTGCTGGCCTTTTAAGCAACGAGACTATAGAGTCTTATAAATGGTTGCTCCAAGCATTTCTTCGAGCTCATGAGAAAGCACCCACATTAGTGTTAACAGACCAAGATCCAGCTGTCAAGCAAGCTGTTGAAGCTATCATGCCACAATCAAAACATAGATGGTGTATGTGGCACATCATGAAGAAATTACAGGACAAGGTTTGTAGTTTATATTTATCGATACTATAAATAATAAGTATTCGTTGACGATTGTGTGCTAATTATATGTATGACAGGTCTCAAAAGATTTTCTTAAGCAAACAGATTTTAGAAAACGTTTCAACAAACTTGTTTGGAACGGGTTCATAGGGCCTGAAGCGTTTGAAATGGAATGGAAACATCTAATAAAGGAGTTCAAACTGCATGACACGAGGTGGTTTAAAGACATGTACGAAAGTAGAGCATACTGGATACCGGATTATTTCAAGGATGTTCCAATGAATGGTTTGATGAAGACCACCTCCAGGTCAGAAAGCGCAAATTCTTTTTTTAATAAATTTGCACATCACGTGAATTTTCTAATATATTTTATGATAAACTACGATACGGCTATTGAAAAACAACGTCACAATCAACGTTTGAGAGAGGATGGATCAAAAAATACAACCCATGTTATTAAGATGTCAACGGATTTAGAGAAACATGCAGCTGAGGTGTATACCAAGGAGTTATTCATACTAGTTCAGAAAGAAATACACAAAGCAACATGGAATTGTTCGTTTGAGAGTGTTGAAACGGTGGATGGTTGGCAAGTGACAATGATTAGGCATCTGGATAAATCTAAGAAAATGAAGACGAAATTCAAGGTTAGAGTGTGTAAATTATAATTTAGTATTTTATTCACTAATGAAGGTTGTTCATAAATGATTATGTTAAGTGTGTTTTATTACTTAATTATATGTAACTGTATATTTTGACATTCATGGTAGACTATGGTAAGGGTTTTCATAAGGGATACTAATGATGGATATTCATGAATGATTGTGATGTAGGTTGAACTAAACATTGAGACTGAAGAGGTTAAATGTTCGTGTCTATACTTCACAAGAATGTGTATACTGTGTAGACATGTTTTTGCAGTGTTGAAAAACAATGGAATAGAAAAGATACCAGAAGCGTATATACTGAGAAGATGGCAGAAACATGTAATTGATAATCATTTGCTGTTGAGTAAACATGGGTGTTTGGATTCAGGCGATGAAACTATGAAGAAACTGACTGAGGCCTTTCAAAACATAGATATTTGCGTGGATCTCGTGAAATCTAGTAAAGAAAAGCTAGATTTGTTTCTTCAAAAGACAAGAGATATGAAGAAAACATTCGAGAATGACTACTCAAATGAAAATGACGATATGGAAACAGATGAAACGGAAGTGTTGAATCTGTTGGGTGTGACTATGCCTAAGAAGATACAGATCCATGTTCCAAAAACAATTAAGAACAAAGGGTGCGGTACAAAAAAAATGTTGATTAGAGCAAGTGAGAAAAGGTCTGTTTCCAAAGCTAAAACAAGGTTGTGCACGGGGTGTAATAAATATGCTGGACACAATTGGCGAACTTGCAAAGAACGGATTGCACGAGACGAAGCCGAACAAGACAACGAATACCGATTATGATTGAGATTGGGTTTATTCGATGCATAACTCTATATAGGAGAAATTGTTTTCAGTTATGAGTGATTTTTAGAAACAACTGTGTTTCATGAATGTTTTTGTAGTTTTCTGTTACCGCTCAAGTATGGGTAGGTTGAATTATACTTATGAGTTTCTGATAGCAGTCATGGATTATTGGCTTTATAGATTTCATTTTGTGTTTCGTTCATGATGTATTCATCATTCATGAATGATTCTGTACGAATCTTTTTGAGAAATCAATCATGGAGATTAATGTAAGATATGAAAAAAAATTAAGTAAATGTGTTCATAAATTAATACAGTGACTTGTGTGTGTAAAATATATATATATATAGTTAAAGGGTGACTGTCACATAATAAGGGTATTGTAATAATCATTCAGTCACGTTATATTTATGAGTTTCTGGTAACATTCATGAATGATAACCGTTATACTTATGAATATTTTCTATTATAATTCATGATTTATTCCATATTCATGTTATAATGTTTAACTTTAAATATTTAACCAATTGGATTGAACATGCATGAATGATTATGAACGAGTTTTTGGGTATAGAATCATTCAGTCACGTTATATTTATGAGTTTCTGGTAACATTCATGAATGATAACCGTTATACTTATGAATATTTTCTCTTTTAATTCATGATTTATTCCATGATTTATTCCATATTCATGTTATAACGTTTAACTTTAAATATTTAACCAATTGGATTGATTATGCATGAATGATTATGAATGAGTTTTTGGGTATATAATCATGAGTGATTCTATTAGATATACATAGGATTACTATTGCATTTTATTAATCATGCATGATTGATTTCAAAAAATATGGTAACAAAATGTTGAGCACGGGGTTAACTAAAAAACCAGTTTTCGTAACTTTAATAACAAAAAAACAATTGAAAGCATATGAACAAACTATGAAAAGCGACTAAGCCTTTTGTGAATATTATGAACTGATGCAAACTTGATCTCTTCGCGACGTTTTGCTGGAATCTTTTGGTATTGAGCTACTTGTTGATTAATTTGGTTTTGTAGCATATTAGCATCGGCAGTTAAGATTTTGGTCACATACTTGGACCGTAGTCTATCCAATTGTAATTGCTGACCATTGTTTTCCATCTTTAAGCCTGATTTGAAATCTCTAATGTTTGGACCCGTAAACGTTTCCATATGACGCATTGTGAAAATACCACAATCAACGAAGTTGTATATCGTGCGCCATTCCATCTCGAATAAATATGGTTCAACGTTAGCAAATTTGGCAGCCATCGGATGTGATACGGAAGACAAGTATGATGAGAAAAATTGAATCTGTATTCATAAACGAATGATTATGCTACAATATTTTAAGAAGTGTTAAAAAAATGAAAATATCTATAGACGTTTGTAGGAACTTACAACAATAGTTGGCAATTCCCCGTATCTTTCAGAGATTGTGGCTTCACATGCAAGATTATCAATGATAACAAAAGATGGAGTGTTCAAATCGATTGCAAACAGGAAAATATGGCTTGATCGAACAACGGGGAGTAAAACCTGCAAAAGGGTTTTGGGAAAATACAGTAAAGTTAGAATAAACATCATTAAAATGATGAATGAATACAGATCATGTGAGGAGTAAAATGAATTAAAACGGATTATAATCACAAATGAATGACGCTAGCGTGCAATTGTGGATATAAAGTTTATTATATATGAGTTTTGCATTATTAAAGTCAGGAATGAATTTTGAGGCTATAAGTTATAAAAAATTTATAAAAATTATACAAATATTAATGACTACATCACGAATGAAAACAGAATGTAGGGATGCGTAAATGAATGAAAACGAGGTTATTTTATGAAAACATATTAAATACTTTAGCAATAAAGCAATAATTATTGATAATCATGAATGATTTATAAGATAATCATTCCTGAATGCAGAACCTATCATAAATAAATGTATATGTTTAATTTAAATAATCAATCATGAATGATGACTAATCATGTATGAATATGGTATTTTCAAGAATAATGATAACTGATTGAAATGGTGTACACAAATAATGATAACTGTGTTGTATCATGCATGAATACAAGCATGTATTGTATGAATGTATAATAGAAAGTATTGAATAAGTAATCATTCATGAATTCCGAGATAATCAATAATGCGTATAAATATTTTTTAATAAAGATAATCATTCATGAATGCAAAAAGGTGTTTCATGAATGGACAACAGAAAGTTTTGTATACATAGTCATTCATGAATACAGAACCAATCATGAATGATTACGTATATGTAATCTGAATAATCATTCATCTATTATGTTAAATCATGAATGAATTCGTGTGTTTAATCTAAATAAGCATTCTTGTATTATGTAATATAATGGATGAATAATCATGTATTATCATGAATGAATAACGGAATACCATGGTTACTAATAATACTATGCGATGTAATACGAAAATCTTACCAACGGGATTGATCTAAGAGATTGATCATAATCTCCTATGCTCTGAAGAAGGTGGTTAAAAAACAATTCTTTACGTGTATGTTCTGTCATGGACGGATTCTCCAGATAAGAATTCTGTTAGGTTTAAAAGATCAAAAATATGTCAGATAACAATTCTAGTATTAAAAAAGTAATAGTATATAAAATAAAAGTATATGCTAAATGAATTGGAGATATACTTACTGTTAAGTTGGTTTTGCAAAAAATCCTACGTGGAGTATGTGGTGCACGTCTGTCCTCTTCCAAATTTAACAAATACACCCATACATCAAGCACATGAACAAATATGTGACAATTTTTAAAAAAACTCTCCAGATGGTAACGTTGAGCTGTAATCCCACCCCGGCCAGAAAACACAACATCACTGTCAACAACAAACAGCCACGTTAAATAGGTTATAAAAAACAGAATGTTACTAAGAAAAAATTCTCAAACAGCCACGTTAAAAGAATAAATCATTGACGAATATGTGTTAAAAGATATACCTCGGGTCACCTAATAACGAAAAAATCCATTCCGAAATGTGTTTTTCATTAGCAGACAAGACTTTTTGTATTTCAACAATGCGAATAATGTACGGTGATTTTGATGTGTCTGGTATCGAGATACTCCTTTTGTTCCTTTCCTTGGCAAAGGGTGCATCTGGAAGGAATTGACGTGATGAGATTGGGACAGGGCATGGGATCGGTGTTGGTATAGTGTGGCCAGATGCTTTTCTCACATTTTCATTGATTGTATCTTCAAATTCTTGCGTCAAACCAAGAGAAAATGCACTTAGGGGCGTATTTTAAAAAGGTTTATGGTTAGATTTGACAAGGGCTAATGTTATGTCAATCTCTTCTAATATCTCTGGGTCAGTCCACCATTGTGAGAGTTCGGTTCCATCTGTGTTTGGTTCTTTTTGAGCATCATCAGTATTGGGAGAACGAGCTGCCTCGGGATCTGGAAATTCATCATTGTTTTCAGCATCTGAATCAGATGAGATATGTTCAGACAACGTTTTAAATTTTTGATGCAAAGCATTAAACGTTGGGTCATCTGGGTACTTCCCAATTGCAACAGGAAGCTTGTCTTCAATCTTCTTTTTCATATATTCAAAATCAGTGAGCATGTCGTTAATGAATGTTACCAAACCCTACGTAAATAGTAAATTCAAATAGTTAGTATGTTAACATAATTAATCACATGTGAATGACACAAAATTCAATCATCTTTGAATGAATAAAAAGTCAATCTTTGGTGAAAAAAAAAAGAACATGAATGGAAAGACAAATAGCCAATACTTGATGTAAAACAATGTATGAAAACCCCTTTAAGTGTAAATGGAAAAAAATGAGAAAATACTGACAATCATTCATGAATGTATGTATACTTTATTTCACAAATGAATGTCCGTAGTTTCATGCACATTTTCATAAATGGAAAACACATTTATTTCTTTGTGAATGATACTAATGACATTCATTTGTGAATGAAACAAACTGATATTGACTTATGTTTAAACAGTGATTCATTTATGAATGAAACCACAGACAATCATGTGTGAATGTAAACCATTCACCTTCATTTGTGAACGAAAACCATTCACATTTACATTCATTCATTTGTGAATGTGATTCATATGTGAAAGAAAACCACATGCAATCACAATTGAATGATACTATGGACATTCATGTGTGAATGAAACACATTGTCATTCATTTGTGAATGACAGCCAACATACACTCACAAATGATTGTCTGTGGTTTTTATTCACAAATGTATGAAAACACCTTTAAGTGTGAATGGAAAAGACAAACAGCCAATACGTGATGTAAAACAATGTATGAAAACACCTTTAAGTGTGAATGGAAAAAAAAAATGAGAAAATACTGACAGTCATTTATGAATGTATGTATACTTTATTTCACAAATGAATGTCTGCAGTTTCATGCACATTATCATAAATGGAAACCACATTTATTCCTTTGTGAATGATACAAATGACATTCATTTGTGAATGAAACAAAACTGATATTGAGTTATGTTTAAACAGTGATTCATTTATGAATGAAACCACAGACATTCATTTGTGAATGATTCACATTCACATTCATTCATTTGTGAATGTGATTCATGTGTGAAAGAAAACCACAGGCAATCACAATTGAATGGAACTAGGGACATTCATGTGAATGACTCTGGGTTTTATTCACAAATGAATAAGTATGTTTGTACGAAATACACAAATGAATAACTCTGGGTTTCATTCACAAATGAATGTCTGTGGTTTTCAAGAATAATGATAACTGGATGAAAGGGTGTACATAAATAATGTTTAATTTCAAGTATTTTCTTTTTTAATTCATGATTTATTCCATATACATGTTATAATGTTTAACTTTAAATATTTAACTAATTGGATCGACCATTCATGTTATATACATGTTATGAGTTTCTGGTAACATTCATGAATGATAACCAACTGTGTTTACCTTTAAATATTTAAAAACAACTGTGTTTTCATTCACACGTTCATTCATTTGTGAAGGAAAGTCCCTAGACATTCATTTCATGCATGATTGTGAATGAAAACTGTGATTCATTTGTGACTGTGAATGAAACTGTATGTGGACTTTCATTCACAAATTAATGATAGTGTGATTCATTCATTTGTGACTGTGTTTCATTTGTGAATGTATGTGGATTTTCATTCACAAATGAATGATAGTGTGTTTCATTCACAGTGACTTCTGTGTGGAAACTGTGAATGAAACAATGATTCATTTTGCGAATGAAAAATAACTATCATTCATTTGTGAATGAAAGTATATTAATACTATGAAGATAATATTTTATACCTCTTGAGTTTCTTCTCTTCCAACTATATCCTGAATCACACCCACGCCAAATGGACCTGATGTCATCTCAAGCTCTTCACGTAGTCGCATGGTAGAAGCATTCCAGCAACATATAGATGGCCGCCCTCTCTCCACATCAACTCCATCAAATCGCAATCCTTCCAAATATAAAAGCTAAAAAATTAAGGCATAATATAAGTTCACTTATTGTTAGAAACAAAACTTAACATATTATGATCAGTGATAATAATAATAGATAAATTACCGTCAGAAGGGTAATTGGTCCAGAGAAATATGGCTTCTTTGATGACCTTTGCCATATTGGTACCGTGTTTTTCAAACATTCGATTAAGTAACCGCACCAGTCGATGTTAGCAAGATCAAAGGAACTGTTTACTTTGTTTAAAATGGAAAGATCGCATGTCCCCATACTGACCGATTGACCAAGGGTATTGCATATCAGAACAAGAATGTTTAACCGAAACATTAAGTCTGCTTGCCTTGATTGCATAATCATTTTTGAACGCCTTTTGGACGAATGTCTTTCTCCTCTTTAATTTGTTCTTTCCATTTGTCAAGTGTGTCGTCACCACCATCATTACTTGTTAATTCTAGAATGTTCCTGTCACCTAAAGGAAGGACAAGCAAGTTATTATAAATTAAAATAATGCAATTATGTGTTTGAGAATGTGTGTATAATCACCTAAAGGAAGCCCAAGCAAATGATGCACAACTTGTCTGTTGACAGGTAGTTGACCGCGACTGACTTTCAAAACCATGTTTTCCTAATCAAAATTTGAAACAGCATAAAAACCGATGTGAGAGGGAATACCATCTACTATAATATCTAGTAGATCGCGTAAACCAATCTCACACATATACTGTTTCTGGGGATTGCTTAGGCTGTGCAAGGTCTCAAACAACGGCTTGGGAGATGTCAGTATCAAAAGGTTATCGGACTGAGTTTGTGGAGCTATCGGCGCAGGAATATTTTGTTTCAGATTCTTCTTCTTTGTGACGGGTTGGATACTATTTTTCTTCCGAGCTTGCTTTTTTAATTCGGGTTTTGAGACAGGTACTTTTGGTGTTATAGAAGACCTCCTAGGCTGTACCCTACGTAATTTGGGTGGTACATCATTGTTTGTATTATCATCCATGATGGTTCTTTTTTTCGGAAACTCCACCTCCTCACTCACTATTCGGCGTTGATGCTCTGGAACCCGACTACAACTTGATTCATTTTTATACTTTGTACGCCTCTCATATTGCATATTGGAATGAGTATCAGAAATCTCATTGGCTCCTTTTTGGAATAAAACACATAAAAAACAAAAAATGATCATTAGTTTAATTTAATAACACAGGTAATTCAAAATAGCAAGTAAAGAAAGTAAATTACCTGTGTGATCTGTTTTCTTAGGGTTTTGAGGTAAAGGGTTAGCAAGCATTGGTGTTGAGTAGTCTGAATCAAAGTCAAGAATTATTGGGTCGGATTCCACATTCGTAAACTTGCTAAAGCTAGTCTTTTTCATTATCCGTTCGCTTGGTTTTCTAATTGTCGTAATAGAATATTAACAAAGTATTAGTGTAAAAAGTACAACTCAGTCGTTAGTAATAAAACAATCATTCATGAATTGAAACACATTGTTAACAATACTATCTAACTGTTAACTGTTACAATATTTCAATAACTTACTTATGTCAACTGTTAACAGATGTTATACCAATCATTCATGAAAACAAAAAAAATGTTATTAAAATACCCTTCTTTGAGTCATTGTTTACTGTTAAATAATATCTAGTCCTAAATTCATAAAATAGAAAGTAAAGAAATGATCATTAAAATCAGGAAATAATAACAATAACAACAAACTATCATTCATGAAAATAGAATATCTAGCCCTAAAATCAGAAAATAATAACAATATCAACAAACTATCATTCATGAAAACAATATCTAGCTCTAAATTCAGAAAATAATAACAATAACAACAAACTATCATTCATGAATACAATATCTAGCCCTAATTTCAGAAAATAATAACAATAACAACAAAATATCATTCATGAATACCATAACTAGCCCTAGATTCAGAAAAAAATAACAATAACAACAACCAATCATTCATGAATACACTTTCTAACCCTAAATTGAATTACCCACCGAATGTCAATCATATAAAGCCCTAACTTCAAAAATTAATAACAATAGAAAAAAATCATTGAATGATTTCAGGTTTATCAACTTGGTTCTGAATTTGCATTCACGCAAAGATGATCAGAACAGTAAAAAATTAACTTCAACTACTGATTAAACCTACGAAACAAATGAATTACCTCGAGTAACTTTAACTGATTTAGCCTTCTTTGATTTCGATTCCGAAGCTTCAAGCTTGATTGGTTCTCCTTCCATGTTCTCTTGCTCTGATTCTTCTTCAAGCTCGTAAACCCTAGTTGGCGCCACTAATTATTCAATTGAAAAGGATACCATGGTTGCAGAGAACCACAATTATCGGCCTTTTAGAGGGGATTCGAATCAATGATAATGGATAAAAATTGCAACTGATTATGTTGCTAATTTTGAAACAAATAAAAGAAGGAATGAAGCGGGTGTTTCGCAAGGCGGGATTGAAAATAGAGAGTGTAATATCGATACTAACCTTGACAGTTGTATATATTTAGTATTCGGTCCTTGTAAATCAATTTATTTTTCAAAAATACCCTTAAATCTAATCCATTGATCTTCAATTTTGGAAGGCCGAGATCTCGCCTCCAGATCTCTACCTTTTAATGGAACTCTATTGAACCTACCTCTATATATATATATATATATATATATATATATATATATATATATATATATATATATATATATATATATATATATATATATATATATATATATATATATATATATATATATATGTATATGTATGTATGTATATGTATGTATGTATATGTATGTATGTATGCATGTATGTATGTATGTATGTATGTATGTATGTATGTATGTATGTATGTATGTATGTATGTATGTATCTATGTATGTATGTATGTATGTATGTATGTATGTATGTATGTATATATATATATATATATATATATATATATATATATATATATATATATATATATATATATATATATATATATAGTTTGTTATTGTCTTATTGGGTGGAAGCGTAAAGAAGAAAATGAGTGTGTGTAGTTTTTATTTTTCAAAAATAAAAAAGGTAGTGTATCTGTGTATGCGACGTAAGGAAGCAAATGAGGTTTTTTGGTTGGGATTGCATCCCACATCGCCAAAGGAGAAAACGAACAATGGGAAAGTTTCCTCTATAAAAAGAGACGCATCAAAGCTTCCACTCCTCAAGAATCTGGCTTATTATTAACCGGTGGTTCTATTGAGCCACCTAGTTTCTTTGAGCTGGTCCGGTTTGGTTCAATTTTGGACTGAGTTGGTTTGATTGTGGACTGAGTTGGCCTGATTTGGTCCGATTTGGTTCAAGTTGGGCCGTTTTTTACTGGGTTCAATGTATTTTGTAGTTTTGTAAACGGGTTCACGGGTCGTGCTGGGTTGACACGAGTATAATCGTGTCGTGTTTGAGTCATAGCTTTCAACATGTTTATGTAAACGTGTCGTGTTCGGGTTCACCTTCCTCAACCTGTTTAATGTGTTGACACGACACGAACCCGACACGACACGACCCGTTTGCCACCTCTACTCATTTGAACTTTACTATATATATATATATATATATATATATATATATATATATATATATATATATATATATATATATATATATATATATTAAACATTTTAAAATATTTCATTTAATTTTCAATTTAAAATTAATTTAACAATTAATTAAACAAACAATAATATCCTATTGAATAATCATATAAAGGTAATAGGCATATAAGGCAGCATAGCAAGTTAGGAAACTTGCAAGGCAAGGCTAGGGAAGTAACCCTAGCCGCCAACCAAAAGAGGAGGCACAGAAACCGTTCCCTAAACCCTAGCAATTTCGATGGACACACAAGGAGGCACAGAAAACCCTTTTAAACCCTAGCATATGTCAAAATTAAGCAAGGAGGCACAAATAACCTGTGGGTGTCGATTTTTTCATGCATAAAAAAGAACATTCAAGTTTCTAACATGCATCCTAAGATCATATCATAATTAAAACCATAATTTCTAGCATAATCCTATGACAAAATCGATTTTAACATCAAACAGGAAAACATATTCTGCAATTTAAGATCAAATTGTTAATATCCTATTAACAGAGGCTCTGATACCACTATTGGGATTTGATCACATAAACACATATAACAGATGCAGTGGAAGACAGATAAGATCAAACACAATAAATTCCATGAACACAGTTCAGTATCATATCGGTTTATAGCAGATCATAGCAACTTTAAAACTTAACGAATGTACCTGAAGAAGTCGTTGCCTTTGTGATCTAGTTAGGGCCATGATTGCAGGGACGATCAGGATCCAAAATGGGAATCCCTCTAGTGGCTTGTACCTAGGGACAACCAGAAAACCAGGAAGATCAATAACAAAGAACTCTAACCCTAGAAAGGAAAGAGTTTTCGCAGAGGGAGGAGGAAGGAGGGGAGTTGGAGGCTCAAAGGGTTTGGGATGCCTTAGGGTGTCACCCCAAGGCCTCTATTTATAGTACAGAGGCTCCTAGGGTTTCAAACTTAGGAGCCTTTTGGCGGCCGCACCCCCTGGACTTGTTCCATTGATTATATATTTAATCAACTACAATCCAGTCCCTTTAATTGGTTCCAAATTAATCCTAGATTAATTTACCAATTAAATTATTATTATTCATTTAGTTTCCAATTAATTTATTATCTATAAATTAATTAAGTAAATAACCTTTCCTCTTTTTGACTCTGAATGTTTTTCTGGGTTCTGAGGGCAACCCAAAAGGATTCTACCTTTTATCAGAAGTATTCAATCAAGTTGATGACCTTGGACATTATTCCAACACATAACTTGCTATACTGCCTAATATGCCTATTGCCTTTATATGATTATTCAATAGGATATTATTGTTTGTTTAATTAATTGTTAAATTAATTTTAATTGAATTAATTAAATGAAATATTGTAAAATGTTTAAAATACATCTATATATATATATATATATATATATATATATATATATATATATATATATATATATATATATATATATATATATATATGAGAATTAATTAAAACAAAAACATTGGTCAAACCATGAATAGGCTATTCACCAGATTCAAGAAAGGAGATAATCCTGAGGTACATTCTGTTTATGTTTTGTTGCTATAATAGACTCTATATGTTTTTCTGGGTCATGAGGGCAACCAAGACGGACTGTGCCATTATTAGAAATATTACCACAAGTTGATGACCTTGGACATTATTCCAACATTTCATAGAGAAGTATTCACGACATCCCTGTCATGGTCACCGATGATCTAAGTTAAAAGTATTAAGAGTGTGTTGGAATAATGTCCAAGCTCATCAACTTGATTGAATACTTCAGATAAAAGGTGGAGTCCTTTTGTGTTGATAAATTAATTTAGTAGAGTTTTATGCTTCTAATTATCAAATATTATGTGTGTTTCAACCAAGGTTCTAAATGGCGTGAGGCGTGACGTGGCGGCAATGTCAAGCCTCAAGTTTTACGAGCCTTGGCGAGCCATGACGTTTTTCAAGGCGTGATATAAGGCGGCAATTTTATATGAATGTATTATTATATTATATGTAAATATAGATTTATAACAAACATATCAAGTTTTTAGAAGTGTTTTATCAATAACTAATAACAAAAAGTTAAAAAAAAAACTCAAATATTTTATGCCCAATCAAGAAATGCAAGAAAAATAAGAAAAAACGGGGCTAAAATAGTAAAAACCCGCGCCATAACGCGCCATGGCTCGCGTTTTCTCGCTCCACGCCTAGCAACACCGCCATGAGTGTTTTCGGGACGGCGGAGTCACGCCTCACGCCATGGCATGCCTTGATGAGCGTCATGGCGCGCCTTTTAGAACACTGGTTTCAACTATACATGGTGCTTGTTTTTAGTAGAGTTCAAAACTTAAGGTACTCTGTATATAAACTTTATATAAGTGGTTGGTAAGTGTGACTTAAACGTGTAAAAGAAATTCGATTAGTTGATATTCATGGGCGACGACCCCTTTCCATGCTACTCCTCTTATTTTCCCTTTGATGGACTTGGATAATTTTTAATCTGATCGTTGTCAATAAATAATGAGAAAAGCTAAATTCATGATTTAATAGTTTGCTATCAACAATTTAAAAACTAACTCATGTGTGACAATATCAATTGGAATCATGATGATATGTTTAATATTCCCCTATTGTTATTCTTAAGAATTTCTATGATTTTAAGTTAAAAAATGTCTTATTAAAATTATAGGAATTGCAAGTAATTATGTTACTCCACAAAAAAGATCAAGATGATCCATGTATCAAGATGGATGAGATATGGTGTGAATATGAAAATATGATAGGAAAGACAAACTTGTTTTATTTATTCTTTTATGAAGTTGAGCTATACACCTGTAATAAAGTTTTTATTCTTCTAGAATGTTGTTTATTTTTCAATAATGTCGATATTATTCTTTAAGAATAGTAGTTTTGTGCTTGTATTTGTGTATTATTTTACAAGAATGAGAATTATAACAATGAAATCTAGTTTTAAAGGATGAAATATGTTTCACCTAAATTCATGATTTAAAAAAAATGAATGTAATGATTATTCTCAAAGATAAATGGATGACGTTAATTAATGTAATCATGTTAAAGGATGCATATTTTCTTAAAGGGTTAACAATATGCAAAATTAATTATACCATGTTGATTTTTCGATAGTTAGATTATTTTGATTTAAAAACTTGAAGTTTTTGTTAGTTAAACATACTTTGTTGATTTGTGTGGAAATATTGTTATTTATGGTCAAAAATCAAAGTACGTTGCTATTTTGGGTTCAAGAATATAAGTACATTGCTTTGGAATGAAACAGTTTTGATTATGGTTTGCCATTAAAATTACAACTTTTACACGAGAAACGAAAATGGGTTGCAAATATGGTAAACATAGTAAATATATGGTACATACATATGGTAGTCATGTTAGTAGGTTGCTATTTATGATCAAAAATCAAAGTACGTTGCTATTTTGGGTTCAAGAATATAAGTACAAAGAATTGGAATGAAACTGTTTTGATTATGGGTTGCCATTACAATTATAGTACTTTTACATGAGGAAAAAAAGGAAAAACTTTACATGAGGAAAATAAAGAAAAAATTGACTAATATCTCACTAGTTTTTACCCTTCACTAGACATACACATGGTTAATACTAGAACAACATTTTTTTTTCCTTTCACTAAATCCGCATATCTAATTGTATCGACCATTATCATATGGGTCGGGATCCTCAAAGCTAAAAAACACCGAAATTTGATTACAATCCTGCAATGATACACAGCTGAAAGGATCAAACTTTATAGCAAAATCTAATCATGTTGCATGAGAGAGAAAGAGAGAGAGATAGTAACCTGCCAATAGGAAGACCAGGAACAATATTCCTCTGAACCACAGAACCACAACAGGAAGACCCAGAACCATAGAACCACAAACAGGAAGAACATGTCAATAGTATGAAATGTTGCCAAGAAAAAGGAAAAATTGAAAGCTAAGTTGGTGCATACCAACTAATTTTGGTATTTCCTTTGCCCGATAATCCAATTAAAACCGGTGCTGATTGAGACAATTACGCAAACTGTTGGTAGGCAATCCCTAAAATGGTTTCCATAAAACCTTAAAAACGTTGGTTTTGTTGGAACCGTAATCTAAGTAAAGGTGCGGAAGAAATGGACAAGTCTGAAGACTTGAGAGATAGATGCGGAATAGGGGACAAGTTCGGATACTTGAGTAGTGGTTACGAAATGAAAGGACAAGTCAGGAGACTTGAGAAATTACTTAGATGGATCTTTTAGCTCAACAATAATGCACAAACAATTTATAGAATAGAACGAGTAAGATAATAAGATTGAAGTACTAGAATTAATAAGATAAGATAAGAACATGTAAGAAGGAAATGAACAAGAGTTTGATGGAATGAGAGAATATTATATATTGAATGAACAGAGTTACATATCAGTTCTCCAAACCATGAAGATACAAGTGGGCGGAACTCTCCTTTTATAGTGCAAGGAGAATATAAGAGCTATAGACAAATGAACCACAGGTTGGTTCATTTGTATTACACAACGGATAAAATACCTAAGCCTGATATGACTGTCTAACAATAAATGTTCCTGATGACACTGTTCTACACGTCATACTTCTTTTTGTAGTCACTACTTGACTTTCCTAATTTGTGGTATGCTGACCAGTCTGATAATCTCTGTCGATGTCTTCATGGAAGATATATCTTGATCTTCTATCTTGATATGCATGTTTCTGATATATACCGAAGTTAAGAGTTAACTTCGGTATTGTAAATTGCTGAACATCGGAAGTGAGTTTTAACTTGTTGAACCGAAATCCTAGAGTGGATTTCGGTATCTTGATTTCTGATTTTGAGTACTTCCGGACTTGGTCTTCCGATCTTGGCAGCCTTCGGATCTTCACTTCTGAATGTGTAACACATACCGAAATCCAAGAGTGGATTTCAGTTCTATACATTTCAGACATTCAACATAGAGATTATCAACATAGTCAGAGTAAAACGCATGTTCATTGATATTTCAATATAAGTTACAAGACATTTCGGAACATATATCAAAAGCAAAGATAACTATTGTTCAACATCCATTTCCATTTAAACAAACTACCAAGTATCACCAAACAAACATTCACATTCAAACCATTAAACAAACTCGGGGCTGGTCAACGACCCGTCAAACACTAACAGGTTTATTGCCAAGTTCTTCACGTTTGATTCTTTTGGTTAAAGAAGAGATAGAAGAAGAGAATATAGGAACTAATTTATGCAAACCGATTCAATTTATTGATGAATCGCCAAGATTAATGTTGGATTACATGGAGGTTTTTGACAAGAAAATTTGAATAACATCAAATCTAAAAACATACATACGCACAGACGCAGAAGAATTGATTCAAATGGTTGAATTTGTCGAAGCTTGATTCGAATCCATTGGTGATGAAGTCGGAGTCGGAGCTTATTGTGTCGTGATCGTACTGATTGGAGATATGGTCATGAATTGTCAGTCTGTATTTACGTTAAAGCTCCATAATGAAGGATAGAATTGTCGGTTTGTATTTTAATGTAATTGATATGGTTTTAAGTAATAAAAAATGAATTAAAAAATATTTAAAATTAGAATTAGGATAAATTTGATATTTTAAAAATTAATAATGGATATATATATATATATATATATATATATATATATATATATATATATATATATATATATATATATATATATATATATATATATATATGATATCTAGAATTGGGTATATATATGATATTTTCTGACGGGTATATATGAAATTTCATAAAAATATTTAGATAAATATAAAAACAGAAAAATAATATGTTACACTTTTACGCAATCAAACCTTTTTATATATTTCCGTAGGCACGATGTCGCGATTTATCGTGTACTCCAAAATTTCCCAAAACCCGAACCCTAACAATGAACTCCATGTCCAGGAGCTTCTCTTCCATCTTCACACGCCCAAACGTCGGATTAAACCATCTGAGCTCAGATTTACAGCAATGGCGGGGTATCCGAGTGAAGATCTTGAACAACAATTTGGAGAGAGGACTGACTTATATGCAGAGGATAATGCAATCGAGTGGCATCGAACGGATGATTAAAAACGAACAGTTATATCACATCAAGAACTCAGAGAAACGAATTTTGGCTCGAAAGAATCTACAGCGTCGGCTTAAATCGCAGGACCTGGCTCGTAAGCTCAAGTCGATTCTCGTCAGAAAAGTCAGGTATGATGATGTGGTTCCGATTCTCTTAAGTTTATGCATTGTATATCTGTAGGTTTTTAGCTGATTGCAATTTTGTTTAATACATGTGGTTTATGAAGGTAGAGGATCCTAGAGATATTGATTTTGGTATATATTGCTGCAACATGGTTATTGTACATGTTTGCATTTCTAGATTTTAGGCATTTCTCTATCGAACGGTAATATGAGCGCCTAATTTGTTTCTTTTTTAGTGATGGAAATCAATTGAGCTCACTTACATGAAAGGATTTGAATTCTGGAGGGATGCTTTGTATTGGTTGAATACAGATAACCTTAATAATTAATGAATCAAATTTCATCCAACAGCATGTTAAGAGGGCCACAAAACTTAATACCTGAAGCTTTTCATGTTGACATATCATCATTGCATTGTTCTAAATTCAAGCATTGCATTCACTTTGCCATCCATTTTCTTTGTTTCTATGATTCTATCGAATTCTCACGGATTAATAGTTATGAACTTATGATTGTTGATGACAGTGATACTGGTAAGGGGAATAATGACTTTAATATATTCTTATTATGATCTTATATGGGTTTCATTGAGGTTTTATTGTGTTAATTTTGTACAATTCTGACACGTTTTTTTTTTGCGATATTTGACTCATGATGCAGGGGTTATTGAGGGTATTTGGCTGGATGCACAAGGAGTTGTGACATTGCTTTGATAATTTCCATATCTTTATTAGAGTTTTAGCTTGGTTTCATTCGATCAAAACATTGGTTACATGCAGAACTAGATTTTATTGATTACAAAAATACATGTTCCTGAATTTTGAAAACAAATGCAGTTTTGTGTTCATCTTCAATAATACATGTGGTTTGTTCAGGTGCATGTAGAGGCTGTCAGTTTCAAACAGGACCAAAACCGTTACAAAAATTGCAATACAACTTTTTGGGACTAGAATTGACAAATCGGCTATACCCAAAAGGGACAAAGATGTAATTTACTCTAAATTTTATTTATGACATGGATCCGTTTTTGGCTAGTCCTGTCCATGTAATCAGCCACGTCATCTATCCAATTGTTAATGAACACCTTAAGGTTTACCTGTTCTAGAAGGAAGGTTAGTCAAAACAGAAATCGCCCTGGAGTTTAGACGAGTTGACTTTTTACCTGATTTGTGTGTTTTGTAACAGGTTGGCTTGCTAGGGGTATTTTGGTCTTTTCCCTAGTTAGGTTGATGCGGCTAATAGAATGAATAGTAGGTTGTTAGGTTGGAGTCGGTTATGGTTCATTTCAGTTGGTGTTTGTTAGGAGAGAGTTGACCTCTCGAAAGTCAGACTTCCATTGTAAATATTTCATTTATGCTCTATGTTCATGTACGTACAATCATTCATTCAAAAGGTACAACCATTAGATATTCCAATTTAGCAATATTCTGTCAATGCCCTTGTTATCCATGAATTCTGAACACATTAATGTCACGTCAAGTGATTTAAGAAGTACAAGCGGTTCTATGATGGTATACTGTATACTTGTAGAAATCGTTATGGGTTTGAGTCTTGATAACAACAATGTGTGAGTTTCAACTTCAATGTGTGGACTTTCAAGAACGAGATGTAAATGTAACTAAATGTTATTGAATGAAAAATCGTTACAGTTACATTGGAAAGAAAGCTATTTATATTCGTATCTGGACTAACTGTGGTAAGGTAAACTAACCATCTTATGAACAGATTACTAACAAATAATATTACACGTGTTAAATATCAATATCCTCCCCTCAAGTTGGACCTTGATGAATATCATGAAGGTTCAACTTGGAAACCAAAAATTGAAATTGAGGACTTGCATAACCCTTTTGTGAACACGTCTGCAAGTTGATGTTTTGTTGAAATATGTTTTGGCAATACAAAACCAAGTTTATACTGATCCCGTACCAAATGACAATCAATGTCTAGATGCTTGGTTCTTTCATGGAATATGGGATTTTCAGTAATATGAATAGCAGCTTTGTTGTCTCACCATAAGAAGACTGGAATTTTTAGTGAAACCTTTAAGTCTCTAAGTATATAACTGACCCATAATAATTCACAAACTGTGGAGGCTAAGCTTCTGTACTCAGCTTCACATGATGATCTAGAAATTGTCTTCTGTTTCTTTGTCTTCCATGATATCAAGGATGATCCAAGAAATATGCAATATCCTGTAAGAGACTTTCTTGTATCTGTACATGTTGCCCAGTCTGAATCACTATACGCATTAATTGTGATTGTTGAAGATGTTTTTGGAAAAAATAACCCTTTTGAAGGACTTCCTTTTAAGTACTTTAAAACATGTACCGCAGCTTTCCAGTGCAAATCAGTTGGGGCATGTAAAAATTGACTTAATTGTTGCACTGCATAACTGATATCAGGCCTTGTAAAGTTCAGATAGAGTAATCTACCAACTAATCTTCTATATTTCTCTGGATCTGAAATTAGCATTCATTTGTCTGAACATAGCTGAATATTTTTGACAACTGGAGTACATGCTGGTTTGACACCACTTAATCCAGCATCTGCAAGAACATCTAATATGTACTTTCTTTGATTTACATACAATCCATTTTCTGTTTTAAGTAATTCTACCCCAAGAAAGTAACTGGCTTGTCCTAGATCTTTAATTGTAAACATCTTGTGAAGATATTCCTTTATCTCTTCAATCATTTTCAAATTAGGACCTGTTATAAGAACATCATCAACATATACCACCAATGCAATAAAATCTTCTTCTTCTCCTTTTGTGAATAAACAGTGATCATGTTGAGACTATTTAAAATCAAATTTTATGAGTTTGTTGCAAAATTCCGTATGCCATTGTCTGCTTGCTTGTTTCAGGCCATACAAGGACTTATTTAATTTGCAAACTTCACCTTCCTTTGCTTTATAATAACCTTCTGGTGGAATTAAATACACTTCTTCATCAAGAAATCCATGAAGAAATGCATTATTTATGTCCAATTGATGTAAATGCCACCCTTTTGATGTAGATAATGATAGTAGAATACGTACTGTTACAATTTTTGCCACCGGTGAGAAACTATCAACATAGTCAATTCCATATACTTGATTAAACCCCTTTGCTACTAATCTTGCTTTATACCTTTCAACAGTACCATCAGGATGCAGTTTAACCTTGTAAACCTATTTTGAGCTAATAGCTTTTTATCTTGAGGTAAGGGTACAACTGTCCATGTATTGTTTTTCTCTAATGCACTAAGTTCTGCTTCCATAGCATTGATCCATTCTAGGGTTTCACAAGCTTCATCATAGGATGTGGGTTCTTTTATTTTTGAAACGGATGTCAAAAAACTTTTGTGAGAATTGGTAAGTATTTTAGATTGAACATATGGAAATGTTGGTGGGAAATGAGGTGATGAAAATTGTTTGGATTCTTTACTCTGGCTAGTAGAATCATCTAAACAATGCATTACATAGTCCTTATGCCAAGAAGGATTTTTCTTAGCCCTTGTACTATTTCTGGTAATATGAGTTAGAGAACCATTAACATCATTGTTTTCGGTTACAGTAGCATCATTTTCATGATTTTCATCACCAATATCCGTATAATCAGGGTTGTAATCAGGAGCTGGTATAAAATCATCTTCATGTGACACAAAAGATTTTTCTTGTGAATCTTCAATAAAAGGAGTATTTGATATGTTTCTGTCTTCATAAAATTCATCTATATTCATGTTAGGAATCACTGGTTGCGAAATGTCATCTTCTTATTTCGGAATGGGAATATACTTTCATAAAAAATTACATCTCTAGACATGATGATTCTTTTCTCATTCAGATCATATAACTTGTAGGCTTTCTGTCCAGGGTTATAACCAATGAAACAACACATTGTTGCTTGTGATTTGAACTTTGTTTTATGAGGAATTACATTCGTAGCAAAACAAAGACACCCAAATACTTTGACATTTGAGTATGATGGAATCCTGTTGTGTAACACTTTAAATGGAGTTTCCCACTTTAGGACATTTGTTGGAAGAATATTGATTATATATGTCGCCATAAGTATAGCATGACCCCAAAACCGGATTAGCATATTTGACTGCATAAGTATGGCTCTTGCTACTTGAAGCAAATGTTGATGCTTTCTTTCAACTCTCCCATTCTGCTGGGGAGTATACGATACAGTCCTTTGATGAATTATTCCCTTTGATGTAAAAAATTCTTCACACCTTTGGTTGACAAATTCGGATCCATTATCAGTTCGAATTGTCTTAACATTGGTGTTAAATTGATTATCAACATAAGCCATGAAATTGGACAGAATCAAAAAAGTTTGAGTTTTATCATTCATGAGAAATGTCCATGTTGCCCTTGAAAAATCATCAACTATTGTTAAGAAGTAGTGTGCACCAGTGATTGTTTTTGTTTTGTATGGTCCCCAAGATCCACATGAATCAAACCAAACTTTTCATTACTCCTTGATTCACTAAGAGAAAAGGGCAATCTATGTTGCTTTGCTTGATGACAAGAAATACATGGATTCAAATCTTCCTTTGATTTCAATGGTACAAAATTCAAACGACTTATTACAGATTCTGAACTATGGCCAAGTCTATGATGCCAAGTTACAAATGAATCTTTGTTCTTGTCTTTTTCTGTATTACAAAGGAAAGAAAATTGTGCAGTTTTACTTCTTGTAATTGATTCCTTGTCAAGTACATATAAACTTCCAATGGCCTTCCCCTTTGCCACAACCTCCTTAGTCAGAAGGTCCTGCAAGATGCAATGTGTCGGTTGAAAGTTAAATTCAATTTGTGCTGTAGTAGCCAAAGCCTTCACAGATAACAAGTTACACTTGAAATCTGGAACATGAAGAGTATTTTCTAGAATTAATCTTGAGCTAAGAATAACCGATCCCATGTGACTAACTCTTTTTATTGATCCATCGGGCAGAAATATAGGAGTAAATTGAGATATAGGTTTGAAAGATGTTAGAGAAGATAAGTTGTTGCACATATGAGCTGTAGCTCTAGTATCAAGTATCCAAGCATCCTTATCTAGGAGATCAGATCTTAAGGAATTAAGAAGAGAAAACTTCAATTTCATGCCCGCAAAGTCTCCCAGATGAGTAAAATTGGCAGAGTGTAGATCAACATTCTGTCCATTTTTGAGAAATTGACTAAACTGTTCCATTAAGGCATTGAATGGAGCACTAGTTTCTTGATTTTCCGTATCATGTAGTGGATTATTTTGTACTTCGGTATCAACCATGTGTGCAGAGTTGTAATTAGATTTCTTCTTGTCCTTGTATTCTTTGTACCATTCAGGGTAACCAGTAAGTTTAAAACACGATTCTTTGTATGACCACTTTTTTGACAGATATTACAATATCGATCATTTTGACCTTTCACCTTGTAATCATTTTGCCTTTATATTGATAGGTATTGTTCTGTTTCAAAGAATTGTTGGTTGAACTTGAAGACTTCACAAACATGGCAGAAACCTCTGTTGGAGCAGCAAAGTTAATTTGCACTTCTCTTTGTTTCTCAACTCTAAGTGCCATGGAATAAGCTTTGTGTACACTAGGCAGAGGATCTAGAACTAATATTTGATTTCTTAGATTGTCATATGTATCATTTAGGCCCATCAAGAACTGCATGAGTCTGGTCATAGATGTAATTTCGGATATATTCTTGGCAGATCCGCAATTACAAGGCGGTAAAGCTATCAAACAATTCAACTCATCCCACAACTGCTTTAATCGAGTGTAGTACTTTGAAAGAGAGTTATTACCTTGAGTAATTGAAGCAATTTGCCTCTGCAATTGATAAATTAGTGGTCCATTACTTTCTCCAAAATGCTTTTCAAGTTCTTTCCATAATTCCTTCGCTGTAGTAGCAAAGATGAATGCTCCTGAGATATCCTTCAAAATTGAGTTTAACAACCACGATCGGACCATACAATCAGTACTTATCCAATCTGCGATCTCATTATTTCCAGATGTAGGTTTCTCAGTAGTACCGTCAATAAATCCAAGCTTCTTCTTAGCTCCTAATGCGATTTGAACAGAGAATTTCCATTGAGTGGACCAATTGAACAGAGAATTTACATTGCGTGTAGGGATTGGGTTCTTTAAGACATATAGTGTATTTGATTTATACCTCATATGATGCCTCAAGACGGGGCAATGTGGACCAATTGAGTGGTTAGTAGAAAAATAATTCCCTTTTGCATAAACAAGTTATAATTTTGACTCGTAACCGATCCAACAAGTTGCACATTATTTAGACTCGCACATTATTTAAATTAGGGATATGTGTTGTGCGGTGCAGCTTAGAGTTAAAACCACATACCGCACCACAAATGTTCTAAACTGCGTTATGCGGTGCGGTTTGTACGGTTTTAATGTGGTAAATTCCAATATATATATATATATATATATATATATATATATATATATATATATATATATTATATATATATATATATATATATATATATATATATATATATATATATATATATACATAGGAAAGTTCAACAAGGGATTAAATTAAGTCATGGTACAAAGGGATTAATATGGACCATTAGATCTGATGTAATCTTAGCCATTGATTCCATTTAAGTAGTAATTAGGCGGAGGGGCATTTTTGTCCAAAAAAAAGGTATGACTAACGTTTATGTTACCATCAACTTCATTGAAACAGTACCGTTTATTTCAAGCTACGTATCAGTATCACGATGATTGACCGGAAGTTTAGCTCTAGATAGCTGTCGGAGGTTAGTTTCTTCCATCGGAGTAGATTTGTATCATCGAGCAGAATTATATTTGATTCAAGATCGAAAATTTCAGGTACATTGATCAAATTCGTTTAGTTGTCAGTCGCAATGCTTGTTTTTCGATTTCTTTAATTTAACAATCAATTAGGCATTGTAATTCGAAAATTAATGTTTATATTGTTGATTCTTTGCTAATCGATGTTTGTTTTCATTGATTTCGTACGTGATTTTTGTAAAAATTAGGAATTGAATTATGTATTCTTCGTGATTTATGTGATCGTCATATGAGGAATTGCAATCCAGATTCTAGGTTTATTTAGTTTCTTATTTTACGGATTCATGTTTTTGTTTCTTTGATTTCGTACCTAAATTATAGTAATTTCAATGCTTATCGGTAAATTTGTTAAGTTAGGAATTGATTTCGTGATTTCGTACCTAAATTATAGTAATTTCAATGCTTATCGGTAAATTTGTTAAGTTAGGAACAGATATGTTTCGTATGTTTTGATTCTTATCTTAACTTAGTTATCTTCACCATATATCATGTATAAAATCTATCATTTTTTTGTAATTATCATATCGCTATTCTTTTGTCTCTATAAATATTTAATTGAAGGCTTTTGTTTTGGACATACAGTTCGTATTATGGATTCTTCGAACTCAGAGGATGATGATAATAATGTTCAATCTACATCTAGTAAGTTATCTTTTTAGGTTTCGATATTGTATAATCAATTGTTTTTTAATAAGAATTGTTTTACTTAAACACATGTTTATATGTTACAGTTCATCTACCATTATTAACAATGAATACTTCGAATTCAGCGATTGATGATAATGATGTTCATGATATATCTAGTAAGTTCTGCTTTAGGTTTAAATTTTTTCATAATCAAATGTTTTCCATCATCAAGTGTTTTTGATTAAGGAGTGTTTTACTTAAACAGTCTCTCACTTGGATACGTTTATGGCTATAATTATCAATTTAACCTCTAATTAATTAGCAACTGTAGCTTCCTAGAAACGCTGCCGAACTTTGACCCAGTCAGTTCTGTCCATAGATAAGTGATCAGATGATCCTCCGTCTAACAATATATTTTCAGACTCAAGACATGGATTAAAATCAATCCCGGTCTGATTCTCTGTTTCTCGATTTCCGATTTGCATATGACTCTTAGACTACTAATTGACCATGTCAATTTAGTCTCGGTTGGCCAACCCTTTTAGTCAACTTCAAATTCATCGAGAGGCCTACAGATATCTGTTCCCCGTTAGGGTCAAGGGACGAATAAGCTTCAACTCATATACTTATGTCTTTTACCAGACAAATCACTCACAACAATACGTTTTATAACACCAGTTACCGATGCGTTTTCGTGTTATCAATGAACAACCACTAGTAAATCATAACTCATATGTCTTGGCTTAAAGATTAAAAGATATTATCGTCTCAACATTGCTCGTGATGTAATCCATGAAGCAATCTATTGAGCGTGAGTTTATCCAATACTCAAATCTCCATTTCCAAGTACTCATGAACGTTGCAGCAATCTTATTGCAATGTCTAACTCCGTAGACAATCTACAAACCAATTCATGACAGTCTTCCTTCATACTTACTCCCTAAAAGTATGAGTGACTATGGATATTTGAGTAATCCAATTACTCAGGAAGTAAACATGCAAAATGAAACACAATGACAAAGTATTGACAAAAGTAGTAAACCATTACTCATTAATAAATCTCCATTATTAAATCACAAAAGTCAAATACAATTATATTGTTACAAGTTTCAAAACCTATCTAATTACAAAAACTTATATCATATCTTAATCCAATGCTCCTAGCATGCTGATTATGCTTAATCCTACTCAGAGCCTTTGTCAAGGGATCTGCAGGATTATCTTACGATGATACCCTCTTTACAAGGAGGTGACCTTTTTCTACTCTATGTCTTATGTAGTGGTACTTTCTGTCGATATGCCTGGACTTTCCATGGTCTCGCGGTTCCTTTGTCAAGGTAACTGCTCCTTCATTATCGCAGAATAGTTCCATGGGCTCCTGAATACTCGGGACTACTCCAAGGTCACCGATAAAGTGAAAGGTTTTCTGCAAATCTATGAACTAAAACCCTAAGTTCATATGCAACCTATGAGGATCTATGTTTTCTACTATTGAACATATAAATATTTCCTAAAAGGCCAGAAGAAAATTGCTAAAGAAATAAATTCAGAAAAACTAACCTTTTAGTCGTTTCTTGCAAGCTAAGCAACGCAAACGCCTTGCCTCAAATGAAGTCACACCCAAGGGCTAGGGGTAAGCCACGAAATTTCTAGAGAGAATATGTGAGAATTGGCGCAGAAAAGGGTTGCCCCAGGGTCCCTATTTATAGCTTCCAGTTGGCTAGTAGATAAGCCTTAGAGATAAACCTTTTTGAATTCAAATCAAGATAAACCTTTTATCATTTGATTCAAATATATTTATCCTAACTTATTAATTTTGAAATTATATATATTCCATATATAATTTCGTGGTCATCTGGCCTACTAAAACTGTCACTTACTCAACTATTGAATAATTACAATTTTAGTCCCTGCACCTTTAATTAATTAAATTAATCACTAAATTAATTCCAATTAATTCCAGATTAATTTCTAATTAACTAATATAGTTTCTAATTAATATATTATCACTTTAATATATTAATAAACTACTTATTTTATTTCTATTGATTTATTAATCATATAATAAATCAATCTTACTCTCTCCTGGAATTTCTGCCAAACCTCTAGCTTTGAGGGCAACCCAAATGGACTTTGTTTCTATTAATTAGGTAAACACAAATTATTAGTCATGGCTTAGACACCTAATCCAACAGTCTCCCACTTGGATAAGTCTATGACTATAATTACCAATTTAACCTCTAATTAATCAGCAAACTGTAGTTTCCTAAAAACTGCTGCCGAACTCTGACCCAGTCAGTTCTGTCCATAGATAAGTGATCATATGATCCTTCATCCAACAAGATATTTTCAGACACGAGACATGGATTGAGATCAATATCTGTCCGATACTCTGTTTCCCGATTTCCGATTCTGCTTATGACTTTAGGACTACTAATTAAACACATCAATTTAGCCCAGGCTGGCCAGCACTTTAGTCAACTTCAAAATCATCGAGAAGCCTACAGATATTTGTTTCCCATCAGGGTCAAGGAACGAATAAGCTTCGACTGTTATGCTTATATCTTTTACCAGTCAAATCATCCACAACAGCATGTTTTATAACATTGAGTTACCGATGCGTTTTCGTATTATCAATGAACAACTGCCTTGTAAATTATAACTCATATCTCTCCACTTCAAGATCATAAGATATTATCGTCTCAACATTGCTCGTGATGTAATCCATGAAGCAATCTATTGAGCGTGGGTTTATCCAATACTCAAATCTCTATTTCTAAGTACTCATGAATGTTGTAGCAATCCTATTGCTATGTCTAACTCCTAACAGTCTACAAACCAATTCATGACAGTGTTGATTCAATACTTACTTCCCAAAGTATGAGCGACTATGGACCTTTTGAATAATTAAATTATTCGAGAAGTAAAACATGTGAAAGCGAAACATAAAATCTGACTGGCAGCTACTCCTGCTTATTACCAAGTCTCCACGAGGTAATCACCAAGTCGGATCTTTCATAAAACTATTATCGGTTTCTAGATTTCTTTTAAACTTTCAATTCAAGTTTTATATCTATGTCTATATGACCTTTCACTCCTTTTATGTATCCAAAATGTCTTACATTGATACACTTCACTGCAGATAATCCAATCGGACACTCTTCCGATGATATCTCAATTTGTCATTCTGTCTTTTCTCTCTCACAACTCCATTCTGGTGATGTGTACTGTGACTACCCATGGTTCTCGGGGGTTTAGTCTACATGACTGCACCCTAAGACTATTTCGAGGTGTTATGATATGCCAGTGAACCACACGCGCTCCATCAGAATACCAACAAAACTCTTTAAACATGAAGTCCTACAGCATCACGCTCTGATGTAAATAATTACCGATTTGAAACTCTTTTCAAATTGTTACTAACATTCACCCCAATCATTTCCCAATGAATTCTCACGTGTGTTCAAATAATCCATCCAGTATTCCCAGCCAGACAATATCCTGAATCTAACTTACTATGCCCTAAGCATTAAGTTATTAGGACATGTTCATGACACTTCTGATCGATCCAAGAAGCTTGTGGAACCTGATCTTATCCTATTCCAAACCCTTTCAGAATCCAGAGATTATTTATAATCCTTGTGTCATGATTTTCGAAAACTATTTCCTTTCGGAGACTCTTCTCATGCATCTTGAACCTTATCAAGATCATGCTTACAATGGCTTCGTCTATACTGACTATCTCATCTATCCGATAGATGTCTGTGAACTACATGAGTATGTTCCACCCTCTTTATTTCTTTCATGCCAAGTCATCACACTTTGCAATGATAGGAAACTCCTTTCCTGGGGTTATGCATCTTGAATTTCATCAAGATCATATTGGCAGAATTTCGACCTATCTAATAGATGTTTACAACCACCTGAGTATATTGTATCTCTTAAATTCTTTCATAGCGAACCGTTTCTTAACACCAAGTCATTACACTTTGTAATGATAAGAGACGTTTCCTAGAACCAGTATGTAATCCACATACAGTGATAGTAGATAACAACGATACTCCCACTGGCTTTGACACAGTTATATGACTCTTTCGGACCATTCACAAAATCCAGAACTTTTTGGCACATTTTGCGAAACCGAAATCCAAACCTTTCTGACATATTAATGGAAATCTTTCAGGCTATTCACAAAATCCAAACCTTTTGGCATATTTTGAGAATCCGAATATCCTTTCTTGCGAGATGACCATGGGACGAATCCCGGGGCCATGTACCTTTGTAATGGCATGCTCTATGTGAGTCCCTATTAGTGTGCCGGTAAACCACACACGCTCCACTAACGACTCATACTATGTTACGCAGAATCTCTCAGATTTCATCTTCTATTGAGAGTGCTTCTCTCGGAATCAATTGCTTGACTCTGAGTATCGACTCACTCAACCAGATGTTCTGTAAGTACATTTGTATCTATGCCGCTTTCTTTTGATGATTCAATTACTCCCACCGATTGTTAGACCAGATGTAAAATCAGTCAAATTTGTCACATAGACTGCGTCTCGCGCTAAGGTTCTCTTATCTGGTAGCAACCGGGCACACCAATGCTTCCAAGTAGTCGGATTACTTATCCGTATCATCTTTAGTGTTTTACCACTAATCGGTATGTCACCCAGATCATATCTCCTTATGACGGTGACTAACACTACTGGTCAAGCGAAGAGTATGTCAGGTTTAACAGGAATCTGATTCCTGCTCAAAGCCTAGTGATGACTAAAAGTTCTTTCCATTGGCTAATCCTGAAATCATTCAGGAGTATTCTTACTCCCACTGTTTCCTTAGAATATGAGTCCTTTCCAAAAGAACTCTTCTTTCATAGTTACAGTCGGGATAGCCAATGAACCGACACTGCTGATCAGGTACAGGCTAGTCATGAGGTTCAAACGAACACAACATGACCCTGGACTTTCTATGTACAAGTGGATGATCCCAACTTTACATTTCAGACAGTATCTATATAACCTACTTAGTCTAAGATGTGGTCGGAATATGGTTTCTATGGTCTGACTGGTTGAATATTCAATTCATCGAAAAACTAATTGGAAAATGTATCTTATACATCGAGGATTGAACTATTTTGACCAATGCTCCTTCATCTTCTCTAAGACACATTATAACCATTAATGTTCTTAGAAGATGATAAACTGTGAAACATTTTCCCAGTCTATGTTAATCACTCAGGTTCAGTTGATCTTATACTTCCTTTGAAATCCTTGAACACTTCAAGGCTTCAATCAATCACTTATTCTGATAAGCGAAGCCATATTTGTCACACTAATTGGCAAATATCATGAAGTATAACTAATTGTGTTGTGTTCGAATGTTCGAGTAATACACAATAACTTTTGTGTCTGTCACTAAAAAACTTAATGTCTTTTAAATCCCTATGTAAATTTATGACTTTGTTAATATTGTTCAAGATTTGAAATCATCACCTGACTCTAAGTCAACTGATTCCAAAATCCTATCCACTGGATCCTTGGGTGATTCATTTCTTGCCACAAAAGATTTTATTAAGAACTCAATTCATCATGTGACTCTAAGTCAAATGATTCCAAAGTCCTGTTCAACTAGACCTTTGGTCGAATTGATCATTTATAAAATTACTTTAACAATCATAGAATACACAATTCATGAATCCAAACACTTTGGATGTATCAACATTCAAGTTATTGTCATTCATGCAATTAACATACTCATACAACATTTCAAGGATAATTTAAACAAATATGTATTAAAAGAAAATCAACATTTTATAAAACCAAAATATCCTCGAACAATGTACTATATGACAGGTAATGTCGCACGCATCTAATAAGCTAATAACAAGGTCTAACTAAACTCCAAAACTGCATGAGCTTCAGATCCAATCCGAATGTGCTCTTTTGCAACAAAATCCCGCATCCTACCTAGTCCATGCATACAGAGCAAAGGTGATGAACATATCCTGTATCAACGAATTAAGGATCAGGAGTTCTGAGTTTTAAGATATTCCTGAGTTGCCAAACCGTTCGGCTTTGGAGCATTTTTCCAATCTTTCTGTGACTGTGTCGCACCTTGTGGATTCCCAGTTTGATACATCAAAGAACTAGTCCAGACGATCTGGATCATTTCTTGATGTGCCTTATTACTGGACTCAATCCCGAAGTAGCTGAATCAATGGAACTATGCTTCTCCATGAAAAACTCATACAGAGTCGACATTGAATGCATTTCCATGATTGTCTTATCTAATTACCCTTTCTGTTCATCTGGATGAACCGATCAGCGAGTCGAGCTAATGCTTAACTCCCTATCGCAAGAGTGACCCAATTTTACACAGTTTGCCCATGTAGCATGAGAACATGCAAACTGGTGCTACTTCCTTCTAGCTTGCAACTTCAAGCTTTTTGAAGATCCCAGTTCGTTCCTTTTTCAACCGGTTCTCGGAACCTTTCCTCAACCAGCTATACTAACTTATCTGACCCCAGGAATTCTACATACCTGCAGAACTCGGGGTCAATGATTAATAACATGAGGTAACGAACTTCCTTTGACTTAATAGTCAAGGGGTCATGCTCATCACAAGCTACTGTGTGATGCCATGCTTTGGTAGAACAAGGAGCGGACACTCAGTCAGATATGGTTTGCCAGCAAAACTAAGAATCATTCTTTATTTGCAAAGCCATATCACATAGTCAAGGCCAGTCAGCCTTACCATATTGAACAGTTGCTTTCTGAAGCTCTTAGAAATGGGTGAAGAGGAGTAGGAGGAGAATGACACTTTCTTTAGACATTTAAAATTTGAATTAGTTAGTTTAATTTTAATCCTTTTAAATAATTACCCAATTTATTATTTAACAAGGCTACGATCCAAAATACCCCAACTATGCTGTGAAGAGGGATGCCGTAATCACAACATAATGGTCATTAAGGTAGATAAACACTTATCAATTTCATCTTATGAAATTCCTAGATCTGTTGAGATTCATTGAACTGTTCAATGGCATGTTTAATCACGGATGTGCCCCACTGTTTGTGACTGGGATGCCGAGGATCACAAACCGGGTGTGAATAACCATGCAAATTAGCTTGGTACTCTCGGGGTCAGTTATCATCTCTAATTGATGTGCCGGTAAACCACACACGCTTCATCAACAATGATAACACCCGAGAAACCCATTGCAACTCTTTATGAACCCCTATTGGTGTGCCGGTAAACCACACACGCTCCACCAATGTTTCATAAAGTGCAATGTGCAATTTCATGGATTAGCATCAATTCACATTTTTCCTAAAGTAACTAGATTTGGGGTTTTATTAAGTTGTTCTAGTACTTTGAATAATATCATTATACTTTTAATGAGATTAAGCGGTCCTATCAAACCCGTTCGGCTAACGACCCTCCACTGATCAGGAGAGCAGTAGGCGAGACTGGACACCCATTAGACCGCTATTTTATAGGCAGTCTCCTTATACCCTATTTATAGACCAGCTTCGTGAATGAGCCTACTATTGATTTGACTAACCATTTTATCTTATACATATAATATTAACTTTTAATTATAATATATATAAGATGTATTTTAAAACCTTTTAAAGTGTTCATGGTTTATCTTTTAATTTATTGGAGATTTAAACTATTAAATTTAAAATTAAATTAAACCTTTAAATGATTAATTCATCTTTTAATTAAACAATTAATTAAATTAATTAAATCCAAATATTTTAGACTTTTAAAATATTCCTAGTTTTATCTTTTAATTTTTCGAAATTTAAAACTATTAAATTTAAAATTAAATTAAACCATTAATTATCTTTTAATTAAACAATTAATTAAATTAATTAAAACTAGATAGGTATCACAAATTAATCAAATTAATTTAAACCTATCTTAAACCCTCTAATTTTTGAAATTAACAAACAATGGGTTTAAGGTTATCTATTTAAAAAATAAAAGTTACCAAAAATAGAAAGCCTTATAAAACCCTAAGGAGAAAATCGAAAAACATAGAGGGGAGGGGCTAGGGTTTCCAAAACCTTAACCCTAAAATTGTTAGGCTAAATTAGGGTTTATAAGATTTAAACCCTAATTTTTTAGGAAAACAATTATAGTAATTCAACAAGAAAACAACCAAAATGCTCTGATACCACTGAAAGGTTTTATGCAAATCTATAAACTAAAACCCTAAGGTCACATGCAACCTATGAGGATCTATGTTTTCTACTATTGAACATATAAATATTTCCTAAAAGGCCATAATAAAATTGCTAAAGAAATAAATTTAGAAAAACTAACCTTTTTGTCGTTTCTTGCAAGCTAAGCAACGCAAATGCCTTGCCTCAAATGAAGTCACACCCAAGGGCTAGGGGTAAGCCACGAAATTTCTAGAGAGAATATGTGAGAATTGGCACAGAAAAGGGTTGCCCCAAGGTCCCTATTTATAGCTTCCAGTTGGTCAGTAGATAAGCCTTAGAGATAAACCTTTTTGAATTCAAATCAAGATAAACCTTTTATCATTTGATTCAAATCTATTTATCCTAACTTATTAATTTTGAAATTATATATATTCCATATATAATTTCGTGGTCATCTGGCCTACTAAAACTGTAACTTACTCAACTATTGAATAATTAGAATTTTAGTCCCTGCACCTTTAATTAATTAAATTAATCACTAAATTAATTCCAATTAATTCCAGATTAATTTGTAGTTAACTAATATAGTTTCTAATTAATATATTATCACTTTAATATATTAATAAACTATTTATTTTATTTCTATTGATTTATTAATCATATAATAAAGCAATCTTTCTCTCTCCTGGAATTTCTGCCAAACCTCTAGCTATGAGGGCAACCCAAATGGACTTTGCTTCTATTAATTAGGTAAATACAAATTATTAGTCATGGCTTAGACACCTAATCCAACATAAAGTTCTTCAGCCAAGCTGCTTCCTTTGACGCTTCGCTTGCTGTTATGTACTCTGATTCGCACGTAGAATCAGCCACCGTCTCTTTCTTGGAACTTTTCCAAGTAACTGCTCCCCCATTCAAAAGGAATACCCAGCCCGACTGAGACCGACCATTTTCTCTATCCGTCTGAAAGCTGGCATCTGTATATCCTTCAACTCTCAAAGTATCACTGCCACCAAGGACTAACACCATGTTCTTTGTCCTTCGCTGATACTTGAGTATATTTTTTGACAGCTACCCAATGCGCCCTTCCAGGATTTCCCTGGTACTGACTGACCATGCTCAGAGCAAAGGCCACGTCAGGGCGAGTACACGTCATAGCATACATGATCGACCCCACAGCCGAAGCATAAGGTACCCGACTCATGTCAGCTATCTCCTCGTCTGTACTCGAACTTTGAGTCTTACTCAACTTTGCATTACTCTGGATAGGTAGCTCTCCCTTCTTGGAATTTTCCATACTAAACCTCTTTAGTACCTTTTCCAAGTATATACCCTGACTAAGTCCAATTAGTCTCTTCTTCCTATCTCTCAATATTCTTATCCTGAGAATATAGGCAGCTTCTCCTAGGTCCTTCATGGCGAAACACTTCCTAAGCCAAGACTTGACATCTTGCAAGGTTGGAACATCGTTTCCCATGAGCAGTATGTCATCAACGTACAGCACCAGAAAAGTGACTATACTCCCACTAGCCTTGACATATACGCAGGACTCATCCTCGCTCCTAGAGAAGCCAAACTCTTTGACTTTCTCATGGAAACAAAGATTCTAGCTGCGAGAAGCTTGTTTCAATCCGTAGATCGATTTCTCAAGCTTACACACCTTATTGGGATACTTTGCATCGACAAAACCCTCTGGCTGATTCATGTAAACATCCTCAGTCAACTTCCCATTAAGGAAAGCGGTTTTGACGTCCATCTGCCAAATTTCATAGTCATGAAACGCAGCTATGGCCAGCATTATCCTAATAGACTTAATCTTGGCTACTGGTGAGAATGTCTCGTCATAGTCAATCCCCGGGGTTTGAGTAAAGCCCTTCGCAACCAGTCTTGCCTTGAAACTGTGTACCTTTCCATCCATGTCGGTCTTCTTCTTGAAGATCCACTTACACCCGACTGTCTTTCGACCCGGTACATTGTCAACCAAGTTCCAAACTTGATTGTCATACATAGACTTGATCTCGCTATCCATTGCCTCTTTCCACTTGGCAGACTCGGGGCCCGCCACTGCTTCCTGGTAGTTAGCTAACTCATCCAAATTTATCAGTGTCCTATCACTGACAAACGTTTCCCCATCTGAAGTTATATGGAAACCATAAAACTCGGGTGGCATGCTAACTCTACCGGAGCGCCTAAGAGGTAAGGATACTTCAGTCGGACCAACAGGAACTTCTTCCTCATGTTGGTTTCCTAAGGTTGTGTCATCTGATGACTCTTGAATTTCTTCAAGATCAATGGTACTCCCACTGTCCTCTTTGAATATGAGCTCTCTCTCTCGAAAGACCGCTCGTCTAGCTACAAAGACTACGTCCTCGCTCGGTCTGTAGAATAAGTATCCAAAGGACTGTTTGGGTAACCAATGAAGAAACACCTTTCGCTTCTTTCTGCGAGTTTTTCTTGAGTCTCTCGTCTAACGAAAGCCTCACAACCCTAGACTTTGATATGTGCCAACGAGGGAACTTTCCCCGTCCACATTTCATGAGGTGTTTTAGCAACCTTCTTAGTTGGGACAAGATTGAGGATATGGGCGGCAGTCTCTAAGACATACCCCCAGAAGTGAATGGGAAGTGAAGCTCGACTCTTCATGGAACGAACCATGTCTAACAGGGTTCAGTTACACGTCTCGGAAACACCGTTCAACTGTGGTGTTCTAGGAGGTGTCAACTGCGAGACTATTCCATATTCCTTCACATAGTCTAAGAACTCGATACTAAGATACTCTCCGCCTCTGTCGGACCTGAGCATCTTTATCTTCCTGCCTAATTGATTCTCTACTTCGTTCTTAAACTCTTTGAACTTTTCAAAGGTTTCTGACTTATGCTTGATCAAGTAGATATAACCGTATCTACTAAAATCATCAGTAAAGGTCACGTAGAACCGCGTGCCATCCTTTGTGGTTGATCTGAAGGGACCAGACACATCCGTGTGAATGATGTCCAACAGACCTTCACCTCTTTCAAAAGAACCTTTGAAAGGTGATTTAGTCATCTTGCCCAACAGACAAGATTCGCATACATCATCCGACTTGAGGTCGAACGATTCCAACACTCCATCCTTTTGGAGTTGGGCAATGTATTTTTTGCTGATGTGCCCAAGCCGACTATGCCACAGGTATGCCTTTTCTACATCACTAGTAGAATCAATATAATTAACACTATGTCCTAAATTGTCAACACATTCTACTATTTCATACACACCATCACAAGGAAAAGCAATAAAAATAAAAGCACCATTTTTTAAAACAGAAATTGAACCAATTTTATTATCAAAAGAAAACTGAAATCCTTGTCTGAACAATGCGTGAAATGAAATAATGTTTCTTGCCATTTCTGGCGAATAGCAATAATTTAATAATTCTAAACTAACATCACTACTGAGCACTAAACTATATACACCGATCTTGGTAACAGGGGACGATCTCCTATTGCCCATGATCAGGTTCAGTCTACCGTGCTCCACCTCCCTACTTTTCTTTAGGCCCTGCAAATCAGAACATATGTGAAAACCACATCCTGTATCAAGGACCCAAGAACTACAAGATGGTGAGTTTTTAGAGATAGTGTATATACCTGCTGTCGATGGCTTTACTTTCCCATCCTTGACGTCCTGCAAGTACTTCGGGCAGCTTCTCTTCCAATGGCCCTTCTCTTTGCAATAGAAGTAGTCGGCTTCATTGGGGTTGGCCACACAAGGAATGTGGGAAGACTTGGTTCTTGGGCCATTGCTGGACAACCTGACCTGAACCTTCTCCCTCCAATTTTGTTTCGGAGGGCCCTTTGGTTTCTTTCCTTTGCCACTCCCAATGGCTAAGACGGGCTGATTAACCGAGGGTACACTTTTACCTTTCATCCCGTCTTCAGCAGTCCTAAGCATGTGATGCAATTCAGCCAAGGTAGACTGATTGTTGTTCAAATGATAAGCCAGCCTGAACTGGTCATAAGAACTCGGCAAGGAGTTAAGCACTATGTCAACGGGCAACTGCTCGTGTACAGGAATCGCAAGCTTCCTAAGCCACTCCACGTAACCTTGCATCCTTTGCACGTGAGTGCAGATGGACTTTCCATCTCTAGGCTTGCCGTTCGTGAAGTCCTTGACCACCTCGCACCTCTCTATGCGCTCTTGCTTGCGGAACTTTTCTGCAAGCTCCTTGTGCATCTCATAGGGCCAGTAGTCTTCATATATCCTTTGTAATTCGGGGTTCATTGTGGCGATCATGATGCAGGCCACTTTGGTCGCATCATCAGAATGTTTTTGGTACGAGGCAAGTTCCTCGGGAGTAGCAGTTTCAGGGTCAATATCGACAAGCTCAGTCTCGAGTACATACTCTTTGTTCTCGAACCTCATACCCATCTTGATATTTCTTATCCAGTCGTTGTAGTTCGTCCCGTTCAATTGAACCTTTGAACATAACGAGAGGATTGAGGTAACATTGGAGTTTGAGTGGGGAGCAGATTGATCAGCAGAAGACATCTATAAAAGAAGGTAAGTTTAATTAGATACTTGTCGGTCCTTATAATTATCCCAATATAAAAATAAGGCTAGGATCCAACTATAACAATTTACAACATAGAAGAGGGATTCCGTAATCTATTTGCAAATTTTATAAAGGTAGGCGAATGACGATTCAGCCAATTCCACCGCGGAAAATAATCATATTATAATGGAATTCCTAGTTTCTTTTGAGATTTATTGAACTGTTCAATAGCATGTTTTAATCTCGGATATGCCCCACAGTTTGTGACTGGGATGTCGAGGATCACAAACCGGGTGTGAATAACCATGCAAATTAGCTTGGTACTCTCGGGATCAATTACCATCTCAAATTGATGTGCCGGTAAACCACACACGCTCCATCAACAATGATAACACCCGAGAAACCCATTGCCACTCTTTATGAACCCCCATTGGTGTGCCGGTAAACCACACACGCTCCACCAACGTTTCATAAAGTGCAATGTGCAATTTCATGGATTAGCATCAAATTCACATTTTCCTAAAGTAACTAGATTGAGATTTTGTAAAGTGTTCTAGTACTTTGATCATTATACTTTTAATGATTAAGCGGTCCTATCAAACCCGTTCGGTTAACTACCCTCCACTGATCAGGAGAGCGGTGGGTGAGAGTTGACACCCATTAGACCGCCATTTTATAGGCAGTCTCCTTATACCCATTTTATAAACCAGCTTCGTGAATGAGGTCTACTATTGGTTTGACTGACCAATTTATCTTATATATATAATATTAACTTTAATAATATATATAAGATATATTTTAAACCTTTTAAAATATTCCAGGTTTATCTTTTAATTTTCCAAATTTAACTATTAAATTTAAAATTAAATTAAACCTTTTAAAATTCTATTTAATTGTCTTTTAATTAACACTTAATTAAATTAATTAAATCCAGATATTTTAAACCTTTTAAAATATTTAGGATTTCTCCTTTAATTTTTGAAATTCAACCATTAAATTAAAATTAAATTAATTCCTTGAATTATCTTTTAATTAAACAATTAATTAAATTAATTCAAATGTAGATAGGTTTCACAAATTAATCAAATTAATTTAAACCTATCTTAAACCCCTAATTTTCGAATTTAAACAAATGTGTTTAAGGTTATCCATTTAATTAAACAATTAAAGTTACCAAAAATAGAAAACGTCCTAAAACCCTAATGGCATTTTCGAAAATCACAAGGGGGGATTAGGGTTTCCAAAAGCCTAATCCTTGTAATTGATCCAAACATATATTAGGGTGTATAAGCTTTAAACCCTAATTTTAGGAAAAACAGTTATAACTATTCAACAAGAAAACAAGTAACACACTCTGATACCATTGAAAGGTTTTCTGCAAATCTATGAAATAAAACCTAAGTTCACATGCAACCTATGAGGATCTATGTTTTCTTCTAATTGAACATATAACAAGTTCCTAAAAGGCCAACAAAAATTTCTAAAGAATAAAACCAGAAAACTAACCTTTAGGTTTCTTGGAAGCAAAGCAGCAAAATTATCCTGCCTCAAGTGAAGTCACACCCAGGGAGCTGAGGTATATGGATTGAAAATTCCAGAGAGAACAGGAGAGAATAGCACTTGATTATGAGGTCCAGGGGTCCCTATTTATAGGCTACCAAATGACCCTTAGAGATAAACCTCATTGGACTTTCAAACAGAGATAAACCTAATCTCTAAGCCATTTTCTGGATTACCTATACACGCGTCGCGGCCCATACATAGGCGCGCCGCGCGTGTTCAATTCAACTATTGAGTTGGAACAACTTTAGCCCCTGTCCTCTTGATTAATCTAATTAATGCCACAAAAATTAATCCAATTAATTCCTGATTAATTATTAATCAAATAATATAGTTTCTAATTAATATATTATCACTTTAATACATTAATAAACTATTTATTTTATTTCTATTGATTTATTAATCATATAATAAATCAATCTTTCTTTCTACTGAACTTTCTACCAAACCTCCAGCTATGAGGGCAACCCAAATGGAATTTGCTACTATTAATTGAAGGGTTTTCTAGCAAACAATGAACAAATAATTACTTATGGTTCACATGCAACCCTAGAAAGATCTATGTTTTCTTCTATGAAGATAATAAACTAAAGCCTAAAGGAAACAATTATTTCTAAAGATCAAAACTGAGAAAACCAACCTTTTGATCTTATGATCCTTGAAGCTAGCAGCACAAATGTCCTGCCTCAAATGGTGTCACACCCAAGCAATGGAGAAGACAGTCCAGCAGAGTAATCCTTGTGAAAATGGCGCAGGTTTTAGGGTGGCCAGGTGCCTCCTTTTATAGCCTCCAAGGGTTACATCTGAAACCCTAAGGAGCCTCCAAATCGGCAAGCCTGCTGACTAAATGGACCAAGCCTTTTCTAAACCCTAAAAGGATTTCACCACCTATGGAGAAGCTTCCATAGTTGGCGCCACTTTTGGCCCCTGTCTACTGGCCAGATATTTATTCAACTATTAAATAAATACAAACCAGTCCTTGCACTTTTAATTAATTAATTTAATCACTGAATTAAATCCAATTAATTCTAGATTAAATCTTAATTAATTATTATAGTTTCTAATTAATATATTAACACTTAAATATATTAATAAACCATTTAATTAATTCTATTGATTTATTAAACAATTAATAAATCAACCTTTTACTCTACTGAACTCTATCCTAACCTCCAGCTATGAGGGCAACCCAAATGGACTCTGTTTCAATTAACAAGATAAATATAAATATAAAGTCATGGCTTAGACACCTAATCCAACAGTCTCCCACTTGGATAAGTCTATGACTTTAATTTATCTTCTGATTAATAAACAACCTGCAGCTTCCAAGAAACTACTGCCGAACTCTGACCCAGTCAGTTCTGTCCATAGATAAGTGATCATATGATCCTTTGTCCAACAAGATATTTTCAGACACGAGACATGGATTGAGATCAATCTCTGTCCGATACTCTGTTTCCCGATTTCCGATTCTGCTTATGACTTTCGGACTTCTAATTGAACACATCAACTTAGTCCAGGCTGGCCAGCACTTTAGTCAACTTCAAAATCATCGAGCGGCCTACAGATATCTGTTTCCCACCAGGGTCACGGAACGAATAAGCTTTGACTCATATGCTTGTGTCTTTTATTTTTCAAAATCGTACACAACAATATGTTTTATAACATCGAGTTACCGATGCGTTTACGTATTATCAATGCACAACTGACTCATAAATTTCAACTCATATGTCTCCGCTTCAAGATCATACGATATTACCGTCTCAACATTGCTCGTGATGCAATCCATGAAGCAATCTATTGAGCGCGGGTTTATCAAATACTCAAATCTCTATTTCTAAGTACTCATGAACGTTGTAGCAGTCTTACTGCAATGTCTAACTCCTTAGACAATCTACAAACCAATTCACGACAGTCTTCGTTCATACTTACTCCCGAAAAGTATGATCGACTGTGGACCTTTTGAATAATCAAATTATTCGGGAAGTGAAACATGCAAAATTGAAACATAAAAATCTAACCGATGGCTACTCTTGCCTAATTACCAAGTTTCTACGTGGTAATCACCAAGTTGGATTTTACATTAAACTATTATCGGTTTCTAGATTCCTTTTAAACTATTTAATTCGTGTTATGTATCTATGTCTACTTGACCTTTTACTCTTTCTATGTATTCAAATGTCATACACTTTATCCGATCGGATATCATTCCGATGATATTTTAATTTTGGTCATACCGTCATTCTCACTAACAACTCCATTCTATGTACTGTGACTTTCCATGGTTTTCGGGATCTTTAGTCCACATGACTGCACCCTAAGACTATTTCGAGGTGTTACGATGTGCCGGTGAGCCACACGCGCTCCATCGGAATGCCAACGAAATTCTTTAACCATTAAGTCCTTATTTTAAAAAACTCCTTTCAAATTGTTATCAACATTCACCCCTAATCATTTTCCAATGATTTCTCATGTAGGTACAAAATCCATTAAGTATTCCCAGCCAAGTCATATCCTGAATCTGACTCACTATGCTCTAAGCATTAGATCATCAAGACATGTTCATGACACTTCTGATCGATTAAAGAAACTTGTTGGATACGATCTAGTCCTATTCCAACCCCTTTTGGAATCTTAGGATTACTTATAATCCTTGTGTCACGACTTTTAATAACTATATCCTTTCGGAGACTTTTTCTCATACATCTTGAATCTTATCAAGATCATGCTTATTATGGCCAGGTCTACACTGATGACAACATCTATCTGATATATGTCAATGGATTATGTGAGTATGTTGCACCTTTTATATCTCTCATGCCAAATCATCACACTTTGCAATGACAGGAAACTATTTCCTAGGGCAATGCATCTTGAGTCTCATCAATATCATTTTGGCAGATTTTCGATCTATCTCATAGACGTTTATAACCACCCGAGCATGCCGTATCTTTATTAAGTCTTTCACAGCGATCCGTCTCTTAACACCAAGTCATTACACTTTGTAATGAAAAGAGACGTTTCCTAGAAGCATTATGTAACACACATATGGAGATAGATAATGGCGACGCTCCCACTGGCTTTGACACGGTTATGGACTATTCTCAAAATCCAGAACTTTCGGCACATTTTGAGAATCCAAACTTTCTGACATCTTAATGGAAATCTTTCAGCCCATTCTCAAAACCCAATCCTTTGGCATATTTCGAGAATCTGAATATCCTTTCTTGCGAGATGCCCATGGTGTTATCCCGGGCCCACGTACCTTTATACTGGCATACTCTTGTGAGTCCCCATTAGTGTGCCGGTGATCCACATGCGCTCCACTAACGACTTACATTATGCAGTATCCTTTCAGATTTCATCTTCTATTGAGAGTGCTTCTCTCGGAGTCAATTTCTTGACTCTGAGTATCAACCAGATGTTCTGAATGTACGTTTCTGTCCATGTTGGTTTCTTTTGATGATTACTCCCACTGGTTTTAAGACCAGTTGTAAAATCAATCAAACTGTCACATAGACTGTATCTCGTCCTAAAGTTCTCTTAATTGGCAGCAACCGGGCTCACCAATGCTTCCAAGTATAATCCGTACCAACTATAGTGTCTTACCACTAATCGGTATGTCACCTTGATCATAACTACTTATGATGGTGATCAGTACTACTGGTCAAGAGAAGATAATGTCAGAAATTTAAAACAAAAATCTGATTTCTGCTCTAAGCCTGGTCATGACTAAAGGTTATTTCACTTGGCTGATCCTGAACTCATTCAGGACTGTCCTAAACTCCCACTGTTTCCTTAGAAACTGAGTTCTTTCTAAAAGAGCTCTTTATCTTCCAGGTACAACGGGATATCCAGTGAAACGACATTTCTGATTAGGTTCGGGCCGGTCATGAGGTTCAGACGAACACTACAAGACCCTGGACCTTTAATGTACAAGTGGGACAATCCTAGCTTTACATTTCAGACAGTGTCTGCAAAACCTACTTAGTCAAAGGATGTGGTTGGAATATGGTCTGACTGGTTTAGTATTCAATGTATCGGAAACTAATTGACAATGTATCTCATACATTGAGGATTGAACTGTTTCGACCAACGCTCCATCATCTTCCCTAAGACATATTATAACAATTAATGTTCTTGGAAGGGAATAAACTGTGAAACATTTTCCCAGTTTATTTTGTCACTCAGGTTCTGTGGGTCTTGTACTTCCTTTGAAGTCCTTGAACTATTCAAGGATTCAATCCAATCGCTTATTCTGATAAGTGAAGTCATATTCGTCATACGGAATGACAAATATCGTGAAGTACAACCAATTGTGTTCAATTTGTAGATTCGAGCAATACACAGCAACTGATGTGTTTGTTGCTCCTAATCTAAATCTCTTTTACATCTCTATGTAAACTTATGACTTTGTTAATTTTGTTCAAGACTTGCAATCCTCAGTTGACCCTAAGTCAACTGATTCCAAAATCCTATCCTCTGGATCTTTGGGTGATTCATTTCTTGCCACATGTGCTTTATAAAGAACTTAATCATCATTTGACTCTAAGCCAAATGATTCTAAAGTCCTGACCAACTGGATCTTTGGTTGATTCATTTCTTAACACATTAAGAACTCAATTCATCATGTAACTCTAAGTCAAATGATTCCAAAGTCCTGTCCCACTGGACCTTTGGTTGAATTGATTCTTATAATATTCACTTTAACAATCATAAGGAGCACAATTCCTAAAATCCAAACACTTTGGATGTATCAATATTCAAGTTATTACTAATCATGCATTCAACACAATCATACAACATTTCAAGGATATTTCAAACAACGAGTGTTAAAAGAAAATTGACAATTTTATTAAAACAAAATCCTTGAACAATGTATTATATGATAGATAATGTCATACGCATCTAATAAACTAATAATATGATTTCAACATCTAACTAAACTCTAAAACTGCATGAGCTTCAGATCCAATCTGAATATGCTCCTATGAAACAACATCCCTCATCCTACAGAGTCCATGCATACAGAGCAACTGTGAGAAACACATCCTGTATCAAGGAATTAAGGATCAGGGGTTCTGAGTTTTAAGATATTCCTAAGTTGCCAAACTGTTCGGCTTTGGAGCATTTTCCAATCTTTCCGTGACTGTGTCCCACCCTGTGGATTCCCAGTTTGAAACATCGAGGAACCGGTCCAGACGATCTGGATCATTTCTTGATGTGTCCTGTTACTGGACTCAATCCTGAAGCAGCTGAATCAATGGAACTATGCTTCTCTATGAACGACTCATATAGAGTCAACATTGAATGCATATCCATGATTGTCTTATCTGGTTTCCCTTCATGTACATTAGGATGAACGGATCAGCGAGTCGAGCTAATGCTTTAACTCCCGATCAAAAAAGGGAACCAAATTTATACAGTTCACCTATGTGTCTCTCAGTCTTGAGAACATGTGAACTGGTGCTACTTCCTGCACACTTCAAACTCTTTGAAGATCTTAGCTCGTCCTTTCTCAACCAGTTCATGGAACTTTTCCACAACTAGCTGTGTTAACTTATCTGACCCCAGGAATTCTAAATTCCTACGGAACTCAGGGTCAATGATCAATAGTATTAGGTAACGAACTTTCCTTGACTTAACAATCAAGGAGTCATGCTCATCACAAGCTACTGTGTGATGTCATGCTCTGGGGAGCGGACACTCAATCAGATATGGCTTGCTAGCAAAACAGAGAACTATTCTCTATTTATGAAGCCATACCATATAGTTCAGGCCAGTCAGCCTTACCATATGTAGCAGGTGCATTCTGAAGCTCACAGAAATGGGTGAAGGAGGATAAGGAGGAGAATAGACACTTGTTTCAGACATCTATAACAAACAGAATTTATTAATTTAATTAATCCTTTTTAAATAATTACCCAATATATTATTTATTAGGGATAGGATCTAAAATACCCCAACTGTGGTGTGAAGAGGGATGCCGTAATCACAACACAATGGTCATTAAGGTAGATAATGCACTTATCAATTTCATCTTATGAAATTCCTAGATCTGTTGAGACACATTGAACTGTTCAATGGCATGTTTAGTCTCGGATGTGCCCCACTGTTTGTGACTGGGATGCCGAGGATCACAAACCGGGTGTGAATAACCATGCAAATTAGCTTGGTACTCTCGAAGTCGATTGCCATCTCTAATTAACGTGCCGGTTAACCACACACGCTCCGTTAATAATGACAAAATCGAGAAACCCATTGCGAGTCTTTGCGGACCCCAGTTGGCGTGCCGGTAAACCACACACGCTCCACCAACGTTCCACAAAGTGCAATGTGCAATTCCATGGATTAGCACCAATTCACATTTTTATCCTAAAGTAACTAGAATGGGTTTTGTTTAAGGTTCTAGTACTTTCAATTATTGCATTATACTTTTAAGAGGCTTAGCGGTTCTATCAAACCCGTTCGGCTAACGACACTCGACTGACCAGGAGAGCGGTGGGTAAGAGTAGATACCCATTAGACTAACATTTTATAGTCAGTCGCCTTATACCCTCTTTAGAGGACAGTTTTGTGAATGAGGCCACTAACGGTAAGACTAACCATTTTATCGTATATTTAAATATTAACTTTTAATCATAAATATATAAGATATATTTTAATATTATTAAAATATTTTAGATTTAATTTTCTAAGAATTTTCGAGAATTTATATGTATTTTTCGAAAATTTTAATTAAATCTTTAAGCTGATTTAATTTATCTTTTAATTTACAATTAATTAAATCTAATAAGGGAATCACAAAAATTAATCAAATTAATTTCCTAACCCTTATTCCCTAATCTCGAAAATTGCATGCCAAGAATAAGGGGTTCCAGTTATTTAATTATCCAATAATTACCAAAACAACAACCAACTATTTAAGGCAGCAAATCAAGCAATTAAGGGGGGAATAAAGGGGTGGCGGCTAAGGTTAGGAAACCCTAGCCTAGGCCACGAAATTTAGGCCACCCAAGGGTTTATTTTCGAAAAACCTTTGAACAAACAAGCAGTTTATATCAATTCACAAGAAAACAAGTCAAAGCTCTAATACCACTGCAGGGTTTTCTAGCAAACAATGAACAAATAATTACTTATGGTTCACATGCAACCCTAGAAAGATCTATGTTTTCTTCTATGAAGATAATAAACTAAAGCCTAAAGGAAACAATTATTTCTAAAGATCAAAACTGAGAAAACCAACCTTTTGATCTTATGATCCTTGAAGCTAGCAGCACAAATGTCCTGCCTCAAATGGTGTCACACCCAAGCAATGGAGAAGACAGTCCAGCAGAGTAATCCTTATGAAAATGGCATAGGTTTTAGGGTGGCCAGGTGTCTCCTTTTATAGCCTCCAAGGGTTACACCTGAAACCCTAAGGAGCCTCCAAATGGGCAAGCCTGCTGACTAAATGGACCAAGCCTTTTCTAAACCCTAAAAGGGTTTCGCCACCTATGGAGAAGCCTCCATAGTTGGCGCCACTTTTGGCCCCTGTCCACTGGCCAGATATTTATTCAACTATTAAATAAATACAAACCAGTCCTTGCACTTTTAATTAATTAATTTAATCACTGAATTAAATCCAATTAATTCTAGATTAAATCTTAATTAATTATTATAGTTTCTAATTAATATATTAACACTTAAATATATTAATAAACTATTTAATTAATTCTATTGATTTATTAAACAATTAATAAATCAACCTTTTACTCTACTGAACTCTATCCTAACCTCCAACTATGAGGGCAACCCAAATAGACTATGCTTCAATTAACAAGATAAATATAAATATAAATTCATGGCTTAGACACCTAATCCAACATTAATTAGGTAAATACACATTATTAGTCATGACTTAGACACCTAATCCAACAGTTAGAACCAGAATATCAGGAATCATAATATTGTCTATGTGTTAAAAGAATGGTCTCAGATGGTTATATTACAAAATATCGAAAAAACAGGAAGTTAAAGTGGTTGGGTTTATGGAATTGAATCCTTTCTGCCAAATTCTACATTATGTCCAAACTCTGAAGTTTTGTAGTGGAATAAAAGATAGCCGTAAACAAAAAGTGGTTTTTATCTTAATCTACATACTACTAACTAAGAGTAGTGTTGGCTGCAACCAAATTTGAATTCAATTTAGTTTCATTCCTGATTACTAATGTGAATAAAATTTACTACAACTCTTATATCCCTGAATAGAATATGATGTTTTGTAATGGAACAATGCATTTATTTAGTTTGGAATTTTTGGTTTATTATGGTTTTAGATTATGTATACGTGGTAATAGAAAAATAATTGATACCCCTATTTTTTAGAATATTATACAATGCATTCAAATGATATATTGTTGTTGAAAATATACGATGACCGATCACCACGAATAAGGGTTTTTAAGCCCGTTACTGTGTGACAGATATGTATTTTATCTATAATATGCGGAAATAAAATAAGAGTTGCGGAATAAAATAAAGCGGTAAATCTAAACTAGACAGTATTTAAATAGACAGAAAGCGGTAAATAAAGTAAATGTTAGGAGTTAGATGTTAGATGTAATAAACGCCATTATCAACGATAACGTGTTTTTACAATAAATAAAAAGGTTAGAAGTTAGAAGTTAGATGTCTCGGTTAAATACAGTCCTCATATGTTTTCGTTGTCAAGGTTCAATTCGGATGTATTGGATATTTGGTACAGTTGATTTATAACAGTTTGAATAAATCAATAACGACACAAATAATTTCAAAAGAACTTATCGATAGCAGATGAAGATGGCGTTTTCTTTGAAGCGTCGATTCTCGTTCTTTAGGTAGGATGAGATTTGGTAGTTTTTGGTGTTTGGTGAAATGGGTTTTTGGTGTCGGTTTAATTGAGATGCACGGGGTTTTTGTGGTTTAGTTTTCGTGTATGTATTTGGTAGTGGGTGTGTAGGTTTTGTAGTTTGGTATTCGGGTTGAGGTTGTTTAGAGGTTTGAAGTTTGGTGTAGGGTAGAGGTTTTGTTTGGTGTCAGGTAGAGGTTTTGTTTGGTGTCGGGTAGAGGTTTTGTATGGTGTTGGGTAGAGGTTTTGTTTGGTGTCGGGTAGAGTATGGGTGTAGCGGTTTTGTTTGGTGTTTGTTTGGACGTGGATTTTCTTTGGTTAAAAAGAGTTTTCTTGAGTGTTTTGGCAGGTTTTCTTGCTCTTTGAACGTAGGATAATATTGGTGCTTGAATGGGTATGGTGTGGTGTATGATTTTCTGCACAAGAATGGCAAGAGGTGAGCTTCTTATTTATAGTCACTGAACACAGTGTTCGCGTCGCGACCAGGTGGTCCGTCGCGTCGCGAAGGGGCGTGTGTCGGGTTGCTTTTGGTCGGCCACTGGTTAGTGCGTTGGGTTGGTAGTCTCGCGATCAAGGAGTAGTTGGTGTCGCGTTGGAGCCTTCGCGTCGGGGGTCTTCGCGTCGCGACCATCACCTTCGTCGCGTCGCGAGCGCTGTAGCAGTCTGGGCTTCTGTCTTTGTTCTTCTCTTCACGTCGCGACCATAGGGTCTGTCGCGTCATGATTGCTGTAGCAGTGTGATATTTTGTATTTTGCTCTTTGGTTTGTAGCGTTACTTCCTCAGGTTTGGATGTTTTCTCAAAGTTTCTCGGGTCTTGATTTATTCTTGTTTTTGATCTCGAATTCACGCAATCTGAAATAAACTGATAATATTTGTTAGATAATAGCAGTTCATCTTATTTCAGTGATTGTCACATACAAAAATATATTTTTCAACAATTTCCCCCTATGTGATCATTACTGAAATAAGAACAGATTAAAAGATAAGGTTGAAAATTCTTGTAATTTGGATAAAACATTTATAAAACCATATCACTTGTTTTGAAAAAGTGTGACTAGATTTTACTTATGTTTTGAAAAATGTTTGTCAAGAATATTTGTTTCTGAATCAAGGTTTCATGTTCAATTATCAAAAGGTTTTTGTATATGTACTTTCATAATATTCCTTAAGATTTTATAACATTTATAAAGACGACAAGTGATCTTAATAGGTCAATTCCGATGAACTCTCATAGGTATAGCTCACACTTGACTGAGGTGTTTTGGTTGTTCTGGGTGCAGAACTGGTGTATAATCACTAAAGATGAGTGATATCTCTCAGTTTGAAGGTGTTGACTTATGCTTAATATGGATTTATACCTATATACTTTAGTCACTTGGTCTTCATATTAGATAATCAATCACATAAGACTGGTTTCGGCATTACTCAGAGGGTTTCTTCATTCATGCCATTGATGTTCACTCTCTCTCCATCGGGAAATGCATGTAGAGGGATTTAGAAATATTCATAGTGCAGTTTGCAACTAAGGATATTCAATTATGAAGGCTACAGTATCCCGGTAAATCTTTGGTTTTAACAATCTGTTTGTTTGGAAGATTTTGAGGGATGTCTGTCTTGATGGATTGTTGTTGTAAATCTTCCTTTTCTTTGGTGAAGTGTTCACCTTTGTCTTTATCTTTTCTTGATTTGTGAAAAGATATCTGATGTGGTTACCAATTGTGATTTGTTGACAGCATTTGTTGGAAGTGACTTTGCGTTTCTTCGATTGTCAGATTCGTTATGCCAGATGATGAAGCTTTTCTTTGAAGTGGTTTGATTGAGGATAGGGATAGGTGATATAATAGACAGTTTGTCTAATATATAAGAAAATAATTGTATCGTCCCTGGTCATTTTGATATCTAAGCAAAAATGAGACTAGCATCACGGTATAAGAGTATAAATCCTATAAGTCATAATGAAAAACACCTTTGCTCACAGAAAAGAATTTCACTTAGCAGTTGAAGACGAGGCACAAATTCTCACATGGGTTTGGTTTTCATCTGAATCTCCTGATCTTATGTCCCTTAATAGATAAAATCGTTATAATTGAAATAAATTCAAAGGGAATAGGAGAATGTACATAACACAAATGTTTGAAATTTTGAACCTTCTCTTTAATTAAGAATCAATATAATTGAGAACATTCATCGAGCATAAGTATCTGAAAATTTAGTCAAGAAGATGTTAATCACATGGTTTTATAAGACTTTTAAAAGGATAAAACTTTATTCAAAATTTTTTTTGTGATTTTTGATTATGTGGATGTTTTTGAAAAATTTGGTTATTTGAATGTTTTTGTAAATTTTGGTTTGGGGGTGAGAATGGGGTAACGAGAGTTCCCCCATAAATGATGCACTGGGATCATTTTGGATAGGTAGATTGGGATTGTTTAAAGAGGAATTTGGTTTTGGTGGTTCTCCCATAAATGATACATTGGGATCATTTGGACAGGTGGATTGGGGTGTTTTAGGAGGGTTCTGGTTTTGGTGGTTCCCCCTCGACTGGATCCGCATCATTTTGGTTTGATTGTGAAGTTTCTGCATCAGAGGTAGTGTGGGTTTGAAGTCTTGTAGAAGGCTTTGGTTTCCTGTCATATGCTTGGAACGGCCACTATCAATATACCATGTATCATCCTTGGGCTCTCCAGCACGAAGTGGTTGAGGCTTGATTTGACTTATCAGATTTTCCCAATTTAAGATTTGTTTTTGAAAACCTGTCATTTGGAAAGATTTCTGATTGTGTGAAAGGTATCCTTTATGTAATGACTTGTTTGAAAACCTTTCTTTGTTTTTGGGATGAGGATGGTTTTGAAAGACATTATGATGGTGAAATGATGGTTTCCGAAAGTTCCCTGAGAGATTGAAGTTTATCTCTTGAAAGCGATTTTGAATTGGTTTTTGAAAAGGTTTTTGTTTTGGATTAAAGGTTTGTTTTTGTGGCACAGAAGCTGGTTTTAAAGGTTTCTTTTGGGTTTGTTTGAAAACTTTGGGTTTGCCTTGTTCCTTTTGAAAAGCAATTGGTTTAGAGGTACTGCCTTTCTCGTAAAAGGAGTTTGTTCTATTCAAAAAGTTTTTAAGTTTGGAGTTTTGGTTGCTAATTTGGATTTGGTGGGTTGAAGACCTATTAGTGAAAAATCTTTTGGAAACAGTGAAATCAGTATCATCTGGGTTACAGTTGATAACTGTTTCGTCGTCTGAATTTTCCTCATTAACAGATGTGGATAGATCTGTTAGAGTTGATTCAGAGTTTTCACTGTTAGTCCTGGTTTCTTGTTTGGCTTGTTCGATTTCGAAGGATTCTCTTCCTAATCCAGGTCTGTAATTCGTATCGATTTTGCCAGATCCTAAGGATGTTGCTTTGATGAAAATATCATCACTTAGTTTTCTAGCAAGATTGATAGAATCCAGTTTTCCTTGAAATCTTTGATTCTCGGATTCAAGAAGTTTGATTTGGTTTGAAAAATCATCTAATTTCAGAATCAAACTAGAGTTTATGTCAGTTAAATCTTGAATTTTTAGTTTTAACTGAAGGACTTCTATTTCTAAGGCATCTTTTATTTCAGATGGAAAAACAGATTGATTTTTTATTTCCAAGTCTTTTTTTTGTTTTAGAGCTTCATTTAATTGATCTAAGACGTGATTATATTCTTCTGATTTTCGTTCGACGTCTCTTTCAAGTTTGTCTCTAGTCTTTGTTGATTCTCCAAATCTGAGTTGCAAGGTTTGTAATTCAGATTTGTAGATATCAGATTTGACTATTGTGTCATGATATAGTTTGAGATCAGCTTTCAAACTGTTCTCAATCTTAGTCATGTGGGACTCAAATGGTGTTCTTGAAAGACCGATTTCTGAGATCATAGACCATACCTGATCGATGACATATGGAGCTCTTGAGTAGGTTGTGGAAGACATTTTTGGGTTGTTATTTTTTTTTGAAAATTTTAAGATTTTAATTTTTTTTTTTTTTTTTTTGAACAAGTGATATTAAGATGAAATTTTTAAAGAAAACTTATTGGTGGTTTATAAAAACGCTACACAAAAGTTCTCGACAAAAATTTCAAAGTAAATCACACAAGCTCTGATACCAATTGTTGAAAAATACGATAACCGATCACCACGAGTAAGGGTTTTTAAGCCGGTTACTGTGTGACAGATATGTATTTTGTCTATAATATGCGGAAATAAAATAAGAGTTGCGGAATAAAATAAAACGGTAAATCTAAACTAGACAGTATTTAAATAGACAGAAAGCGGTAAATAAAGTAAAAGTTAGAAGTTAGAGGTTAGATGTAATAAACGCCATTATCAACGATAACGTGTTTTTACAATAAATAAAAAGGTTAGAAATTAGAAGTTAGATGTTAGATGTAATAAACGTCATTATCAACGATAACGTGTTTTTACAATAAATAAAAAGGTTAGAAGTTAGAAGTTAAATGTCTCGGTTAAATACAGTCCACATGTGTTTTCGTTGTCACGGTTCGATTTTTATGTCTTGGATATTTGGTACAGTTGATTTATAACAGTTTGAATAAATCAATAATAACACAGATAATTTCAAAAGAACTTATCGATAGCAGATGAATATGACGATTTTCTTTGAAGCTTCGATTCTTGTTCTTTGCTCGGGTTTTCTTGATGTGTCGATTTCTTGTTCTTTTCGGTAGGATGAGGTTTTGGTGATATTTGGTGTCGGGTAGAGGTTGTTTAGAGGTTTGAAGTTTGGTGTCGGGTAGAGGTTGTTTAGAGGTTTGAAGTTTTGGTGTCGGGTAGATATCTTGTTTGGTGTTGGGTAGAGGTTTTGTATGGTGTTGGGTAGAGGTTTTATTTGGTGTTGGGTAGAGGTTTTGTTTTGGTGTCGGGTAGAGTATGGGTGTAGCGGTTTTGTTTGGTGTTTGTTTGGACGTGGATTTTCTTTGGTTAAAAAGAGTTTTCTTGAATATTTTGGTAGGTTTTCTTGCTCTTTGGACGTAGGATAATATTGGTGCTTGAATGGGTATGGTGTGGTGTATGATTTTCTGCACAAGAATGGCAAGAGGTGAGCTTCTTATTTATAGTCACTGAACACAGTGTTCGCGTCGCGACCAGGTGGTCCGTCGCGTCGCGAAGGGGCGTGTGTCGGGTTGCTTTTGGTCGGCCACTGGTTAGTGCGTTGTGTTGGTAGTCTCGCGATCAAGAAGTTGGTGGTGTCGCGTTGGAAGGGCTTCGCGTCGCGACCACCCTTGCCGTCGCGTCGCGAGCGCTGTAGCAGTCTGGGCTTCTGTCTTTGTTCTTCTCTTCACGTCGCGACCATAGGGTCTGTCGCGTCGTGATTGCTGTAGCAGTGTGATATTTTGTATTTTGCTCTTTGGTTTGTAGCGTTACTTCCTCAGGTTTGGATGTTTTCTCAAAGTTTCTCGGGTCTTGATTTATTCTTGTTTTTGATCTCGAATTCACGCAATCTGAAATAAACTGATAATATTTGTTAGATAATAACAGTTCATCTTATTTCAGTGATTGTCACATACAAAAATATATTTTTCAACAATTACCAATTGTTGAAAAATACGATGACCGATCACCACGAATAAGGGTTTTTAAGCCGATTACTGTGTGACAGATATGTATTTTGTCTATAATATGCGGAAATAAATAAGAGTTGCGGAATAAGATAAAACGGTAAATCTAAACTAGACAGTATTTAAATAGACAGAAAGCGGTAAATAAAGTAAATGTTAGAAGTTAGAGGTTAGATGTAATAAACGCCATTATCAACGATAAAGTGTTTTTACAATAAATAAAAAGGTTAGAAGTTAGAAGTTAGAAGTTAGATGTCTCGGTTAAATACAGTCCAGATATGTTTTCGTTGTCAAGGTTCAATTCGGATGTATTGGATATTTGGTACAGTTGATTTATAACAGTTTAAATAAATCAATAACGACACAAATAATTTCAAAAGAACTTATCGAGAGCAAATGAAGATGTCGTTTTCTTTGAAGCGTCGATTCTTGTTCTTTACGGTAGGATGAGGTTTGGTAGTTTTTGGTGTTTGGTAAAATGGGTTTTTGGTGTCGGTTTATTTGAGATGCATGGGGTTTTTGTGGTTTAGTTTTCGTGGTGTATGTATTTGGTAGAGGGTGTGTAGGTTTTGTAGTTTGGTATTCGGGTTGAGGTTGTTTAGAGGTTTTGAAGTTTGGTGTCGGGTAGAGGTTTTGTTTGGTGTCGGGTAGAGGTTTTGTATGGTGTTGGGTAGAGGTTTTGTTTGGTGTCGGGTAGAGGTTTTGTATGGTTTTGGGTAGAGGCCGATTACTTGCGGTTATATGGTTTGGTTCTCGTTGACAAGTTCAGAAATTTGAGTGTCTTGAGGTGTTTGGTCGTGGGTTTCTTGGAGAGTATATGAGTATGTGGTGTAAGGTTTTATTTTCTACACAAGAATGGCAAGAGGTTTGCATCTTATTTATAGTCACTGAACACAGTGTTCGCGTCGCGACCAGGTGGTCCGTCGCGTCGCGAAGGGGCGTGTGTCGGGTTGCTTTTGGTCGGCCACTGGTTAGTGCGTTGTGTTGGTAGTCTCGCGATCAAGAAGTAGTTGGTGTCGCGTTGGAGCCTTCGCGTCGGAGGTCTTCGCGTCGCGACCATTGACTCCGTCGCGTCGCGATCGCTGTACGATCTGGACTTGTGTCTTTGTTCTTCTCTTCACGTCGCGACCATAGGGTCTGTCGCGTCGTGATTGCTGTAGCAGTGTGATATTTTGTATTTTGCTCTTTGGTTTGTAGCGTTACTTCCTCAGGTTTGGATGTTTTCTCAAAGTTTCTCGGGTCTTGATTTATTCTTGTTTTTGATCTCGAATTCACGCAATCTGAAATAAACTGATAATATTTGTTAGATAATAACAGTTCATCTTATTTCAGTGATTGTCACATACAAAATATATTTTTCAACAATTTCCCCCTATGTGATCATTACTGAAAATATACGATGACCGATCACCACGAATAAGGGTTTTTAAGCCCGTTACTGTGTGACAGATATGTATTTTATCTATAATATGCGGAAATAAAATAAGAGTTGCGGAATAAAATAAAGCGGTAAATCTAAACTAGACAGTATTTAAATAGACAGAAAGCGGTAAATAAAGTAAATGTTAGGAGTTAGATGTTAGATGTAATAAACGCCATTATCAACGATAACGTGTTTTTACAATAAATAAAAAGGTTAGAAGTTAGAAGTTAGATGTCTCGGTTAAATACAGTCCTCATATGTTTTCGTTGTCAAGGTTCAATTCGGATGTATTGGATATTTGGTACAGTTGATTTATAACATTTTGAATAAATCAATAACGACACAAATAATTTCAAAAGAACTTATCGATAGCAGATGAAGATGGCGTTTTCTTTGAAGCGTCGATTCTCGTTCTTTAGGTAGGATGAGATTTGGTAGTTTTTGGTGTTTGGTGAAATGGGTTTTTGGTGTCGGTTTAATTGAGATGCACGGGGTTTTTGTGGTTTAGTTTTCGTGTATGTATTTGGTAGTGGGTGTGTAGGTTTTGTAGTTTGGTATTCGGGTTGAGGTTGTTTAGAGGTTTGAAGTTTGGTGTCGGGTAGAGGTTTTGTTTGGTGTCAGGTAGAGGTTTTGTTTGGTGTCGGGTAGAGGTTTTGTATGGTGTTGGGTAGAGGTTTTGTTTGGTGTCGGGTAGAGTATGGGTGTAGCGGTTTTGTTTGGTGTTTGTTTGGACGTGGATTTTCTTTGGTTAAAAAGAGTTTTCTTGAGTGTTTTGGCAGGTTTTCTTGCTCTTTGGACGTAGGATAATATTGGTGCTTGAATGGGTATGGTGTGGTGTATGATTTTCTGCACAAGAATGGCAAGAGGTGAGCTTCTTATTTATAGTCACTGAACACAGTGTTCGCGTCGCGACCAGGTGGTCCGTCGCGTCGCGAGGGTGCGTGTGTCGGGTTGCTTTTGGTCGGCCACTGGTTAGTGCGTTGTGTTGGTAGTCTCGCGATCAAGAAGTAGGTGGTGTCGCGTCCAAGGGCTTCGCGTCGCGACCACCCTTGCCGTCGCGTCGCGAGCGCTGTAGCAGTCTGGGCTTCTGTCTTTGTTCTTCTCTTCACGTCGCGACCATAGGGTCTGTCGCGTCGTGATTGCTGTAGCAGTGTGATATTTTGTATTTTGCTCTTTGGTTTGTAGCGTTACTTCCTCAGGTTTGGATGTTTTCTCAAAGTTTCTCGGGTCTTGATTCATCTTTGTTTTTGATCTCAAATTCATGCAATCTGAAATAAACTTATAATATTTGTTAGATAAAAACAGTTCATCTTATTTCAGTGATGGTCACATATAAAATATATTTTTCAACAATTTCCCCCTATGTGATCATTACTGAAATAAGAACAGATTAAAAGATAAGGTTGAAAATTCTTGTAATTTGGATAAAACATTTATAAAACCATATCACTTGTTTTGAAAAAGTGTGACTAGATTTTACTTATGTTTTGAAAAATGTTTGTCAAGAATATTTGTTTCTGAATCAAGGTTTCATGTTCAATTATCAAAAGGTTTTTGTATATGTACTTTCATAATATTCCTTAAGATTTTATAACATTTATAAAGACGACAAGTGATCTTAATAGGTCGATTCAGATGAACTTCTCATAGGTATATCTCACACTTGACTGAGGTGTTTTGGTTGGTAATTTGGATTTGGTGGGTTGAAGACCTATTAGTGAAAGATCTTTTGGAAACAGTGAAATCAGTATCATCTGGGTTACAGTTGATAACTGTTTTTGCCTCTGAATTTTCCTCATTAACAGATGTGGATAGATCTGTTAGAGTTGATTCAGAGTTTTCACTGTTAGTCCTGGTTTCTTGTTTGGCTTGTTCGATTTCGAAGGATTCTCTTCCTAATCCAGGTCTGTAATTCGTATCGATTTTGCCAGATCCTAAGGATGTTGCTTTGATGAAAATATCATCACTTAGTTTTCTAGCAAGATTGATAGAATCCAGTTTTCCTTGAAATCTTTGATTCTCGGATTCAAGAAGTTTGATTTGTTTTGAAAAATCATCTAATTTCAGAATCAAACTAGAGTTTATGTCAGTTAAATCTTGAATTTTTAGTTTTAACTGAAGGACTTCTATTTCTAAGGCATCTTTTATTTCAGATGGAAAAACAGATTGATTTTTTATTTCCAAGTCCTTTTTTTGTTTTAGAGCTTCATTTAATTGATCTAAGACGTGATTATATTCTTCTGATTTTCGTTCGACGTCTCTTTCAAGTTTGTCTCTAGTCTTTGTTGATTCTCCAAATCTGAGTTGCAAGGTTTGTAATTCAGATTTGTAGATATCAGATTTGACTATTGTGTCATGATATAGTTTGAGATCAGCTTTCAAACTGTTCTCAATCTTAGTCATGTGGGACTCAAATGGTGTTCTTGAAAGACCGATTTCTGAGATCATAGACCATACATGATCGATGACATATGGAGCTCTTGAGTAGGTTGTGGAAGACATTTTTGGGTTGGTTTTTTTTTTTTTTTTTTTTTTTTTTTTTTTTTTTTTTGAACAAGTGATATTAAGATGAAATTTTTAAAGAAAACTTATTGGTGGTTTATAAAAACGCTACACAAAAGTTTTCGACAAAAATTTCAAAGTAAATCACACAAGCTCTGATACCAATTGTTGAAAATATACGATGACCGATCACCACGAATAAGGGTTTTTAAGCCCGTTACTGTGTGACAGATATGTATTTTATCTATAATATGCGGAAATAAAATAAGAGTTGCGGAATAAAATAAAGCGGTAAATCTAAACTAGACAGTATTTAAATAGACAGAAAGCGGTAAATAAAGTAAATGTTAGGAGTTAGATGTTAGATGTAATAAACGCCATTATCAACGATAACGTGTTTTTACAATAAATAAAAAGGTTAGAAGTTAGAAGTTAGATGTCTCGGTTAAATACAGTCCTCATATGTTTTCGTTGTCAAGGTTCAATTCGGATGTATTGGATATTTGGTACAGTTGATTTATAACAGTTTGAATAAATCAATAACGACACAAATAATTTCAAAAGAACTTATCGATAGCAGATGAAGATGGCGTTTTCTTTGAAGCGTCGATTCTCGTTCTTTAGGTAGGATGAGATTTGGTAGTTTTTGGTGTTTGGTGAAATGGGTTTTTGGTGTCGGTTTAATTGAGATGCACGGGGTTTTTGTGGTTTAGTTTTCGTCCAATTTAAGATTTGTTTTTGAAAACCTGTCATTTGGAAAGATTTCTGATTGTGTGAAAGGTATCCTTTATGTAATGACTTGTTTGAAAACCTTTCTTTGTTTTTGGGATGAGGATGGTTTTGAAAGACATTATGATGGTGAAATGATGGTTTCCGAAAGTTCCCTGAGAGATTGAAGTTTATCTCTTGAAAGCGATTTTGAATTGGTTTTTGAAAAGGTTTTTGTTTTGGATTAAAGGTTTGTTTTTGTGGCACAGAAGCTGGTTTTAAAGGTTTCTTTTGGGTTTGTTTGAAAACTTTGGGTTTGCCTTGTTCCTTTTGAAAAGCAATTGGTTTAGAGGTACTGCCTTTCTCATAAAAGGAGTTTGTTCTATTCAAAAAGTTTTTAAGTTTGGAGTTTTGGTTGCTAATTTGGATTTGGTGGGTTGAAGACCTATTAGTGAAAGATCTTTTGGAAACAGTGAAATCAGTATCATCTGGGTTACAGTTGATAACTGTTTCGTCGTCTGAATTTTCCTCAATAACAGATGTGGATAGATCTGTTAGAATTGATTCAGAGTTTTCACTGTTAGTCCTGGTTTCTTGTTTGGCTTGTTCGATTTCGAAGGATTCTCTTCCTAATCCAGGTCTGTAATTCGTATCGATTTTGCCAGGTCCTAAGGATGTTGCTTTGATGAAAATATCATCACTTAGTTTTCTAGCAAGATTGATAGAATCCAGTTTTCCTTGAAATCTTTGATTTTCGGATTCAAGAAGTTTGATTTGTTTTGAAAAATCATCTAATTTCAGAATCAAACTAGAGTTTGTGTCAGTTAAATCTTGAATTTTTAGTTTTAACTGAAGGACTTCTATTTCTAAGGCATCTTTTATTTCAGATGGAAAAACAGATTGATTTTTTATTTCCAAGTCTTTTTTTTGTTTTAGAGCTTCATTTAATTGATCTAAGACGTGATTATATTCTTCTGATTTTCGTTCGACGTCTCTTTCAAGTTTGTCTCTAGTCTTTGTTGATTCTCCAAATCTGAGTTGCAAGGTTTGTAATTCAGATTTGTAGATATCAGATTTGACTATTGTGTCATGATATAGTTTGAGATCAGCTTTCAAACTGTTCTCAATCTTAGTCATGTGGGACTCAAATGGTGTTCTTGAAAGACCGATTTTTGAGATCATAGACCATACCCGACACCAAACTTCAAAACCTCTAAATAACCTCAACCCGAATACCAAACTACAAAACCTACACACCCTCTACCAAATACATACACCACGAAAACTAAACCGCAAAAACCCCATGCATCTCAAATAAACCGACACCAAAAACCCATTTCACCAAACACCAAAAACTACCAAACCTCATCCTACCGTAAAGAACAAGAATCGACGCTTTACTTGGGTTTTCTTTTTAAGGCTAAAGTCAGAAGCACCTGAAGAAATAATCAACTTCATCAAACAGATTGAATTAAAGCTCAAACGACCAGTTCGAAGAATCCGAAGTGATAATGGTTTAGAGTTCAAAAACATAACTCTAGACTCATTTCTCAAAAACAAAGGCATCGAACACAACTTCTCAGCCCCTTACACTCCTCAACAAAACGGCGTTGTTGAAAGAAAGAACCGAACGTCGCGACCACTATGTCTGTCGCGTCGTGATTGCTGTAGCAGTTTCATATTTTGTATTTTGCTCTTTGGTTTGTAGCGTTACTTCCTCAGGTTTGGATGTTTTCTCAAAGTTTCTCGGGTCTTGATTTATTCTTGTTTTTGATCTCGAATTCACGTAATCTGAAATAAACTGATAATATTTGTTAGAATTGTTGAAAATATACGATGACCGATCACCACGAATAAGGGTTTTTAAGCCCGTTACTGTGTGACAGATATGTATTTTATCTATAATATGCGGAAATAAAATAAGAGTTGCGGAATAAAATAAAGCGGTAAATCTAAACTAGACAGTATTTAAATAGACAGAAAGCGGTAAATAAAGTAAATGTTAGGAGTTAGATGTTAGATGTAATAAACGCCATTATCAACGATAACGTGTTTTTACAATAAATAAAAAGGTTAGAAGTTAGAAGTTAGATGTCTCGGTTAAATACAGTCCTCATATGTTTTCGTTGTCAAGGTTCAATTCGGATGTATTGGATATTTGGTACAGTTGATTTATAACAGTTTGAATAAATCAATAACGACACAAATAATTTCAAAAGAACTTATCGATAGCAAATGAAGATGGCGTTTTCTTTGAAGCGTCGATTCTCGTTCTTTAGGTAGGATGAGATTTGGTAGTTTTTGGTGTTTGGTGAAATGGGTTTTTGGTGTCGGTTTAATTGAGATGCACGGGGTTTTTGTGGTTTAGTTTTCGTGTATGTATTTGGTAGTGGGTGTGTAGGTTTTGTAGTTTGGTATTCGGGTTGAGGTTGTTTAGAGGTTTGAAGTTTGGTGTCGGGTAGAGGTTTTGTTTGGTGTCAGGTAGAGGTTTTGTTTGGTGTCGGGTAGAGGTTTTGTATGGTGTTGGGTAGAGGTTTTGTTTGGTGTCGGGTAGAGTATGGGTGTAGCGGTTTTGTTTGGTGTTTGTTTGGACGTGGATTTTCTTTGGTTAAAAAGAGTTTTCTTGAGTGTTTTGGCAGGTTTTCTTGCTCTTTGGACGTAGGGTAATATTGGTGCTTGAATGGGTATGGTGTGGTGTATGATTTTCTGCACAAGAATGGCAAGAGGTGAGCTTCTTATTTATAGTCACTGAACACAGTGTTCGCGTCGCGACCAGGTGGTCCGTCGCGTCGCGAAGGGGCGTGTGTCGGGTTGCTTTTGGTCGGCCACTGGTTAGTGCGTTGGGTTGGTAGTCTCGCGATCAAGGAGTAGTTGGTGTCGCGTTGGAGCCTTCGCGTCGGGGGTCTTCGCGTCGCGACCATCACCTTCGTCGCGTCGCGAGCGCTGTAGCAGTTTGGGCTTCTGTCTTTGTTCTTCTCTTCACGTCGCGACCATAGGGTCTGTCGCGTCGTGATTGCTGTAGCAGTGTGATATTTTGTATTTTGCTCTTTGGTTTGTAGCGTTACTTCCTCAGGTTTGGATGTTTTCTCAAAGTTTCTCGGGTCTTGATTTATTCTTGTTTTTGATCTCGAATTCACGCAATCTGAAATAAACTGATAATATTTGTTAGATAATAGCAGTTCATCTTATTTCAGTGATTGTCACATACAAAAATATATTTTTCAACAATTGTACATTATTCTATTAGGAAATCATATTATGTTTTGTAATGTAGAATGTTCTAATGGAATGATGCAATATGTTTATTGTTGGGGTTTACATAGATAACACAATTCATATTGGCAGCAGAAGACAAAACAGATTAAATCCCAAAAAACTGAGCAAGATCATAACACGTTCATAACATGATCATATGTTCATAACAGTTGCACCAACAAAACCATGAAATTGATTCATACATTGTGGTTGGATGTTCAGGATCCAAACCAGAATCCCTCTATTGATTACTCCCAAGGACACCAGAAGAACAAGCAAACATAAAATCCTTCAGGTGAAGAAATTTATCCAGAGAACCCTTGGAGGGTTATTGGAAATCGACAAAGAGGGAGAGGGGAGGCTCTCTAGGAGGTGGCAGCACCTCTTAGGGTTTGGGGATGCCCTGGAGTGCCACCCCAAGGACTTTATTTATAGTGTGAGGCTCCCTAGGGTTCCAAACTTTGGAGCCTTTTGGCAGCCGCACCCCCTGGACTTGTTTTATTAATTAAACTATTAATTAATTACAATCCAACCCTTTAATTAATTCTCATAAATTAATTTACTAATTAATTTATCAATTAATTCATGATCCAGTTTCTGATTAATTAATTTCTCAATTAATTAATATATTGATCAATACTCTTTATTTCTGCTACTGATTGTTTTACTGGTCCTGGGGGCAACCCAAATAGGACACTGCTACTATTAAAAACATCACCACAGTTGATGACTTAGACATATATCCAACAGTCTCCCACTCGGACATGTTGTCAACTTAGTGTTGTCTGATACTTTTCAGATAATACGCAGAGAGTGTGACATCCAATGCAACTGCCGAACTCTGATCAAACATGATCATGAAACGACTCCCAGATAAGAGATCAATTATCCCTCTGTTCAACAAGATATCCTTTTATGAACTTGGGACATGGATAACGGTCAATCCCCAAAAGTTCAAAATTTTGTTTCCCGATAAAGATTTATGATGACTAAATCAGACTACTTAATCGAACACATCGATCTAGTCAGTCCCGGTCGAGCGTTTTGGTGTCAACATCAAATCATCGACGGGCCCATGGATATCGCTTCTCCTAGTAAGGGCAGAAGGAACAGATAGACTTTGACTACATAGTCTCTGCCTATTTCATCATATCATACCCAAACATTCCCTTTATAACTACCAGTTACGGACAGCGTCTGGGAAAGCCGATGTATGACAGAGTCATAGTACAAATCCCTCATGTATCTCAGTCTGAAGAATAAAAGACATTATCATCCTAGATTACTTGTGACTATATCGATGAAGTAATCCCTAGGTACTGGTTGGTCCAATACTTGCATCTCTACCAAGTACTCATGAGTGTTAGTCGCAATCACTATGATATGTCCAATCACTATGGGCAATCTAATGACACTTATGACAGTCTTGAATCATTACTTGCTTCCAAGAGTACGACCGACTGTGGAAGTTTGAGCAAGTTAATCACTCAGGAAACAGGTTCCAAACATGCTAAAGTGAAACACAATGTTGGAATGATCTGATAGGCAGCCACTCCTGCTTATTACCAATTCTCCACGAGATAATAACCAAATCAGATCTGTTCTAACACCGTTATATGTTTCTTGGTTTCTTTTAAACTTATAATTAAGATTTTATTTGTCTATATACCCAAAATGACCTTCATTTGGTTTATGATCAACATCATTGTAGATAATTCGATCGAACACTCCTCCGATGATATCCCAATATGTTATCTTATCTCCTAGCTCTCTTCCGAAAACGGTGGTGTGTATTGTGACTTATCATGGTTCCCGGGTTCCTTAGTCCAAATGACTGCACCATTGGTCTCTAGAGGATTTCAAGGTGTTCATGATGTTGAAGACAACCATCAGAATACCGACAAAACTCTTCAACCATGAAGTCTTCAGCACCATCCATCGATGCTAATAATATTTGAAACTCTTTTCAAATCATTATTCTATTTTCTCCAAATCATGACTTTCATGCGTGCTTAAATAATTCGCTCAGTAATTTCAGCCAGGTTGTGTCTTGAATCTAACTTACTATGCTCCAAGCATCCAAGTCATCAGGATAAGTCCATGACACTTATGATCGATCCAACTAGCATAGGCTAACGGGATCTGATCTGTTTTATTCTGAACTCTTTCAGAATCCGAGGATTACTTGTTAATCCTGTGTCATAACTCTCAGAAACTCTTTTCTCAAAGTTCTCGAATATTATCAAGATCATACATATACTGGCAGGGTCTTTTACTGACGATAACAGACACTTACACCACGTGAGTCCATTGTATCCCATTTAGTTCCTTTCGTAGCGAATCATTTCTTAAATCCAAGTCATTATACTTTGTAACAATAAGAGATGTTTCGTAGAAATATTATGTAACCGACATACATAGGCAGATTACAATGATACTCCCACTAGTTCTGACATAATTATTGGACTCTTTTACTTTTATCACAAAAACCAAACACTTGGCATATTTTGAGATTTAAAGATCCTATATTTGCGAGGTGCTTGTAGGAATCTTTTGAGCCATGTACCCTTTTCCTCAGATATATTGGCATGCTCTAAACCTCTTGGTTGTGTCTTACATGTAACCTTTGTGTTTTCCATTCAAGGAAAGCGGTTCAGATCACCCGATCTTGCTACGATTCACGGTGTGCAATAGTAGCAAATGATATCTCTATAGAATCATTCTCATCTTTTGACGGGAGTGTCTTTCTCGGAATCAATTTCTTGACTCTTAGCATTGCCTCACTCAACTAGTCTTGCTTTGAATGTAAGTACATTTCTATCTATGATTCTTTCCTTTTGATGATTCAATTACTCCCACTGATTTTTTAGGCCAGGTGTAAAATCAATCAAATTAGCACATAGACCGAGTCTTGCCCTTGTGTTCTCTTATTTGGCAGCAACTGGGCTCACCAGTGCTTCCAAGTAGTTGGACTGCTTATCCACACCGACTTAGTGTTTTAACACTATCGATGTGTCACCTTTACCAGATCATAACACTTTATGAAGGTGACCAATACTACTGGTCCGCGAAGAGAAGAGTATGTCAGGTTTAACAGGAATCTGAGCCCTGGTTAAGTCCTAGTGTTGACTAGAGGTTCTTTTCTGGCCAATCCTTGAACCCTTTCAGAATTACTTTTACTCCCACTGGTTCCTTAGAATATGAGCTCTTTCTAAAAGACTCTTCTTTCATAGGCACTGCGGGATGCCCGATGAAACGACACTACTAATCAGGTTTAGGCTAGTTATGAGGTTAAGACGAACTCTACATGACCCTGCACCCTTCTGTGCATAAATAAGGAATGAACCTTGCTTTATACCTCAGATAGTGTCTGTGCAACCTACTTAGTCTAAGATGTGGTTTTAAGTTTGTATATGTTTTATGCCTAACTGGTTGAATTTCTAATTTATCGAAAACTAATTGGAAGTGTATCTAATACATCGGGGATCAAATCATTTCGACTAGCGCTCGACTTTCTTTCTCAAGACACATTATAACTATTTAATGTTCATTAAAAGAGGAAAGACTGTGAAACATTTTCCCAGTTTACAGTTTAACTCAGATTTCAGCTTTGTTGATTTTGTCCTTTCATTTTGAAGTCTTTGAACATTTCAAGGCTACAAAGTATAAATGATTGTGTTATAATTGCAGATTCGGGCAATTCACAAGAACCAAAATGTATGTTGCCCATAATCTCAATGCCTTTTACATCTCCATGTAAATTAATGACTTTGTTCATTTTAACCAAGATATGCATTCATCATGCGACTCTAAGTCGAATGATTTCCAAAACCCTATCCATTGGATCTTTGGTCAATTCATTATTGTTACAATCAATTTTCATTAAGAATTTCATACATCATATGACTCCAAGTCAAATGATTCCAAAGTCTTGTCTAATTGGACCTTTGTTTGATGAAATTATTATTTAAAATCCATTTTAACAATCATACAAACACAATTTATAAAATCCAACACACTTTGGATGTATCAACATTCAAGTTATCACCACATATGATATCAACATATTCATACAACATTGTTAGGATAATATAAACAACCATGTTATAAAAGAAAACCAAAACTTTTATTAAATCAAAATATCCTCAAACAATGTAAAATATGAAACCAATGTTAACAAAATCAAATATCTAACTAAATGTCAAAACTGCACGAGCCCATGATCCAATCCGAATGTGCTCTTATGCATCTGTGTCCTGCATCCTACTGAATCCCTGCATACAGAGCAAATGTGAGAAACACATCCGGTATCAATGAATTAAGGATTAGAAGTTTTGAGTTTTTTAGATATACCTGAGTTTCCAAACGATTTGGCTTCTGAGCATCTTCCTATCTTTCTGTGACTGCATCCCATCCTGTGAATTCCCAGTTTGAGACATCTCAGAACCGGTCCAAGAGTCGACCTGGATCGTTTCTTGATGTGTCTCATCACCGGACTCAATCCCGAAGTAGCTGAATCAGTGGAACTATATATCTTTATGAACGACTCGTACAGAATCAACATCGAATGCATCTCCATGATAGTCTTGTCCTGGTTTCCCTTCCTGTACATCTGGATGAATAGATCGTACCGGCTAGTCAGCGAGTCGAGTATGATGTTAGCACTCAACTCCCGATCAATGGGATGACCAAGTCTGCACAGCTCGCCAATGTATCTCTCAATCTTGAGAACATGCGGACCGACGCTACTTCCTTCTTCTTGCTTGCACCCTTCAAGCTCTTTGAAGATCCTAGTTCGTTCCTTTTCAACTGGCTCTCGAAACCTTTCCTCAACCAGCTAAGCTAACTCATATGGCCCCAGAAACTCAAAATCCCTGTGGATCTCGGGGTCAATAGTCAATAGCATGAGGCTATGAACTTCCTCGGACTCATCAATCAAGAAGTCATGCTCATCACGAAGCTGCTGTGTGATGCCATGTCTAGGTAGAACGGGGAGTGAACACTCAATCAGATATGGCTTGCCTTCAAACCTCAGAACTAGTTTCCATTGGCGAAGCCACTCCACATATTTCAGGCCAGTCAGCTTTTCCATATTTAACAGATACTTTCTGAACCTCTCAGCTCTCAAATGGGTAATGGAGGAGAAGGAGAAGGATTTACACTAGCTTCAGACATCTATAAAATCAGAATTCATTAGTTTAATTTTAATCCTTTGAAATAATTACCCAATTATTATTTAACAAGGCTAGGACCCAAAATCTCCCAACTATTGTGTGAAAAAGAGATGTCGTAATCACAACATAATGGTTATTAAGGTAGATATACTTTTATCAATTTCAGTCTCTATGAAATTCCTAGATCTGTGAGATTTATTGACCGAGGTCAACGACATGTTAATCTCGATAATGCTCATCTCAAAATTCATGACATGGATGTGGTGGATCATGAATTAGATGGTGAATAAACCATGCAGAACCCGCGTGAAGCCCGACTCATAATATGCTTGAAAATCACGAGTGTCACATCATTCCCGACTACAACCCTGACTGATGTGCCGGTTAACCACACAGCTCCGTCAATAGATCATAGAGAGAATGTGTGTTTGTTGGGTCATAATTTATTATGGTTTAATCTTTGCATTTTGGGCTTAAAAGAATATTTATTTCGGGCTTAAAATAGAAAATATAGGCTTAATTGGGGTATTTCGGTTGGGGACCGAACAACCCTTGGTTGTTCGGTTGGGCTTATTTGTTGTTCGGCTGGGCTTGTCTAAATGGGCCTAGGGTTTAGCTAGGTTTTAGGTCTAGAGTATTTAAGGGTATTATGACCTCATTTGTGAGGTTGGTTGTCCTAGAAGTGTGTGCTAATTAGAGAGAGAATCCTTGTGTTCTTGGCAACCAAATAGGAACTTATGTACTAGTCTTTGTTAATCAAAGAGTGCATTGAAGTTTATCATCTCCTTGTTCTTATTGTGTTTGAAAGATTGATACCATTTGTGTGTAGACCTAGGATTTGTGGACCTACAATTGGTATCAGAGCTTGTTTTTGGTATCAATCTTTTATTTGTTCTTGGAGATTTTTGAAGATTTTGGAGTGTTTGATCCGTTTTCATGGAGTTTTGGACTGTTTTTGGTGTTTTGTTCTTGAAGTTCTTGGTGTTCTTGGTTGATCTTCAAGCAAAATCATTAAACAATTCGTTTTTGATCCAAAAGGACTGTTTTCGGACTTGTTTGTGCATTTTTAAGGTTGCTCGGTCAGCTCTAGAAGGTTGTTCGACGGCGCCTTAGGGCTTCCCATTGTTGTTCGGCGGCGGCTTGCTTTGCTTAGGGTTTTTGTGAGTTGCTCAGTCAAGTTTTGAGTTTTTCGGTCCATCTGTGATTGCTCGGTCAGCCCATCAGTGATTGTTAGGGTTCATTAGTTGCTCGGTGTAATCAGTTGCTCGGTATTGCTTGGTTGTTCGTTATTGCTTTACTGTTCGGTGTTCTTGTGGTTGATCGGTCTGATTTTGTTGTCCAGTCAAGTTGTATTGATCGGTTCTTGGAGTTGTTCGGTCAAAGCTATTGTTCGGTCCAGCTTGAAGTGTTTCTCGCTAAGGGCTGTTCGGTTGAGGTTTTTCGGTCCAGGTTATTCGGTGCTACAGTAAAAAAAATTGAAAGGTATCTTGGGTTAAATTTTGGTTTTTCGCCAGAATTTTTTTAAGGTTTTTCGATCAACCTTTTGGCGTTTGAAGGCTTTTCCGGTCCTCTAGAATCTTTAAAATGGCGACAAAAGGCACTTGCGAAAATCCATGCACTCCCGATTGCGAAAAGATTATTGCCAAATACCGTGAACACAATGACCGGCTGCTGAGAGAAGTCTTCGACCTTAAAAATCTTGCCTACGATGCTAAAAATAAATTGAAACCCCTGCAAGAAATACTAGACGCTAAGACATCTGACTTTAAAATGGTACAAGAGGACTGGAGTACAGCGGCCACTCGATATCATTTTGCCAAATAAGAGATAGCCAGTTTAACTGCCGAGCTTGAAGCACTAAAAGCCAAATACAAAGATGTTGATTTTAATATCAAGAAGTTTGATGCATCAAGTATGTTTGTTGAATCAATGGTTGAGAAGCAACTAAAATGGCTGAATAAACAGGGCGAAGGTTTGGGGTATAAAAGTGTACCAACCCCGTGTAATGACGATTATCCTCCGGGCTTAAGCCTCTGTGATAAAGTCATGCTTGCCCATGAAAAAGCTGAATGAGAAAGACGGAAGCGTGATGAAATTGACTAGCTCATGGATGCTCGACATCAAGCTGAGGAATCAAGAAAAACTGAAGAAGCTACGGATGGTGAAGGTCTCGGATTCAAAGCTGTTGCACCTCCGTTTAATCATAACTATATCTCAAACCTTGACACCGAAGAATCAGAGGAATGCTATCTTTCCAATTTCGTTCAAAAGGATCAGTCTGGCACCGCTGAGAATGAAGTAATAGTGGAAGATGCGAGCGAGGAGGACAAAGATAGTCCTAGCTCTACTGAACACGCATCAACATCTAATGCCTCATCTTCTGCTATTACTAATGATTGCACCGAAACCGTTGATGCTGACTCTACAACTTCTTGTATAGTGGAAGATGCGAGCGAGGAGGACAAAGATAGTCCTAGCTCTACTGAACACGCGTCAACATCTAATGTCTCATCTTCTGCTGTTACTAATGATTGCATCGAAACTGTTGATGCTGACTCTACAACTTCTTGTGGTGATGGTTCAAATTCCAAAAATCCACATGTTAGAAATTTTAAACCACAGAAGTTTGTAAAAGAAGGGGAAGTTCTGTTGGGCCTAGACCTAGTCCTAATAAATGTGGTTGTGCTTGTTCTTGTGGAAATTCCTTGAAAAACTCATCTGGACAAGGACCAAGTCACAATCTCATGAAGAGACAGACGTGCTTTAACTGTGGCATTGCAGGTCACATCGCCAGGAACTGTCCATACCGTCTATACACTCCCTTCTATGCACAACACTGGCAGAATGTGCCAAAGGGAAGATCTTCCAAAAGAAAGCCCTCAAGATCTCGTTCAAGAGATGGAGATTGGAATGCTGCTAAGGCCAAGAAGCAGGCCCCCAAGGACAAAAGGACCGACCCGAAAGATGACTCTATCAAATCGAAATCGGTAAAGTCGAGTTCATCTCAAGGATTGTCCTCGAGTCCTCACTGGCAACATAAGCACATGTCAAGGGGGAGTTCCGATTTAAAATCAACTACTGATACACCCATCCGGTTAAACAATAATAGACAAAAACCAAACTACCAATAGGTACCAAAGGGTCAACATTCCAACTCATTTCATAGTTCTGTTAACTCTTTATTCTTATCTGATAAGCAGGATATGTCATGGGAGTGTGTGAAGTGTGTGGATAGGAACGGTCGACCCAATTTCAAAATGGACTGGGTTCCCAAGACAAATTAATCCCGCATTATGTACAGGAGCAGCTACGGAGGAATATCTTCAAACCTCGGTTTGCTGATAGTAGGTGTTCCAGGCACATGACAGGAGACATCTCTCAACTGCACAACATTTATATCTTTGATGGAGAGCATGTGTCCGTTGTGGGAGGAAGGGGAGAGAGGAAAGATCACATGAAGATCGTAACTAATGACGTGTTGAAGATTGAACAGGTAACTTCGTTCCAAACTGGATTTGATACGCTTTGATGACTGTTAAATCAGTTCTGTAAATATTTTACTCTATTTTTGTTTAGTTAAATTTGTTCATGGTTTTTACTTCCGCAATTCTCTTCCATACACAAATTTAGGGGGAGAATTAAAAACAAAACAAAAACTACAAAACTTTAAAAATACAAAAATATTTTCATTTATGTCTTTATTTTTCAAAAAACTTAAAAAAATCCAAAAATATTACCTACCGACGACGCACCGAGTTTATACCACTCACTGCTGAGGTAACTTTTAAGTGTTTGTGATCTTCATTGATACACCTCAATGAGTGTGAAGCACTGACAACCGCTTCTTAACCAATCTAAGGTTTTTCTCGTGTAACACCAACTTCTAGACACTTTGAGTGAAACCACTCAAAGTCGAGAGTTAAAAAGTCTGTGACGATGGTTAGATTGCATGTCGTAATCTATCACACGCACCAATCCTTTTTTAACCACCTTTACATTTCTGATGCAAGAAATAGACGACTCATCACTTTAAACCAAGTGATGATGATATTTCGAAACTCTATGCCAGTGATCTCTGCTACAACACCAATAGTAAATGTGAGGCATCGATAACCATTCTTACCTTCAAAGCTTCTAAATCAAGAGTTGGATGACTCAGTGTAATAAACCATACACTGATGACAATTCGAAAGTCTAGCCGATGGGTATGTCCAGTAACCAAGACATATTACACGCTCATACCGCTCTTGACCTAAACTTCTTCTAAACAAATGTTCGTGACTCAATGTGATATTACCTCACATTGATGAAACATTGAAACTCTGGGTCAGTGATCGTTGTTGTTTACCACAATAGCTGTGAGACCCGAACAACTTCACCGGATTCAAATTGGCACTAGGATGGTACACTCCGCAGAGTTTGGATACCATTGAACGTCTAGCCAAGGACTAAGTCAACTTGTTGACTTATCAACTGCATTGAGATCTTTGATCAAGGATATGCAGGGGCCAAAATCAAAACGGCCACGAGTAGTTCACCGATACTCAAACAATCGCAGTGCGTTTCCCCGGGTTCACACAGCTACTGCGAGAAGTCTCATTCTGAGCCAAGGATGAATCCTTGAACAAATGTGGTGAGAGTTTATAACTCCGTGACCCACAGGATTTGCAGTTAAAGATCGTATCGAGAAGCGCAAGCTCTAAAAGTGAAGTTCATGAATTTTGACACGAATCCTTGGTCCTGAAGAAGGTGAAGCTAAATTCCATGTGACAGGCTGCTTGAATTCCTCCTCAGCCAGTTTGTTACTACACTCGCACCTTCATGTGATCTAGAGTGAAGATTTGAAGATTCAGACTCCAGTCAAAGTCAAAGTCAAATCAAAAGACTGGATGTGCTCCATCAAGACCTATGCTGAAGCCCGTACCCAATGCGCGTTCAAAGTCAAATCTAAAGACAGTCCAATGTCGAAGCTGAAGTTGTATCTGCATCGTGCTGAATGTTTTTAACATCTTCTCTTGTTCCTTGGTTAAGGGGGAGATTGATTGTTAGATTTCGTAATGAGTGCACAATCGAAGCCAAGATCAAGACAGAGCTCGAAGACAAATGAAAGCATTAAACCAAGGGGGAGATTGTTGGGTCATAATTTATTATGGTTTAATCTTTGCATTTTGGGCTTAAAAGAATATTTATTTCGAGCTTAAAATAGAAAATATAGGCTTAATTGGTGTATTTCGGTTGGGGACCGAACAACCCTTGGTTGTTCGGTTGGGTTGTTGTTCGGCTGGGCTTGTCTAAATGGACCTAGGGTTTAGCTAGGTTTTAGGTCTAGAGTATTTAAGGGTATTATGACCTCATTTGTGAGGTTGGTGGTCCTAAAAGTGTGTGCTAATTAGAGAGAGAATCCTTGTGTTCTTGGCAATCAAAGAGGAACTTATGTACTAGACTTTGTTAATCAAAGAGTGCATTGAAGTTTATCATCTCCTTGTTCTTATTGTGTTTGAAAGATTGATACCATTTGTAGGTAGATCTAGGATTTGTGGACCTACAGTGTTTCTCATAGATAGCACATGATTCACATTTTTATTTTATTATTAAAACGAGACTTTTGTTTTAATACTTCTAAGTTAAATACTTTTAACTCGATGAAGATTGCCCTATCAAACTCATTCGGTAACTCCACTACGAAAACGTGACAGGCGGTGGGGGTAGACAATAAATGTCATTTAAAAACCAACTTTATTAGGATTCATAAGAATCCTCCTTCAAACCTTCAAACACATTTAAGTGGATGAACCTAGTCATGGTTTGACCAATGTTCTTATTTTTAATTTAAGTTCTAATATATAGATAATGTTCTAAATATATTAAGGGGTAAATTTTAAACAATTTAAAACTTTATGTTTATCATAATTAATTCTATTAAAAACACTTTTAATAATTAATTAAACACTTAAATTAAAGAAAGTTGTTTTAAGGCAACTAGCAAATAAGGCAGCTATGCAAGTTAGGAAACTTGCAAGGCAAGCAAAGGTTTGTGAAACCCTGGCCGCCAAAACCTATGGAGGGTTCCTAAACCCTCCAAATTTCCGATGAACAGGTTTCTAGAGGCACAAATAAGGCAAAATTCATAACATGCAATTGTCATGATTTTTCTAGCATAATTCTATGGAAATCGAAAAATTCATCAGGCAAAAACAATCACATTCAAGTTTTTGATCTAATGTGCATGCAACCTATGAACAATGGCTCTGATACCACTGTTGGGATTTACATAGATAAACACAATTCATATTGGCAGCGGAAGACAAAACAGATTAAATCCCAAAAAACTGAGCAAGATCATAACATGTCCATAACAAGATCATATGTTCATAACAGTTGCACCAACAAAACCATGAAATCGATTCGTACCTTGTGGTTGGATGTTTAGGATGCAAACCAGAATCCCTCTATTGATTCACACCCAAGGACACTAGAAGATCAAGCAAACAGAAACACCTTCAAGTGAAGAAATCGATCTAGAGAACCCTTGGAGGGTTACTGGAAATTGACAAAGAGTGTGAGGGGAGGCTCTCTATGAGGTGGCGGCACCTCTTAGGGTTTGGGGATGCCCTGGAGTGTCACCCCAAGGCCTATATTTATAGTGTGAGGCTCCCTAGGGTTCCAAACTTTGGAACCTTTTGGCGGCCGCACCCCCTGGACTTGTTCTATTAATTAAACTATTAATTAACTAGAATCCAACCCTTTAATTAATTCTCATAAATTAATTTACTAATTAATTTATCAATTAATTCCTGATCCAGTTTCTGATTAATTAATTTCTCAATTAATTAATAAACTGATAAATCCTCTCTAATTCTGCTACTGATTGTTTTTATTGGGCCCTGAGGGCAACCGAAATATGACACTGCTATTATTAGAAACATTACCACAACTGATGACTTGGACATATATATATAACATTTATCATGTATTCATGAGTAATGTAATGACTTTTAAAAAATATTGTACTTAATTTTGTATAACAATGATATGCTAGTGTTTAATACTAAAATCTTGTACTTGAATTGTTTATATTAATGATAACTTTTCTGATGCAGTCTAAGAAATAGAATGACAAAATCAAAAGCAAGAAAACCAATTGGAAGTGGTGTTCAGATGATGTCAAATGTTACTATAAACGACCAATTATATTATTATTGGTATGTTTTTTTTTGTAGTTGGTATTATTTTCATTGATGAATATTTTATATGATTTAAAATTTGAAATTATGCAGCTGGTTTACTGTGATGGCTTTGAATGCAATCGACAAAAACTAACGCCAAATATTCCAGTTTTTAAAATGTGTTCAACGAATCATTTTAGGGATAGACACAATTATGATGTAAAGAAGGAGGATTTTGTCTTAGAAATCTTCTTTCAAAAATTAGATTATAGATGACAATAAAGAAAAGGAGTTTACAAGTGAAGATAAGGAGACAAAACTTCCGTTTGAGGAGACAGACAAAAACGACAAAATTATTAAGGTATATTCTAACTAGAATATCATACCTAATTTGTTTAAAACATTGCAGTTAAAGACGAACATTTGACATTTGAATATTTGTTATTCTAATCGAATATTATACATGCATGTTATTAAAATTGTATTATTCCATTAGGATATCCTATATGTAGATTATTCCAATTTATAAATATTTTATGTATATGTAGGATATTCTAAAAGAATACTGTTATTAAACATTACACAATGTTACATCTCAATGTACATGTAGGATATTTTAAAAGAATAATGTTATTAAACATTACACATCTTACATGTTAATAACATTATTTAAAAAGAATAATCTTAAATACTGAGACATCTTACATGTAGATTATTCCAACAGAATAATGTTAAATGTTCTACATACATGTATGATATTTTAATACAATAACGTTAGTAAACATTACACACTATTAAATGTTCTATTTACGTGTAGAATATTCTAAAATATTCTAATGATATATATTTGTTTTAGCTTAATTATTCTGACTATTCTAATTTTGTTTAGTAAGATATAACTATAATTTTAGTGTCTCATTATTTTCCAGGAATGTGAAGAAATGTTTGACAATTTGTTCAAAGTAGTTTCGGATGGATAGAAGAGTATTTTCCTAGACAAGAAGATTATCAAGAAACGAATAATCGTGGTATCGGAGAAATGTTTCCAACATAAAAATCATAATAAATTTTAACCTATTTATAAATATGTTGTAGGTTTTTTTCTCAATCAATAGTGATGATCAATTATATGCTTTTGTTTTTAATTTAACAAATCCAGAACATCTAATAATTGATAGCGCAAGATTGTCTGGAAAAATACAAGACGTGTACGAAAACATACATGAACTTTTGGTACATTTTACTTGCATAAATTTCTCAATTATATACTAATTAGAATTATTCACTTGATATAGTTATAATGTCAGAACCATAATATTTTTTTATTATACATTGTAGCAAAGTTACTTTGTAAAGTTCTTAAAGACTATTCGATACAAGAAGGTATCTTTATTTGCATTAGTGAAGCCAAAACAAATGAATTTGGAATGAAAAACCACTAACATAACAAAAGACAACGAAAATTTTCTTATGAGGCATATGGAAAAATTCTTTGGCGAAAAAGAAGGTAAATGAGATATTGATTTGGGGAAAGGAATAGGAAGACACGAATAAAGATTGCAAAGTTGCATAGTTTCTATGCTTCAAAGCTTGCCACCCATAAAATTAACAAGAGAAAAAAAATATTGAGGAAGCTGATGAATTTGAAAAGCTAGATAGAAAAACTCGGGTAGGGTTGACGATGGAAGGGGTTGAAGAAATGAGTTGGAAATGGCAAAAAAAAAAAAAGAATTATTGGAAGTTTGGAAGTTAGGAAAGCTCAAAGGTTATTTTTTGTTATGTTTTTTTGAACAAAATAAATATGAAGAATGCTTGTCTGTTATGGTTGAATGATGCTTACTGTTGGGTTTAACACATGGTATTATTAGTATGGTTGTTCATTTATTTTCTTTGCTTTATTATAATATATGATTGAATTATACATATAGATTATTCTAATAGAATTATATCACATGTTCACTATACATGTAGATTATTCCAACAAAATAACGACTATATGTTTGGTTTTCAAAGTTGTATTTTTCATATGTATAATATTATAATATAGTATTGTAAGCTATTCAAATACATTTAAGATTATTCTAATAGAATAATGTTACATGTTATCTGTATGTATAGGATATCTTAATATAATTTTTTAATTTGTTTTAGATTTGAATTAATATATTCTAAATATAAAGTATTTCTAGAAATTCTAATATTTATGATGTTTATTGGTCTACTGATTAAGATATATTGAACAAGTCTAGTCCTTTTAATAATTGTTATGAGGTTTTTATGAAGTTGTGTACATATAAAATATTCTAATAGAATATTATTATTGCACATTCCACATCTTACATGGATTGTGTGTAATGTTAACGTAAAAATCGAAACTTATAATTAGTATCAATTATTTTTCAATTACCACGATACATCATTCAACATCAAAGTACATTAAAAAGTCCAAACTAAAGAAACTCAAACTATTTCTTAATAGCATTGTTGCATTTATTCTAGTACAAAAAAAATTGAAAATATTTTCTAGACATAACTTTCATTATATTCATTGGATATATTATTCGATGTTGAACAACTCCTTGAATTTTGCATGATCTTGATTTCTTTTGACCTTGGTCGATAGCCTGCTCCAAAACACTTTTTAAATGTTTTCCTATTTCATAACCTTTATTCCTAACTATAGGTGGATTTTCAACATCTACAACTTCAGAAATTATAGATGCATCAAAATTTCAGTATTCCTTTGCTATGTAACTCGTAACTTGTCAGAACTTTGTTTATCAATATCTATCATCAAATGCTCTAATTTTGTATGAATTCTTCTAACTTATTTTCATAAATATGTTAATGTGTTCTAATAGATTCGTTCTAGAATACCTTCTATATCTAATCCAAATAATTTCCTTGTAGTTCTAATTCATTTTCTTCGGTATGAAGAATATCTGAATCATCTGAACTGCATTTATCGTTTTCTTCGTTGAACATTTTATCTGAAACCAATAATCAAAGAATTGTTAGAATCAAGTATGGATTATAGTCTTATACAATCAAAACATTTGAAATTTGAAGCCATTGTGTCATAGTACTATAATTGATACACATTACTATGACACAATGTAATTGATCATACAACACACAATGTACACTGTAATGTAATTGATCATATAACACACAATGTAAACAAAAATAAAAATAAATCATCTTACAAAAGCAAACATTCAAGCCTTTTTTAACATCAATTATGACTCATATATTGGAATTATACAGAGAATTAAGCAATAAGAAGGAGGGAGTGATACATTACACTCTTTGGTCATTCAAGACTTTTTTCAAACAGTTGGAATGCATGTAAAGTTTAAGAGAATACAACATATAAGGTAACAAAAACCAAATGAGTAATACTTTGATCATAATTATATGCATTAAGAATAAAACAATCATAAAAAACCAAATCATTAATTGAATGGACAATAAAAAACAAACCTTGAAATAGATGATCGATTGTTGAAATCAAATACTCAAATTGTTGAAAATCATTCTCAATCGTAGAATTTGAAGCTTGAAACTGGTGAAATCGACGTCAATTGATGATCAATCTCATCAATTGTTGATGAAACTTGTCGAACAAGATACGAAGTGAGGATCGATTGCAGGAATATTCATCAAGTAAAATTTTGACAAACTGAAACAAAAATTGTGATACAAACGACTACTGAGATCAAGCAAATAAAAAAAACTCAAAAAGTTAATTACTTTTTGTTTTGAAGAATCTCTAAATCATCCATATTGAAATCGTATTACTTGAATGAAAAATAAAAAACAAACCTTGAAATAGATGATTTATTGTTGAAATCAAAGCCTCAAATTGTTGAATCGATCTCAATTGTAGAAATTGAAGCTTGAAATTGATGAAGATTGACGTCAATTGATAATCGATCTCACCAATTTCTAATGAAACTTGGTGAACAAGATATGAAGTGATGCCGTCAATTGATGATCGATCTCAATTGTATGTCGAACCTAATCTTGCTAACGTAATGTGATTTAGAGGATATAGTGCTGAAGAGTAAAATTGACTAAACAGCCCTTCATCATCTAATTAAGCGTATAATTAGCCCTAATGATATTTTGTTTTTATCCGCAAGATCAACTTTGACCAACGGCTGAAACTTGGTCTCATTGTCTCACAAAATTTATATATATATATATATATATATATATATATATATATATATATATATATATATATATATATATATATATATATATATAGTGTCGTGTTGTTTGAACTTCAATTTTATGAGTATAAACCGCAAACCACACCGCATAGTGTGGTTTACAAAAATTACGAGCCGCACCTCAAAGTTACAAAATTGCATTATGTGGTGCAGTGTGCGCAATTTGAAGCACACCCTTAATTTAAATCTATAAAAACATACAAATATGTTCCTATTATGATTATATAAACATAATAATATTATTATTAAGAATAATTCTTTGTTTTATCCAAAACTTCGAACTTTGTTATTTAAAGAGTAATTATTAAAGTACCACATGCTTTAATTTAAATGATAAACTTTGGTTCTACTTCATGAGTTTAACTTGTTATCTAAAAAATAAATTGCTACATGTTAACAAAAAAGTGAATTGGTAAGGGGTATAATGTTGGTGGTGACAGATTATGTCATAATTAAGATAGTGTTCAGTATGATTGAAGCATGGAAGAAATTAAGTGGTCTCTTCCATTGGAGTGAAAAATATGTTTGTTTTGCTTGATGAAATGGAATAGAATATTCTTGAAGTAATGTATCCCTTTTATTTTGTAAATTTCCATTCCTTAGCTAGAAGAGGGATATTTTAATAAATGAAAATTTGAAATACAACAAAGTTTTATCAATGTAATTTTCACTAACGAAAATATTTTTTGTTTAAATTTCATGATAAAAACTATATTAAAATCATTTCCTAAAAAATATACTTATATTATAATCTTATTTGAGGTTTAGTGAATTTCAGTTAAGTTTCATTTATTTAGTTTTGTAGTAAAAGCTCATCAATTATAATGTTATAATGTATGGAGCATAGTTGGAACTAAATTGTTTTACATATGATATAAAAAATTTCATATGAAAAAATATTTCATTTCTAAAGGCCAACCAATCATGCTTACGTAATGTAATAACTCGTTTCATTACCATGCGCAATCCATTATTTTGTAATTCCATTTTGTCCAACTAAATAGACGCTAAGTGTGACGAGTTAACATCAGAAGAGGCTTTAGAACATAATTAGGGGTGATCAATTAGAGGATAAATTAGTAATTATAGTTATAGACTTATCCAAGTGGGAGACAGTTGGATTAGGTGTCTAAGCCATGACTAATAATTAGTATTTACCTAATTAATAGTAGCATAGTCCATTTGGGTTGCCCTAATAGCAGGAGGTTTGGTAAAAAGTTCAATAGAGAGAAAGATTGATTTATTATCTGATTAATAAATCAATAGAAATTAAATATATGGTTTATTAATAAATTAAAGTGATAATATATTAATTAGAAACTATATTAATTAATTAGAAATTAATCTGGAATTAATTGGAATTAATTTGGTGATTAAATTAATTAATTAAAGGTGCAGGGACTAAAACTGTAATTATTCAATAGTTGAATAAGTGGCAGTTTAAGTGAGTGAGTAGCCAGCAAATTTTATATATAGTAACATATAGATTTCGAAATCTATATATATATATATATATATATATATATATATATATATATATATATATATATATATATATATATATATATATATATATATATATATATATATATATATATATATATAAGAGATAATTATAGTTTGAATAATTAAGATAAAGGTTTATCTTAATTTGAATTCAAAACGGCTTATCTCTTAAGGTTTATCTGGTCATCTGCTGGAGGCTATAAATAGGGAGCCCCAGTACCCCATAACCTGCGATTTGATTACCTAGTCTCTCTGGAATTTTCGTGACCTCTCTCATGCTCCCTGGGTGTGACTTCATTTGAGGCAGGACAATTGTGCTGCTTTGCTTCCAAGAAATCCTAAAAGGTTAGTTTTTCTGATTTTATTCTTTTAGTTATTTTCTTGTGGCCTTTAGGAATTATTATATGTTGAATTAGAAGAAAACATAGATCCTTATAGGTTGTATGTGAACTTAGGTTTTTAGTTCATAGATTTGCATAAAACCCAACAGTGGTATCAGAGCTTTTGTCTGTTTTCTTATTGAATTGCTATAATAGTTTTTCCTAATATTTAGGGTTTATTGTTTCTAAACCCTAATTGAGGCCGATTAATTTTTGGGTTAGGGTTTTTCGAAACCGTAGCCCCTCCCCCTTATGTTTTTCGAAAAAAATGCTAGGGTTTTAGAAGGTATTCTATTTTTGGTAACTTTGTTTATTTAAATGGATAAACCTTAAAACCTTTTATCCTTAAAATCGAAAATTAGAGGGATAAGGATAGGTTTAAAGTAATTTGATTATTTTGTGATACCTATCTAAAATCAATTAATTTAATTAATTGTTTAATTAAAAGATAATTAAAAGGATTTAATTTAATTTAATTTAAAGGTTTAAATTTTCGAAAAATTAAAAGATAAATCCAGGAATATTTTAAAAGTCTAAAATGTCTAAATTTAATTAATTGTTTAATTAAAAGATAAATTGAAGGTTTAATTTAATTTTAAATTTAATAGTTTAAATCGACAATAAATTAAAAGATAAACCAAAAACAATTTTTTAAAGGTTTAAAAAACTACATCTTATATATATATATATATATATATATATATATATATATATATATATATATATATATATATATATATATATATATTATAATTAGGATGTTATTATTATATGTATAAGATTTAATGGTTAGTCAAATCAATAGTAGGCCTCATTCACGAAGCTGATCTATAAAGTGGGTATAAGGAGACTGCCTATAAAATGGCGGTCTAATGGGTGTCCACTCTCACCCACCGCTCGCCTGATCAGTGGAGGGTCGTTAGTCGTACGGGTTTGATAGGACCGCCTAATCTCATTAAAAGTATAATGATATTATTCAAAGTACTGGAACATCTTAATAAATCCCAAATCTAGTTACTTTAGGAAAAATGTGAATTGGTGCTAATCCATGAAATTGCACATTGCACTTTATGAAACATTGGTGGAGCGTGTGTGGTTTACCGGCACACCAATAGGGGTTCATAAAGAGTTGCAATGGGTTTCCCGGGTGTTATCATTATTGATGGAGCATGTGTGGTTTACCGTGAAAGGTTTTCCGCAACCATGAACTAAATTACCTAAGTTCACATGCAACCTAGAAAAGATCTATGTTTTCTTACTTTGAACATGTAACTAATTCATAAAGGCCAAACAAAATTAACTAAAAGAATAAATCAGAAAAAACTAACCTTTAGTTTTAATCTTGAAGCTAAGCAGCACAAGTGTCCTGCCTCAAATGAGATCACACCCAGGGAGCCAGAGGAAGGTCATGAAAATTCCAGAGAGAATAATAGAATGAGCACTAATAATGAGGCCTAGGGTTCCCTATTTATAGGGAAACAAGAAACCCTAGCCGCCAGCCATTTTCCGGATTATACGTACGCGCGTCGCGGCCTTTACATTGGTGCGCCGCGCGCCGCAATTCAACTATTGAATTCGTACGAATATGTACGCGCGTCGCGGCCTTTACATTGGCGCGCCGCGCGCCGCAATTCAACTATTGAATTTGTACGACTTTAATCCTTGACTTCCTGATTAATCTAATTAATGCCACAGAAATTAATCCAATCAATTCCTGATTAATTATTAATCAATCAATATAGTTTCTAATTAATATATTATCACTTTAATATATTAACAAACCATATCTTTTATTTCTATTGATTTATTAATCCAATAATAAACCAACCTTTCTCTCTACCAAACTTTCTACCAAACCTCCACCTATGAGGGCAACCCATATGGACTTTGCTTCTGTTAATTAGGTAAATACTAATTATTAGTCATGGCTTAGACACCTAATCCAACAGTCTCCCACTTGGATAAGTCTATGACTATAATTACCAATTTAACCTCTAATTAATCGGCAAACTGTAGCTTCCTAGAAACTGCTGACGAACTCTGACCTAGTCAGTTCTGTCCATAGATAAGTGATCAGATGATCCTCCGTCCAACAAGATATTTTCAGACATGAGACATGGATTGAGATCAATCTCTGTCTGATACACTGTTTCCCGATTTCCGATTTTGCTTATGACTTTTAGACTTCTAATTGAACGAATCAATTCAGTCCTGGCTGGCCAGCGCTTCAGTCAACTTCAAAATCATCGAGTGGCCAACAGATATCTGTTTCCCGTCTGGGTCAAGGGACGAATAAGCTTCGACTAATATGTTATATCTTTTACCCGACAAATCACTCAATACAGCACGTTTTATAACATCGAGTTACCGATGCGTTTTCGTACTATCAATGAACAACCGTCTTGCAAATTATAACTCATATCTCTCCACTTTAAGACCATAAGATATTATCGTCTCAACATTGCTCGTGATATAATCCATGAAGCAATCCATTGAGCGCGGGTTTATCCAATACTCAAATCTCCATTTCCAAGTACTCATGAACGTTGCAGCAATCTTATTGCTATGTCTAACTCCTTAGACAATCTACAAACCAATTCATGACAGTCTTCCTTCATACTTACTCCCTAAGATTATGAGCGACTGTGGATATTTGAATAATCCAATTATTCTGGAAGTAAACATGCAAAAGTGAAACATAAAATCTGACTGGCAGCTACTCCTGCTAATTACCAAGTCTCCACGAGGTAATCACCAAGTCGGATTTATCATAACTATTATCGGTTTCTTATTCTCTTTTAAACTTTCAATTCAAGCCTTTTATATCTATGTCTATGACCTTTTCACTCTTTCTATGTATCCAAGTGTCTAACACTTATACACTTTATTGCAGATGATCCTATCGGATACTCTTCCGATGATATCTCAATTTGTCATTTTGTCATTCTCTCTCACAACTCCATTCCGATGATGTGTACCGTGACTGCCCATGGTTCTCGGGTCTTTAGTCTACATGACTACACCCTAAGACAATTTCGAGGTGTCATGATGTGCCGGTGAACCACACGCGCTCCATCAGAAACCAACGAAATTCTTTAACCATGAAGTCCTACAGCACCACGTTCTGGTGTAAACAATTACCGATTTGAAAACCCTTTCAAATCAATCACCCTAGTCATTTCCCAATGATTTCTCACATCTGTTCAAAAAATCCATTCAGTATTCTCAGCCAGGCAATATCCTGAATCCAACTTACAATGCTCTAAGCATTAAGTCATCAGGATATGTTCATAACACTTCTGATTTGTCCAAGAGGTTCGAGGAACCTGATGTAATCTCATTCCAAGCCCTTTCGGAATCCTAAGATTATCAATAATCCTTGTGTCATGATTTTCGGAAACCATTTCCTTTCAGGGACTCTTTCTTATGCATTTTGAATCCCATCAAGATCATATTCTCAACGGCTAAGTCAATACTGTCAGTCTCATCTATCTGATAGATGTCTATGAACTATGTGAGCATGCTGCACCTTCTTTGTTTCTTTCATGCCAATTCATTACACTTTGCAATGACAGGAAACTCCATTCCTGGGGTTATGCATCTTGAATCTCATCAAGATCATATTGGCAGAATTCTGATCTATCTAATAGATGTTCACAACCACCTGAGTATGTTGTATCTCTTAAAAGTCTTTCATAGCGAACCGTTTCTTAACACAAAGTCATTACACTTTGTAATGATAAGAGACGTTTCCTAGAACCAGTATGTAACCCACATACAATGATAGCAGATAACAACGATACTCCCACTGGCTTTGACATCGTTATATGACTCTTTCAGACTATTCACAAAATCCAGAACTTATGGCACATTTTGCGAAACCGAAATCCAAACCTTTCCGACATATTAAAGGAAATCTTTCAGGCTATTCACAAAATCCAAACCTTTTGGCCTATTTTGAGAATCCGAATATCCTTTCTTGCGAGATGCCCATGGGATGAATCCTGGGGCCTTGTACCTTTTGCAATGGCATGCTCTATGTGAGTCCCTATTAGTGTGCCGGTAAACCACACACGCTCCACTAACGACTCACACTATGCCACGCAGAATCCTCTCAGATTACATCTTCTATTGAGAGTGCTTCTCTCATAATCAATTGCTTGACTCCAAGTGATGACTCATTCAACCAGATGTTCTGTAAGTACATTTCTATGTTCCCTTCTTTTGATGATTCAATTACTCCCACTGGTTCCTATACCAGTTGTAAAGATCAATCAAACTGTCACATAGACTGTGTCTCGCGGTAAGGTTCTCTTATTTGGCAGCAACTAGGCTCACCAATGCTTCCAGCAGTCGGATTACTTATCCGTACCATCTTTAGTGTTTTACCACTACCCGGTATATCACCCAAATCATAACTCCTTATGACAGTGACAATAACTACTGGTCAAGCGAAGAGAGGGTATGTCAGGTTTAACAGGAATCTAATGTTGGATTAGGTGTCTAAGCCATGACTTATTATTTGTATTTATCTTATTAATAGAAGTAAAGTACATTTGGGTTGCCCTTGGTAGTCCAACCGGCATCAAGGTTGAATAGAGAGAGAAATAAATAGTTCGTTAATTTATTATGTGATAATAAATTAATGATAAACTAGTTTGGAATTAATCTGAATTAATTGGAATTAATTTGGAATTAATTAAAAGTGCAGGGGCTAAATTGATTATAAGTGCAGGGGCTAGAATGCAATTGTTCAAAAGTTGAACACTATAAATAAGTCTCTCCCCATCACTTGAAAACTTGCACCATTCCAAATCATCTTCTTGGAATTTCTCTTCTCTCCTTGCCGTCTATAATCCTTCTCTAAGGTTTTATAGCGAGCCGTTCTTAATAAGAGGTTAAGACAGTTAACCTCTGCTTGGGCTTCTGGGTGTGATCTCATTTGAGTCAGGACACTTGTGCTGCTCGGCTTCAAGAATAAAACTAAAGGTTAGTTTTATTAATTGTTTTATATAGAAATTTCTGTTAGTCGTTATTAGAAATTTCTGTTAGCCGTTAGAATTATTATTATATGTTCAAAGATAGAAAACATAGATCCTTTCTAGGTTGTATGTGAACTTAGGATTTTAGCCCATAGATTGCAGAAAATCTTACAGTGGTATCAGAGCGTTGGTTGTTTTCTTATTGAATTGCTATAATTGTTTACTTAAAAGCTAAATTAAATCGTTTAACGGTTTAAATTTAATTTTAAAATTAAGAGTTAATTTTTGAAAAATTAAATAGATAAAACAGAAATATTTTAAAAGTTTAAAATATATCTTATATATATTATAATTAATAGTTAATATTTTATATATAAGATAAATTGGTTAGTCTTACCGTTAGTAGGCCTCATTCACAAAACTGTCCTATAAAGAGGGTATAAGGCGACTGCCTATAAAATGGTAGTCTAATGGGTATCCATTCTCACCCACCGCTCTCCTGGTCAGTCGAGTGTCGTTAGCCGAACGGGTTTGATGGAACCGCTAAAGCCTCTTAAAAGTATAATTATATATTTGAAAGTACTAGAACCATTATCAAAATCCCAATCTAGTTACTTTAGGTTAAAAATGTGAATTGATGCTAATCCATGAAGTTGCACATTGCACTTTATGAAACGTTGGTGGAGCGTGTGTGGTTTACCGGCACACCAATGGGGGAGAATAAAGAGTGGCAATGGGTGTCTCGGGTGTTATCATTGTTGATGGAGCGTGTGTGGTTTACCGGCACATCAATTTGAGATGATATGGACCCCGAGAGTACCAAGCTAATTTGCATGGTTATTCACACCCGGTTTGTGATCCTCGGTATCCCAGTCACAAATGGTGGGGCATATCCGAGATTAAACATGCTATTGAACAGTTCAATAAATCTCAAAAGAAACTAGGAATTCCATTTATAATAAGATTATTTTTCCGCGGTGGAATTGGCTGAATCGTCATTCGCCTACCTTTATAAAATTTGCTTATAGATTACGGCATCCCTCTTCTATGTTGCAAATTGTTATAGTTGGATCCTAGCCTTATTTTATATTGGGTTATTATAAGGACCGACAAGTATCCAATTAAACTTACCTTCTTTTATAGATGTCTTCTGCTGATCAATCCGCCCCCCCCCCCTCAAACTCTAGTGTTCCCTCTATCCTCTCACTGTGTTCCAAGGTTCAATTGAACGGGAAAAACTATAATGACTGGATTAGAAATATCAAGATGGGTCTGAGGTACGAGAACAAAGAGTATGTCCTCGAGACCGAGCTTGTCGATATTGACTCTGAAACTGCTACTCCCGAGGAGATTGCCTCGTACCAAAAACATTCTGATGATGCGATCAAAGTGGCCTGCATCATGATAGCCACAATGAACCCCGAATTGCAAAGGATATACGACGACTACTGGCCCTTTGAGATGCACAAGGAGCTTGCGGAAAAGTTCCGCAAGCAAGAGCGCATCGAGAGGTGCGAGGTGGTCAAGGACTTCACGAACAGCAAACCTAAAGATGAAGAGGCCATCTGCGCTCATGTGCAAAGAATGCAAGGTTACGTGGAGCGGCTTAGAAAGCTTGCGATGCCTGTATCGGAGGAGTTGGCCGTTGACATAGTGCTTAACTCCCTACCGAGTTCTTATGACCAGTTCAGGCTGGCTTATCATTTGAACAACAATCAGGCTAACCTGACTAAGTTGCATCGCATGCTTTGAGTTACTGAGGACGGGATGAAGGGTAAAAGTGTACCCTCGGTAAATCAGCCCGTCCTAGCCATTGGAAGTGGCAAAGGAAAGAAGAGGAAGGGCCCTCCTAAGCAAAATTGGAGGGAAAAGGTTCAGGTCGGGTCATCAAGCAATGGCTCGAGGACCAAGTCTTCCCAGATTCCTTGTGTGGCCAACCCCGATGAAGCCAACTGTTTCTAATACAAAGAGAAGGGACATTGGAAGAGAAGCTGCCCCAAATACTTGCAGGATGTCAAGGATGGGAAAGTAAAGCCATCGACAGCAGGTATATACACTATCTCTAAAAACTCACCATCTTCTAATTCTTGGGTCCTTGATACAGGATGTGGTTTTCACATTTGTTCTGATCTGCAGGGCCTAAAGGAAAGCAAGGAGGTGGAGCACGGTAGACAGAACTTGATCATGGGCAATAGGAGATCGTCCCCTGTTACCAAGATCGGCGTTTACAGTTTAGTGCTTAGTAGTGATGTTAGTATAGAGTTAATTAATTGTTGCTATTCGCCAGAAATGGCAAGAAACATTATTTCATTTCATGCATTGTTCAGACAAGGATTTCAATTTTCTTTTGATAATAAAATTGGTTCGATTTCTGTTTTCAAAAATGGTATTTTGATTTTTACTGCTTATCCTTGTGATGGTGTGTATGAAACCGTTGAATGTGTTGACAATTTAGGACATAGTGTAAATTATATTGATTCTACTAGTGGTGTAGAAAAGGCATGTCTGTGGCATAGTCGGCTCGGGCACATCAGCAAGAAACGCATCGCCCAACTCCAAAAGGATGGAGTGTTGGAATCATTCGACCTCATGTCAGATGATGTATGCGAATCTTGTCTGTTGGGCAAGATGACTAAATCACCTTTCAAAGGGTCTTTTGAAAGAGGTGAGGGTCTGTTGGACATCATTCACACGGATGTGTGTGGTCCATTCAGATCAACCACAAAGGATGGCACGCGGTTCTACGTAACCTTTACTGACGATTTTAGTAGATACGGTTATATCTACTTAATCAAGCAAAAGTCAGACACCTTTGAAAAGTTCAAAGAGTTTAAGAACGAGGTAGAGAATCAATTAGGCAGGAAGATAAAGATGCTCAGGTCCGACAGAGGCGGAGAGTATCTAAGTATCGAGTTCCTAGACTATCTAAAGGAATGCGGAATAGTTTCGCAGTTGACACCTCCTAGGACACCATAGATGAACGGTGTTGCGGAGAGGCGCAACCGAACCCTATTGGACATGGTTCGTTCCATGATGAGTCGAGCTTCACTTCCCATTCACTTCTGGGGGTATGCCTTAGAGACAGCCGCCCATATCCTCAATCTTGTCCCTACTAAAAAGGTTGCTAAAACACCTCATGAAATGTGGACGGGGAAAGTTCCCTCGTTGGCACATATCAAAGTCTGGGGTTGTGAGGCTTTCGTTAGACGAGAGACTCAAGACAAACTCGCAGAAAGAAGCGAAAGGTGTTTCTTCCTTGGTTATCCCAAACAGTCCTTTGGATATCTATTCTACAGACCGAGCGAGGACGGGGTCTTTGTAGCTAGACGAGCAGTCTTTCGAGAGAGAGAGCTCATATTCAAAGAGGACAGTGGGAGTACCATTGATCTGGAAGAAATTCAAGAGTCATCAGATAACGCAACCTTAGGAGAAACTAGCAACCAACATGAGGAAGAAGTTCCTGTTGGTCCGACAGATGTATCCTTACCTCTTAGGCGTTCCGGTAGGGTTAGCATGCCACCCGAGTTTTATGGGTTCCATATAACTTCGGATGGGGACACGTTTGTCAGTGATAGGACACTGATAAATTTGGATGAACCAGCTAACTACCAGGAAGCAGTGGCGGGCCCTGAGTCTGCCAAGTGGAAAGAGGCCATGGATAGCGAGATCAAGTCCATGTATGACAATCAAGTTTGGAGCTTGGTTGACAATGTAACGGGTCGAAAGACAGTCGGGTGCAAATGGATCTTCAAGAAGAAGACCGACATGGACGGAAAGGTACACACTTTCAAGGCAAGACTGGTTGCGAAGGGCTTTACTCAAACCCCAGGGGTTGACTATGACGAGACCTTCTCACCAGTAGCCAAGATAAAGTCTATTAGGATTATGCTGGCCATAGCTGTATTTCATGACTATGAAATTTGGCAGATGGACGTCAAAACCGCTTTCCTTAATGAAAAGTTGACTGAGGATGTTTACATGAATCAGCCAGAGGGTTTTGTCGATGCAAAGTATCCCAATAAGGTGTGTAAGCTTGAGAGATCAATCTACGGATTGAAGCAAGCTTCTCGCAGCTGGAATCTTTGTTTCCATGAGAAAGTCAAAGAGTTTGGCTTCTCTAGGAGCGAGGATGAGTCCTGCGTATATGTCAAGGCTAGTGGGAGTATAGTCACCTTTCTAGTGCTGTATGTCGATGACATACTGCTCATGGGAAATGACATTCCAACCTTGCAAGATGTCAAGGCTTGGCTTGGGAAATGTTTCGCCATGAAGGACCTAGGATAGGCTGCCTATATTCTCGGGATAAGAATATTGAGAGATAGGAAGAAGAGACTAATTGGACTTAGTCAGGGTACATACTTGGAAAAGGTACTAAAGAGGTTTAGTATGGAAAATTCCAAGAAGGGAGAGCTACCTATCCAAAGTAATGCAAAATTGAGTAAGACTCAAAGTCCGAGTACAGACGAAGAAACAGCTGAAATGAGTCGGGTACCTTACGCTTCGGCTGTAGGATCGATCATGTACGCTATGATGTGTACTCGCCCTGACGTGGCTTTTGTTTTAAGCATGGTCAGTCGGTACCAGGGAAACCCTAGAAGGGCGCATTGGGTAGCTGTGAAAAATATACTCAAGTATCTGCGAAGGACAAAGAACATGGTGTTAGTCCTCGGTGGCAGTGATACCTTGAGAGTTGAAGGATATACGGATGCCAGTTTTCAGACGGATAGAGACAGTGGTCGGTCTCAGTCGGGCTGGGTATTCCATTTGAACGGTGGAGCAGTTACTTGGAAAAGTTCCAAGCAAGAAACAGTGACTGATTCTACGTGCGAATCAGAGTACATAGCAGCAAGTGAAGCGTCAAAGGAAGCGGCTTGGCTGAAGAACTTTATCGGTGACCTTGGAGTAGTCCCGAGTATTCAGGAGCCCTTGGAACTGTTCTGCGATAACGAAGGTGCGGTCGCCTTGACAAAGGAACCGCGAGATCATGGAAAGTCCAGACATATCGACAGAAAGTACCACTACATCAGACATAGGGTAGAAGAAGGTCACCTCCTTGTAAAGAGGGTATCATCGGAAGATAATCCTGCAGATCCCTTGACAAAGGCTCTGAGTAGGATTAAGCATAATCAGCATGCTAGGAGCATTGGATTAAGAGATGATATAAGTTTTTGCAATTAGATAGATTTTGAAACTTATAACAATGTTATGGTATTTGACTTATGTGATTTAATAATGGAGATTTATTAATGAGTAATGGTTTACTAATTTTGTCAATAATATATCATTGTGTTTCATTTTGCATGTTTTATTTCCTGAATAATTGGATTATTCAAATATCCACAGTCGTTCATACTTTTAGGGAATAAGTATGAAGCAAGGCTGTCATGAATTAGTTGTAGATTGTCTAAGGAGTTAGACATTGCAATAAGATTGCTGCAACATTCATGAGTACTTGGAAATGGAGATTTGAGTATTGGATAAACCCGCGCTCAATGGATTGCTTCATGGATTATATCACGAGCAATATTGAGACGATAATATCTTTTGATCTTTAAGCTAAGACATATGAGTTATGATTTACTAGACGGTTGTTCATTGATAATACAAAAACGCATCGGTAACTCGGTGTTATAAAACGTGTTGTTGTGAGTAATTTGTCTGGTAAAAGACATAAGTATATGAGTCAAAGTTTATTCGTCCCTTGACCCTAACGGGGAACAGATATCTGTAGGCCTCTCGATGAATTTGAAGTTGACTAAAATGGTTGGCCAACCGGGACTAAATTGGTAGTCTAAGAGTCATATACAAATCGGAAATCGAGGAACAGTGAATCAGACCAGATTGATTTTATCCATGTCTTGAGTGTGAAAAATATCTAGTTGGACGGAGGATCATCTGATCACTTATCTTTGGACAGAACTGACTAGGTCAGAGTTCGGCAGCAGTTTCTAGGAAGCTACAGTTTGCTAATTAATCTGAAGATAAATGGACAATTAAAGTCATAGACTTATCCAAGTGGGAGACTGTTGGATTAGGTGTCTAAGCCATGACTTATTATTTGTATTTATCTTATTAATAGAAGTAAAGTCCATTTGGGTTGCCCTTGGTAGTCCAACCGGCATCAAGGTTAAATAGAGAGAGAAATAAATAGTTCGTTAATTTATTATGTGATAATAAATTAATGATAAACTAGTTTGGAATTAATCAGAATTAATTGGAATTAATTTGGAATTAATTAAAAGTGCAGGGGCTAAATTGATTATAAGTGCAGGGGCTAGAATGCAATTGTTCAAAAGTTGAACACTATAAATAAGGCTCTCCCCATCACTTGAAAACTTGCACCATTCCAAATCATCTCCTTGGAATTTCTCTTCTCTCCTTGCCGTCTATAATCCTTCTCTAAGGTTTTATAGCGAGCCGTTCTTAATAAGAGGTTAAGACAGTTAACCTCTGCTTGGGCTTCTGGGTGTGATCTCATTTGAGGCAGGACACTTGTGCTGCTCGGCTTCAAGAATAAAACTAAAGGTTAGTTTTATTAATTGTTTTATATAGAAATTTCTGTTAGTCGTTATTAGAAATTTCTGTTAGCCGTTAGAATTATTATTATATGTTCAAAGATAGAAAACATAGATCCTTTCTAGGTTGCATGTGAACTTAGGATTTTAGTTCATAGATTGCAGAAAATCTTACATCTAATTCCTGGTCAAGTCCCAGTGGTGACTAAAGGTTCTTTCACTTGGCTAATCCCTGAACTCATTCAGAATTATTCTTACTCCCACTGTTTCCTTAGAACTTGAGTTCTTTCTAAAAATACTCTTCTTTCAATGGATAACCGGAGTGGCCAATGAAACGACATTGCTGATCAGTTTCAGGCTTGTCATGAGATTCAGATGAATGCTACATGACCCTGGACTTTCTATGTACTAGTGGGACGATCCCAGCTTTACATTTCAGACAGTGTCGACATAACCTCCTTAGTCTTAAGATACGGTCAGAATATGGTTTTTTGTGGTCTGACTGGTTGAATATTTAATTCATTGAAATACTAATCGTAAATGTATCCAGTGTATCTTATACACCGAGGATCAAAACTATTTCGATAAATGCTCCATCATCTTCCCTAAGACACATTATAACCATTAGTGTTCTTGGAAGAGGATAAACTGTGAAACATTTTCTCAGTCTATGTTGTTACTCAGGTTCTGTTGATCTTATGCTTCCTTTGAAATCTTTGAACACTTCAAGGTTCCAATCAATCGCTTATTCCGATAAACGAAGCCATATTTGTCAAACCATTTGGCAAATATCATGAAGCATAACTAATCGTGTTCTGTTCGAAGATTCGAGCAATACACAGTAACTTATGTGTGTGTTGCTCAAAATCTTAATACCTTTACAGTTCCATGTAAATTTATGACTTTGTTAATATTGTTCAAGACATGCAATCATCACCTGAATCCAAGTCAACTGATTCCAAAATCCTATCCATTGGATCTTTGGGCGATTCCTTTCTTGCCACAATTAATTTTATTAAGCACTCAATTCATCATGTGACTCTAAGTCAAATGATTCCAAAGTCCTGTCCAACTGGACCTTTGGTTGAAGTGATTCTCATAAAATTCACTTTAACAATCATAAAGAACACAATTTACAAATCCAATCCCATTGGATGTATCAACATTCAAGTTATTACCATTTACGTCATCAACACATTCACACAACATTTCGAGGACAATTAAAACAATCATGTTTCAAAAAAAAATATTTCATTAAACTAGAATTATCCTCAGAACAATGTACTATGTGAATCCATGTCGTATGTATCTATAAACTAATAACAAGAACAAATATCTAGCTTAACTCAAAAACTGCACGAGCTCCAGATCCAATTCGAATATGCTCCTGTGCGACACCATCCCGCATCCTCCAGAGTTCGTGCATACAGAGCAAATTTGTGAAACACATCCTGTATCAAGGAAATGAGGATCAGATGTTCTGAATTCTAAGATATTTATGAGTTTACCAAACGGTTTGGCTTTGGAGCATTTTCCAATCCTTTCGTGACTGTGTCCCACCTTGTGGATTCCCAGTTTGAAACATCGAACAATCGGTCCAGACGACCTGGATCATTTCTTGATGCACCTTAATACTGGACTCAATCCTGAAGCAGCTCAATTAATGGAACTATGCTTCTCCATGAACGATTCATACAGAGTCGACATTGAATGCACTTCCACGATTGTCTTATCCGGTTACCCTTTCTGTTCATCTGGATGAACAGATAAGCGAGTTGAGCTAATGCTTAACTCTCGATCACAAAGGGAAACCAGTTTTATACTGTTCGCCTATGTATCCCTCAATCTCGGGAACACGCAAACTGGTGCTACTTCCTTCTAGCATGCAACTTCAAGCTCTTTGAAGATCCTAGTTTGTTCCCTTTATTCAACCAGTTCACGGAACCTTTCCTGAACTAGCTGTGCTAACTTATCAGACCCCAGGAATTCTAAATCCCTGCAGAACTCGGGGTTAATGATCAATAGCATAAGGCAACGAACTTCCTTGGACTCAATAGTCAAGGAGTCATGCTCATCACAAGCTGCTGTGTGATGCCATGTTTGGGAGCGGACACTCAGTCGGATATGGTTCGCCAGCAAAACTAAGAACTATTCTCTAATTGCAAAACCATATCATATAGTCAAGGCCAGTCAGCCTTACAATATTAAGCAGGCGCTTTCTGATACCCTCAGAAATGCGAGTAGTGTGTGACTTATGGGATGCCGGGTGTGAATAACCATGCAAATTAGCATGGTTATTCACATCCAGTTTGTGATCCTCGACATCCCAGTCACAAACAGTGGAGCACATCCGAGATTAAACATGCCGTTGAAAAGTTCAATGAATCTCAACAGATCTAGGAATTTCATAAGATGAAATTGATAAGTGTTTATCTACCTTGATGACCATTATGTTGTGATTACGACATCCCTCTTCACACCATAGTTGGGGTATTTTGGATCCTAGCCTTATTAAATAACATATTGGGTAATTATTTAAAAGGATCAATTAAAATAATAAATTTTGTTTCTTTTATAGATGTCAAGTGTCAATTCTCCTCCTTCTCCTCCTTCTCCCATTTCTGAAAGCATCAGAATGCACCTGCCAAATATGGAAAGGCTGATTGGCCTCAACTGTAAGGAATGGCTTCGCAATTGGAGACTGGTTCTCAGTATTGCTAGCAAGCTACATCTCACTGAGTATCTGATCTCGGTCCCACCAGAACAAGTCATCATAAAAGGTTCTTATGATAAGCATAACTTCTTAGTTGATGAATCCGAAAAGATTCGTGACCTCATGCTATTGACCATTGACCCCGAGTTCCGCAAGGATTTTGAATCCTTGGGGCCATATGAGTTAATGCAACTAGTTGAGGAAAGGTTCCAAAAACCAGTTGAAGAGGAACGAGCTAGGATCTTCAAAAGACTTGCATAGTGAAAGTTTAAAGAAGGAAGTAGCATCAATTCGCATGTTCGTCAGATTGAAGCGTACATAGACGAATTATACAAACTTGGTTATTCCATAAGTCAGGAGATGAGTGTTAACTTTTTACTCGCCTCGTTGACTAGCAAGTACGATCTGTTCATTCAGACGTATAGAAAGGAAGACCAGAAAAGGACCCTCATGGAAATGCATCCACTGTTGACTTTATATGAGTCACTCTTGGACAGGCATAGCTCCAATGGCTCAGCTACTTCTGGATTAAGTCCAGTGAAGAGACGTAACAAGAAACGGTCGAGATCGTCTGGACATGTCTCAAACTGGGAATCCACTAAATCGGATACAGTCATGGAAAGATTGGAAGACGCTCTAAATCTTTTGAAAGCTCAGATATATCTAAAAATCTCAAAACTCCTGTTCCAAGATTTCTTGATACATAATGTGATAGTCACATTTTGGTTTGTATGCAGGGAATCTGTAACATCCTTAAATTGGGGCAAAAAGTTTAAGGATTAAAGATAAGAATTAATTTAAATAACCATAATAATTAATAAAATGAATAAAATGAGAAGTTATAATCTAGAAAGGATTTGAGATCTAGGGTAAATAATTTAATAAATAAAAATAATAAATTTAATAATCATAATAATTAACTTACATCAATTTAAATTAAACCGTGTATTTTGAAGGGATATTAGTCTAAAATAACTTAATAAGGGTAAATATGGAAATTTACCACATGGGATTCTAGAAGAAGGACTTAAATTGTAATTAGTATTTCACATGTGGTGGAGAAGGACCTTTTGTGCAAAAAAATGAGATAACTTAAGTTCTGGAGAGACCAGTTTGCAATAAGTGGAAAGATTGGAGTTTAAGTTGGGGGAAACTCCCATTTCTCTTGCAAATCACGATTTTGAGAGGGAGAAGGAGAGAAGAGGCTATTTCCAAGGGAGATCTAGAGAGGGAAACTCTCTTTCAGCAAGATCTAAGTGATCTAAGCCAACATTTGGAGGATTCAAGGAGAGAGGTAATTTAAGTTGAAGCAAGAGGATAGCATTCTTCTTGGAACTTAAGGAAGGTGAGTTACCGGGGGAGTACACATCCCTCTTCTAAACTTTTGTGTGTGTTTTACTCTTTTATCACGCATACTTCATATGTGCTACTTGTTGCATTAACCTTATGTGTGCATGGCATTTAACGAGTTATTTCAAAGATGATTTCAATAAAGATTTACGATGTGGTTGTAAAATATGTTTTGAACATTCCATCATGCATTGCATTAGCATGTAGGAAGGGATTGACCGAGAGACTCCTAAAGATGACTTATGATGTTTTGGGCTTAATAGCCACCTTATGATGATGTACCCATGTAGAGGGCCTTTGGGCTGGATAGCCACCCTCAATGATGTCTTGGGATTGTTTCCACCAATAGGAAACCGCATGAGGGAGTTGCTACCCCTCATGAGGCTAGTGTTATGGCCACTAGTCTTAGTTTAACTCATACGGGGATCAAGTATTATGCTTTGTGCGTTTACTTGTGAACTTAGGTGAGTGCCATTGAGGTGAGATGGACTTTTATGAGTTAGACTGGGGTTGGGATAGTTGCATTGTATTTGCATATCATGACTATCAATTTTGAAAAATCTTTATGATGTTTATTACAAATCTTAAGAGTGTAAAGAAATCTATTTTTGGAGGTTGTCTCGAGTGTTAAGATTCTCCTTTTCACTCACAATGAGATAATCTCGGGTAACTCACTAGGCATTTTCAATTGCCTAACTGTTTTGATGTGTACTCAGGTTAAGAGTAGGAGCTTAAGGCGAGGCGGGAATTTTAGAAGACCACGGGATGTGTGGCCATTTAAACCTTGTTTTTGTACTCAAATTATGATATCTCCTCGCTATACATTATTAAACAACCTTTTGATGTTTTTGGGACCTAAGTTCCGCAGTGATGAAACTTCCTTTTAAATTAATGAAGTCATTTTAGAAAACAAATGTTTTAATTATTAAACCCTAGCGAGGGGTGTCATAATTTGGTATCAGAGCATCGGTTTAAGTGAACTAGGTACTAGGATTAGTACTTAGACTTAAACTTAAGGTGCTCACGAGTGGAGAACTTTGTGTTACCTAAATAATTTTATATTATGAGATTAATGTTCATCTTCCTCAGAATGGTGAACACTCATAGCATGGTTCTGTCGGGTGAAGTTCAAGGGAGTGGGCCGGCGATGAGGCTCAATCTCAACCCATTACCCTTTCAAGCATTGAAAAGATGATGCTTGACCTAATGGCAAAGCAGGAAGAAAATATGGTAGGTAAGTTGAAAGAGTTAATTGAAGATCAAGAAGTACGTTTGAGAGAAGAAGTGAAGAACTTGTTTGGGGACAACACCGCTTCGGGCGGGCAAGAGACGAGCTGCTCGTATGATAGCATGCAACATGGGCCTCCTAGCATCAATATATCTCAAGACATGGTTGCACCAAGGAGGAAGTGTGGTTTCAAGGACTTTAACTCTTGCAAGCCACCAACTTATTGAAAGGTTTTCTACAACTATGAACTAAAAATCCTAAGTTCACATGCAACCTATTAGATCTAAGTTTTTCTTCTAGTTAAACATATAACAATCCGTAAAAGGCCAGAAGGAATTAAACTAAAAAGAAAGATTAAGAAAAACCAACCTTTATAGTAACTTGGAAGCAAAGCAACAGAAACCTCTTGCCTCAAATGCAGTCACACCCTTAGCTTGGAATGTTGGCCGAAAATTCCTTCAGAGAGAGAGTCAAAATCGTAGTCATTAGGGTTTGTGAGCCTCCCTATTTATATGTTCCAAGTGGTGATCAGATAAACCTTATAGATAAACCTTTTTGAATTCGAATTAAGATAATCTATTAGCTTAATTAATCAAACCTTTTATCTATATATATATAATCGATTTATATATATCTATATATATATAAATCCGCCAATCACTCACTCACTTAAAACTGTCACTTACTCAACTATTGAATAATTACAGTTTTAGTCCCTGTACCTTAATTAATCAATTTAACTGCCAAATTAATTCCAATTAATTCCAGAAAAATTCCTAATTAATTATTATAGTTTCTAATTAATATATTATCACTTAAATATATTAATAAACTATTTATTTAATTTCTATTGATTTATTAATCACATAATAAATCAATCTTTCTCTCTACCGAACTTTCTACCAATCCTCCAACTATGAGGGCAACCCAAATGGACTATGCTACTATTAATTAGGTAAATACTAATTATTAGTCATGGCTTAGACACCTAATCCAACAGTCTCCCACTTGGATAAGTCTATGACTAAAATTACCAATTTAACCTCTAATTAATTAGCAACTGTAGCTTCCTAGAAACCGCTGCCGAACTCTGACCTAGTCAGTTCTGTCCAATGATAAGTGATCAGATGATCCTCCGTCCAACAAGATATTTTTCAGACTCAAGACATGGATTAGAATCAATCCTGGTCTGATTCTCTGTTTCCCGATTTCTGATTTGCTTATGACTTTAAGACTACTAATTTAGCATATTAATTTAGTCCTGGTTGGCCAACCCTTTCAGTCAACTTCAAAATCATCGAGAGGCCTACAGATATCTGTTTTCCCAACAGGGTCAAGGGACGAATAAGTTTTGACTCATATACTTATGTCCTTTACTAGTCAAATCATTCACAACAACATGTTTTATAACACCCTGTTACCGATGCGGTTTCACATTGTGAATGAACAACCGCTTGGTAAAACATAACTTATATGTCTCTACTTAAAGATCAAAAGATATTATCGTCTCAACATTGCTTATGATGAAATCCATGAAGCAATCTGTTGAGCGTGGGTTTATCCAATACTCAAATCCCTATTTTCTAAGTACTCATGAATATTGTAGCAATCTTATTGCTATGTCTAACTCATTAGACAATCTACAAGACAATTCATGATAGTCTTCATTCATACTTACTCCCTAAAAAGTATGAGTGACTGTGGATATTCGAATAATAATTAAATTACTCAGGAAGTAAACATGCAAAATTGAAACACAATGATAAACAATCAACAAATGGTAGTATCAAATACTCATCAACAAAACTATATTATTAATTCACCAAAGTTAATTACATTTATATTGCAACAAGTTTCAAATCCTATCTAATTACAAAAACTAATATCATATGTTAATCCTATGCGCCGTGCATGCTGATAATGCATAACCCTACTCAGAGCCTTTGTCAAGGGATCTGCAGGATTATCTTCAGATGATACCCTCTTTACTATGAGGTGACCTTCTTCTACCTTATGTCTTATGTAGTGGTACTTTCTGTCGATGTGTCTGGACTTTCCATGATCTCTTGGTTCCTTTGTCAAGACAACCGCTCCTTCGTTATCGTAGAACAGTTCCACAGGCTCCTGAATACTCGGGACTACTCCAAGGTCACCGATGAAGTTCTTCAGCCAAGCCGCTTCCTTTGCCGCTTCACTCGCTGCGATGTACTCTGATTCGCATGTTGAATCAGCCACCGTCTCTTGCTTGGATCTTTTCCAAGTCACTGCTCCCCCATTCAACAGGAATACCCAGCCTGACTGAGACCGACCGTTGTCTCTATCTGTCTGAAAACTGGCATCAGTATACCCGTCAACTCTCAAGGTATCACTGCCACCAACGACTAAAACAAAGTTCTTCGTCCTGCGCAGATACTTGAGTATGTTTTTTACCACTGTCTAATGCGCCCTACCAGGGTTCCCCTGGTATCGACTGACCATGCTCAAGGCAAAGGCCACATCGGGACAAGTACACGTCATGGCATACATGATCGACCCTACAGCCGAAGCGTAAGGTACCCGACTCATGTCCACAATTTCCTCGTCTGTACTTGGACTCTGAGTCTTACTCAGCTTAGCATTACTTTGCATTGGTAGCTCTCCCTTCTTGGAATTTTCCATACTAAATCTTTTCAGTACCTTATCCAAGTATGTACTCTGACTAAGTCCAATTAGTCTCTTCTTCCTATCTCTCAATATTCTTATCCCGAGAATATAGGCTGCCTCTCCTAGGTCTTTCATGGCGAAACACTTTCCGAGCCAAGACTTGACATCTTGCAAGGTCGGGACGTCGTTTCCCATGAGCAGTATGTCATCTACATACAGCACCAGGAAAGTGACTATACTCCCACTAGCTTTGACATAAACGCAAGATTCATCCTCGCTCCTAGAGAAACCAAATTCTTTGACTTTCTCATGGATACAAAGATTCCAACTGCGAGAAGCTTGTTTTAATCCATAGATGGATTTCTCAAGCTTACACACTTTGTCAGGATACTTTGCATCAACAAAACCCTCTGGCTGATTCATGTAAACATCCTCAGTCAACTTCCCATTAAGGAAAGCGGTTTTGACGTCCATCTGCCAAATTTCATAGTCATGAAATGCAGCTATGGCCAGCATAATCCTAATTGACTTTATTTTAGCCACTGGTGAGAAGGTCTCATCATAGTCAATCCCTGGGGTTTGAGTAAAGCCCTTCGCAACCAGTCTTGCTTTAAAAGTGTGTACCTTTCCGTCCATGTCGGTCTTCTTCTTGAAGATCCATTTGCACCCGACTGTCTTTCGACCCGGTACATTGTCAACCAAGTTCCAAACTTGATTGTCATACATGGACTTGATCTCGCTGTCCATTGCCTCTTTCCACTTGGCAGACTCAGGGCCCGCCACCGCTTCCCGGTAGTTAGCAGGCTCATCCAAATTTATCAGTGTCCTTTCACTGACAAACGTATCTCCATCCGTAGTTATATGGAATCCATACAACTCGGGTGGCATGCTAACTCTACTAGAGCGTCTAAGAGGTAAGGATATGTCAGTCAGACCAACAGGAACTTCTTCCTCTTGTTGGTTGCTAGTTTCTCCTAAGGTTGCATCATCGGGTGACTCTTGAATCTCTTCAAGGTCAATGGTACTCCCACTGTCCTCTTTGAATATGAGTTCTCTCTCTCGAAAGAATCCTCGTCTCGCTACAAAGACCACGTCCTCGCTTGGTCTGTAGAACAGGTATCCAAAGGACTGTTTGGGATATCCAATGAAAAAACATTTCTCGCTTCTCTCTGCGAGTTTATCGTGAGTCTCTCGTCTAATAAAAGCCTTACAACCCCAAACTTTGATATGTGCTAACGAGGGAACTTTCCCCGTCCACATCTCATGAGGTGTTTTAGCAACCTTCTTAGTAGGGACAAGATTAAGGATGTGGGCGGCAGTCTCTAAGGCATACCCCCAGAAGTGGATGGGAAGTAAAGCTCGACTCATCATGGAACGAACCATGTCTAACAAGGTTTAGTTATGTCTCTCGGCAACACCGTTCAACTATGGTGTCCGAGGAGGCGATAACTGTGAAACTATTCCACATTCCTTCAGATAGTCTAGGAACTCGATACTAAGATACTCTCCGCCTCTATCGGACCTGAGCATCTTTATCTTCCTGCCCATTTGATTCTCAACTTCATTTTTGAACTCTTTGAACTTTTCAAAGGTGTCTAACTTGTGTTTGATCAAGTAGATATACCCGTATCTACTAAAATCGTCAGTGAAGGTAACGTAGAACCGTGTGCCGTCTTTTGTGGTAGATCTGAAGGGACCACACACATCTATGTGTATGATGTCCAAAATACCTTCACCTCTTTCAAAGGAACCCTTGAAAGGTGATTTCGTCATCTTGCCCAAAAGACAAGACTCGCATACATCATCCGATTTGAGGTCGAATGATTCCAACACTCCATCCTTTTGGAGTTGGGCGATGCGTTTCTTGTTAATGTGCCCAAGACGACAGTGCCACAAGCACGCCTTTTCTACACCACTAGAAGAATCAATAAAATTTACACTATGACCTAAATTGTCTACACATTGCACAGTTTCATACACACCATCACAAGGTAAAGCAGTAAATACAGAAATACCATTTTGAAAAACAGAAATGGAACCATTACTATTATCAAACGAAAACTGTAAACCTTGTCTAAACAATGCATGAAATGAAATAATATTCCTTGCCATTTATGGCGAATAGCAACAATTAAAAAGATCTAAACTAACACCACTACTGAGCACTAAACTATAAGTCCCGATCTTGGTCACAGGCGACGATCTCCTATTCCCCATGATCAGGTTGAGTCTACCGTGCTCCACCTCCCTACTTTTCCTTAGGCCCTGCAAATCAGAACAAATGTGAAAACCACATCCTGTATCAAGGACCCAAGAAACGGAAGATGGTGAGTTTTTAAAGATAGTGTAAATACCTGCCGAAGACGGCTTGACTTTGCCATCCTTCAAATCTTACAGGTATGTAGGGCAGCTTCTCTTCCAATGGCCCCTTGCTTTGCAATAGAAGCACTCTGCTTCCTTGGGATTGGCATTATGAGGAATGCCAGAAGTCTTGGGTTTGGAGTCGTTGCTGGACGATCCAACATGCACCTTTTCCCTCCAATTCTGCTTAGGAGGGCCCTTTCTCTTCTTCCCCTTTCCACCAGTAATACCCAGGACGACTTCATTAGCTGCGGGTACACTCTTACCCTTCATTCCGTCTTCAGCGGTGCGGAGCATGCAATGCAGTTCGGCCAGAGTGGCCTGAGAATTGTTCAGATGATACGCCAGCGTGAACTGGTCATATGAACTAGGCAGAGAATTTAGCATTATGTCTACTGCTAAATCCTCGTGAACTGGCATCTCAAGCTTCCTAAGCCTTTCCACGTATCCTTGCATCCTCTGCACATGGTTACAGATAGACTCTCCATCCTTTGGCTTCGCATTGGTGAAAGCTTTGACTACTTCGCGCCTTTCTATGCGCTCCTGCTTGCAGAACTTTTCTGCCAGCTCTTTGTGCATTTCATAGGGCCAGTAGTCTTCATTTATTCTTTGCAATTTTGGGTTCATTGTAGCTATCATGATGCAAGCCACTTTGGTTGCATCATCATAATGTTTTGAGTATTGAGCAATTTCATCGGGAGTAGCATTATCAGGATCAATTTCAACCAGCTCGGTTTCCAGAACATACTCTTTATGTTCAAACCTTAGAGCCATCTTGATGTTACAGATCCAGTCATTATAGTTGGTACCGTCCAACGTAACTTTGGAGCATAATGACAAGATAGAGGTAACATTGGAGTTTGATTGGGGGGCGGTTTGATCAGCAGAAGACATCTATAAAAGAAGATAGTTTTAATTAGATATTAATAATAATCCTTATAATAACCCAATAATAATTATAAGGATAGGATCCTACAATAACAATTTACAATCTCGAAGAGGGATGCCATAATCAATATTGTAAATTTTATAAGGTAGGCGAATAACGATTCAGCCAATTCCACCGCGGAAAGATAATCATATTAAAATGGAATTCCTAGATTCTTTGAGATTTATTGAACTGTTCAATAGCATGTTTTAATCTTGGATGTGCCCCACTGTTTGTGACTGGGATGCCGATGATCACAAACCGGGTGTGAATAACCATGCAAATAAGCTCGGTACTCTCGGGATCAGTTACCATCTCTAGTCGATGTGCCGGTAAACCACACACGCTCCATCAACAATGATAACACCCGGGAAACCCATTGCCACTCTTTATGAACCCCAATTGGCGTGCCGGTAAACCACACACGCTCCACCAATGTTTCATAAAGTGCAATGTGCAATTTCATGCATTAGCACCAATTCACATTTTTCCTAAAGTAACTAGATTGGGATTTTATTAAGCGTTCTAGTACTTTGAATCATTATACTTTTAGTGATTATTAGGCGGTCCTATCAAACCTGTTCGGCTAACGACCCTCCACTGATCAGGCGAGCGGTGGACGAGAGTGTTCACCCATTAGACCGCCATTTTATAGGCAGTCTCCTTATACCCACTTTATAGACCAGCTTCGTGAATGAGGCCTACTAATGATTTGACTAACCATTTAATCTCATACATATAAAAAATAACTTCCTAGTTATAATATATATAAGATGTAATTTTTTAAACCTTTAAAAAATTGTTTCTGGTTTATCTTTTAATTTATTGTCGATTTAAGCTATTAAATTTAAAATTAAATTAAACCATTAAAACCCGATTTAATTATCTGTTAATTAACCAATTAATTAAATTAATTAAATTTGATATTTTAAACCTTTTAAAATATTACCAGATTTTATCTATTAATTTTCGAGACTTAAAAACAATTAAATTTGAAATTAATTAATCCTTTTAATTATCTTTTAATTAAACAATTAATTAAATTAATTAATATTGCAGATAGGTGTCACAAAATAATCAAATTAATTTAAACCTATCCTTATCCCCTAATTTTCGATTTTATAGGATAAAGGTATTAAGGTTTATCTTTTAAACAATTTAAAGTTTCCAAAAATAGAATACCTTCTAAAACCTAACCACAAAAATCGCCAAATAAGAGGGGAGGGGCTAGGGTTTTCAAAACCCTAACCCTAATTGTCGATTTGCCCAAAATTAGGGTTTAGAGACTATAAACCCTAATTACAAGGAAAGCAGTTATAGCAATTTAACAAAAAAACAACCAAATGCTCTGATACCACTGAAAGGTTTTCTGCAACTATGAACTAAAAATCCTAAGTTCACATGCAACCTATTAGATCTAAGTTTTTCTTCTAGTTAAACATATAACAATCCCTAAAAGGCCCGAAGGAATTAAACTAAAAAGAAAGATTAAGAAAAACCAACATTTATAGTAACTTGGAAGCAAAGCAACAGAAACCTCTTGCCTCAAATGCAGTCACACCCTTAGCTTGGAATGTTGGCCGAAAATTCCTTCAGAGAGAGAGTCAAAATCGTGGTCATTAGGGTTTGTGAGCCTCCCTATTTATAGGCTCCAAGTGGTGATCAGATAAACCTTATAGATAAACCTTTTTGAATTCGAATTAAGATAATCTATTAGCTTAATTAATCAAACCTTTTATCTATATATATAAAATCGATTTATATATATCTATATATATAAATCCGCCAATCACTCACTCACTTAAAACTGTCACTTACTCAACTATTGAATAATTACAGTTTTAGTCCCTGCACCTTAATTAATCAATTTAACTGCCAAATTAATTCCAATTAATTCCAGAAAAATTCCTAATTAATTATTATAGTTTCTAATTAATATATTATCACTTAAATATATTAATAAACTATTTATTTAATTTCTATTGATTTATTAATCACATAATAAATCAATCTTTCTCTCTACCGAACTTTCTACCAATCCTCCAACTATGAGGGCAACCCAAATGGACTATGCTACTATTAATTAGGTAAATACTAATTATTAGTCATGGCTTAGACACCTAATCCAACACTTATAACGGGACGTTGGACCCGGTTGTACTGTATAATTGGGTGATTGAGATTGAAATGGCTTTCTATGCATGCCAATGTGGTGATGATCAACGTGTGAACTTTGCAATCACTACTCTTAAGGAAACGGCCCTTGGATGGTGGTTGGATACTAAAGAAGTGATGGAATTGCATGTGTTGGAGAGTATAACTTGGGATGTATTCTTGGAGAAGATAAAGGAGAGGTTTTGCACTAAGGAAGAGATCCGTGACCTTGAAAGGAAATTCCTTGACTTGAAGAAAGACAAAATGACCATCACGGAGTACAACGCCAAATTCTGAAAACTCTTGAGCTTTGCTAGAAGATTGGCACCGGATTAGGCTACTAAAGTGGATCAATATGTGGGAGGTTTGCCTTGGAACTATCGACTAAATTTTGAAGCTGCTACTCTTGATGTTGCTATGAGAAAGGAAAGGAAGATTGAGAAGACATTGGAAGAACGAGACAAGGAGAGATCCCAATTTACGAACAAGAGGAAGGAAGGTCACGACTCGCATGGAAGCGATGCTACCGATCAAAAGAAACCAAAGTTTGAAGAATCGGGTAAGAGTAGTGAGGGGCAATTCAAGAAAAGAGGCGAGTTGGTTTGTTTCAAATGTGGAGATAAGGGTCATATAGTGAATGCATGCAGAAAAGGGATAAAGTGCTTTAATTTTGAAGGTTTTGGGCATAAGTATAACGAGTGTACTGCTAAGAAGAAAGAGACTAGTGGAGGTGGAAGGAGTGAAGCACCTCGAACCAGAGGAAGGACTTTCCAAATGATTGAAGTGGAGGCTAGAGAAAATAAGGATGTTGTGTCAGGTATATTCTTGTGAACTTTTACCCGCTTTCATTTTATTTGATTCGAGAGTTATATGTCCTCATGCGTCACCTAGATTGCAAAGAGATTAAGTTTACGTTTGCTCAAGCTAGAATATGAAGTGGTAATTGATATAGCGAGTAGTTCAAGTAAGGTTGTTGGTAAGGAAATACTACAAGTGGAAGTAGAAGTAGTGGAACTGAGTTTTGGGCAAACCTTATTTCTTTAGAGATTGGAGAATTTGATTTAGTTTAAGGAGGGGTTGGCTAGCAAAGTATGGTGCCGAGATTCCGAGGACGAAATCTTCTTAAGGGGAAGGTAATTGTAACATCCTTAAATTGGGGCAAAAAGTTTAAGGATTAAAGATAATAATTAATTTAAATAACCATAATAATTAATAAAATGAATAAAATGAGAAGTTATAATCTAGAAAGGATTTGAGATCTAGGGTAAATAATTTAATAAATAAAAATAATAAATTTAATAATCATAATAATTAACTTACATCAATTTAAATTAAACCGTGTATTTTGAAGGGATATTACTCTAAAATAACTTGATAAGGGTAAATATGGAAATTTACCACATGGGATTCTAGAAGAAGGACTTGAATTGTAATTAGTATTTCACATGTGGTGGAGAAGGACCTTTTGTGCAAAAAAATGAGATAACTTAAGTTCTGGAGGGACCAGTTTGCAATAAGTGGAAAGATTGGAGTTTAAGTTGGGGGAAACTCCTATTTCTCTTGCAAATCACGATTTTGAGAGGGAGAAAGAGAGAAGAGGCGATTTCCAAGGGAGATCTAGAGAGGGAAACTCTCTTTCAGCAAGATCTAAGTGATCTAAGCCAACATTTGGAGGATTCAAGGAGAGAGGTAATTGAAGTTGAAGCAAGAGGATAGCATTCTTCTTGGAACTTAAGGAAGGTGAGTTACCGAGAGTACACATCCCTCTTCTAAACTTTTGTGTGTGTTTTACTCTTTTATCACGTATACTTCATATGTGCTACTTGTTGCATTAACCTTATGTGTGCATGACATTTAACGAGTTATTTCAAAGATGATTTCAATAAAGATTTACGATGTGGTTGTAAAAGATGTTTTGAACATTCCATCATGCATTGCATTAGCATGTAGGAAGGGATTGACCGAGAGACTCCTAAAGATGACTTATGATGTTTTGGGCTTAATAGCCACCTTATGATGATGTACCCATGTAGAGGGCCTTTGGGCTAGATAGCCACCCTCAATGATGTCTTGGGATTGTTTCCGCCAATAGGAAACCGCATGAGGGAGTTGCTACCCCTCATGAGGCTAGTGTGATTGCCACTAGTCTTAGTTCAACTCATACGGGGATCAAGTATTATGCTTCGTGCGTTTACTTGTAAACTTAGGTGAGTGCCATTGAGGTGAGATGGACTTTTATGAGTTGGACTGGGGTTGGGATAGTTGCATTGCATTTGCACATCATGACTATAAATTTTGAAAAATCTTTATGATGTTTATTACAAATATTAAGAGTGTAAAGAAATCTATTTTTGGAGGTTGTCTCGAGTGTTAAGATTCTCCTTTTCACTCACAATGAGATAATCTCGGGTAACTTACTAGGCATTTTCAATTGCCTAACTGTTTTGATGTGTACTCAGGTTAAGAGTATGAGCTTAAGGCGAGGCGGGAATTTTAGAAGACCACGGGATGTGTGGCCATTTAAACCTTGTTTTTGTACTCAAATTATGATATCTCCTCGCTATACATTATTAAACAACATTTTGATGTTTTTGGGACCTAATTTATGCAATGATGAAACTTCCTTTTAAATTAATGAAGTCATTTTAGAAAACAAATGTTTTAATTATTAAACCCTAGCGAGGGATGTCACAGAATCAATAAGGCACGGGACTCTGGCGCATAGGAGCACATTTGGATTAGATCTCCAGCTCGTGCAGTTTTGAAGTTTAAGTAGATATTAAAATATTGTTATTAGCCTTTAGATGCATTTTGACATTGTCTATCATATATTACATTGTTCAAGGATTTTTGTTTTTAATAAAATTGTCAATTTTCTTTTAACACCTGTTGTCTGAAATTGTCCTTGAAATGTTATATGAATGTGTTGAATGTATGATTAGTAATAACTTGAATGTTGATGCATCCAAAATGCTTGGATTCAAGAATTGTGTCATTTATGATTGTTAATACAAATGTTATAAGAATCAATTCAACCAAAGGTCCAGTTGGACAGGACTTTGGAATCATTTGACTTAAAGTCACTTGATGAATTGAGTTCTTAATGTGTCAAGAAATGAATCAACCAAAGGTCCAGTTGGACAGGAGTTTGGAATCATCTGACTTAGAGTCAGATGATGATTAAGTTCTTTATAAAGCACATGTGGCAAGAGATGAATCACCCAAAGATCCAGAGGATAGGATTTTGGAATCAGTTGACTTAGAGTCAACTGAAGATTGCAAGTCTTGAACAAAGTTAACAAAGTCATAAGTTTACATAGATATGTAAAAGACATTGAGATTAAGAGCAACGGACGCACCTGTTGCTGTGTATTGCTCGAATCTTGACATAGAACACAATTGTTTGTACTTCACAATATTCATCATTTGTTATAACGAATATGACATTGCTTATCGAGATAAGCAATTGAATTGAAACCTTGAACAGTTCAAGGACTTCAAAGGAAGTACAAGTTCCACAGAACCTGAGCGATAACATAAAGTGAGAAAAAGGTTTCACAGTTCATTCTCTTCCAAGAGCATTAATGGTTATAATGTGTCTTAGGGAAGATAATGGAGCATTGGTCGAAACAGTTCGATCCTCAATGTATGAGATACATTGCCAATTAGTTTCCAATAAGTTGAATACTATACCAGTCAGTCCATATAAACCATATTCCGACCACATCCTAGACTAAGTAGGTCTTGCAGACACTGTCTGAAATGTAAAGTTGGGATTATCCCACTTGTACATAGAAAGTCTAGGGTCTTGTAGTGTTCATCTGAACCTCATAACCAGCTGAACATGATCAGCATTGTCGTTTCATTTGCTATCCCACTGTAACTGTAAAAGAAGAGCTCTTTTAGAAAGAACTCATGGTCTAAGGAAACAGTGGGAGTTGGGACAGTCCTAAATGAGTTTAGGATTAGCCAAATGAAAGAACCTTTAGTCATCACTAGGCTTGGAGCAGAAATCAGATTTCTGCTTTACAACTGACATAATCTCCTCTTGGCCAGTAGTATGGATCACCATCATAAGTAGTTATGATCAGGGTGACATACCGATTGGTGGTAAAGCACTATAGTTGGTACGGATTTATAATCTGACTACTTGGAAGCATTGGTAAGCCCGGTTGCTGCCAAACAAGAGAACCTTAGGGCGAGACACAGTCTATGCGAAATTTTGATTGTTTTTACACCTGGTCTAAAAACCAGTGGGAGTAACTGAATCATCAAAAGAAAGCAACATAGACAGATACATACCTTCAGAACATCTGGTTGAGTGAGACGATACTCAGAGTCAAGTAATTGATTCCGGGAGAAGCAATCTCAATAGAGGATGGAATCCGAAAGGATACTGTATGGCACATTATGAATCGTTAGTGGAGCGCGTGTGGATCAATGGCACACTAATATGGACTCACAAAGAGTGTCCCAATACAAGGTACATGGGCCCAGGATTTCCCCACAGGCATCTCGCAAGAAAGGATATTCAGATTCTCAAAATATGCCAAATGATTGGATTTTGAGAAAGGGCTGAAAGATTTCCATTAAAAATGTCAGAAAGGTTTGGATTCTCAAAATATGCCAAAAGTCCTGGATTTTGTGAATAGTCCATAACCGTGTCAAAGCCAATAGGAGTATCGCTGTTATCTACTATCTCCATATGTGGGTTACATACTGTTTCTAGGAAATGTCTCTTTACATTACAAAGTGTAATGACTTGGTGTTAAGAGACAGATCGCTATGAAAGCCTTAATAGAAATACGGCATACTCAGGTGGTTGTAAACATCTACGAGATAGATTCAGACTCTGCCAAGATGATCCTGATGAGATTCAAGATGCAGGAAAGGGTTTTCTTATCATTGCAAAGTGTGATGACTTGGCATGAAAGAAATTAAGAAGGAGCAACATACTCACGTAATTCACAGTCTTATATTACATAGATGAAATCGCCAGCATAGACCTAGCCATTGTAAGCATGATCTTGATAAGATTCAAGATGCATGAGAAGAGTCTCCGAAAGGAAATAGTTTTTCGAAAATCATGACACAAGGATTATAAATAATCTTTGAATTCTGAAAGGGTTTGGAATAAGATTGGATCGGGTTCCACAAGTTTCTTGGATCGATCATAATGTCATGAACATGTCCTAATGACTTGATGCTTAGAGCATAGTAAGTTGGATTCAGGACATTGTCTGGCTGGGAATACTGGATGGATTGGTTGAACTAAAGTGAGAATTCATTAGGAAATGATTAGGGAGAAAATGATAGTATTAATTTAAATGATTTTTCAAATTGGTAATTATTAACGTCAGGACATGATGTTAAAGGACTTGATGGTTAAAGAATCTCGTTGGTATTCTGATGGAGCGCGTGTGGTTCATCGGCACATCATGACACTTCAAAATAGTCTTAGGGTGCAGTCAAGTAGACTGAAGACCCCAGAACCATATGAAGTCACAGTACACATTACCAGAATGGAGTTACGAGAGAAATTGACAGGATAACATATTGAGATGTCATCGGATGAACATTCGATTGGATCATCTACAATAAAGTGTATAAGTATAAGATACTTTGGAAACATAGAAAGAGTGTAAGGTTCATGAAGACATAGCTGTAAAATTAGAATTGAAAGTTTAAAAGAAATCTTGAAACTGATAATAGTTTATGACAAGGTCCGACTTGGTGATTACCTTTTAGAGACTTGGTAATTAGCAGGAGTCGCTGCCAGTCAGATCTTTATGTTTCACTTTAGCATGTTTTACTTCCCGAATAATTTAATTATTCAGAAAGGTCCACAGTCACTCATACTTTGGGAAGTAAGTATTGAATCAAGACTGTCATGAATTGGTTTGTAGACTGTCTAAGGAGTTAGACATAGCAATAGGATTGCTACAACATTCATAAGTACTTAGAAATAGAGATTTGAGTATTGGATAAACCCACGCTCAATAGATTGCTTCATGGATTATATCACAAGCAATGTTGAGACGATAATATCCTATGATCTTGAAGTGGAGAGATATGAGTTATAATTTACAAGGAAGTTGTTCATTGATAATACGAAAACGCATCGGTAACTCGATGTTATAAAACGTGTTGTTATGAATGATTTGACTGGTAAAAGATATAAGCATATGAGTCGAAGCTTATTCGTTCCTTGACCATGATGGAAAACAGATATCTGTAGGCCTCTCGATGATTTTGAAGTTGACTAAAGTGCTGGCCAGCCTGGACTAAATTGATGTGTTCAATTAAAAGTTCTAAAGTCATAAGCAGAATCGAAAATCGGGAAACAGAGTATCTGACAGAAAATAATCTCAATCCATGTCTCGTGTCTGAAAATATCTTGTTGGATGAAGGATCATATGATCACTTATCTATGGACAGAACTGACTGGGTCAGAGTTCGGTAGCAGTTTCTAGGAAGCTACAGTTTGCTGATCAATTAGAGGATAAATTAGTAATTATAGTCATAGACTTATCCAAGTGGGAGACAGTTGGATTAGGTGTCTAAGCCATGACTAATAATTAGTATTTACCTAATTAATAGTAGCATAGTCCATTTGGGTTGCCCTCATAGCAGGAGGTTTGGTAAAAAGTTCAGTAGAGAGAAAGATTGATTTATTATCTGATTAATAAATCAATAGAAATTAAATATATAGTTTATTAATATATTAAAGTGATAATGTATTAATTAGAAACTATATTAATTAATTAGAAATTAATCTGGAATTAATTGGAATTAATTTGGTGATTAAATTAATTAATTAAAGGTGCAGGGACTAAAACTGTAATTATTCAATAGTTGAGTAAGTGGCAGTTTAAGTGAGTGAGTGGCCAGCGAAATTTATATATAGTAATATCAGTGTTGTAAAAGTCGGCCTAGGCGGCCGCCTAGGCGGCGCCTAGGCGCTAGGCGGACCAAAACTGCCTACGTTTAGTGCTATGCGACTTAATTAGTCGGGCGCGGTCAAAGGCGGTCAAAACCGGACTAGGCGGTCAAAGACGGTCAAATGCGGTCAAAAGCGGTCAAATTCGCTGGTGAAAAATTTCAAAATTACCCCTCAAATTTTTGAGTTTACCCTCTCTGTTTAGACAAAATCGCCCAAAATTTTCGCCTCTCCCTCCCATTTTCTTCCTGGTTTCCAAAAATCGCGACTTCCATATCGACTTCCATATCGAGTTTACCCTCTCTAGTCTGATTATCCAAAAATCGTGACTCCAATCGGTTTCCATCGGTTTCGATTTCCCCCACTCCGACAGGTTATAGATTCCGATTTCATTCTTTGATTTCTCCTTCGTGAAGTTATCGATTTCGATTTCATTCTTTGATTTCTCTGATTTTACAGGTCATCGCGATCTCAATTAAGGTTTAATTTCGTTTAATGCAGGTTTAATTTCGTTTAATGCAGGTTCGTGATTCTCCTCGGTATCCCGCCTTTGCTTCCTCCGCCTTAGCTTCCTCCGCCACCATCTGCTTTTTCCTCGTCGCCGCCTTTGATGGCTCGAACCTGAATCATCGAACCTGCTATTGAACCTGCAAGTAATCCTCCTCTGCCTCCATTCTTCCTTTGAGTTGCAGGGTTGAGTTCTCCGATTTTCGTTTTTGATTTTGAATTAGTTTTTTGATTTCGAGTTCTGATTTTGATTATTCAATCTCTAACTTGGATTTGATTGCAGGTTATCGGTTTTAGTTTGTCTTGATTGCAGGTTATCGGTTTTAGTTTGTCTTGATTGCAGGTTATCGGTTTCAGTTCATTTATTCAATCTCTAATTACTTCAAGTTTCCGACTTTGATTGCAGGTATGATCTAGGTTTGTTCAATTCAGATTTATAATGATTGCAGGCTTGATCTAGGTTTATTCTAGGTTTGTTCAATTCAGATTATGAACTTGATTAGTAGGTCCGACTTTGATTGCAGGTTTGATCTAGGTTTGTTCTGTTTTTGTTCAATTCAGATTATGAACTTGATTAGCAGGTCCGACTTTGATTGTAGGTTTGTTCAATTCAGATTTGTAATGATTTTGAATATTCCGACTTTGATTGCAGGTTTCAATTGTATGCTGATTGCAGACTTAGTCTAGGTTTGTTCAATTCAGATTTGTAATGATTTTGTAGTTATATCATTTAGCTTGAATGTACATTGCTGTAATCTGTACTTGTTTATGAAAGTACATTGCTTTAATCTACTTCTCATTGCTTCAGGTTGCTGGGAACTTGTGATTTCAATTTGAAAGGCATATCAGAAATTATCAATTTTCAAGTAAGTTTTGATACAATGTTGTAATCATGAGAACTGAAAGTAAGATGCTAAAATTAACAAAAATTTGAAAGTAAGATGCTATAATAAACAAATTATGAAAGTACATTGCTTTTTCTTGCATTTAGCCCCTTATAAAATTACAATGTTTTTAGTCCTATCTCCCTTTTGTATAACAAGATATATATAATTTATTAGAATTAATACTCCCCGACTAGGCGCCGACTAGTCCTCGCCTAGACCGACTAGTCCTAGGCCCCAGTCGACCGCCCACCTACCGCCTAGCGACTTCTACAACCTTGAGTAATATATAGATTTCGATATATATATATATATATATATATATATATATATATATATATATATATATATATATATATATATATATATAAGATATAATTATAGTTTGAATAATTAAGATAAAGGTTTATCTTAACTTGAATACAAAACGGCTTATCTCTTAAGGTTTATCTGGTCATCTGCTGGAGGCTATAAATAAGGAGCCCCATTACCCCATAACCTGCGATTTGATTACCTAGTCTCTCTGGAATTTTCGTGACCTCTCTCCTGCTCCCTAGGTGTGACTTCATTTGAGGCAGGACAATTGTGCTGCTTTGCTTCCAAGAAATCCTAAAAGGTTAGTTTTTCTGATTTTATTCTTTTAGTTATTTTCTTGTGGCCTTTAGGAATTATTATATGTTCAATTAGAAGAAAACATAGATCCTTATAGGTTGCATGTGAACTTAGGTTTTTAGTTCATAGATTTGCATAAAACCCAACAGTTATATCATAAGTTTATAGGCCTATCAATAGTGTCTCCAAAACACTCTATCATCTCATGACTCGTGTCTCTAAATTGCCATTGTTCCTAACTCTATCACTTGGGACACACAAAAATGTAATATGTCAGGCTGGGAAGCCTAACGAGATACATTGGGTTTTGACCCAACAATATGTTGGAGATATGCCTACCAGCACAACAAATTTGTGACACCACAAAGTATCATTCAAGTTACAAATAGCAAGAACTATTATATGAGAGACTAGTTTATTAATTATACACTTATGTAGTAATTAATTAGAAACTAACAAAGTTACTTGACCCAAGTTGTAATTATAATTTAGTTAGATAATATTATTATCTTTAAATTATAATTAGATTTTTAGACAATATGATTATGGATGACTTGCTTTTCAACTAATCACACATGTTTCATGGAATACAACTTGGATCACATTATTAAAGTTCTAGTGGAAAAAAATATTTTGAACCAATTCCACTAACTCTAATATAAGTCTTGCATTCTCTCGTTTTATCAAATGTAGAATTTTGCCAAAAACTCAAGTGACACAAAAATGGTATTTATGATTGATGGTCAAACAAAATAAAGAAGTTATTGCATTTTGTTTCTTGATCAAATCTTTGGGGTGAGACTGCGATAGAGGAACTCTACTTTAGGGTCTTTGATTTCTTCTTAACTACAATTTGAGGTAATCGTTTAACTATCTTGTAGTAATATTGTTTAGTAGCATAAAGTTGAATAAGCAAGGATCATGTCGGTTTATGATGCTTCGTTTGTTTATGTTTCCCCTGTTTATGTATGATTACATTTTTTTTGTTATAAGCATTATAATCCAACAGTGGTCAGATCCATATGTTTATTCTTTATCATGCTAAAGATTGATTTTGTCATAAAACAAATTGTATGTGGTATGATGTTATATACATAAATGGGAAATTATGTTTACAATATATATCTATGAATTTCTTTAATTAAAAATTGTGTTCTAACATATATATATATATATATATATATATATATATATATATATATATATATATATATATGTATATATATATATATAAGTAAGCCTTTGTCTTTTAAAAAAAGACAGCTGGCATAGTTGAAGATTTTTGAAGAGAATTTTTAGGAGTTTTTAAGAAATTTTGTAAGAATTATAGGAAATTTCTCAAAGCTAAGAGTAGCGAACACGGCAAGGAATCTTCCCATTTCTCCTCTACTGGCGTCCACTGTCTGCCCACCTCCTTTATTTTACACCATGTAAGAGACACGCGTACAACTCTTTTTATCCCGACTTCTCGCTCATCATACGTGTGCACTACCTCAAAATTTCCAGTTCTGCATTCACTCCATCTTTCTCCGATTAGTTGAATACCTGATTCGAGTTCTCCACCTCATGCGAGTTAAACGATGGACGTCTCAACGTCTTTCATCAGTTCTCCATTCTCCTCATTGTCTTCCTCTTTCTCTCTCCACTGCCCTTCTTATACATCACCAACGATACTCTCCATATTCTCTCCTCCATACGCCACCGATTCAAGAACCGCTGGGCTGAGCAAGGTGGTCTGACATGGTAGTGTTTCGATAGATTACCTACCCTGAGCGGTAATTCCTTACAGGAGCATGTTTTTCTGAAAATAATCTCGACAAACCTTTATCTCTAAATATAATTTCAAGGTTCTAATTCTCTCCCTTGGAATTCATTTACGGTTGTATGAATTGGGTGATTTAAAACCAGGTCAAATTGAACTTTTTGTGCGGTTGAGTGGAATGAATGAGTGTAAGAATTAGGGCTTCTATAATTTCAAGGTTCTAATTCTCTCGTCTTTCTTTCGATCTACAAACTCGACGCAGATAACTCCGGTGGCCCCCGCTTCTATCTCTATCATGCGGCGACAGCCCCCACCTCCATAGCCACAGCTTCCCTTCAATCGATTTTGTTGGCTCAATGTATTTTACACTATAGAGGCATCAGAATGAAAACACTCATGTAAGTCTGAAGATATATTTTTGGATTTCCAAGATTGCATGATTTTAATTTTCAATTCCTTTGATGGATTTTGCGATGGTGGTTTGGCGACACATGCACGACCTCCTTTTTTTTGAAGATCGTGACAATAGAGAAAGAAAAAGGGTTTAGGAAACGCACCACATCTGTTTGCCGCTCCTGGGAGAAAGTGGTATATTTTGTTATAATTTTGCCATTTAATTTCATTAATGAAGCTTCCTTGTTCACCTTCATCTTGAATTTATAGGTTTTGTAGGCTTCACGGCTATGTTCAGATCATTCATTAACTTTATTTTAGTCATCTAATGACTGTCTGATAAAAATTCACCCTCAAACTAGACAAAAAAATTACTCTCAAGGGCTGTGAATTGTGAATCTGTGATAGCAGTGATTATACTTTAAATTGGAATCTACATTTTGGAAGTAATTGAGAACAAAAGTAATTATTTCTCCGCTTATGTTTTTGTACACAGTAACACAGTTCAAGTACAGTGGCTATGCTGCTCCCTAGCTACTAGCCAACAACATCTACTTAAAATGTATTATTATAAACGATACAGTTGCTCTCATATAACCTCTAAATCTGGATATAATGATAACATATTTTCATTATACCTCTAAAAGATACATGTTGATGCCCATGATAAAGGGTTTATTTTGTTTGATACATCACTGACATGTAAAGAGAGAAGGCATGAAACATGTTGTGTGACAGTGTGAGGATAAAAGGCTACTAAATTGTGAGCAGAAGAGATGATGAAAAAGATACATATATGTTGAAGAAATAGTGGCTTGAATCAACATGGATAGTTTAAACTCTTTCATGTCAATTTTAACTTCATTTCAGCAAGATAATATCTACCTTCTTTCTATATCTAGATTTGCAATGTAGCTGCTATTTCGGGCTATCTAAACACTATACCTGTCATCCAAATCAATTTCTATCACATCTGAAGAGATCTTAGGTTTGTGAACATGATCTTTTACTGAAACTGCTAAGTGTTATATACTATTTTAAAAGTATTTATGTGTATGCTTTGCTATTGTAGTGAGTTTGGTGACATATACAACCAAGAGTTTTTTTTGTTAAAACTTTGGAAAATGTTTTACATGTGGTTGCACGGACATGTTGACACGGTACCTGGATACCTAATGGAAAGATTGACCGTAATTTGACCAATCTATTCGATTTTGGAATAATGACTTTGGAAAAAATGGACCTACAGTATTGATTTTTTACTAGGTTTGCTTTAAAATTGAGCTCTCGTGCAGTCTTGGTCTTTTTTCCAAGTTTGCATATTGATTTTTGCCCTCTTTGTTTTAGTTAAGATTTTACACAAATGACCAAATTGTCTTTTTTTATGTACCAATTTCATCAACTTTAACACCCCTTTTGTTAGATTTGTAAGTAAAAGACCATTATGCCCTTCTTTATAGGTCCATGTGTAGTTAACTATAAGACCTCTTTCAGTAAATTTTTAAAATTGACTAATTTGTCTTCCTTTCTAGCCCCCTATGGTATTTTAACTGTTTTGGTACAAAAAAGAAGGAAAAAATGTCATTTTATCAAATTTAACAAAGGTGTTGTGAAGTTAACTACACATGAACCACCATCAATATAAAACCTTGCAATAAGGACTGAAATTGCAAAAAAATTTAGACTAATGCTGGTAAAAATCCCATACACAATGACCATTTTTTTGTTTTATATATAATTAAAGTGAGATGTAACATAAGTGTTTTAATAGGACATTTTTGCTTTTTCCTGCTGTGTATACCACGGTGGATCAAATGGGAGGAAAGATATGCTAGCTACAAATGAGAGGGGGTGGAAAGGTAAATTTACAAATCTTTATAGAGTTCTTTGGCATGGAGCCAATACAGTAGATGGAAAATATCCCCTGGCACCTCTAAATGTAATAATAATTACTATCTTGTATTAGTTCACTTTTCCCATTCTTTATATTCGATTTTTTGCTTTTGTTTTATATTAAATTTGAAAGCTAGGATGTTCAAATACCGCTTTTTAAAAATAGGATGGTTCTCAAAATGGCTTCAGAATGTCTATTGATTTTAGTTATTTAAATGTCTATTGCTTTCTTATGATCATGATAATCAGGAGCCATCCATCAGTATATCACAATTGCTACTGTGATCATGATACCAGTCTGAGCATTTTCTGTCATAATCATATTTGTTTATGGTGGAAAGAACATTATGCAAGTATTGGCAAGGTACCCAGAAAAACCATTCAAGTCAATATATATAATTGACTGATTTAAAATGTTTGATTCATAGTTTTAACGGTTTTCTGTAAAGGTTATGTTATTATTGATTAATACCCCATAATATGTGTCTGGATTAGGTACCAGTCTATACCAACATCGCCTGAAGACCTAGCTTTTGGAATACCATACTTTTCTTCACTTGTTTTAAAGTCTTGCTAAAAGTTGCAGTTGCTTAGTCTAATAGTTGCAATGACCTCCCATAGAGAACATAGCTAAAAACCTACAGAAAGAGGATCTGGTACATGGCTAAAGAAAAAAATTGAAAGTATGGCTATGCTTGGTCAGAATTCTAAAGTACAATGCATTTATAAGAAAAAAATTATGGAAGTAGAATGTTCTAATAGAATGAAATGGAAGTATGATGTTGTAATTTGCAAGTAAATCAAAGGAAAATGTTGTAACACACAGATATGCAATGTGAAATAAACGAAGTTGGAACCATGTGTTTGTTTTGACAGGCAGAAATTAATATTGTGGAGGCTATTTTCTCATGGGAAAAAGGGTCAAAATTCTATAAGATTATGGAAATAACACAAGTGTTTGAAGGGAGTTTGATCAGAGGGACAATATGGAACTACAATAGTCGATGAAGGAACAACGCACAAATTAGGATCTGATAAGCCTTTAGTTTTTATACATTGCCTCAAAAGGAACGATTATTTCTGGATAATTATTGGTTGTTCATAGATGAAAGCAACCTACTTGGTATTCATTACTTATAATGTTGATGTACTTATATACCTTTAAAGCTTTAGAATATGTTGAATGGAATACCCAAGCTACCTTCCATGGGTCGTGCTTAGCACGACCCTTGAAGCGTACCTAGTATATATATATATATATATATATATATATATATATATATATATATATATATATATATATATATATATATATATATATATATATATATATATATATATGATTGACATGTTAAATGAAAAGAACCTTTGGTTATTAAAAGAGACATAAAAAAGGGAATATTTTTTTGTCATGTGATTGGGTTCACATTAAAAAATGAAATAAAAAGTTGTATGTCTTCTGTTTGCTTTATTTCCACCAAATATGTAGTTTCGAATCTATAGGGTCCAAGTTGATGGTATATTTGCTTGCTTCAACCATATAAGCTATTTGCTTGGTTCTACAATAGCCGTACATTTTGCTTCTGTGGTTGAAAGAACAACACTCTTCTGTAACCTAGACATTCAATGGATTTTCGTACCTCAGATCATGAACACATAACCTGTTGTGCTCTTACTCGAATCTGCACATCCACCTAAATCTGCACCAGCGAACCCTTTAAAGACCACCTTGTTATTTTGAAACATAAGGCAACCTTATATGTTACTTTTAGATAGCGTAACCTACGATGTTTCACAATAGAAAGAATCACATTCAAATGAGATACCATTTTGTTATAGATTTAATCAATAATGGAACTATTTCATTATAGATTTAATCAATAATGGAACTTTGAGTATAAAGAAAATCCTTGGAACGAAAAATTCAACATATATTTTTACCAATGTGGTTACCACCGAGAAATAGAAGCTTTGTATGGCTTTAACTAACATTTCAGAAGTTTGAAGAAAGGGGGATGATAGAGAGTGTGAGTGTATATGTGAATGTGTGTGTTTAAAGAACGTTGCAAGAGTTGTATGACATAGAAAGACTAAGTTGTTCAAGCCTTTAAGCAGGATAATTAAAAAGTCAATACTATTAAATTATGATTTTCGTAAATTATACTTTTATAAATGAAAGTCGTTTATTTTATATAAATAATAACAAGTTTATTTAAAAGTTGTTTCAAGGGGTCGTTTGGTAATTAACAATTTTTAATAGCTATAAATGTCAATACCAATATTTGATGGTTGCTTTATGAAAATAAATCTACTATAAATAGGGGACTAATTCTCACAATTCAAACCCCACAAACACAAGTTACATACACACAAACATAGAGAAATATGGAAAGTGAGAGTTATATATATATATATATATATATATATATATATATATATATATATATATATATATATATATATATATATATATATATATATATATATATATATATATATATATATATATATATAGAGAGAGAGAGAGAGAGAGAGAGAGAGTCTGAGGCAGGAAACAACAAACGCTTCTGTTGAGGCGATCCCCTGAATTTAGAAATAAATTATTTGTCTTCGAGAATGTGAGTTATTACCCGAACACATGTCTCTATAAAGTATTTTTATTTAAATGTCTTTGTGTGTATATAATCTTTGTGATATACTATGTGTATTAATGTGTTGCATTCATGAAAATGATTTTGTAATTTTTTTTTACGGAAACAAATATTTTGTGAGCTTTTGATTAAATTTTTGATATCATGCATCCACTTAAGATGGGATTGAGACTGTGCGGACACTTGACTTTGATTGTTGATTATTTATTCCCAATGAGGGATCTTGTAAGACCCGTTCTGCCGAGGCGCGGCCAGGACGGATCCGCGGCGCGGCTCGGGAGAGATCTGGATCCGCGAATGATTTTGTACGCGCGGCACGGCTTTAAAGGATCCGCGGCGCGGTGCGCCGCTAATGTGAAAAACCCTAATTCGATTTTAAACGCCTATATAAAGGGCCCCAGCCCTAGGGTTCGTGTTTTTGGGAAATTTCTAGAGTGGAGTCGACTGGTTTCAACAGAGACTCTTTGGTTCCAAGGCTTTGGAGGTTTGAAGGAAGAGATACAACGTGGGGAAAGGCTTGTTGTCGATCGGATGCATTCATCTGTTCTCTAGAAGCAAGGTAAGAGGATCTACCTTCTGATATTTCATTTTCATCTCGTCATAGGGTGTTACCCATTGGTTTGTAGACTTAGATGAATTGTAACACTTAGGGTTTGGACCAAGGACATGCATGGACTTGCATGTCCATAAGGAAGTGATCTTAGGGTAGTTTCTGATCCCAGGAAGGGTGTGAAAAGGAACCCTAGCCGATTGATGTACTGTTAAGCGCTAATAACATTTCGGAATGTTACGAGCCGCGACGCGGACTGGCTATGTCAGCGGCGCGGACTCTGCTGAACCCCCGTAATTGTGCAATGGTAGCCGCGGCGCGTAGGGCGAGAAGCCACGCCGCGGCGAGCGGCTGTTTGACCTTAAGGTTTGGTTTTGACCCTGGTTTGGTGGTAAACGTTCGGTCTGACCTTTAGGCAAGTCTATAAGAGTTTGGTCAATGCTTAATATGTTGTGTATGTGGGATTTAGGTGTGAGGACGAACTAAGTGGGGATATTAGAGAATATCTACACGGTTTCGAATCAGGTGAGTATCCTCACCTTACTATATGATGTTGCATGTTAGGCATCTTGTATGTTATTTATAGTTATATGATTTGCTCTATATCTGTGGCTATTTGTTGTTGGGCTCAGTACTGATGCGTGTCCCCTCGTAGCTGTTGTATGGCGAGTTGGACTATTTCCTTGTCCCATAGCTGTTGTATGATGGGCTGGGCCATAACCGGGAACCCATAGATGTTGTATGATGGGTAGAACCTTCCCGTATCCATAGCTGTTGTATGATGGACGCCTGTAGCTGTTGTATGGCGGGTAGGGTTGGGTCGTTCTTGTAGACGGGTTGTTTAATATGTGGGCATGTATGGTAATTTGTGGACTCACTAAGCTTTAAGCTTACCCGTTGATTTTATAACATTTCAGGTATCTCAAATGACAAAGGGAAGGGCAAGGCGTGACGGCAGCGCATCGCATTCCAGAGATTTATTTTGATGAACTATAATAGTATTTTCAAATGTTTCTGCTGTTGGTTTAAATAATATGTTGAACAGTTTTACTTTTGGAATAAATATTTTATTAGAACCTTGGTAATAAATGAATCTTGAAATTTTTTTGAAATTGGGGCGTTACAAATTGGTATCAAAGCCTTGGTTTGAGGGATTTGGATGAACTGTATTGGGAATCCAAACACAAACTTAGGACTGAACGATTTTTGTCAAGAAAATGTTTTTGGAAAGTTAATTAAAGTAAAAGAAGATGCGATGCGAACCGTCAGCCGAGCTCAAGTAAGTTTTGTGATTCCCAATTACCCATGCCAAGTTTGTGTTATGTGATAAAATGTATTGTGCTAGGATGTAAAAATTGCCTGGATAATATACTTTGTAGACTGTTTTATGTCATATGTGCTGCTTTGGAATGTTATGCTACTGTCGTTAGGTTGCTTAGTGAATGATGGTAGGTTATATACAATTAGGGTAAGATAGCCTGAGAATTTTTGGTCTGGCCTTACTGGCTGTTCCTTGTTTGGTTGTGACTTTAGGGTAGATCAGTTATTCAAACGTCTATCTTATTCCTGATTGTGTACGGCTGTGCGTCCGTGAGGCGACTCGACGACATTAGCAGTAGTTCTCTTAGGTACGTGTGGGATGGAAAGTTAGATCAAAAGATTAGGCACCACGGTGCATAACCACATGAGTCATAGGAAATGGTTTAGTGTGTGTGACATTTTAGGAGGATGATTGACGAACTTGGAACAAGGGCGAATATGTGTGGAAGGTAGTACCAGGCCAGTATTACCGAAAGCACAGGATTCACGCTTGAGTCAAGAGTAGTCAACCAAAGTCCTAGAAAGTCAAGTAGTTTGGTAAATAGGAGTGACCCGAGTATTGATATTAGGAACTGTTGCGCATTTCAGAATGGCAGTCACTCGAAGTAACGGTGGGCCAGATGCGGGTGCCTCGAGTGGGGGAGGACCGACTGATGAAAATCTCCGCAACCTGATAGCGGAGGAGGTTTCGCGAGAAGTGTTGGCTGCGATACCTCAGTTCTTTGGTACGATTAAGGCTGAGCTATGGGCAATGCTCGAGGAGCGACTGGCTACTCAGCGCACATCACGGCCAGGGATGCAAGTTATAAGGACTTTTCGGCTTGTTCGCCTCCGATGTTCGATGGGGGCAGGGATCCGATTGTCAGCATGCGATGGGTTTCCGCGGTGGAGGGTGCCTTCCGCACCTGTTCATGTCCTGAGAACTCAAAGGTAACATTTGCGGTGAATCTTCTGAGAGAGGGTGCGAAAGATTGGTGGGAAATACGAACGAAAGATCTCACCCCTGCTTAGTTGGATGCCGTTACGTGGCCGCAGTTTAAGGAACAGTTCAAACTGGAGTATGTTCCACAGGTGGAAATGGAGCGCTTGGTGCAGGAATACCTGAATCTGACCCAGACCACTGAGACGGTGACGGAGATCACCAAAAAGTTTAATGAGCGAGCACTATTCTGTCCAGAGTTTGCGGCAACTGAGCGCATGAGGATGACACGATACTTGGCGATGCTTCGCACTGACATTCGGGAATTTGTGTCTGCTGCTAGACACAAGACTCTTACTGATATGATCGCGGCCGCTCGGGCCCGAGAGTTGGAACTGGAAACCCAACAAAAGCAGAAGCGTCCGGTGCCTACTCAGACTCAGCAGGTGTCGAAGAAATTTCGAGGGGCAGATCAGGGAAAGCAAGGGAAAATGAGTCATGGTAAGTGTGGTAAATGTGGAAGGAATCATGAGGGGCGTTGCTGGGTGTTAATATGCCATAAGTGTGGGAAGGAGGGCCACTATGCTAAAGATTGTCGACAAGAGGTCAAGATTTGTTTTAATTGTAATCAGGTAGGCCACTTCAAGGCCCAGTGTCCCCGTCTGACTCAGGGAGTGGTTCAGAATCCGGCACCCACTACACTCCAGATTACCGATGGTAGGCAGGGGAAATGGGAAGCCCCTAAGACCAAGGGTCGAGCATTCGTCATGGCCGCCGAGGAGGCACAGGATGCGCCCGACGTCGTCATGGGTACTCTTTCTTTACTTGCCTCATGTTTGTGGTGTGTGTAATTAATGTGTCTATTATGCTTTGATTAGGAACATTCTTAGTGAACTCTACGCCTACCTTTGTACTGTTTGATTCGGGTGCTAGTCATTCTTTTGTGTCTGCCGTTTTGGGAAAGGGTTTCGGTATTGCTTTAGGAACTCTTCATCGCCCGTTAGAAGTAGAAATTGCGGATGATAAGAACGTGCAAACAACTAGTGTGTATCGGGGAAGTGAAGTAGTGATTCAAGGAATAAAATTTCCGATCGATCTCATCCCTATACCGTTGAGTAACTCTCGAGTCATCATCGGTATGGATTGGTTGGGTCAGCATGAATCATGGATTGATTGTAAGAACAAGCGAGTGTGGATTCAAACCCCAAGTGGGGGAGAGCTGGTAGTACAGGGCGAAAGGAGGAATAAGGGTGCAGCTTTTTGTTCAGCTGCTAGAGCGCGTAGACATTTTCAACATGGAGGTTCGGGATTTGTGGCTTATGTTGTTAACGCACGAGAAAAGAAGCCACAGCAGAAAGCAGGTGATATACCAGTGGTTCGAGATTTTCCTGATGTGTTTCCCGAGGACCTGCCTGGCGTATCGCCAGAGAGACAGGTGGAATTTAAGATCGACTTAACTCCTGGTGCGGCTCCGATAGCTAAAGCACCGTATCGTCTTGCGCCTTCGGAGATGCTGGAGTTGTCTATTCAACTTCGGGAATTATTAGATAAGGGATTTATTCGACCCAGTTTCTCGCCGTGGGGAGCGCCTATTTTGTTTGTTAAGAAGAAGGATGGTTCCAATAGGATGTGCATAGATTATCGTGAGCTGAATAAGCTTACGGTGAAGAATCGATATCTATTGCCTCGCATCGACGACTTGTTTGATCAACTGCAGGGCGCTTCGTGGTTCTCGAAAATTGATTTGCGGTCAGGATACCATCAAATGCGAGTACGGGAGGAAGACATCCCGAAAACGGCTTTTCGGACGAGGTACGGCCACTTCGAGTTTGTAGTGATGCCGTTTGGACTGACCAATGCCCCTGCAGCTTTTATGGATTTAATGAACCGGGTGTGTCGACCGATGTTGGATCGGTCGGTTATAGTTTTCATTGACGACATCTTAGTTTACTCTCGGAGCAGGGAGCAGCATGAACAACACTTAAAGGAAGTATTAGAAACCTTAAGGAAGGAGAAGCTTTATGCAAAATTATCCAAGTGTGACTTTTGGCTTCGGGAGGTCCAGTTTTTGGGTCACATCGTTAATGAGCAAGGAATCATGGTGGACCCGGCTAAGGTGGAGGCCGTGATGCGGTGGGAGGTTCCGAAGACTCCCTCAGAGATTAAAAGTTTCTTGGGTCTGGCTGGTTATTATCGTCGTTTCATTCAAGACTTCTCAAAGGTTGCGGTACCTTTGACTCGGCTAACTAAGAAAAATGCTGCTTTTCGGTGGGGTGAGGAGCAACAGCAGGCTTTTGAGACTTTGCGGCAGAAATTGTGTGAAGCTCCGGTTTTGACTTTGTCTGAAGGCATGGAGGACATGGTAGTTTATTGTGATGCATCTATCTCGGGTTTGGGAGCAGTTTTGATGCAACGAGGTAGGGTGATTGCTTACGCCTCGCGACAGTTGAAACCCCATGAGGCTAACTACCCTACTCATGATTTGGAATTGGGAGCGGTAGTCTTCGCTCTCAAGATTTAGAGACATTATTTGTATGGAGTGAAGTGCACCATCTACACGGACCACAAGAGTTTAAAGTATTTGATGGATCAGGCAAATCTTAATATGAGGCAGAGGAGATGGCTGGATGTATTGAAAGACTATGATTGTGAGATACACTATCACCCTGGAAAGGCCAATGTGGTAGCGGATGCGTTAAGTCGTAAGGCTTCAGGTACACCCCTTCGGGGCGTTTGTCTAAGGATGACGATTGTGACACCGCTGCTTGAGCTGATTAGGAAAGCTCAAGTGGAAGCAAGCAAGAACGAGAATCAGAAAGGTGAGAGAATTGTGGGTCAGTTGGCAGCTATGGTCAAAGATAGTAGAGATTTGTTAGCTTGTCATGAGAGGATTTGGGTACCGAAGCTGGGCAGGGTTCGTCAAACCCTATTGGAGGAGGCACATAAATCCAAGTTCTCTATCCACCCTGGAGCAACTAAAATGTATAGGGATCTGCGCGAATATTATTGGTGGCCAGGCATGAAGAGGGAAGTAGCTTGGTTTGTCGAAAGATGCATGACCTGTCGTAGGGTCAAGGCCGAGCACCAACGGCCTCATGGTAAATTGCAGCCTCTTGAGACCCCAGAATGGAAATGGGAGCATATCACAATGGATTTCATCACGAAGTTGCCAAGAACCCCTCGACATATGGACACTATTTGGGTTATCGTGGATAGGTTGACTAAAAGTGCTCATTTCCTCCCCATTCAAGAGACCTTCTCTGCAAAGGAATTGGCTAAGGTCTACGTCGATGAGATTTTCTCTCGGCATGGTATACCAGTCTCGGTGATATCCGACCGGGATGTCCGATTTACGTATAGATTTTGGAAGAAGTTTCATGAGGAATTAGGCACTCACCTTCATTTCAGCACGGCATATCACCCTCAGACGGATGGGCAGAGTGAAAGGACGATTCAAACGCTAGAGGATATGCTTAGGGCATGTGGTATCGATTTTGGCGGGAGTTGGGATTCCCATCTCCCTCTAGCTGAGTTTTCCTATAATAAAAGTTATCACGCGAGCATTGGCAGGGCTCCCTTTGAGATGTTGTATGGAAGAAAATGTCGGACTCCTATTTGCTGGGGCGAGGTTGGCCAGCGGGTATTGGGTAGTACTGAGGTGGTAATTAAGACAACTAAGTTAATTCAGAAGGTTCGGGAGATGTTGTTAACGGCTCAGAGTCGACAGAAAAGTTATGCAGATCGGCGGCGGTCCGATCTCGAGTTTCAAGTTGGGGATTATGTTCTTCTTAAGGTTTCACCTTGGAAAGGAGTCATTCGTTTTAGGAAGCGAGGAAAGCTTGGCCCTAGGTACATTAGACCTTACCGAATCATCGCCCGTGTAGGTAAGGTAGCTTACCGGTTGGAGCTGCCCGAGCAGCTTAGTCAGATTCACGATACGTTCCACGTTTCGCAACTTAGGAAGTGCATTACTGAGGAATCTACAATAGTACCTTTGGAGGATATTCAATTAGACGAACGCCTAAATTATGTGGAGCGACCAATTGCCATCATTGAAAGGAAGATAAAGACTTTACGAAATAAAACAATAGGATTAGTTAAGGTTCGGTGGCAACATCGAAAAGGGTCCGAGTGGACTTGGGAACCGGAGGAGGAAATGCGGAGGCATTATCCAGAATTGTTTACCGGCACGGATTTCGGGGACGAAATCCAGTTAAGTGGGGGAGAATTGTAAGACCCGTTCCGCCGAGGCGCGGCCAGGACGGATCCGGGGAGCGGCTCGGGAGAGATCTGGATTCGCGAATGATTTTGTACGCGCGGCGCGGCTTTAAAGGATCCGCGGCGTGGTGCGCCGCTAACGTGAAAAACCCTAATTCGATTTTAAACGCCTATATAAAGGGCCCCAGCCCTAGGGTTCGTGTTTTTGGGAAATTTCTAGAGTGGAGTCGACTGGTTTCAGCAGAGACTATTTGGTTCCAAGGCTTTGGAGGTTTGAAGGAAGAGATACAACGTGGGGAAAGGCTTGTTGTCGATCGGGTGCATTCCTCTGTTCTCCAGAAGCAAGGTAAGAGGATCTACCTTATGATATTTCATTTTCATCTCGTCATTGTTGGATTAGGTGTCTAAGCCATGACTAATAATTAGTATTTATCTAATTAATAGTAGCATAGTCCATTTGGGTTGCCCTCATAGTTGGAGGATTGGCATAAAGTCTGGTAGAGAGAAAGGTTGATTTATTATGTGATTAATAAATCAATAGAAATTAAATAAATAGTTTATTAATATATTTAAGTGTTAATATATTAATTAGAAACTATAATAATTAATTAGAAATTTTTCTGGAATTAATTGGAATTAATTTGGCAGTTAAATTGATTAATTAAGGTGCAGGGACTAAAACTGTAATTATTCAATAGTTGAGTAAGTGACAGTTGAGTGAGTGAGAGTGGTGAACGAAATTATATATGGAAACATATATATTTTTGATTTTGATAATGAGGATAAAAGGGTTTGAATTATTAAGATAAAGGCTTATCTTAATTTGAATTCAAAAAGGTTTATCTTATCACCATTTAGAGCCTATAAATAGGGAGGCTCACTCTAACCCTAAAGCCACGATTTTGAAGCTCTCTAAGAAGGTATTTTCGGCCAACAACTCCAAGCTAGGGTGTGACTACATTTGAGGCAAGAGGTTTCTGTTGCTTTGCTTCCAAGATTCACTAAAGGTTGGTTTTACTTGATATTTCTTTTAGTTAATCTTTTTCTGGCCTTCTAGGAATTGTTATATGTTTAATTAGGAGAAAAACTTAGATCTAAATAGGTTGCATGTGAACTTAGGATTTTTAGTTCATAGTTACATAAAACCTTTCAGTGGTATCAGAGCATTTGGTTGTTTTTCTTGTTAAATTGCTATAACTGCTTTCCTTGTAATTAGGGTTTATAGTCTCTAAACCCTAATTTTGGGCAAATCAACAATTAGGGTTAGGGTTTTGAAAACCCTAGCCCCTCCCCTCTATTTTGGCGATTTTTTGATTAGGGTTTAAAATGTTTTCTATTTTTGGTAACTTTAAATTGTTTAAAAGATAAACCTTAAAACCTTTTATCCTAAAATCGAAAATTAAGGGATTAGGATAGTTTTTAATTAATTTGATTAATTTGATAAAACCTATCTACATTTGAATTAATTTAATTAATTGGTAATTAAAAGATAATTCAAGGATTTAATTTAATTTTAAATTTAATTGTTTAAATTGGCGAAAATTAAATAGATAAATCCTAAAATATTTTAAAAGGTTTAAAATATCAAATTTAATTAATTTAATTAATTGGTTAATTAAAAAATAATTAAAATTGATTTTAAGGTTTAATTTAATTTGAAATTTAATAGTTTAAATTGGCAATAAATTAAAAGATAAACCAGAAACAATTTTTTAAATGGTTTAAAAAATTACATCTTATATATATTATAACTAGGAAGTTATTTTTATATGTATGAGATTAAATGGTTAGTCAAATCATTAGTAGGCCTCATTCACGAAGCTGGTCTATAAAGTGGGTATAAGGAGACTGCCTATAAAATGACGGTCTAATGGGTGAACACTCTCGCCCACCGCTCGCCTGATCAGTGGAGGGTCGTTAGCCGAACAGGTTTGATAGGACCACCTAATAATCACTAAAAGTATAATGATTCAAAGTACTAGAACACTTAATAAAACCCAAATCTGGTTACTTTAGGATAAATGTGAATTGGTGCTAATCCATGAAATTGCACATTGCACTTTATGAAACATTGGTGGAGCGTGTGTGGTTTACCGGCACGCCAATAGGGGTTCATAAAGAGTTGCAATGGGTTTCCCGGGTATTGTCATTGTTGGTAGAGCGTGTGTGGTTTACCGGCACATCAATTAGAGATGATAATTAACCTGAGAGTACCAAGCTAATTTGCATGGTTATTCACATCCAGTTTGTGATCCTCGGCATCCCAGTCACAAACAGTGGAGCACATCCGAGATTAAACATGCCATTGAAGAGTTTAATGAATCTCAACAGATCTAGGAATTTCATAAGATGAAATTGATAAGTGTTTATCTACCTTAATGACCATTATGTTGTGATTACGGCATCCCTCTTCACACCATAGTTGGGGTATTTTGGATCCTAGCCTTATTAAATAACATATTGGGTAATTATTTAAAAAGGACCAATTAAGCTAATAAATTCTATTTTCTTTTATAGATGTCAAGTGTCAATTCTCCTCCTTTTCCTCCTTCACCCATTTCTGAAAGCCTCATAATGCACCTGCTTAATATGGAAAGGCTGACTGGCCTCAACTGTAAAGAATGGCTTCGTAATTGGAGACTGGGTCTCGGCATTGCTGGCAAGCTACATCTCACCGAGTATCCGATCCCAGTTCCACCGGAACAAGTCATCATAAAAGGTTCTTATGATGAATCCGAAGAGATTCGTGACCTCATGCTATCAACCATTGACCCTGAGTTCGCAAGGATTTTGAATCCTTGGGGCCATATGAGTTGATGCAACTGGTGGAGGAAAGGTTCCAAAAACCAGTTGAAGAGGAACGAGCTAGAATCCTCAAAAGACTTGCAGAGTGCAAGCTAAAGGGAGGAAGTAGCATCAATTCGCATGTTCTTCAGATTGAAGGGTACATAGGCGAGTTACATAAACTTGGTCATCCCATGAGTCAGGAGGAGAGTGTTAACATCCTGCTCGCTTCGCTGACAAATGAGTACGATCTGTTCATTCAGACGTATAGAAAGGAAGACCAGAAAACGACCCTCATGGAAATGCGTCCACTGTTGACTTTATACGAGTCACTCTTGGACAGGCATAGCTCTAATGGCTCAGCTACTTCTGGATTAAGTCCAGTGAAGAGACGTAACAAGAAACGGTCAAGATCGACTGGACATGTCTCAAACTGGGAATCTGCTAATTCGGATACAGTCACGGAAAGATTGGAAGACGCTCCAATTCTTTTGAAAGCTCAGGTATATCTAAAAACCTCAAAATTCTTGTTCCAAGATTTCTTGATACATAATGTGATAGTCACATTTTGGTTTGTATGCAGGGAATCTAGAAGGCACGGGACTCTGGTGCATAGGAGCACATATGGATTGGATCTCCAGCTCGTGCAGTTTTGAAGTTTAGATAGATATTGGAATATTGTTATTAGTCTTTAGTTGCATTTTTTTACATTGTCTATTACATTGTTCAAGGATTTTTATTTTTAATAAAATTGTCATATTTTCTTTTAACACCTGTTGTTTGAAATTATCCTTGAAATGTTATATGAATGTGTTGAATGTATGATTAATAATAACTTGAATGTTGATGCATCCAAAGTGTTTGGATTCAAGAATTGTGTCATTTATGATTGTTAATACAAATGTTATAAGAATCAATTCAACCACAGGTCCAGTTGGACAGGACCTTGGAATCATTTGACTTAGAGTCACTTGATGAATTGAGTTCTTAATGTGTCAAGAAATGAATCAACCAAAGGTCCAGTTGGATAGGACTTTGGAATCATCTGACTTAGAGTCAGATGATGATTAAGTTCTTCATAAAGCACATATGGCAAGAAATGAATCACCCAAAGATCCAGAGGATAGGATTTTGGAATCAGTTGACTTAGAGTCAACTGAAGATTGCAAGTCTTGAACCAAGTTAACAAAGTCATTAGTCTACATAGATATGTAAAAGACATTGAGATTAAGAGCAACGGACACACCTGTTGCGGTGTGTTGCTCGAATCTTGAGATAGAACACAATTGTTTGTACTTCACAATATTCATCATTCGGTATGATGAATATGACATTGCTTATCGGTATAAGTAATTGAATTGAGACCTTGAATAGTCCAAGGACTTCAAAGGAAGTACAAGTTCCACAGAACCTGAGCGATAACATAAACTGAGAAAAAGGTTTCACAGTTCATTCTCTTCCAAGAGCATTAATGGTTATAATGTGTCTTAGGGAAGATAATGGAGCATTGGTCGAAACAGTTCGATCCTCGATGTATGAGATACATTGCCAATTAGTTTCCAATAAGATGAACACTATACCAGTTAGTCCACATAAACCATACTCCAACCACATCCTAGACTAAGTAGGTCTTGCAAACACTGCCTGAAATGTAAAGCTTGGATTATCCCACTTGTACATAGAAAGTCCAGGGTCTTGTAGTGTTCATCTGAACCTCATGATCAGCTGAACTTGATCAGCATTGTCGTTTCATTAGCTATCCTACTGTGACTAAAGAGCTCTTTTAGAAAGAACTCATGGTCCAAGGAAACAGTGGGAGTTGGGACAGTCCTAAATGAGTTTAGGATTAGCAATGAAAGAACCTTTTAGTCATCACTAGGCTTGGAGTAGAAATCAGATTTCTGCTTTACAACTGACATTATCTCCTCTTAACCAGTAGTATTGATCACCATCATAAGTAGTTGTGATCGGGGTGACATACCGATTGGTGGTAAAACACTGCAGTTGGTACGGATTTGCAATCCGACTACTTGGAAGCATTGGTGAGCCCGACTGCTGCCAAATAAGAGGACCTTAGGGCGAGACACGGTCTGTATGAAAATTTGATTGATTTTACACCTGGTCTAAAAACCAGTGGGAGTAACTGAGTTATCAAAAGAAAGCAACATGGACATATACATACCTTCAGAGCATCTAGTTGAGTGAGTCGATACTCAGAGTCAAGCAATTGATTCCGAGTAAAGCACTCTCAATAGCAGATGAAATCCGAGAGGATTTTGCGTGGCATAGTGTGAGTCGTTAGTGGAGCGTGTGTGGTTTACCGACACACTAATAGGGACACACATAGAGCATGCCATTGCAAAAGGTACATGGCCCCGGGTTTCGTCCCACGGGCATCTCGCAAGAAAGGATATTCAGATTCTCAAAATATGCCAAAGGATTGGATTTTGAGAAATGACTGAAAGATTTCCATTAAAATGTCAGAAAGGTTTGGATTCTCAAAATGTGCCATAAGTCCTGGATTTTGTGAATAGCCTATAACCGTGTCAAAGCCAGTGGGAGTCGCCGTTATCCACTATCCCCACATGTGGGATAAATAATGGTTCTAGGAAACGTCTCCTTTCATTACGAAGTGTAATGACTTGGTGTTAAGAGACGGATCGCTATGAAAGCCTTAATAGAAATACGGCATACTCAGGTGGTTGTAGGCGTCTATGAGATAGATCCAGATTCTGCCAAGATGATCTTGATGAGATTCAAGATGCATAGACTTAGGAAAAGTTTTTCTTGTCATTGCAAAGTGTGATGACTTGGCATGAAAGAAATAAAGAAGGTGCAACATACTCATGTAATTCACAGTCATCTATTGGAAAGATGAAATCACCAGCATAGACTAGCCATTGTAAGCATGATCTTGATAAGATTCAAGATGCACGAGAAAAGGCTCCGAAAGGAAAATAGTTTTTCGAAAATCATGACACAAAGGATTATAAATAATCCTTGAATTCCGAAAGGGTTTGGAATAGGACTAGATCGGGTTCCACAAGTTTTGGATCAATCATAAAGTCATGAACATGTCCTGATAACTTACTGCTTAGGGCATAGTAAGTTGGGTTCAGGACATTGCCTGGCAGGGAATACTGGATGGATTGGTTGAACTAAAGTGAGAATTCATTAGGAAATGATTAGGGTGAAAATGATAGTATTAATTTGAAAGATTTTCAAAGTGGTAATTATTAACATCAGGACATGATGTTAATGGACTTCATGGTTACAAAGTCTCGTTGGTATCTTGATGGAGCGCGTGTGGTTCACCGGCACATCATAACACCTCGAAATAGTCTTAGGGTGCAGTCAAGTAGACTAAAGACCCCAGAACCATAGGAAGTCACAGTACACTTTACCAGAATGGAGTTAGGAGAGAAATTGATAGGATAACATATTGAGATGTTATCGGATGAGCATCCGATTGGATCATCTGCAATAGAGTGTACAAGTATAAGATACTTTGAATACATAAAAAGAGTGTAAGGTTCATAAAGACATAGATGTAAAATTAGAATTGAAAGTTTAAAAGAAATTTTTGAAACCGATAATAGTTTATGACAAGACCAGACTTGGTGATTACCTTGTGGAGACTTGGTAATAAGCAGGAGTAGCTACCAGTCAGATCTTTATGTTTCACTTTTGCATGTTTTACTTCCCGAATAATTTAATTATTCAGATAGGTCCACAGTCGCTCATACTTTGGGAAGTAAGTATTGAATCAAGACTGTCATGAATTGGTTTGTAGACTGTCTAAGGAGTTAGACATAGCAATAGGATTGCTACAACATTCATGAGTACTTAGAAATAAAGATTTGAGTATTGGATAAACCCACGCTCAATAGATTGCTTCATGGATTATATCACAAGTAATGTTGAGACGGTAATATCTTATGATCTTGAAGTGGAGAGATATGAGTTATGATTTACAAGGCAGTTGTTCATTGATAATATGAAAACGCATCGGTAACTCGATGTTATAAAACATGTTGTTGTGAATGATTTGACTTGTAAAAGATATAAGCATATAAGTCAAAGCTTATTCGTTCCTTGACCCTGATGGGAAACAGATATCTGTAGGCCTCTCGATGATTTTGAAGTTGACTAAAGTGCTGGCCAGCCTGGACTAAATTGATGTGTTCAATTAGAAGTCCCAAAGTCATAAGCAAAATCGGAAATCGGGAAACAGAATATCGGACAGAGATTGATCTCAATCCATGTCTCGTGTCTGAGAAATATCTTGTTGGACGAAGGATCATATGATCACTTATCATTGGACAGAACTGACTAGGTCAGAGTTCGGCAGCGGTTTCTAGGAAGCTACAGTTGCTAATTAATTAGAGGTTAAATTGGTAATTTTAGTCATAGACTTATCCAAGTGGGAGACTGTTGGATTAGGTGTCTAAGCCATGACTAATAATTAGTATTTATCTAATTAATAGTAGCATAGTCCATTTGGGTTGCCCTCATAGTTGGAGGATTGGCATAAAGTCCGGTAGAGAGAAAGGTTGATTTATTATGTGATTAATAAATCAATAGAAATTAAATAAATAGTTTATTAATATATTTAAGTGTTAATATATTAATTAGAAACTATAATAATTAATTAGAAATTTTTCTGGAATTAATTGGAATTAATTTGGCAGTTAAATTGATTAATTAATGTGCAGGGACTAAAACTGTAATTATTCAATAGTTGAGTAAGTGACAGTTGAGTGAGTGAGAGTGGTGAACGAAATTATATATGGAAACATATATATTTTTTATTTTGATAATGAGGATAAAAGGGTTTGAATTATTAAGATAAAGGCTTATCTTAATTTGAATTCAAAAAGGTTTATCTTTAAGGTTTATCTGATCACCATTTGGAGCCTATAAATAGGGAGGCTCACTCTAACCCTAAAGCCACGATTTTGAAGCTCTCTAAGAAGGTATTTTCGGCCAACAACTCCAAGCTAGGGTGTGACTACATTTGAGGCAAGAGGTTTCTGTTGCTTTGCTTCCAAGATTCACTAAAGGTTGGTTTTTCTTGATATTTCTTTTAGTTAATCTTTTTCTGGCCTTCTAGGAATTGTTATATGTTTAATTAGGAGAAAAACTTAGATCTAAATAGGTTGCATGTGAACTTAGGATTTTTAGTTCATAGTTGCAGAAAACCTTTCAGTCATAGGGTGTTACCCATTGGTTTGTAGCCTTAGATGAATTGTAACACTTAGGGTTTGGACCAAGGACATGCATGGACTTGCATGTCCATAAGGAAATGATCTTAGGGTAGTTTCTGATCCCAGGAAGGGTGTAGAAAGGAACCCTAGTCGATTGATGTACTGTTAAGCACTAATAACATTTCGGAATGTTACGAGCCGCGACGCGGACTGGCTATGTCAGCGGCGCGGACTCGGCTGAACCCTCGTAATTATGCAATGGTAGCCGCGGCGCGTAGGGCGAGAAGCCACGCCGCGGCGAGCGGCTGTTTGACCCTAATGTTCGGTTTTGACCCTGGTTTGGTGGTAAACGTTGGGTCTGACCTTTAGGCAAGTCTATAAGAGTTTGGTCAATGCTTAATATGTTGTGTATGTGGGATTTAGGTGTGAGGACGAACTAAGTGGGGATATTAGAGAATATCTACACGGTTTCGAATCAGGTGAGTATCCTCACCTTACTATATGATGTTGCATGTTAGGCATCTTGTATGTTATTTACAGTTATATGATTTGCTCTATATTTGTGGCTATTTGTTGTTGGGCTCAGTACTGATGCGTGTCCCCTCGTAGCTGTTGTATGGCGAGTTGGACTATTGCCTTGTCTCATAGCTGTTGTATGATGGGCTGGGCCATAACCGGGAACCCATAGCTGTTGTATGATAGGTAGAACATTCCCGTGTCCATAGCTGTTGTATGATGGACGCCCGTAGCTGTTGTATGGCGGGTAGGGTTGGGTCGTTCTCGTGGACGGGTTGTTTAATATGTGGGCATGTATGGTAATTTGTGGACTCACTAAGCTTTAAGCTTACCCGTTGATTTTATAACATTTCAGGTATCTCAAATGACAAAGGGAAGGGCAAGGCGTGACGGTAGCGCATCGCATTCCAGAGATTTATTTTGATGAACTATAATAGTATTTTCAAATGTTTCCGCTGTTGGTTTAAATAATATGTTGAACATTTTTACTTTTGGAATAAATATTTTATTAGAACCTTGGTAATAAATAAATCTTTAAATTTTTTTTGAAATTGGGGCGTTACAGATTTGTTGGAAAATTAGTTTTAATTAATTTCATAAAATGTGTTTTTCCCATTTTTGAACACAAATTACTGTCTCATAAAACAATTTAAAATAAATAAATTGTTATATGTTTGTGTTCTCCTCCATTATACCTTCGTTTTGATAGTGTACACGTCTAAAACGAATTTAAGATGAATGAGAAATTGTATCTCAAAAGTGAGGTAGTTGGAAGAAGTTGGAAAAATGAGTTAATGAGTTTTAACTAATCCACATTGGTGGGGGAATGAACGATAAGTGGGTTTATAAGTCTAAAGGCTTTCATGTTTTTTAAGACATAAAGCACAAAAGGCTCTTTCTTGTGCGCGCAGGGGGTGCAAATGCAAACCAGATTGGGTTGGGTTCATTGAACTTGTTTGCGAGCATGCGTTCTGCGGGTACGAATGCACCACCGGTCAACCAGAAAAGTTCAAAGACCTTTTTGCATTTATTTTCCTTTTTCAAAACTGTTAGTAACTGAAAATTTAATACAATTAAAACATATTTTTGGTTTTGATATGATATTAAACAGACTTTAATTTGTCAGTTACGGTTTGTGGATTTAACTTCGACAGTTACGGTTTGCTGTATATATACAACACTCAAGCAATTGTTGGAGACGCATGAAATGATTCTCTCTTCTTCTCAGCTTCTGCATACACTTCGTTCTCGTATTACAACCAATCTGGCCTAGTGACGGTTCAGGTGATCTTGAAGAATCGCTTTACGCTGTTGTATCTTGGGAAACAAAAACCAATACCGGACGAATTTGTTTTGAGGAAAAACACAGGCCTCAACACTGATTTCCTTTTTCCTTGTTCGTTGGCAATTTTCCGGTTTATATTTTCCTAACAGTTTTAAAACAAATTCGTTTGAGCCAAACGAACAGAAAAAAGAAAAACACTTTACGTTCTTCAAAACTGTCTTTGGGTTTTAAAACAAATTACTTTGTTACAAATAGTTTCTCAAAACTGTTCTCATCAACAGTTTTCTGGTTTTTCAGAACTTAATTTTCTGTTTAAACAATTATTTATAGTGTCGTAATTTGGTTTAGATTTTATAAATTCAGATTTTGTTTTCAAAAACTGTTTATCATATTATCCTTTTATTGAACTTACACTTTTGGGTTGTGTTTTATAGCATGACTGGAACCTCTGATACGCCTAAACAAACAAACCCTCTCGGGAGAACTCCAACAATTACCATGCCGGTCAATGATGCGGAGAAACCGGAAAAGTTTTCCGGTATGCACTTTAAGGTGGCAACGGTAATTAAAAAAAATCAACTAGTGATTTTCACTTAAAATAATAAAAACATAAAAGTGTTTTCTAATTGTTTTTTTTTTTTTTCCTAAGAAAACAATTTATACAGGTTAATCGACGAGGGATGTTCCTATACGACGCCGCAGTAACATGTTTGAGGGATATGAAAGTTGAAATGCACTCATGTCTGTTCAGTCTTCACTATCTCTGCTACAGAGGTTTATGCTGATGGGGGTTTAGAGTGGTGGCGCACGGCGGTTCTCTCTCTCTCTCTCTCTCTCTCTCGTCTGCTCATCATCGTACTCCCTCTATCCAGTGTACAGCGTGTACAAATGGAGACACAGTCGACAAGGCTTCGTTTGATGTTCGAAGATCGTTCGGTTCTTAGTGAAACACAACGAGCCGACGGTATGAACCAGAGTTGGCTTCTGATTGAACCAAACATACATCGGAAAATCTGCGACGTCTGCAATCACGTTCTTCACATTTTCAACCTTCGTGACTCGTGCCCTAATGGCATCCTCCTCTATGTAATCATCTCTCCCTCTCGACCACAATCTGTCGATGTTGATGCTGAAATGCACAAAACCTAATTTCACTCTAAATTACATATCAGCGAAGGTGTTACGTTTTCTCTAAAAGCTTATTCGTCTTAAAAATTAAACATACTCTTGTCGGTTTTATCTAAAAGGATAATAAACAATCAGATTGCCTTTCTTGATAAAGAGTATAATCCGTCATTTATGGTGTCAATAAGAATTCTGCTAGTGGTTCAGATTAGGGTTTATTTCTTCTTTTTTGAACAGCTATTGTTATCATCAAGCCACGCAGAGCTCTTTTGTTAACATCTATTTGCAATGGATTTTAATCTTTACCTCTTGCAGATGGATGGCTTTGTGTTACCACCATCTGAGTCAACTCGAATCTTGAAGGACAAGGAAATTCTGTGGTCAGCTTAATTTTTAACTTTGTACTACTTTACTTCAAGAAACATGTAACCGGCTCTTTAACAAGTGGACATATGTTTGTTACTTTAGTGTAAGAAGGAAAGGGATGGCTTTGACTGAAGCAATAGAGGGGACAGATGCAGGTAATCTGGTTGACTATTTGGAAGTCAACAGGAAAGAACCTGTCAATAATGGCATGCTACTTTTAGCAAATGAAGAGTTTGATAAGGAAACTGGAGGGTACCAAAGTGAATCTGAAGAAGAGATGTTGGAAGATGAATCTTCACCTGTAGAAACACTTTTCAAGAAAAGAAAATCATCCACAAAACTTCGGACCTCAAAGTAAGTCGTACAATCTTTCTTAGAATTTATGGTACAATAAGGGTCTGTTTGGTTGGATGGAATGGAATGATAAAGGAATGGAAAGGAATAAGCAAGGTAACTGAATGTGTCATTACATTACAAAATTCATCTAATTTATCATATTATTGCAATATTTGACAAATGTTCAAAGACTTTCATCAAATTAAGTCCAAATTTAATTACACGAGTTTGTTTTTATGAACCATAGGAAGAAGAAACACCGATCAATGATTGATGAAGTAGCAACAAAGGACAACAACACTATTAATGATGAATATTGTTCCATGAAAATCATTAGCAACAAGATTAAACCAAACAAGGAAAAAGAGAGTGTTGAAACAATCGTTGTGAAGAGTAAATCTCCTCTTAAGGCAAAGAGGTAATTGTGTATATATATATATATATATATATATATATATATATATATATGATTTTTCATGATTGTTACTTTTTTAAAGAAGGGTTCTTATTAAATTTGTTCTTGGACTCTCTCTTTGGGAATTATAGGAAGAAAAAGATTGAATCAAATGAATATATATATATATATATATATATATATATATATATATATATATATATATATATATATATATATATGATTTTTCATGATTGTTACTTTTTTTAAAGAAGGGTTCTTATTAAATTTGTTCTTGGACTCTCTCTTTGGGAATTATAGGAAGAAAAAGATTGAATCAAATGAGGAAGCTAACAAGGAAGATGATGAAATAAGTGACAAAAAGATTAAATCTCCTCCCAATGAGAAGAGGTAAAGTTATAATCTTGATGAAATGTATGTGTATATAAATTAACGGGAAATCTCCAATAAAGTCCCAATATTTTGGCTCAGTTTATGAAAAAGTCCCAAATTAATTTTTATTAACAAAAAAGTCCCAAATTAATTTTTATTACCAAAAAAGGACAGAAAACCGGCTAATGTTGGGACTTTTCTGTAAACTGTGCGGAAATATTAGGACTTTATTGAATATAAAACGTGTAGTTTCTGTCCTTTATGTTAATAAAAATTAATATGGGACTTTTTTGTTAATAAAAATTAATTTGGGACCTTTTTATAAACTGAGCCAAAATATTGAGACTTTAATGGAGATTTCCCTAAATTAAACTTCCATTTTTTCACTACACTTGGTTGCTTTTTTCATTATATGATAAATTGTCAATTTGTCATACACAAGACATATATACTCTTTTCATTATTATGGATAAATTATAATTTCATTTTTTCGAAAATAAATAAAAATATTATTTTCTTTATTACTTATTTGGGTTTTAATGAGCTTTTTTATGTTCAATTCTTTTTTGTTCTCTGTTGTAATTTTTGTAGGAGTGAAGCATCTACTTCACCTGATGAGGCTAAAAAGGTCTTTTTTTCATGCGTCTTTATCTTCATTCAGCTTATAAGATAACAAATAGCTATTGCCCAACTGGTTTTTAAATTTTTATGTACCAATACTACCTACATAAAATTAGATATAAATACAAATACAACATTTTTTATTTTTATTTTTGCATGAATCACTAGGGTCCCAGTAGAAGTTCTAGAAGAAAAAAGGCTAAAAGACAATGGAAGAAGGAACTTGCTAAAATTTCACAAAAAGTAAGCTCTTTTTTTATAAATATTTGTCAACACACTGCTTAAAAAACTCAATTTTTCATTATTTTTATAATTTCTTACAATCTTAAATTAAAGCCCGATGTACATCTGGAGCCTGAAGTTTTCAAAGCCGAAAACAAAGAGGCCAATGGCCACTTAAATGAACCTGTAAGTAATTTTTTTATTTAAAAATATGTGCTTTTTGTTCCCTAGATCTATTAATTAATATATAAATGTATATTTTCTCAATCTTTAGGTAAAACAAAATCACGTGAAAAAGAATATAATAGAAGAAGAAAAAAAAGATACTGAACTTGTTGCTTGTGTAGTCAAACCAGGTCATATTCGTTTTGAACCTCTTGATGAAGGTATACAATTTCTATATATAAATGTGTGTGTGTGTGTGTGTGTGTGATAACAGTGTAATGGTTTATTGAACAGATGAAGAAGCAAAACAGATTGAAGTACAAGATGTATGTTTCTTGAATGCTTTATTAGGTTTTGTATCTTTGAGGTGGTGTTGGAATTTTGAATTCCTGAGTTGTAATTCAGGTGGGTTTTGAGTGGAATGGAATCAGGAGCAAGAAAAAGGGTCAAAAATGGGGTATTGAAAAGTATTCAACTTCTCAAAAGGATGATTCTCAAAAAGCAAGAAAAGAAGTGTCTTCAATGGTGAATGTTGACTCACAAGTACATGTGGTTGACCTCATTGACTTTGAAAACCTCCCTCTATGCACCTCACCTAAGGTCTCTTTTCCTTTCCTTAAAGGAATGGAATTGTTCATTCCATTGTTTTCTCTGATGGAATGGAATGGAATGGATCATTCCTTCCATTTTGTTCATTGGTGTTTTGAATGAAATGAAAAGTTGTAATATAATTCATATTATTTATAATAATTTTGATCAAACAATCTTTTTTTTTTGTAATTTAATATTCTAAAACCAACTCTAAAATATTTACTTTATTATAATCTTATTTGGGTTTTAACGTTTTTTTATATAACTTTTCTCATGTTCAATTTTCTAGTTTTGTTAATAATTAAAACTTTGCTTTGTATTTACATACAATATACAAAATTCATTTCATACCTACTTACCAACCTAACATGATGACGGAATGTAATTACTGATTCCATTCCATTCCCGTGCAGGAAGGTGATGTGATAGCATACCGTCTTGTGGAATTATCATCTTCTTGGACCCCTGAGCTGTCTTCCTACCGGGTACGTTTTTTACCAGAAATTATATTTTTTTATGGTTAAAAAAATTAAAAATAAAATTCCATTACAGGTTGGAAAAATATCAGATTATGATGGGAATAACATCGTTTTAAAAGCAGTAGCAGAATATCCAATTGTTTTAGATAAGATGGATGAAGATGGCCCAGACAACAACTCTCTTTATAAAGAAGATGGAACTTTAGAGGTTACATATTTAAAATGCTTTCACTTTTTGCTCCATTTTTTATGTTTCCGAATTTGCCCTTGTGTGCAGATCAAATTTGCAGGTCTTGTTGATGTGCGTAGTGTCAAGCAAAGTAACTTGGATGCTGTGAAGGCAGTCAGCTATGGAGTTGGTCAAAGTCAAAGTCAAAGTTGTCGGGATGATGGATCAGATTTGATGCCTAGCAGCAATGGGAAGAAAGAAAATATCTCCAAAGACCCGAGTCCAGGTATATTGCGTAAATTCTCAATGCTTGAACAAACAAAAGACCAAAATACCCTTATTGTGTTTGGTTTGTGGATTTTGTTGGAATTTGATGGACTTGGATCCATGATTCTATTTTCATGTCTTGTTTGATTGTCAAAATTAAAATGGATGGGATTCAATTGCCATTCTTTTTTTATTAGAAGACCAAAATACCCTTATTTAAAATATTGAAATAAATCTAAATGAAAAGATAAGCTGTATATTATGTCTACCTTAAATAAAAAAATAAAATATTTTCTTGCAAGTAAAAAGTCAATATGATGGAAGGAATGTAATCTGTCAAAAAATTTAAATATGATGGAATTGGATTTGGTAGGAGATGGACCAGAAAGAATTCAATAATGAAAATTAATTACTTTTTATGTATAATTAACAAATTAAAAAATTTTCATCTAAAGTTATTTCAGTATATACATATATGATGTAATCTATACTGAGGGCATTTTGGTATTTTAAACAGAAAGGGTGAATATAAGAAAATTGATTTGTGTCTATTTTAAAGGAAACACAAGCTTATTGATATGATGTGATATTAATAAATAATTTATTTGGTTGTGGTAACAAACAAAGAAGCAACTAAAGAATGGAATGAAGTGATGGAGGCTTTAAATGCAAAGAAATCAGAATTATTGGAAGCAAATCAAGACAGAGACATGAACAAGGATGGTGGATGGAACAGATGGTCATATCGAGCCTTAAGAGGCAGTGCACTTGGTCCAACAATGGCTTTATTAAGATCAAACAACAACATATAAAATCATTATCATTGCAAAATCTGCTTTTATACTTACTCTTGTGTTTTCAGGATGTATTTTGTGTATCATTTTGCAGTTTGCAAGCCGGGTTTTGAGGATCAACCTTTTTTATATGCTTTCTGTCACGTATCAAATGACTCTTGGGATAATGATTTGATAGGGTAACAAACTTTTAAAATTGTTCATATTTAGTCACTGAAATTATTTTTTTGCATTAACTTTTTTAAATTGTTCACACTGATCACTGAACTTATTTTTGTGCTTGATTTACATATGAATTTTTTTAAATTGTTCACATTTAATCTTTTGTGTTTTTTTGTCAACTTGTATGACCATTGTGTTATTTGTCATATGTGTACAAAAAAATTAAGTTTAATGGTCATATGTATATGTATAAAAAAATATAAGTGACTAAATGTGAGTAATTTTAAAAAGTTCATGGGTAAATCAAGCACAAAAATAAGTCCAGTGGTCAAATGTGAACAAATTTAAGAGTTCGTTACCATGTCAAGTCATTATCCCAGGACTCTTTGTTCCTTTTATTAAAAAAAAAAAAAAAAAAAAACCACATATCGTGTTCGTATGCGTAGAAATGGACTTCATCGGGAATGAAGGTGTTAACATATGATGGGTTTTAATTAGGGATGAGCATGAGTCGGTTTTTGGTAAAACTGAATTTTTCGATTTTCAAACCCACATGGGCCGGTTTTGTTGGTTTTAATTAGGGATGAGCATGGGTCGGTTTGTGAGTTCCTGGTTTTGTGGGTTTTCGAGTTCAAACCCATTGAATTACAAGAAATACTAAAACAACATGGTGCCATTGCAAATAAGACCACAAATTGAATCACAAAATCTAATTCAATTACATAAATATATTGTAGATTTGCATTCAATAGACATTAGATTCTGTAGAATCACGTAATTCTAGACTTCTAGTTGAATCACATAAATACCATATTGATTTTCACTCAATAGAACTCACACATTCGATTCCCAGGTGGTTGTGGTCTGAAAACATGAAGAGACAAAGAGGGAGACCATGGTCTGTGAGAGTGTGAGACATTTACATTAGGCTATCTGGTGGCTGACTAGCTGGTGAGTTCTTCACTTCTGATTTTTGAACAAGGAAGTGATTAAGTGAAGTCCAACTCGGAATCGCCCAACTTCGAAGTCATGAAGTCGGAACTGACGAATCGCCCAACTGTGACCAACTCTCTCACTCTCTGAAGTCGTATTCGCAGACGCTTTTCACTCTTCCATCTTCGTCCCGTGTAGAATCGTAGTTGCAAGTGAGTCGCCAAGTCGGGGCTTTGGAAAACTGGAATATACAAACTAGGGCTTGAAAGGAGGATGCGCAAATTTATTCAAATGGTTTGTTGAGAGTGGGTTGGTTCGGTTTTATGGGTCGGCATGAATAGTAAAAAAACCGACCCAAACAGAAAAAGTCGGTTTTTGGTATGGGTTCGCTTTTATTCGGTTTTTCGGTTTCTGGGTCGATTTTTGCTCATCCTTAGTTTTAATGTTTCATTAGTTGTTACATTCTGCTTTCACCATGCAATACAAAGGATTTCACAACAACAAAATAAATCTAAGATTTAGATTTCACTGCAACTTAATAATATTGCTGCCGGATTTATGTAGACTTCGGGAGTGTTTGGGATTTTGCTTATTTATTACAATCTTTTTATTTATTTATAAGTTGTTTATTAGGTTATGTCGTATTAAACTGGAGTTTGAGAAAAAGTGTTTTTAGTAACTTTCGTGATATCAAAACGCAATCATATGATTATTTGTTTTTTTTATTTAAACATTTGATAAGTTTTGTTTACGGATGTAAAATGACCGGAAACAATTTTTTTTTCTTTGCATATTGTTTACTTATTGGCTATCATATATCACTTTCATTTTGTTATTTGTGATAAAAGTTATACACAAATTTAAACCAATAGTATTAAAAAAGTATTTTTTTTATGGAAATTTATATTAGTAACATTTTAAACCATCCGGAATGTAAATTAATAATGCAATTATATATATATACAATTGTTGCCTTAATAAACAGTATCACTTTAGTTTTATTACAATTTTTACCCCTGTAGTTTTATTTTATATAATTATAGTTTTAGTCCCTATAGTTTTAATTTTTATTAATTACAATTTTGGTCCCTATAGTTTTGTTTGCCAGTTTAACATTATTACAGTTTTGATCCCTGTAGTTTTAATTTGTTGACTTCCTTAACCGTAGCAATGCGCGGCTCCCTTCCGTTCGTTATTTATAAAATTGTCGTGAAACAATTTTTAGCAAGTTATTATATCAAATGATATTTAAACTATGTTTGATAGACTATGTGAAAAGTTATATGTTAGTTGAAAAGCTAGCTTAAACTAGCTGCTAAAAATGGTATTTGGTAAAAACTAGCTGGAAATTGAAATGCCATAAAAGATATTGTAGAAAAACGAGTTATTTATAATTATTAAGGCTATCTTATAAATTATACTTTTATGACGTGCCAAACATGACAACTTTAAAAAAACTCAAAAAACAAACTAGTTTATCAACTAGCTATGACGTGAAAATGTAGCTCTTAGTAGATGATGTTTATTAAAGTTCTGAATCATGATAAGCATTATGCTATTTTATAACGACTTTTGATAAATAAATAAATAGTTTTGTAAACCGATGTATTTGTTGTTGAATAATTTATATTTTCTTAAAAAAAATAATTTAAGGAACCACGGTTAAATAATTTATATTTTTTCAATAAATATTATTTTCAACAAATTTGCAACACAGGGTATACGCATTTATATTAATAAAATGTATATTTGAAAGAATTAAAAAAAATCTCCATTTGAAAAGCTTCTCTAAGTAGTTTTTTTATAAAACTAACTTATAAACTATTGTTTGATTGTTAAACATGCAAACCTAAATTTTTTTTAAAAATAAACTAGTTGTGACGTGTCTAACATAGTCATATTATAAAAACATAATGTCAAAATCAAGATTTTATATAAAATTAGTGATTTTTTTGCAATTACCTTGATTTAACATTCACTTCAAAATTGGTCAATTTTGAAACTGAAAATAAAATTAGATCATAAAATAAACCAAACCAAACAAAACCAAAAACTATACTCCACAACCACAAGTCAAATTCAGTTTGAATTTCAACTTATTGGACTTAAACACATTGGACGTTTGGACCTTTCAAGTTTAATCAAGTTCCTTTCGAGAATTTGACCATATATTACTATGGCCCAAACATCAAGCCCACATATCTTGACCCACATATGAACTGAAAATCCGAGTCCATAGTTGTCTCTTCTCTCTCTCTCGTTCGCCGTCTGCTTCACGGCCGACCAGGTATCTCACATTTCTTTCAGTGCGTCTGTGTTGAGTGTGTGCATTTGTATCTAGAAGATACAAATCGATCCTGTAAATCCCACATTCCGATTCAATTCATCTTCAACACTTCACCATTAGAGCATAATCCGTCTCCGAGTTTATATTCATGCTCGGAGTTTACTCAATCTGATGATATGTATATCTTGAGTTCCCCAGTTGGATATGTATAGAGCTCTTGGTACACATCGGCTCAAATACCGTTCCCTCATATCAAACTACGTCAAAACCGGTCTCATTGACAAAGCCCTCCAAGTGTTCGACGAAATGTCTCAATCCGATTGCCGAGTTTTCAGCATCGACTACAACCGCATCATCGGCGTTTTGGTCTGCCATTCACGTTTCGAACTAGTGGAATTGTACTACGACGCCATGATTCCAAAAGGGTATTCCTTAAACTCATTCACATACTCAAGGTTTATCTGTGGTTTATGTAAAGTTAAAGACCTTAAATTGATCGATAAACTTCTACAAGACATGAATAGAATAGGAGCTGTCCCTGATATGTGGGCATACAACATGTATCTAAACGTCCTCTGTTCTGAAAGTTCAATAGACATGGCTCTAAAAGTACTAACAAACATGGTCCAAAAAGGTAAACAACCGGATGTTGTTAGTTACACCACAGTTATAAGCGGTCTAATGAGGGCTAAAAAAACCTATCAAGCTATCGAAATGTGGCAAGAAATGATCAAAAAAGGTCTAAAACCAGATTCTAATGCTTGTAGGACACTTGTATTAGGATTATGTAACGTTGGAAAAGTCGATTTAGCTTATGAATTGACTGTAGATTTCATGAAACTTGATTTCACTACACAAGTCTTCAATATTCTTATTCATGGATTCTGTAAAGCTAACCGCCTTGATAAATCCGAGGCGATTATGTCCTTCATGAGGAAAAACGGGTGTCCACCTGATTTAGCAACATATAATATCTTTTTAAATTATTATTGTGACGGATTGAAGTTAGAAAAAGCCGAAAAGCTTTTAAAGATAATGGAACAAAAGGGTATGAAGCTCGATAGCTATAGTTACAACCAAATCATCAAAGGTTTTTGCAAAGTGAACCGTATCAGAAAAGCGTATAAATTTATGGTGAAAAAGATGGAAGTAAAAGGGTTAGTAGATGTTGTATCTTATAACACAATCATTAGAGCTCTTTGTAAAGAGCCCAACACTATGAAGGCGTACGAGTTATTTAAAGAAATGGGTATTCAAGGTATTCTACCGAATGTTGTTACTTTTACAATTTTAATAAATTCGTTTCTTAAAGAAAGTAATTCGAATATGGGTAAGAAGCTTCTTGATAAAATGACGGAAATGGGCTTGGTGGCGGATCGTGTATTGTACACAACTATTATTAATCATATGTGTAAAATGGGTAGAATTTCAACGGGGTATGAGATTTTTTGTGATATGAAGGAAAAAGGGGTTGAATATGATGTTGTTTGTTATAACGCGATTATTAGTGGATTTTGTAAGGGTTTTAGGGTAAATGAAGCGATGGATTTGTTTGAAAAGATGAAAGATGAAGGTTTGTGTCCAAATGAAGTGACATTTAGATTGATTATTAGAGGACTTGTACATGAAAAGAAGTTTTTATTGGGTTGTAATGTGTGGGATGAAATGATGAATAAGGGTTTTACTCTTGATAAAGATCTTGCATTGATTCTTGTTAAAGAAATGGATGTGGTATGAGTGTTTTTAAAAACCAAAAAGGTTTGTGCTTTATGATACCTTTGTGAATTTATATGTCAATAATGTATTTTAATTTGTATGCTAATTTATTTTACATGAAATAGAGAGTGAATTCATGCCACTTTGAAGTCAGGCTTGTTGCTGTGATTATGTTTTTAGTGGACTTCAAGCTGCTGAACAAGGTAATGATGGAATTTCTTGTAATGATTTATTGTTTTACATGAATATGATTGTTGATAATTTGAATAATAAATAATAATCACATAATTTACTTTGATAAACATTTAAATAGTTTAGACACTAAAAAGCATGAATTACAGAGAAAATATTACGTTAATTGGTATTATCTTCGTCTCCAAATCGGCTCCAGATTAATATGTTCTTAAACGAACTAATGATGTAATTGTATTTGTGTAATTTATCAATTACTAGTACTATGTCAAAATTGGTTGCGTTTATGTATTTATCTTTCTATTAGTTACGATTTCAATGTTTTGAAAATTGAAATATGTTTATCTTTTATTATTTTATTTCTAAAATCTATTTTATAAATACAGTCTATAACAAATTTATTAATATATTCATATGATATTATATCAATATAATATAAAAATAGTTATATAATATTAAATTAATGTACTAATTAAATATTAAATAAAAATAATCATCAAATTGATAAATAATAGTTTGTATATTTTATTAAACTATGCCCCCATATATGTACATATATGTGGTCTTGCAAAACATAACAACATACTTTAGATTTCAATATTTCAAAAATATAATTTCACATAAAACCGAAGAAAAAAAGTAGGTTGCCTAAAGTGGGAACCGACCAAAAATACTAAAATAGGTTGCTATATTTTGCAAATTGCATTTAACACAATTCAGTTATTAAATGTCTGCCTGATTGTCATTTTGAATTTGAACATGAATTTGAATATCATGTTTTGCAGTAGATTTTGATTTTGATTAACTAAAATATCTTATAAGTTCTAACTACTTTCAAATTACATCAGGTGCCTGTTTAGCAACCATGGTTTTTCCAAAAATGGTCTTGTTGATGAGGAGGGCATTTACGTCTTTTGCACATACGAGAGGCCGAGAGACCTTGTTCCACCATTGACATCACTCTCAATTCTAGTCCCGTGCATGCCAAACACAGTACAAGGCTGTCTGTGTTCTGTTTTGTTCAGTCAAGTCATGTCATGTCATGTCATGTCATGTGTAATAATAAAAAAGGGCCCTGAAGGAACAATAAAATGTTAATATGGTGACAAACAAAGTTCCATTTTTCAAGAACATGTTTCCAACATTTTGGGAAACAAAAGATGTGAGTCCGAAAATTATTTGGATGGGGTCGCGGTTGGCAACATTTTAATATCTAAAGAATGCCTGATGTAAATCTGTACCCACATGGTTCTAAAATGTACAATTGTAATTGTATTTTTTTGTTTAAAAGAGAACTTGATGATGTCATTTGTTTGTATAATCGTTTGGCACCTTTTTCTTGCACAAAAATGCTAGATTTGTGCGTCCATAATGTTTGACACGTGTTATTCGTTTTCCATGAGTACTGTACCACATGATATGTTTGTAACTTGTAGTTTTGCTTGACCACACTATGCGGTATAGTTTATGGTGTTTAACTATAAAAATGTGGTTCAAACTGCATTGCACAACATACTAAAAACAATGTACTTTAATCATTGAAGAATGATGAAATTACAAGACAAAATGGATGAATAAAGACAAATGAATGTTGTCATATTGGAGTATTCTAATCATATAAAACAACTCATATCTCCTATTATGGCGATTCAAACTGGAAAGAAGACAGAATTATCTACAACTTTCATGTTTTACGTTTTCAAAATTCAAAATGGTTTCATGTTTTATGTTTTCGGAAATTTAGTCGTAATAAATGTGCAAATAGGAAGTGGTGTTCTGATGACTGAAAATCCGAATTTAGTGAAATGCTTTTGTCATTGCATATTGGACCCTTAAGATGGTGCCCGACCAATCCCATACGAGAAATTGCATTGGCCCAACAACCAAAATGTCATGATATTTTGGATAAATTTTACAAATGTTAATAATGTTTAAGAATTATATACGTTGTTTGAAACAGATTAACTTTTTCTTTCTTCGGTAGATTTTGATATAACTAATACTTTATTTATCCAGTGACAACTTTCGGCTCTTTACCCTTTAACATATAACAAAAAAGCTTGTACCATTTTAGATTTCTTAATCAAACTTATATAAAACGTTTAGTTCATGACTTACGGTAAATAAAAAAAGATAGATACAATTTTATGGACACTTGGAAAACGGATGCAAAAGAAAATAAAAATGGTAGAGGTCTAGATACTTGCTCTCGATCTCTCGTTTGTACAAATGACATAAATACCCTCATCCTCACCATTAAAAATATCCAGACATGTTCCATGTAACAAACGCAACCATTAATAACACAAAAACCACAATAAATTCATGACCAAATCAATTGAAAGTCATTTACAAAGAAACTCTCCATATCTTCTGTACAGTAAATTTAACAAAAAAAGAATGTCATAAAAACCTACCATTTTGAGTATATAGAGAAAAACCAAACCGACAAAAAGGACAAAAACGCCCTCAGATAAGAGGTTCCGCGAGCTCCATTTCATTCGAACCAATTTCACGCATGACAGGCTGGCGGACACGCGGTCCCACAGGGTCCAACCCAAGCCATTCCCAAGGCCAGCATACGTATCTCGGCCTATTTTTATTTCCCGAGTTTTTTCGCGTATCGAGTTCTTCGAGTTGACTAGTCAACTCTTCAATCCTCTCTCTTAAACGAGACGCGCGTGTGTCCGCTAATCTCAATGATGACTCAGCTGCATCTCTTGCTGACATGGCAGCAGCCGCCGTTTCCTCTTTGAATTTTAATTTTTTTTCCGATTCCAATACAACTTGCTTCGCTTCTTCTAGTTCGTGTCTTATAGTCGATAACTTCACACACAAAAGGGTAAAATGGTCATTTTTATCATTCAATAAAGTTCTTTCAGATGCCTAATCAAACAACATGTTTTCATTCAGAGACAGATTCATTCAAAGCCTCTTAATGATTCAGATCTGAATGATTCCCTAAATTACAATTTTGGTCCCTGTGATTTACACCAAATTACAAATTTGGTCCTAGTTTTGAAAATCTTGCACCGATGGTCCCTATGGTTTCCAAACCTTTCACTTTTGGTCCCTGTGGTTTCTAAATCTTTCACTTTTGGTCCCTTCCTCTGTTATTGTTTGTGTAAACCATAGGGACCAAAATTGAAAGATTTGTAAACCATAGGGACCAAAATTGAAAGATTTGTAAACCATTGGGACCAAAAGTGAAATATTTGAAAACCACAGGGAGGAGCACCGATGCAAGATTTTTAAAACTAGGACCAAAACTGTAATTTGGTGTAAACCATAGGGACCAAAACTGTAATTTACTCTAAATAAAAATAAAGAAATATAATTATAACCATACCTGTGCCACGTAATCTTGTTCAACACTTTTTCCTGCTTCAGCTTCCTGCTGTGCTGCCATTTTCCATCTAGTAATTTCCTCTTCAGCTGCAGCAATATCCATCATAAGCCCTTCAACCTAAAATAAAAATAAAAAAAAAAAAAAAAAAGTCAACTTTGACCACAAGTTTTAAAAACTTTCCAATTATAGCAATATACTTACATTTTCATTTGCAATTCTCTCTTTTTCTTCAAGCTCTTCAACCTCTTGTTTCCTTTTCAAAAGCTCCTTACTTTGAGCCTCAACATGTTCCTTAAGTAAAATTGACTCTGCCCTTAATTACAAATAAAACACACCAAATTTAGCTACAATAAAATATTATAAAAAGAAAATACTAAATACCTTAATTCATCAACAGTATGCTGGAGTTCAATTATCTCAACTTGAGATTGTTTTATAATGTTCTCAAGCGCACCAGCCTGCGTATAAAAAAAACAAATTTTTAAATTTTTTTTTTCTGTAAAAGTGTAAAATTAATGATAAAGACGCGTACCAAGTTATATATTTCATCATCTTCTGTAACGGGTTCATCGCGGGTATGATTACTAAACTTGTAATCAATACCGGATTCTCTTAATCCATTTTCTGCAACTTTAAACAACTCATTGGTTTTTGAAGAAAGATCGGATGGCATTCTTTTTGATAAAGCACTCTTGAGTAAAGACCCGATATGTTCTTTCTCTTTTACTAATTGAGTAACTGTTTCGTTTAAACTTTTCACTTCTCGGGTTCTTTCAGCCACCAAATTCTTTGTTTTTTCTTGAAGAATTGAAGTTAATTCGGTTATGGAGTCCAATCCAGCTAACGAGGCTCGCATGTTTTCCTCTATGTCTGTTTCTTGTGGAAGAAACAAAGAATCTGATAAATCTGACTGTTCTTTGTTGTTAGTATCTGTATCGATTATCTTGATGACACTGCAAATCTGGTCATGTATTTTTGAAACATGATTTAGTTGATTGACCAGTAATGGCCTTTGTGAATCCATTCGTGACTCCATGATCTTCAATTTATTGTCATATTCACTTACTAGATCTTGTTTATGATTCAACTCTCTTTCCAATTCTGTTACCATTACATCTTTTTCCTCCATTGATGTCTTTAAACCTTCAAGAACAGAATCTCTCTTTGATACTTCATCTCTAAGCTTATTGATTGTAGCTTCAAGCTCTGATACTTCAATGGCGATTTCGTAATTCCTGTGCTCCATTTGCTCTCTAGCTTCATTCCTGGACTTGGTTGTTGATTCAATCTGGCTAATAAGTTCTTCAACGATCTCGTTGGTTCTTTTGATCACTCCATAAGCAACAGCAGGTAAACCAGTGTACTTTTGTGACCGTGGTAATCCACCAGAAGTGAAGTTTTTGAAGTTGTTCACCTTACCTGAGATTTTATCGATTCCTGTTACTAACATCTGGGCCGCTGTTTGAATCTCAGACCTCGATGAATCCTTGATCTTCACTGATTCTTCTAATTGCTTCACGAAATCGCTTTTCTGCTTCAACAACTCGTCTTTTTCGTTAATGACTTTAGCCAACTCTGCTGATAACTCGTCTTTTTGCTTGACAATTTCAGCCAACTCTGTCGATAACTTTTCATTAGATCTAAGAGACTCGTCTCTCTGGCGCGAAGTCTCGTCGCGCTTTTTGATCGCTTCGTGTGCGAGAACTTTCAATCGATTAAACGAAACTTGTAGTTCCGATTTTGATTTCTCCACTGCCTCACGAGCTTGTCGTTCACGATCGAGCTCTGCTACCACCTCTCGGAATCGCTCAATTGACACATTCTCTGTCGTCGATGAAGTTCCGATAACAATCGGCACCGCAAGGTTATCTTCTTCTTCGACATCACTCAACATGGCATCATTATCTTCTCCATCAGCCATAGTTGGCAAAAATAAGAACAGCTAAACCGAAAATCAACTAAAATTACCGATCAATCACAAAACCTTCAGTTGATCAAATTCCGCGATCGTCGGCAAAATTACGAACGACCAAATCAAAATCAACTCAAATAACCGACCGATCACAAGAACTTCAATCAATCAATGATTGTTACTGTTCTAATCGAACTACAACCGAATTCATCTGAAAAAAAAGTGTGAATCCAATTGAAAAGGTAGAACTCGGGGCGATAATTGTAAGGGTTTAAGCAAAATACTAGAAATGGAGGATTTTGGAGTACCTTTGGGAAATCCGAACTCCCAAGAAAGGTCACAGAATTGAAGAACAAAGGTTTTGGAGTTACCTACCAACCTTTGGCAGTATCTTCCTTTTGGGGGCTTCCATTGGCGGAGCAGCGTCTCACACCCGGCAACGACCGGGTCGTGTAACGAGATAAAACGGGCCGGGTTTGTAACTTTTGAATAAAAAACATTTTATAAATAGATAATATGCAAAACATGATTATAAATAAATTTAAAGAAAAAGACAAATAAGAGTAATTTTTTAAAATGTTTATCATGAATTCATGATTTAATTAAAAATTAAGATATGATGAAAATAACTATGATTTTGCAGGTGAAATTTTTTGAAAATCTATGGCTTTTGCGAAAATCTTATTTCCATACAAAACGGTATCTTTTTGGTAAAAAGCTACTGAGAAAATCTCATTTGGGCTACGAAATTCTCGATCCATGAATCTAGATTTTAGGCATGGAATTTTTTCCCTACTTAAGGTAAACTTTTCATATTTTTATACTTTTTTATACTATATTTTCACAACAAATTTTCTCTCAAGCAAATCGCAAGAAATTATCTCTAAACAAATTGACACAAAACGATGATAATCTTTCCTTAGGCAGTAGATAGTTCTATCTTTCTGACGTTTTGTTTTTATTTAATACATTTTCAGATGATGGAGATTTTTGCAAGTACACATCTATGAAAATATAGAATTTTGCAGGCGATTACATGGGAAAATCTCAGAAGTAGAGAAAATCTAAGATTTTTGTAGGCTGCAAAAATATCCGAATTGAGAGAAAGTATCATATTTCACATTAATTACCAGCGAAAATCTAATAAGTTGGAGAAAAACTCAAATTTTTGTAGGTACCAGCCTGTGAAAATCTAAAAAAATATACGTTTTTCGAATTATTTTTAAGGTTGTATTAGCAGTTGGTATTTTAATGCAGCATAAACGATTTTTTGGTGAAAGTTTGAATTCCAAAGCCCATGTGGATAATATTAGACAGACCATAGACTGATTAATTGGTTAAGACTCGAGTTATTTCGATCCACGACCTTCAGATTTTGGGACGATGTACCTAAGACCAAGGGGTACACATTGTTTGTTCATGGGATGATGTTGCATAAGGTGCAATCGGACGCTGATTTAATCATGCAAGAGCTACGATTCTTGTTTGATGAACAATTTGTGTATTTCGGTCGTGAGGAATTTTGTTTTATAATTGAATTCAAGCTCAGTGGTTGGCATCTGTATGTAAATAAGGAGATGAAATCCATCAATTCCTCATGCTGGTGATGTTGCTTCCCGAAGCAAACAAGTACGTCATTGACAGTGATCTATATGCAAAATCTTATCTTTAGCAAGGCGATTTTAAACACATCGGACGATGGACGTTGTGATGGTGTATTTACTGTATATTTTATGTGATGACTTCTTAGGAAATGCGAAACTTTATAAAGTTACAACCGAATGACTTAAACTGGCGGTGACATTGACTTATAGAGCATTTATGAATTTTATGGTTCATGTGTTTATTGAATTTCTTATTTATAAAGTATCACTTAATTAATTGTCTGAGATATATGCATGAGGGATTTCCTTGTGGAAGTGGATTTACAGGGAAATGCATAAAATTTTTACGTAACTACGTCAATACGAAAATCTCGCAAATCTGTGCTCACACTTAAGTACAATGTCTTTGGTTGTATTTTCTCATTCAAGATATTATTTAAACATTAGAATTTTGTTATTAATATTATGCATTCACAAATTATATATATATATATATATATATATATATATATATATATATATATATATATATATATATATATATATATATATATATATATATATATATATATATATATATATATATAACTAATTTATTTATTAATTTGGTTAAATATGGGTTTGAGAAATGTTTCCTAGATGTCAATAAGGCTTTACTAAATAGCTAAGAGGTTTTATGATACCGCGTACGCGAGGATGAATGTCCATTAAGTGGATGGAGTGGAAAAAAGTACATGCAATACACAGAAATTCCACGAATCCCTTATATATATATATATATATATATATATATATATATATATATATATATATATATATATATATATATATATATATATATATATATATATATATATATATATATATATATATATATATATATATATATATATATATATATATATATAGAGTAAGGTTCTTTTGAGAACTCAAAAAATTCTGAGATCTCGAGAACTCAATATAGACCGCAAGATCAAAAAATTGAAAGGCTATGATTAATAATGGCAGTTTTGTAATTAGTATCAAATCTAATGATACAATTGACTTTTTAAATTAGCCTTCAGGGACATAATAGGAATAACAAAAAAATTTGAAATTGGAAATTCCAATTATCACGCAAACGCCTCCCTTCTCTCCGATGGAAATCTGTCAAACCCTAGCCAATATTTCGACCCCACCACCACCATTGCAGATTCTTCAGTCCTTTCTCGCTTTCATTGACTTATCTTGGAAACTGAAAGCAAACATGCGATTTTCAGAAGCATACAAAGGGTTCAAGGTGATTCCTCGCCGCCGTCGCCCCCCACTGAGGCCTCCTGTATCACCGACGGCTAGCTCCTCTTCGTCTCCTTCACATTCGCAAGGTAATCCGGTGTTTCCTGACTTCCGATCCCCTCTCTCTATCCTCGTCGTTTCCCTTCAACATCGATATCTCCCTTCGTCTTCGATTAATCAGCACAGGCACTCTCTCTCATCATCTTCCCCACCATTTTCTCAATCCAGAAGGCTGTCGGGGTATGGGATTTGATGCAGGGCCATGATATCCGATGAACCCATAGATCAATTAGGCTAATTTCTGATGAAAGACTCATCAGTCAAGCGGAGCATCCGATGAATTGACCGACTGAAGATTGGCCTTGAGGATCAAAATGTCCAGGAGGTACTCGGTACTTTCTTACTCTTCAATTTTCGATTGTGTTTGTGGTGAATTAGGTTAACCATAATCGGGTCAATTTACATCCATCTACTTTGCGTTCTTTCCATATTGATATTGCATCTTCTTCCATTTTAGGTCGGTTAAATATTCAACTTTTGGTTTGGCTTTCAATCATATCATATCAAACATACATATTTTCTAGTTGGTGTTGATTCCCCGATTCGGTCCTCGGTTCAGTCCTTAACGAGACAAAAGAAGTTTATGACCAAGGACTTAAACGAAGCTTATTTGGGATGCTCGTCTTCGAGTAGAACACAACCGCTACCTCTAGTCGAAGGACGACGACTGCCCCCGTCTTTACCCCATAATGATATGCAGGAAATAAAGTAGCAGATTAGTAAATTGGAAAAGACAATTGCATTTTTAACAAAAGGAGCTAAACGACATTCTCAAGGACTACTTTCGAAATTACATGTGATCGGTGATTTTCCATCGTATAGCAGTCAACCTCTTAACGAGGTCATGTCATTTAATTTATGATCTACACCGCCCGACCAAAAACACGTATTATAAACGAGACTTTTATATATATATATATATATATATATATATATATATATATATATATATATATATATATATATATATATATATATATATATATATATATATATATATATATATAGGTAAGATAAAATGAGAAGGGTGAAAATGTTGAGAATTTGAGAATAAATCTCAGCCTTTTATTTTTCAAGATCTATGGTTGTTTTTAAATAAGAAAATATTTTAGCTTTTCAATTTTATAATAACATATATTCTATTTAAATCTCAGTAACGGTACATCGAGAATTTACTTATTGCTTCCTTTAATTTAGCTCATCTCATTTAATGTTTCTGCCAAAATATACGAACTAATCCCCTAAAAAATCTCTCTCTCTTATCAATTTAAAGATGCCTAAAACCTGCATCTTCTTAAACCACCGTCCATCGTCGCCCTTTTGAACCAAACCCTACAACCATCACATACACTAGTTTTGCCATCGTCTTCCTCACAACAGATCACCACGATCCTTACTGTATTCATGCTCTAAAGAACCACCATCATCTGGTTCTAATTATTTGTAGTCGATGAAGAGTCAATACAAGTAAAAGTACAAGATACGAAATCAGAAAGATGGAATATGAAAGAACATGGTCACGTAGTTCGCTCATAAAGTCGCAATCTGTGATCCCATCTCATTCGACCCCAATCGAGGTACGAAATCGTTCCACTCGTAAGTGGGATCGAATTAAATGTACGATATCTAATTAAATTGAACAACCTTGTGGTTCGAATTCTGGTTCTCGTATTATTCATTCTTATTATTCAAAATCGTGAATTGGAGTACAAATTACAAAGCGGGATCTATCAAAATTGCTAATTGGGGCCGTAATTAAAAACTATGATCAATTCATTCATAGTTAATCGGCCCTATGTGCTAAAATATTGAAATATTATTCAATATTCTTGTTTTCTGTTTATCCCTGTTTTGTTTTTTTACCCCGTTTGTTATGTGTTTTACACTGTAATTTTAGTATGATATGAAATTGACATTCATTTATTGTTATTGTCTATCGAAAAAAATATTAGCATTCCCAAATATTGTTATAGTTGTAATCATCTATGATTATAACTATAATCATCTATGATTATAAATATAATTGCATAAAATGATTAAACCATCAGTTATAATCATCTGTGAACACCATTTAATCATTTAATCAATCGTGATTAAGTCATCAATGGTTAATGATTAAACCTGCTACCAACTTCACATGGTAGTATTAATCATCATTGATTACTATATTAATCATAACTATATTATTCATAATTATTCCATTATTTATACTCGTTAATCACCGACTACCAATTGCTTCATCAACTTGATGAAACAGGTTTCAAGAATGAATCCCCAGCCCAAGACCTCTAGCTAGAAAAGCTTCGTTCCAAGTACTTGAACAAAATTGTTAAACATCAGCACAACACCTGTAAAGACAAGATACTTGAGAAGGTTTCAGAATTCCAGAAGCGACCCGCAAAATTGCGCAAAAAAATCCTCAGTGCTGCAGCCAAATCCATTCACCAACGATTGCTTCAGTTTAACTGATTTCTTTTATGAAAACACAAACTTTAAACACCTGATGCTTTTTGTTTATTTAATATCTTTATAGATTTGCTTTTTTGGACATATCGATGTTTATATAAATATATATTTAGTTAAAATTAAGTTTGGTTGCTTGATTATTTAGTTTGTGTCATCTTTTGTACTGATTTATGATTTTAGAACCATAGACTACTGACATATGTAACTATGTGTTAATCATTAATGATTAACATCAATGAATAATGCTGAATAAGACTGATTATCACACCATCACAAAATTTAATCATTGATGAATTATACATGGAACCACACTTGTTAACCGTTAATTATTGATGAATAAGACTGTTTACATTAATCACCGACTACCAATTGCTTCATCAATGATTATCAAATTTTTTTCACTAGATGATGACGAATTTGACAGCTGCTATTTCGAGATTATCCTTGATTTGTGGAATAAGATCACTATAAATATGGCAATATCTTGATCATATCCCATGATTATAGGTAGCATTTATTAATTTATTTCTGTTTATTGTTAATATAATTATATATTTACTAATATACCCTTATGATTTCATTGGTCCATATTCATTCTCACTTTCTCAACATTTTTATCCTTCTCATTTTAACCTCTCCATATATATATATATATATATATATATATATATATATATATATATATATATATATATATATATATATATATATATATATATATATATATATATATATATATATATATATATATAAACTGGCAATATGGGTCACGACACGAAAGACACGACACGAAAACGACACGAGTTTTCCGTGTATGGGTTTTAGCAATTCGTGTTTCATGTCTATTCGTGTCTGACACGTATTTTAAATTCGTGTTTCGTGTCTTATACGTGTCAAACACGAATTTACCTATTTTGACACGTATAAGACACGAATTAAATTCGTGTTACACGTGACACGAATAGACATGTATATACACGAATTAAATTCAGTTTTCCTTGAAGTTCATGGATTAGTTTAACGTTTACTGATATACGAGGGACCAATTTAGAAAACATCATAGATTTTGTAAATAAACCTAATTCCTAAAATCATCGTATCCTCAAAAAACGTGTTTATTCGTGTCGTGTCGCGTGTTACACGCATTAAATCTGTGTCGTGTACGTGTTTGATATCCAAGCCACGTTTTACAATTCGTGTCGTGTATGTGTTTTACAAATTCGTGTCGTGTAAATTCGTGTCTGACACGAATACACGATACGTAGACACGGATTGCCAGGTCTAATATATATATATATATATATATATATATATATATATATATATATATATATATATATATATATATATATATATATATATATATATATATATATATATATATATATATATATATATATATATATATATATCCGGTTCCGGTGAGGACTCTTTTTTTGGTTAGGACTCGCGAGGACACCTTAAAAAATTGAAAAAAAATAAAAAAAAATACAAATTATAAAATCGAGAATAGTACTATCTCATTATCAAAAAAAATTTGAAAAAAAATTTTGCATCATTGCAAAACATAATGATGCAATTTTTCTGTTTTTATTTTGGATCATTATTTCATTATAAAAAAATAATGATCCAAAAAGGTTTTTTTTGAATCTTTTTTTTCTCCGATATAGTACTATGATTCATTTTATTATTTATATATTTTTTAATTTTTTTTCAATTTTTTAAGGTGTCCTTGCAAGTCCTCACTTTAAGAAGAGTCCTCACCCGATCCTGTATATATATATATATATATATATATATATATATATATATATATATATATATATATATATATATATATATATATATATATATATATATATATATATATATATAAATACTAACTTTTCCTATCATTTAATTTATTGTTATGGTAAATAAAAGTTTCTATCATATATAATAATATTAATAAATAATATTAATATAATATTAAACGAAACTGATACATATTATACACTAAATTGTTTAGAGTATTTACAAATAGGCAAATACAGTCATCAAAAACACACATGAATGAGGTGAATAAAAGTCTTATGTATTTCTAATATTATTAATTAATATATTTTACGGAATTAATATATTTTTTTACAAAGTATGAATAAAGCACCTATATTTGTTACTAAAAGAGGGGAAGGAGGGTTTTTATCACCCCTGGGAAAACGAATCATGTTGGACGTCTGAGAAGAAAAGTGAGTCCATCCCAGTTTGTGTAATCACCTTACATCTAGGTTACCTAATTGTAACATCTACATTTAGGGATTAGTAGTTTTGGATCTTTTGGTGGGAAAAATATTTTTTTGGAAAATAAATTAAATAAAATTCAAATAAATAGACTAAAACTTGGAAATAAATAAAAAGGCTTATATTAAAAGAATAAAGTCAAGTAGATGCTTAAAAGACTAGATGAATTGGATAAAAAGCAACCTCGTAAGAAAAAGGACTAAAATGTTAAAAGTTGAGAAACTTGTAAAACCAAGTTTGGACTAGATTTGGAAATCTAAAATTATAAAATCAATATTATAAAGTATAAAGATAAGCTCATGAATTGGAACTAGAATTTGAGACCATTTAGAGAAATTTTAGGATGAGGGACTAAAGTTATCACATTCTTGAAACTTAGAATTCGCGGGGAAATAGACAATTTACGGACTAATAATGTTAGATTAATTAAATAAAGATTGATGATGAGTTTTCTATGTTAGGAATGGGTATTGACATCTCTTTAAGACAAATATGAAAATAATGACTAAAAGTGTCAATTTTATCAAAGTGTTAGGGGGATATCGCAAATCCGAAAATGTTCATCAATTAGAAAATTAATTGAAGTTTTAAACTAGTTTTTATTGGTTGAATGTGATAGGTTTTCTATACCCCTAGAAAGATCAAACATGGCAGCTGAAACATATACAAATTTCTAAGGCTAGTAAAATTATTAAAAACCTACAAGGAAGTTACTTAATGATAATTTACAACTACAAGAGGGTTTAAGAATACCAAACTTTAGCAAAACCGATTTGCTTGATGAATACTCTTGAAGATCAAATCTAAAGCCAAGGAAGGTAGTACCCAAATTAGAGTACCTCTAATGGTTTACACATAAAAGTCCAAACAATTAAGTTAATTAGATATTTAAGAAAAGCTTGCTATAAAACACTAGAGAGGGATTATAGATTGAGAAAGAAGAAGAAAATTCTAGAATGGGGAGCTCTGAAATTGGCACAGACTTATGATGCTCAGGGAGGGGTATTTATAGTTTGCAAGGATGCTTAGAAATAAACCTTATTTGAATTCAAACTGGATAAATGATAATTGGTTAATTAATCCATCTTATCTTTAAATTCAAATCCCTACCTCTTTATCCATCCATGGTGGATGGATTTAGAAGGATTATCCTTCTAAATTTTGTCCCATATCTTATCCTTAACATTATCCGTTGCTCAACTTTTGAACAATTAATATTTAGTCCCTACACTTTTAATTAATCTCAAATTAATTTAAATTAATTCTAATTAATTATAATTAATTCCAAACTAGTTTCTAATTAATTTATTATCATATAATAAATTAATAAACTATTTATTTCTCTCTCTCAATTAACATTAATACCATATGGACCATTGGGGGCAACCCAAAATGGACTCTGCTATTAATGGAAAGTCCTTACCAATTTAGTTATGACATTGGACACTATTCTAACAGAATGTTGGTTTGTTATCATTTATCTCATTCATGGTCCTATTTGAGAATTTGTTGAGCCTTTGAAGCTTTGGAGCTTCAACAATGGTGGAATTTCATTTTGAGTATTACTTATTACGAAGGAATTATATCTTAGCTTTTAGGCATATATAAATGATCACTAAGTACCAAAGTGTTTAGAAGAGGAGGAGGCTTGTACTAGTGTTTGAGGTGAGTAATCTCCATGAGTAAATGTCCCTAAACCTTATTTTGGCAAATTTTTGATAAAATTATATCCTAAACATATACATCCTAATTGATCTATATGTTGCATACATAAACTTATGTTTTAGAAATGTCTTCTAGGGGATTGTTGATATTGGACTTGTGTGTAGCCTGGACACTCATTTGGAATTATTCCTTTTTAGCCTTAGTGGTTGTTTAACTACAATGCTAAGGGGTTGACTTGTCAAACCCTTTTCGTGGTATATGTGTGATGGTATTGTATACCTAAAGTGAACTTCTGTGGTCGAACTGGTTCGACCAATACCAACGAATTACGAGTATTAAACTCTTTCTGGTTTGGGAGCCAAACCATCGAGACCTTAGAATGGGAATGACTTATTGAAGAGTAGACACAATGGGGATGGGTTAGATGCATATGAATTGCATTCATACATTCATATTTTTGCTTGTTTTTGGAAGATCACTTTAAATGCATCTTAACCCCAACTACTTACAAGTATAAAGAAGTTTTGGAAATTCAAAGGTATAAATGATTTTGAAAATGATTTTGGAAACTTTGACTTTGAAGTTGTATTATTGTTATTGTCTAATTTACCAAAAAGTCAACTTTCCGGGTTTACTCATAGATTCCTCGAGTCTAACTTTATTATTTTGACATGTACTCGTAGTGAAATTATTGGAAGACCTAGAGATGAGCACCGGAGGATTTAGCATTGGAAAACTATAAGACTTGTAATAAATTTTTATGAATGTATTTTTTCATGCATTGTGATACCCTTATTGGACGTGGCAAATCTAAAGATTTATCGAGTTTAACCATTTTAGACCAAACTTTCTACATATACCTTTTCTTAAAGAAAACGAGTTTTATGAAAATTTAGTTAAAGGTTTGGAACTTGATTATAAACTTCATTTTGTGACATAAATCCCCATTGTGTTTTGGCTTTGGGACCTAATTTCTGCAACCCTTTTCTATTTTCATTTTTAAAACCATATTTATCCTTAGAAAGGAAGCCAAATGGAGAAGCGTTACATTGATACTAACTCTTGACACACACACACACACACACACACACACACACACACACATATATATATATATATATATATATATATATATATATATATATATATATATATATATATATATATATATATATATATATATATATATATATATATATATATATATATCACAGTCGTCAAGTAATGTTAATGAATCGTGCAATTAAATGTAGGTTTAGACGGTCCCCAATGCAGTAACGTCCCCGTAGAACACATAGCATACCTACCACACATATGACATCAACATCTACAATTGTCTTGAAGACTACTCAAGTATTGTTAGACCATATGTGCAGTCGAGAATGAGTGTTATAGGTTTATTCCATACGAATAAGGCTAGCCTCTAAGTTACCCACGAGTTTTATCCCGTTGACAAAAATGGTAATAATGGAAAAGTAATTACAAGATTGACTTATGGAATTAAATTGGAATTAATTATGTTGAATCCTATTAATTCAATCACAACATAGTTCAATATGAATATGGTTGCTACTGGAGAGGTGCCTAGCAGGTGCATGGTGGACGATTGTGTCATATGTATTTTTTCAATTCATGACGAACATTTATTGGACTGCATGTGCTTCTAGAAATAATGGTTGGCCTGATCAAGGCAAAGCATGGTGGGATGTTGATTGAGTGAGTCAATTATTTCGTACTCATATAATTTGGTTATAATATAAAATGACTTCATAATAATAAAGAGGGTTTAACCTCATACAAATAGGGATACAAAATGGTCTCTTGGCCTAACATAAAACCTAATGGGCTTACCTAAACCCTAATGGGTATTAACCCTAATCGCTAACATCCCCCCCCCGGTAGTTTGATCGGGGGGATACGATTAAACTGGAAAAATAAACAAAACATAAAAAAACATAGATGAAGACAGAGGCAACGGCGGTGGCAGAACTCCGATGACGGAGGCTAACAAATGACTGCTCGTCGGAGAAGAAGAGAAAAGCGGCGGCCAGAGGTGGTTGCGTTGTAGAAGAAGAGAGAGTCGACGACAGCGAAAATGATCATGGAATCGGCAGCAGAGGAGTCCGAAGAAAGACAACGAACAAGAAAGAGGGCTCAAGCTATGACAGACGGAGCCAATTTTGGCGAGATCGACGACTACAGTGTTGATAGAGAGAAAGAGTCGATTGTAGATCAAAGGCTGTCCGACGAAGAAGGTCCGGAGAAGAGGCCATCCGAGGAGAGGGGCTGTAGCAGACGAGACAGTAGAAGAATCCGATGACAGAGCTCTAGTTTGGTGCCGACGGCTGTATTATTATTTATGAGAAGAAATAGAAAGGAGAAAAATATTAAGCAAAATGAAGGCACCTCTGATAGACTATTAGAGAAGGTCGTCGGAGGAGAGGTCGGTGGCGGCGGGGTTGTGGTCAGCAGCAGGGTTTTAACCTAGAGCTCTGACACCACGTTATAATATGGAATAGCTTGATAATAATAATAATGAGGGTTTAACCTCATATAAATAGGGATACCAAATAAGCTCTTGGCCTAACATAAACCTTAATAGGCTTACCTAAACCCTAATGGGTATTAACCCTAATCGCTAACAAATTTTTATGAGTATACATTTTATAGTTTTTACAAAATTTTCTATTGGACATGTATTTTTTTTCAAATAAATCTCAATCAACAGAATTGGATCCTAGGTGAGTTATGGCTTGTGCTTGTGAACTTGACCTTTAACGTATACGACAACTATTTTGGGAGACACATTTTTGGATGGCTTCTAAGTGAAGGGTGTTTTGAGAAATGTCAAAATAAATGAAAGGTTTTCTGCAACTATGAACTAACATTCCTAAGTTCACATGCAACCTATATAGATCTAGGTTTTCTTCTAATTAAACATATAACATATCCTAGAAGGCCAGAAAAAGATAAACTAAAAGAAAGATCAAGAAAAACCAACCTTAAAGTGAATCTTGGAAGCAAAGCAACAGAAGTCTTTTGCCTCAAATGCAGTCACACCCTTAGCTGAGCTCTTGGCCGAAAATTCTTTGGGAGAGAGAGTTAAAATTCGTGGTCTAGGGTTTAGGGAGAGCCTCCCTATTTATAGCCTCCATGTGGTGATCAGATAATCGTTACAGATAAGCCTTTTTGAATTCGAATTAAGATAAACTATTATTTTAATCATTCAAACACCATTTATCTGTTATATATATATGTATATCTCGAAAATTTATATATCTATATATATTTTTTCGACCACCACATGGTCACTCACACTGCCACTTACTCAACTATCAAATAATTACAGTTTTAGTCCCAGCACCTTTAATTAATCAATTTAACTGCCAAATTAATTCCAATTAATTCCAGAAAAATTTCTAATTAATTATTATTGTTTCTAATTAATATATTATCACTTAAATATATTAATAAACTATTTATTTAATTTCTATTGATTTATTAATCACATAATAAATCAATCTTTCTCTCTACCGGACTTTCTGCCAATCCTCCAACTATGAGGGCAACCCAAATGGACTATGCTACTATTAATTAGATAAATACTAATTATTAGTCATGGCTTAGACACCTAATCCAACAGTCTCCCACTTGGATAAGTCTATGACTAAAATTACCAATTTACCCTCTAATTAATTTAGCAACTGTAGCTTCCTAGAAACCGCTGCCGAACTCTGACCTAGTCAGTTCTGTCCAAAGATAAGTGATCATATGATCCTTCGTCCAACAAGAAATTTTCAGACACGAGACATGGATTGAGATCAATCTCTGTCCGATACTCTGTTTCCCGATTTCCGATTCTGCTTATGACTTTGGAACTTCTAATTGAACACATCAATTTAGTCCAGGCTGGCCAGCACTTTAGTCAACTTCAAAATCATCGAGAGGCCTACAGATATCTGTTTCCTATCAGGTTCAAGGAACGAATAAGTTTTGACTTATATGCTTATATCTTTTACCAGTCAAATCATTCACAACAACACGTTTTATAACATCGAGTTACCGATGTGTTTTCGTATTATCAATGAATAACTGCCTTGTAAATCATAACTCATATATCTCCACTTCAAGATCATAAGATATTATCGTCTCAACTTTGCTTGTGATATAATCCATGAAGCAATCTACTGAGCGTGGGTTTATCCAATACTCAAATCTCTATTTCTAAGTACTCATGAATGTTGTAGCTGTAACACCCCTTTTCTTCAACCCATATTTAATATAAAAATACAGTTTCCAAACATATTTTACAACTTGTGACTATGAAACAGCCACTAAATTTTTTTTTATTTTATTTATTTTACAAACTTAAACTCGAGGGGTATTACAGACTCAATACCAATAACCATAATTTAAACTTACATTGTATCAATTGGTCCCAACTTCAATCTTCGCTCCGTTCACCTAAGTACATAGCATTTCAAAAACATAGTATACGTGAGACATAAAGTCTCGTGAGTAATATGGGTTTAGACCCAAAACTTTTCTATTCAAAACTTGAAATATCAAAAGTACATTGCTAAAACTGATTTATTTCATAAATCTCAAAATAACTTTTTCTTCTTTACTTTCAAACTCTAAAAAGACTTTCTTTTATAAAACTGCTTACTTTCTCGTGACCAATTGAAACTTATGAATTAAGTTAATTAATTCATTCAACTAGCTCCCCTCGCGGAACAGAACAGATCTGTCCACTCGGTTTGCTCATTCTGTCTCCCCTTCGTGACTTGGAACAAATTCAAGCACAAGGGTATGCTAAGCTAGACAACTACTTCGCGACGGGAGGTACCATCCCAGTAGTGTCTTCTGATCCCCCGATTATGTGGGTGATCCTAGTCCGGACAACTGGCTCATCTTAAATTCTTACTTCATTTCATCTCAATATGGTCAAAGTGGGACACAATTTGTAAACTATTCTTACTCAAACATTTATAACTCTTTAACAAAAATACTTTCAAAACTGCTTCTGACATCTGAGTTCCTATAAGGAACTTCTTTCAAAATACTTTACAAATCATACTTTAAAAATATACTTAAAATACTAAGCCCTTGTATAGAGCTTCATTCAAAAACCATTTTCCAAACTTTAGTATTTATAAACATTGGAAATCATACTTTTCTGAAAATAACATTTTTGCTATGTACTAGAAAATCCTCATAAAACTCACCTTGGTTCTACTACGGTTTACTAGGCTTCGCGTACGGCTTTTCCTTTCCCGTGCTCAACAACGTTTGAAGCACCACCTATACAAGTATTATATGTATAATTACATGTTACAACTAACTCTATGACTTAATAGTCTCATATAACATAACCACAGGCCATACAAATGTATAACCATCAATAAACTCCTTTTATAATTTGTCCCCGAAAGACGCGTATTTTGCTACAGTATTCCCGAGGGGTCGTATTTCAGTTCCGACATTTTTGTATGAAATCTTAAGCCATATTAGACTTGTGTTTCAAATTTGAGGTCAAACGGACAAGTCTAACCTCAATTTCCAAAAATCAAAACTCAGAAATTTCCTCAGTATGTTACACGGTCGTGTAACTTGCCTTGCAAAATTACACGGCCGTGTAACTTTGCAGGCTTTAATTGGGTTACACGGTCGTGTAATGTTTACTCTGAAAATTACACGGCCGTGTAATGTGTCTGGGTGGGTTTCGGGTCCGATTTTCGAGCTGCAGACCTCTATTTTGCCCTATTAAGTGCTTAATACTTAACTTAATCGTTTACTATCATTCCATGACTAAAACCCTTGCTTTACATCAAGTTTTAAGCCTTGGAATTACTGATTTCAGTTCCAATTCCTTGAAAACCCGTTTTTGATGATTTTTACCAAAAATCCAACTTTTTGAAATTAATCACTTAGGAGTGTCTTAATACATCCTAAGTGATCATTTGGACTTAGAAAAACCATAAAAACTGGTCTTAATCTCACAACCCGTGAATTAGGGTTCTTGGCCAAAATCATCATTTCTTAATTTTCAACATATTCCTTGGTTAGAACATGTCTATTTGATGATTTTGAGCAAGATAGTTTCATTAAGAGCATGAATTCTGGAAAATCAGAAGTTCAAGTTGGTTTCCCGTTCAAGAAATTGAGCTTAGAACATGGAACCTTACCTCACTTGCTTAGAAACTTCAATCTAGGGCTTGGTTTTGGAACTCTTCTTTGATTCTTCACGTATTTCCTCCTCTGGCTCTCTCTTTCGTTCTCTCTAGCTCTCTCTCTCGATCCTTCTACTGGGTTCTCAGATAATGAGAGAATAACTCTCATATTTTATATATATATTTAGTTTTATTAATTAATTTCACTTTAGCCCCCTAACTTCACTCTTTTATTCAGAAATAGTCCAAGAGTGCATAACTTGGCAGTTTATGTTTCATTAACTTTCAACTTAACATTTTCTTGACAATTTGGTCATTTTCATGTCAAATGACCATTTTGCCCTTTTTGATCAAGGTTCACTATTCACGCGATAAAACACCAAATTTTACATATACTTGTATTTCTTGTAATATTATTCTACAAATACATATTATTTTACATGATGGTCTTATAATGTGACAAAAGACCATTTTACCCTTTTACAATTTCGCGGGTTCTTACAGTCACCCCTCCTTAAGCGGATTCCGTCCTCGGAATCTTTTCGTAATCCGTGAAATTCGGATATCTTCTCTTCATTTCTTCTAATGTTTCCCAAGTTAGGTTCGATCCTAACGGATGCTTCCACTTGACTAATACAAGATCAATCTCCTTGTTCCTTAGCTTTTTAGTCTGCATTTCCAGGATGGCTTCGGGTTCTTCAATCAGTTTGCTAGGAGTCTCCACCCTCAGGTCAGTATACGGTATTACTAATTCTTCTTTACCAAAATACTTCTTCAAGTAGCATACATGAAAGGTATCATGTATTCCACTGAGTTCGGGTGGTAACTCTATCTTGAATGCTTGTAACCCAACTCTCTTTAGGATTCTAAAAGGTCCAATGTACCTTGGACTTAACTTTCCTCTCTTGCCAAATCTAACCACTCCTTTCCATGGCGACACTTTTATCATCACCAAATCTCCTTCTTGCAAGTCATACGGTCTCTTCTTTAAATTTGAGTAACTCTTTTGCCGATCTTGTGCTGCTTTCATGTTGGCTTGAATTACTCCAATCTTCTCATTAGTTACTCTAACAATCTCTGGCCCCGTAAGCTTAGTCTCACCCGCTTCCAACCAGCACAAAGGAGTTCTACACTTTCTACCATACAATGCCTCAAAGGGTGGCATTTTGATGCTGGAATGGTAGCTGTTATTGTATGCAAACTCCACTAATGGTAGGTGTTCATCCCAACTACCTCCAAATTCCATCACGCATGATCGTAACATGTCTTCTAATGTCTGGATCGTTCGTTCACTCTGACCATCTGTTTGTGGATGATACGCTGTACTTAGCTGAATTCTTGTCCCCATTTTATCTTGTAAAGCTCTCCAAAAGTTAGAGGTAAATCTGGGGTCTCTGTCTGACACGATAGACAACGGTGCACCATATCTTCTTAACACTTCATCTGAATACAACTGGGCTAACTGCTCCAATGGAGTAGTTTCTTTTATGGCTAGAAATAGTGCACTCTTGGTCAACCGGTCCACTATGACCCATATACTATCATGACCTCTTCTCGTTCTTGGTAACCCGACAACCAAGTCCATGGTTACATCTTCCCACTTTCCGGCTGGAATATGTAATGACTGAGCATCCCCATGCGGGACCTGATGTTCCGCCTTGACTTGTGCACAAATAACACACTTGGAGATGTACTTAGCTATCCTCTTCTTCATTCCAGGCCACCAATACTGTCTTTTCAAATCTTGATAAGTCTTGGTACTCCCAGGATGAATGGAATACTTTGACTTATGCGACTAGTCTAAAATTAGCTTTCTCAAACCTCCTGCTTTCGGTACCCAAATGCGGTTTCTATAGGTCTTTAATCCTTGACTGTTGATTTCAAACTGTATGTCTTTTCCTAGCTTTTCATCTTTTAAGTTTTCACTTTCTTCAACTTTCTGCTGAGCTGCTTTAATCCGCTCTATGATACTGGATACCAATTCTATGCGCATCGACCTTGCCTTGATTCTTTTCTCAGGTGCTTTTCTACTTAATGCATCTGCTACAACATTTGCTTTACCCGGATGGTATATAATGTCGCAATCATAGTCACTGATCAGCTCTAGCCATCTGCTCTGTCTCATGTTCAACTCTTTTTGAGTGAACACATACTGCAGACTCTTGTGATCGGTGAATAGCTTGCACTTTGTACCATACAAGTAATGTCTCCAAATCTTCAAGGCAAATACGATCGCTGCAAGTTCTAGATCGTGAGTTGTGTACTTTTTCTCTGAATCTTTCAACTGTCTAGAAGCGTATGCTATAACCTTCCCTCTTTGCATCAATACACAGCCAAGCCCTCGATGCGAGGCATCGATGTACACTTCAAAATCTTCTGTCCCATCTGGCAATGTAAGGACAGGCGCGTTACACAACTTTTCTTTCAATGTAGCGAAGGCTCTTTCTTGTTCCTCTTGCCATCTAAACTGCTCTTCTTTCCTGGTTAATCGTGTAAGTGGCACTGCGATACGGGAGAAATCTTGAATAAATCTCCGGTAGTACCCGGCAAGACCGAGAAAACTTCTAACTTCTGTTGGTGTCTTAGGTGGCTCCCATTTCATCACTGCTTCAACTTTCGCTGGATCAACTTTTATACCTTGGATAGAAACAACGTGTCCAAGGAACTGAACCTCTCTCATCCAAAACTCGCACTTGGAGAACTTTGCATAAAGCTATTCTCTTTTCAAAGTCTCAAGTACTAACCGCAGATGACTCGCATGCTCTTCTTTATTCTTTGAGTAGATCAAAATGTCATCTATGAACACTATAACAAACCGGTCTAAGAATGGTTTACAGACCCGATTCATTAAGTCCATAAAGATCGCTGGTGCATTCGTAAGACCAAATGGCATTACTAGAAACTCGTAATGCCCGTATCGTGTACGAAACGCCGTTTTCTCTACATCACTTTCTTTTACCCTGACTTGATGATACCCAGATCTTAAATCAATTTTCGAGAAATAATCTGCTCCTTGCAACTGGTCAAATAAATCGTCTATTCTGGGCAACGGGTAACGGTTCTTAATGGTAATTTTGTTCAATTCTCCGTAATCAATGCACATTCGCATTGACCCATCTTTCTTCTTTACAAATAAAACTGGAGCACCCCACGGAGAAGAGCTAGGCCTGATGAAGCCTTTATCTAGTAATTCCTGCAACTGGGACATTAATTCCCTCATCTCTGTTGGTGCTAACCGGTACGGTGCTCGGGCTATTGGGGAAGCTCCTGGAACAAGATCTATTCGGAACTCAACTTGCCTTTCTGGTGGTAAGCCTGGCAATTCATCTGGAAAAACTTCTGGAAACTCTTTTACCACTTCTATGTCTTTGTACGTCTGTTTCACTTTATCTTCAGTCATCACATAGGCCAGGAAAGATACACACCCTTTCCTGATACATCTTCGAGCTTTAGCTACACTGATGATACTTGGCATGTGCGTTCTTCTTTCTCCGTATACGTACACCTTAGCTCCTAGGGTTTTAACGGATACCCTCTTCTGTCCACAAGCTATCTTTGCATCATTGGCACCGAGCCAATCCATTCCAATTATTACATCAAAGGACTTAATTCCAATAGGAAGGAGATTAAGTCGAAACTTCTTGCCGTTGATGTCAAGCTCACAGTCTCGATATATATGCTGAACTTCCACAAATTTCCCGTCCGCCACTTCTACCTCAAAAACTAAATCTAACAATTCTAATGGGACTTTTAATCTAGCTCCAAACCCATGGGACACAAATGAATATGTAGACCCGGAATCAAACAAGACATATGCAGGTGTCGAGTTGATTAGTAGTATACCTGAGACCACATCGTGAGTCTCCTTTGCTTCCTCCCTGGTAATCTGAAAAGCTCGAGTCTTCACCTTCTGGGATTCGGTCTTCTTCTGGGCTGTTGACACCATAGTTTCTCCTCCCTTGTTTGGGCAGTTGAAACTGTAGTGTCCCATCTGATGACATGAGAAGCACTCCACTTCGCTGGCTTTCTTGGCTTTGCAATCTTTTGCTTTGTGACCGAATCCGCCACAATTAAAGCAGGCATTTGATCCCGCTCGACATTCGCCACCGTGTTCTTTCCCACATTTCTCGCACTTTTTCACACTTCCCTGTCGGCTCTGACTTGTACTCATTTTCCCTTTCTTCTTTATGTTCCCACTGATACTACTAACTGTCTTCCTTTTGTCACCAAAACCAGGTCCTTCTTCCTTCCTTCTTTTTCCAACATCTTCCACAGTTCGGGCAGCAATGATCGCCCCATCTAACGTCTCGGCTTTCTTTACTTCTAGTTCATAGTTCCATGGCAAACCCCGGACATAGCGGTTAATTCAGGACCGCTCACTGGGGTAAGACTCCCCCACAAAATGTAACATGTCACAAAACTTCTTTGTATACTCGTCAACCGTCATTTCTCCTTTCTTTATCATTAAGAAATCTTCATTCAACTTCTCCAAATCTCGCGTGGGACAGAATTTATCTTTGAGACACGTGACAAACTCTGCCCATGACCAACCATATACCACATCCTTTCCCAAGCTTTCATATTTGGTGTTCCACCACACCAAAGCATCATCCTTTAGTTGTCGAGAAGCAAAAGTGACTTGGTCTTTTTCTGCACATTTGCTCGCTTGTATCACTTGTTCAATCTCTCAGACCCATCGCATCGTCACTTTGGGTTCGAAACTGCCATGGTATTCGGGCGGTTTGCAAGCCATAAAGGACTTAAAAGAGCAGCCCTTTTTTCCGTCTTGTTTCCTCCAGTGGTTGCTTCCTCAGTCGTCTTCTTGGAAACTTCTTGTGATGATTGGGCACTAGGTTCACCCATTCTGCTATCGATTATGTCGTGCACATCTTGTCTCAGTTCAGTTCGTAGATTATTAATTAGGAACTGAATTGCCTCCATAGTGACAGGTTGTGGTGGTGGTGGGTTTGGCTCAGCCTCATCGTTTCGCAGAACATGTGGTTCACTTCCTCTTGAAGAAGTGTGACTACCCTCACCCCTGTCAGCTTGTCTTCTGTCTCCCATTACTATATAGATGAACAAATTATCGGTTTAATACGCAATTCTATATAGTATTTCATAAGCGGTAGCATATTATCGCCTTATCTTGACTGCATTTTATAACAGTCATACTCAATCTATGTCTACTATATAACTAAGGCAACCTACTACTACTCTTGCTAGTTTAAGACTAGGATGGTATTCCAACCTAATTCGCTTAAACTATGGCTCTGATACCAAAACTGTAACACCCCTTTTCTTCAACCCATATTTAATATAAAAATACAGTTTCCAAACATATTTTACAACTTGTGACTATGAAACAGCCACTAAATTTTTTTTTATTTTATTTATTTTACAAACTTAAACTCGAGGGGTATTACAGACTCAATACCAATAACCATAATTTAAACTTACATTGTATCAATTGGTCCAAACTTCAATCTTCGCTCCGTTCACCTAAGTACATAACATTTCAAAAACATAGTATACGTGAGACATAAAGTCTCGTGAGTAATATGGGTTTAGACCCAAAACTTTTCTATTCAAAACTTGAAATATCAAAAGTACATTGCTAAAACTGATTTATTTCATAAATCTCAAAATAACTTTTTCTTCTTTACTTTCAAACTCTAAAAAGACTTTCTTTTATAAAACTGCTTACTTTCTCGTGACCAACTGAAACTTATGAATTAAGTTAATTAATTCATTCAACTAGCTCCCCTCGCAGAACAGAACAGATCTGTCCACTCGGTTTGCTCATTCTGTCTCCCCTTCGTGACTTGGAACAAATTCAAGCACAAGGGTATGCTAAGCTAGACAACTACTTCGCGACGGGAGGTACCATCCCAGTAGTGTCTTCTGATCCCCCGATTATGTGGGTGATCCTAGTCCGGACAACTGGCTCATCTTAAATTCTTACTTCATTTCATCTCAATATGGTCAAAGTGGGACACAATTTGTAAACTATTCTTACTCAAACATTTATAACTCTTTAACAAAAATACTTTCAAAACTGCTTCTGACATCTGAGTTCCTATAAGGAACTTCTTTCAAAATACTTTACAAATCATACTTTAAAAATATACTTAAAATACTAAGCCCTTGTATAGAGCTTCATTCAAAAACCATTTTCCAAACTTTAGTATTTATAAACATTGGAAATCATACTTTTCTGAAAATAACATTTTTGCTATGTACTAGAAAATCCTCATAAAACTCACCTTGGTTCTACTACGGTTTACTAGGCTTCGCGTACGGCTTTTCCTTTCCCGTGCTCAACAACGTTTGAAGCACCACCTATACAAGTATTATATGTATAATTACATGTTACAACTAACTCTATGACTTAATAGTCTCATATAACATAACCACAGGCCATACAAATGTATAACCATCAATAAACTCCTTTTATAATTTGTCCCCGAAAGACGCGTATTTTGCTACAGTATTCCCGAGGGGTCGTATTTCAGTTCCGACATTTTTGTATGAAATCTTAAGCCATATTAGACTTGTGTTTCAAATTTGAGGTCAAACGGACAAGTCTAACCTCAATTTCCAAAAATCAAAACTCAGAAATTTCCTCAGTATGTTACACGGTCGTGTAACTTGCCTTGCAAAATTACACGGCCGTGTAACTTTGCAGGCTTTAATTGGGTTACACGGTCGTGTAATGTTTACTCTGAAAATTACACGGCCGTGTAATGTGTCTGGGTGGGTTTCGGGTCCGATTTTCGAGCTGCAGACCTCTATTTTGCCCTATTAAGTGCTTAATACTTAACTTAATCGTTTACTATCATTCCATGACTAAAACCCTTGCTTTACATCAAGTTTTAAGCCTTGGAATTACTGATTTCAGTTCCAATTCCTTGAAAACCCGTTTTTGATGATTTTTACCAAAAATCCAACTTTTTGAAATTAATCACTTAGGAGTGTCTTAATACATCCTAAGTGATCATTTGGACTTAGAAAAACCATAAAAACTGGTCTTAATCTCACAACCCGTGAATTAGGGTTCTTGGCCAAAATCATCATTTCTTAATTTTCAACATATTCCTTGGTTAGAACATGTCTATTTGATGATTTTGAGCAAGATAGTTTCATTAAGAGCATGAATTCTGGAAAATCAGAAGTTCAAGTTGGTTTCCCGTTCAAGAAATTGAGCTTAGAACATGGAACCTTACCTCACTTGCTTAGAAACTTCAATCTAGGGCTTGGTTTTGGAACTCTTCTTTGATTCTTCACGTATTTCCTCCTCTGGCTCTCTCTTTCGTTCTCTCTAGCTCTCTCTCTCGATCCTTCTACTGGGTTCTCAGATAATGAGAGAATAACTCTCATATTTTATATATATATTTAGTTTTATTAATTAATTTCACTTTAGCCCCCTAACTTCACTCTTTTATTCAGAAATAGTCCAAGAGTGCATAACTTGGCAGTTTATGTTTCATTAACTTTCAACTTAACATTTTCTTGACAATTTGGTCATTTTCATGTCAAATGACCATTTTGCCCTTTTTGATCAAGGTTCACTATTCACGCGATAAAACACCAAATTTTACATATACTTGTATTTCTTGTAATATTATTCTACAAATACATATTATTTTACATGATGGTCTTATAATGTGACAAAAGACCATTTTACCCTTTTACAATTTCGCGGGTTCTTACAGTAGCAATCCTATTGCTATGTCTAACTCCTTAGACAGTCTACAAACCAATTCATGACAGTCTTGATTCAACACTTACTTCCCAAAGTATGAGCGACTGTGGACCTATCTGAATAATTAAATTATTCGGGAAGTAAAACATGCAAAAGTGAAACATAAAGATCTGACTGGCAGCTACTCCTGCTAATTACCAAGTCTCCACAAGGTAATCACCAAGTCTGGTCTTGTCATAACCTATTATCGGTTTCAAAAATTTCTTTTAAACTTTCAATTCTAATTTTACATCTATGTCTTTATGAACCTTACACTCTTTCTATGTATCCAAAGTATCTTATACTTGTACATTTTATTGCAGATGATCCAATCAGATGCTCATCCAATAACATCTTAATATGTTATCCTGTCAATTTCTCTCCTAACTCAATTCTGGTAATGTGTACTGTGACTTCCTATGGTTCTGGGGTCTTTAGTCTACTTGACTGCACCCTAAGACTATTTCGAGGCATTATGATGTGTCGGTGAACCACACGCGCTCCATCATAATACCAACGAGATTCTTTAACCATGAAGTCCTTTAACATCATGTCCCGACGTTAATAATTACCACTTTGAAAAATCTTTCAAATTTTAACCCTATCAATTTCACCCTAATCATTTCCCAATGTTTCTCTCTTGAGTTCAAACAATCCATCCAGTACTCCCAGCCAGACAATGTTCTGAATCCAAGTTATTATGCCCTAAGCATCAAGTCATCAGGACATGTTCATGACATTAGGATCGATCCAAGAAAATTTGTGGAACCCGATCCAATCTTATTCCAAACCTTTTTCGGAATCCAAAGATTATTCATAATCCTTGTGTCATGATTTTCGAAAAACTATTTCCTTTCGGAGACTCTTCTCATGCATCTTGAATCTTATCAAGATCATGCTTAGAATGGCTAGGTCTATGCTGGTGATTTCATCTATCTAATAGATGACTTTGAATTATGTGAGTATGTTGCACCTTCTTAATTTCTTTCATGCCAAGTCATCACACTTTGCAATGATAAGAAAAGCTTTCCTAAGTCTATGCATCTTGAATCTCATCAAGATCATCTTGGCAGAATCTGGATCTCATAGTCGTTTACAACCACCTGAGTATGCCGTATTTCTATTAAGGCTTTCATAGCGATCCGTCTCTTAACACCAAGTCATTACACTTCGTAATGAAAAGAGACGTTTCCTAGAACCATTATTTATCCCATATGTGGGGATAGTGGATAACGGCGACTCCCACTGGCTTTGACATGGTTATAGGCTACAGGACTTATGGCACATTTTGAGAATCCAAACCTTTCTGACATTTTAATGGAAATCTTTCAGTCCTTTCTCAAAATCCAATCCTTTGGCATATTTTGAGAATCTGAATATCCTTTCTTGCGAGATGCCCGTGGGACGAAACCCGGGGCCATGTACCTTTTGTAATGGCATGCTCTATGTGTGTCCCTATTAGTGTGCCGGTAAACCACACACGCTCCACTAACGACTCACACTATGCCACGCAGAATCCTCTCGGATTTCATCTGCTATTGAGAGTGCTTTACTCGGAATCAATTGCTTGACTCTGAGTATCGACTCACTCAACTAGATGCTCTGAAGGTATGTATATGTCCATGTTGCTTTCTTTTGATAACTCAGTTACTCCCACTGGTTTTTAGACCAGGTGTAAAATCAATCAAATTTTCATACAGACCGTGTCTCGCCCTAAGGTCCTCTTATTTGGCAGCAGCCGGGCTCACCAATGCTTCCAAGTAGTCAGATTGCAAATCCGTACCAACTGCAGTGTTTTACCACCAATCGGTATGTCACCCCGATCACAACTACTTATGATGGTGATCAATACTACTGGTTAAGAGGAGATAATGTCAGTCGTAAAGCAGAAATCTGATTTCTACTCCAAGCCTAGTGATGACTAAAGGTCTTTTCACTTGGCTAATCCTGAACTCATTCAGGACTGTCCCAACTCCCACTGTTTCCTTAGAACATGAGTTCTTTCTAAAAAGAGCTATTCTTTTAGAGTTACAGCGGGATAGCCAATGAAACGACAATGATAACCATGTTCAGGCTAGTCATGAGGTTCGGATGAACACTATAAGACCCTGGACTTTCTATGTACAAGTGGGATAATCCAAGCTTTACATTTCAGGCAGTGTTTGCAAGACCTACTTAGTCTAGGATGTGGTCGGAGTATGGTTTATATGGACTGACTGGTATAGTGTTCATCTTATTGGAAACTAATTGGCAATGTATCTCATACACCGAGGATCGAACTGTTTCGACCAATGCTCCATTATCTTCCCTAAGACACATTATAACCATTAATGCTCTTGGAAGAGAATGAACCGTGAAACCTTTTTCTCATTTTATGTTATCGCTCAGGTTCTGTGGAACTTGTACTTCCTTTGAAGTCCTTGGACTGTTCAAGGTCTCAATTCAATTACTTATACCGATAAGCAATGTCATATTCATCATACCGAATGATGAATATTGTGAAGTACAAACAATTGTGTTCTATCTCAAGATTCGAGCAACACACCACAACAGGTGTGTCCGTTGCTCTTAATCTCAATGTCTTTTACATATCTATGTAAACTTATGACTTTGTTCAAGACTTGCAATCTTCAGTTGACTCTAAGTCAGCTGATTCCAAAATCCTATCCTCTGGATCTTTGAGTGATTCATTTCTTGCCACATGTGCTTTATAAAAAACTTAATCATCATCTGGCTCCAAGTCAGATGATTCCAAAGTCCTGTCCAACTGGACCTTTGGTTGATTCATTTCTTGACACATTAAGAAATCAATTCATCAAGTGACTCTAAGTCAAATGATTCCAAGGTCCTGTCCAACTGGACCTGTGGTTGAATTGATTCTTATAACATTTGTATTAACAATCATAAATGACACAATTCTTGAATCCAAACACTTTGGATGCATCAACATTCAAGTTATTACTAATCATACATTCAACACAATCATACAACATTTCAAGGATATTTCAAACAACATGTGTTAAAAGAAAATTGACAATTTTATTAAAACAAAATCCTTGAACTATGTATTATATGATAGACAACGTCATACGCATCTGATAAGCTAATAACATGATATCAATATCTAACTAAACTCTAAAACTGCATGAGTTTCAGAACCAGTCTGAATATGCTCCTATGCAACAACATCCCACATCCTACAGAGTCCATTCATACAGAGCAAATGTGAGAAACACATCTTGTATCAAGGAATTAAGGATCAGGGGTTCTGAGTTTTAAGATATTCCTGAGTTGCCAAACTGTTCAGCTTCGGAGCATTTTCCAATCTTTCCGTGACTGTGTCCCACCCTGTGGATTCCTAGTTTGAAACATCGAGGAACCGGTCCAGACGATCTGGATCATCTCTTGATGTGTCCTATTACTGGACTCAATCCCAAAGCAGCTGAATCAATGGAACTATGCTTCTCTATGAACGACTCATACAGAGTCAACATACATGTCCATGATTGTCTTATCTGGTTTCCCTTCCTGTACATCAAGGTGAACGGATCAGCGAGTCGAGCTAATGCTTTAACTCCCGATAAAAAGGGGACCAAATATTTTTACAGTTCACTTATGTGTCTCTCAGCCTTGAGAACATGTGAACTGGTGCTACTTCCTACACACTTCAAACTCTTTGAAGATCTTAGTTCGTCCTTTCTCAACCAGTTCATGGAACTTTTCCACAACTAGCTGTGTTAACTTATCTGACCCCAGGAATTCTAAATTCCTGCGGAACTCAGGGTCAATGATCAATAGTATTAGGCAACGAACTTTCCTTGACTTATCAATCAAGGAGTCATGCTCATCACAAGCTACTGTGTGATGTCATGCTTTGGGGGGCGGGCATTCAGTCAGATATGGCTTGCCAGCAAAACAGAGAACTATTCTCTATTTATGAAGCCATACCATATAGTTCAGGCCAGTCAGCCTATCCATATTCGGCAGGTGCATTCTGATGCTTTCAGAAATGGGTGAAGGAGGAGAATTGACACTAGACATCTATAAAATAAACATAATTTATTAGTTTTAATTGATCCTTTTAAATAATTACCCAATTTGCTATTTAATAAGGCTAGGATCCAAAATACCCCAATTATGGTGTGAAGAGGGATGCCGTAATCACAACATAATGGTCATTAAGGTAGATACGCACTTATCAATTTCATCTTATGAAATTCCTAGATCTGTTGAGATTCATTAAACTTTTCAATGGCATGTTTAATCTCGGATGTGCTCCACTGTTTGTGACTGGGATGCCGAGGATCACAAACTGGATGTGAATAACCATGCAAATTAGCTTGGTACTCTCGGGTTAATTATCATCTCTAATTGATGTGCCGGTAAACCACACACGCTCCATAAACAATGATAATACCCGGGAAACCCATCGCAACTCTTTATGAACCCCTATTGGCGTGCCGGTAAACCACATACGCTCCACCAATGTTTCATAAAGTGCAATGTGCAATTTCATGGATTAGCACCAATTCACATTTTCCCTAAAGTAACTAGATTTGGGTTTTATTAAGTGTTCTAGTACTTTGAATCATTATACTTTTAGTGATTATTAGGCGGTCCTATCAAACCTGTTCGGCTAACGACCCTCCACTGATCAGGCGAGCGGTGGGCGAGAGTGTTCACCCATTCGACCGCCATTTTATAGGCAGTCTCCTTATACCCACTTTATAGACCAGCTTCGTGAATGAGGCCTACTAATGATTTGACTAACCATTTTAATCTTATACATATAACAATAACTTTCTAATTATAATATATATAAGATGTAATTTTTTAAACCTTTAAAAAATTGTTTCTGGTTTATCTTTTAATTTATTGTCGATTTAAGTTATTAAATTTAAAATTAAATTAAACCATTTAAAGTCGATTTAATTATATTTTAATTAACCAATTAATTAAATTAATTAAATTTGATATTTTAAACCTCTTAAAATATTTATAGATTTTATCTATTAATATCCGGAATTTAAACCATTTAAATCGAAATTAATTAAATTCTATTAATTATCTTTTAAATAAACAATTAATTAAATTAATTAATTTGCAGATAGGTGTCACAAAATAATCAAATTAATTTAAACCTATCCTTATCCCCTAATTTTCGAATTTTAGGATAAAGGTTTAAGGTTTTATCTATTTAAACAATTAAAGTTACCAAAAATAGAAAGCCTACAAAACCAGTCCCTTTTTCACGCCAAGCAGGGGGGAGGGGCCAGGTTTTTTCGAAACCCTAACCCTAATATTCAAAACGGCCACATTAGGGTTTAGAAACAATAAACCCTAATTTACAGGATACAGTTATAACAATTTAACAAGAAAACACACCAAATAGCTCTGATACCACTGAAAGGTTTTCTGCAACTATGAACTAACATTCCTAAGTTCACATGCAACCTATATAGATCTAGGTTTTCTTCTAATTAAACATATAACATATCCTAGAAGGCCAGAAAAAGATAAACTAAAAGAAAGATCAAGAAAAACCAACCTTAAAGTGAATCTTGGAAGCAAAGCAACAGAAGTCTTTTGCCTCAAATGCAGTCACACCCTTAGCTGAGCTCTTGGCCGAAAATTCTTTGGGAGAGAGAGTTAAAATTCGTGGTCTAGGGTTTAGGGAGAGCCTCCCTATTTATAGCCTCCATGTGGTGATCAGATAATCGTTACAGGTAAGCCTTTTTGAATTCGAATTAAGATAAACTATTATTTTAATCATTCAAACACCATTTATCTGTTATATATATATGTATATCTCGAAAATTTATATATCTATATATATATTTTCGACCATCTCATGGTCACTCACACTGCCACTTACTCAACTATCAAATAATTACAATTTTAGTCCCTGCACCTTTAATTAATCAATTTAACTGCCAAATTAATTCCAATTAATTCCAGAAAAATTTCTAATTAATTATTATAGTTTCTAATTAATATATTATCGCTTAAATATATTAATAAACTATTTATTTAATTTCTATTGATTTATTAATCACATAATAAATCAATATTTCTCTCTACCGGACTTTCTGCCAATCCTCCAACTATGAGGGCAACCCAAATGGACTATGCTACTATTAATTAGATAAATACTAATTATTAGTCATGGCTTAGACACCTAATCCAACAATAAAGTGGCAAAATTCTATATGACATTGACTACTGGATGAGAGTTAAATTACCAGAGCTTGTCAATATATGTTTTGTTTTGGTTAAAGGTCTACCACAGCAAACTCGAACTCTAAGAGATTGTGGGATCTTCGTGTGTATGTTTTTGGACAACTTGTTGTCGGGAGTTGCTTCGGGTATACTCACTGCAGCAGATGCTTTTGCTTTGACATTTCGTTGTAGGATGTATTTTATTTATTACAAGATCTTATGTACATGTTATTTTCTCATGATATGTAATGTTAAACATTTATAATATTTTATGAAATCAAATTTTATGTGATATCATGAGTCTTTGATAATTTTTTGATTGTGTTGTAGCTACTGATATGTTTTATATACCCTAGATTCAATTATCATGGCAGCGGAAATATACAAAATTAATCTAAGGCAAATAACTTTTACTAAAACCTACAAAAATCGTACCTAATGATATTAACAACTACAAGCAGGATCAAGAAAAACCAACCTTGAACAAAACCAATTTGCATGAAGACCTTTGACGAAGACAATTCTACAATGCCAAAGAAAGTAGTATCTAAAAAAGAATACCTCTGATGGTTCACATCAAATAAGTCCAAATTATTTGGTTAACTAATTATTGAAGAATACTCGCTATAAACTAGAGAATGATTATAGATTCTGTTGAGAGAAGAGAAAATTCCAGATCTAAGGAGACATAGGAATGGGGGCTAGATTTATGAATGCCAGGGAAGCGGTATTTATAGCTTTAAAGGATGCTTAGAGATAAACATGATTTGAATTCAAACCGAATAAGGATAATTGATTAAATAGCTATGTGCCTTCATCAAATGTTGTAGGAGTGCCTTAGTGACAGAGAAACTCACTTAAAGGGTGATTTTAAGGCCACCATGTTTACCACCTACCACCTTAAATTTACAATCTACAACCTTAAATTTACCACCTACCACCTCACTTGAATGCTATATAAAGTGTTGTCATCCTATTAGTCTTTAATTCATTAAAAATGAGTTCATTTGAAGAATGATGTTTGTCATTATGAAGAGGTGGATTATTATATTTGTTATGATAATAATCCATTTCCTTAAGTGTGTCGACATGAACAATATTTTTCTATTAAAGAACCATTACCAGCTTAAACGCCTGATTATTTATTCGAAATGATGGCAACTGCTGAAGAAGACAATCAAATGGACTTAGAAAAGACTCAGATACTTGATGAACATGTAGACGTTCTTTCTGCAGATCTGAAAGAAAAGTAGGAATGGGTCAATGATACTAAGAAAAAACTAAAAGATACAAAAAAGTGGATTCGTGATACAGAAGCGAAAATTAACAGGCTTGTAGCAAAACAAAAACATCTTGTAGATGCTGTAAGAATTAGAGGAGGTTTTATTGACCTCGAAAAAAGCAATGTATCCATTAGAATTTCTATATACATGGCCTCAAAAGTAAGTTCGTAATGAATGTAACGACAGTGTATTAAATTTGTTAGGTTATTTTATCGTTTTGTATTACTTTTATTTATCTAATGAAAATGAAATATATTTTATCGTTTTATATCACTTTTGTGATATCTGTTTTTTTTATGTTATGCGTTATAACCTTATTTCAATTTATTTTCAAGTTAAAAGTACATTCATTTATTAAAAACTAATCAACTTGAAGTACTTCATTCATGAAGACCATAACAACACATTACTCTCTAAAAATGCATTACATTATATTTATATGTAATGTATATTTCTACTTCGGAATCAAAATAGGTGCAACGGAACAACTTCTTTGTGAATTTTAAATAATTCAATGTAGCTTCAATTAATTACAACCTATTATCAATCCTTTCAAATCGCTCATATAGTGTCGCATTCAGACCACGTGCTTATGTGATTTTTGCATTAAGTTGAGAAAATTGTGTATATATTTAGACAGTGTAATCACGTGCATTTGCATATTATAAAGCAATAACTTTCTTCGCTCCTCGACTTTTAAAACGGGTAATAGGATTTCAAGTTCAAGCAATTGTTGTTGCAAGCGGTGGAAAACCCAAATCATTTCTAATGTAGACGTATCAACAAGACCCTATTATTACGTCATACTCTATTGGCAGTCGTGGCGGCTGAGTGGATGTTGTTGACTGTGATTAAAAAACATAAACTTTAAAGACAGTGCATTTTAACAGATGTGACACTTTTCTCACACAAATCTGATATTTCAGCAGACGCCATCGATGAAAAGTCATATTTGTCTATGAAAACATGTGATTTTCGCTGGTGTTCATCTACGAAAATATCACTCTTTGCCTAGAAAATGTTAGATTTTGACTAAATAACATAAAGACATAAAAAAATACATTTCTAGGTAGATTTTCGTCGTTTTATGCTATCTTCTTGAAAGAGAATTTCTTCCGATTTGCAAAAATCTAGTGAAAAATACGAAAAAGAATAAAGTTTCCCTTGAACAGGAGGATCACTACAAATCCAAAATCTTAGCCCATGACTAATAATTTCACAGCCCATATAGGATTTTTGTCCAATCTAAGATATCATAATCAACAAAGCCTTGATAGCCGGTTACGTTGTCTACGTGGCCTTAGACAAACCCAACCTATTATTTCCCAATACGCGAAAACCATTATGTTATTATTTTTTACAACAAAAACCATTTTATGTTATGAGCATATCTAAAATAATGCCTAATAACTAACAAGCCTTTGACAGCCGATTACCTAGCCCACATGGCTATGGAAGAAATGACATGAGATTATTAATATCGTTTTTCAAGTTTACATGTTAAAGGCCAATTTAAAATATAATATATCATTTAACCATTAATTGAGTTTCTTTAGGGCTTGTTACAATTTTTTGTGGTGAAAACTAAGCTAATGAAAAAATTTTAATCTTTAACAATCACCTAATAGCCTAGTTGGTTGTCGAGGGAGGGCATGTTAAGCACTCACCCAAGAGTGGCCATGTTCAAATCTCGTACAAGGCATAGCAGGGTTGACCAGGATAAGGGTTAGCGATAAACTACAATCACTTTACCATATCGCCCAAAGGGTAATCCCCCTCCATTATATCATCATATAGTAGGGAAGTCAAACGTACAAGGCATAGCAGGGTTGACCAGGATAAGGGTTTGCGATAAACTACAATCTCTTTACTATATCGCCGAAAGGGTAATCCCCCTCCCTTATATCCTCATATAGTAGGGAAGTCACAATGGGCGGCCAGGAAACCTTAAAAAAATTGTCAATCTTTAATTAAAGTATATTCAACCCTTGAATCTTTACGTATATTCCACCAATATTTATATACATATACTTCCTATATATTAGGAAAGTAAATCAAAAGGATAAATACAACATATATTTTGATGCTATCTATATTCCCTCGTAGTCACAACAATGGTAGAAGATTAGATGTAAAGACTATCTCGAAAATCATTGAATACTACTTTCGGAAGTCCCTTGGTGAATATATTGACATATTGATATTAGGAAGGAACATGCAAAAAACATGAATGTGTCCCTGTGTCACTTTTTCTCGCATAAAGTGAATATTTAACTTCATGTTCTTTGTCCGTGGACACTAAACTCGATTTCTTAGCATATATATACATATATATATATATATATATATATATATATATATATATATATATATATATATATATATATATATATATATATATATATATATATATACCTATATAGGTATATATATATATATATATATATATATATATATATATATATATGTATGTATGTATGTATGTATGTATGTATGTATGTATGTATGTATGTATGTATGTATGTATATATATATATATATATATATATATATATATATATATATATATATATATATATATATATAACCTCAGGTGGATCAACCTTTTTCTTGTGTTTTATCGGTAGAGCAGTCGGAGGAATTGGAGTCTGAGGTTACGATGGAGGAGGTTAAAAGGGCGGTCTGGGATTGTGGTTCTGACATCCGGGACCGGATGGCTTTACTTTTGAATTTTTCAAAAGGTTTTGGTATTTGGTTAAGTCTGAGGTGGTTGATGCGGTAAAGTGCTTCTTTAATATGGGGCATTTTCCAGAAGGTTGTAATGCGTCTTTTATTGCCTTGATTCCTAAAGTGCAGCAGCCTAAATTTGTTAAAGATTATAGACCTATTAGCCTGATTGGTTACCAATATAAAATTATTGGCAAACTTTTAGCTAATAGGTTAGCAACTGTGATTGATGGTATTGTTAGTAAAGAGCAGTCTGCTTTTATTAAAGGTAGGCAGATTTTGGATGGTCCGTTCATTCTTAATGAGTTGGCGTCATGGTGTAAGTATAAAAGGGAGAAAGCTTTTGTGTTTAAGGTTGATTTTCAAAAAGCGTATGATTCGGTGCGGTGGGATCATTTGATTGATGTTATGTTGCAACTTGGTTTTGGTGAGCGGTGGCGAGGTTGGATTTCTAGTTGTTTGCACTCTGCCACTTCCTCGGTGTTTGTTAATGGTTCCCCTACGGATCAGTTCCACCTTGCCAGGGGTCTCAGACAGGGATTTCCTTTATCTCCGTTTCTTTTCATTTTGGTGATGGAGAGTCTTCATATTATGGTCGAACGAGTTATGGAGAGAGGATTGATGTGTGGCTTCACATTTGGCAGGTCAAATCAGATTTCTATTTCTCATCTTTTCTATGCAGATGATGCTATCTTTATTGGGTCATGGGAGAAGGAAAATGTGGATTCGTTAGTCTCTCTTCTGCATGTTTTCCATCTTGTGTCGGGTCTTTCTATAAATCTGCAGAAGAGTAAACTTTTGGGACTGGGTGTTACGTTTGAGGAAGTGCAACATATGGCGACTAGTACAGGATGTGAGCCGATTAAATTACCTTTTGACTATCTTGGTCTATTGGTGGGAGGTAATATGAGTCGTTTGAGCTCATGGAAAAAAGTGGTTGATAAGGTTGATTCTAAACTCTCAAAGTGGAAACTTAGAACCTTATCTGTTGGGGGTCGCCTTACTTTAATTAAGTCGGTCCTGGGCACAATTCCTACATTTTTTATGTCTGTTTTTAAGGTGCCTGATGGTATCTTAAAGAAGATAGAGGCGATTAGAAACAAATTCTTTATTGGGGCGGATGTTAATGAGAAGAAAATGCCATGGGTAGCTTGGAATAAAGTGCTGGCTTCAAGATCTCAGGGTGGTTTGGGTGTTAATAGTTTGTTTGCTTTGAATCGAGCTCTTCTTTTTAAATGGATATGGCGTTTCTTGACTGAACCAGACTCTTTGTGGGCCAATGTAATTTCGGCGATTCATGGTTCTAGAATTGGAGTTAATTTGCCTAGATCTTCGCATAATTCGATTTGGAAATACTTAATTTGTGCGGTTGAAGATTTGAGGAAAAAAGGAGTAGATCTCTTTCAATACTGTCATATTAGGGTGGGTAATGGTAAGCATACTAAGTTTTGGACGGATGTTTGGTGTGGGGATGTTCCTTTTCAAGTTAGATTCAGCAGAATTTTTGCTTTGGAAGATTGCAAGGAGGTTTCGGTGTGCGACAAGTTAGCGCAAGAAGGTTGGGTTACCACTTTTCGGAGACTTCCTAGGGGGGGTGTTGAGGCTTTGCAATGGAGTGAGCTCGTAGTTGCTGTAAACCAAGTGGTGCTTAGTAATTCGGAAGATAGATGGAGGTGGTCGAAGGATGGGTCGGGATGTTTTTCGGTGGCGTCGGCTAGGGAAGCTATTGATGAGGTATGTCTTCCGAGTGGGGTTACGGTGTTTAAATGGTGTTCTCTTGCTCCGATTAAGCTGAATGTGCTAGCTTGGAAGATTGCGGTTAATGGGCTTCCTATTAGATGGAATTTGGCGAAAAGAGGGTTTGATATTCAGTCCATTGCTTGTGTTGTGTGTGAGAAAGGTGGTGAATCGAATGACCATCTCTTCTTTGAATGCTCTTTTGTGACAGATCTTGTTACGGGTGTTGCTAAGTGGTGGGGGATAAATATTCCTTTTGTTGCGAATCATGCAGATTGGTCTTATTGGTTTGACAATCTTTGCATGCTGAAACATAGGAAAATTTGTCTTCAAGTGGTTTTTATGACAGTTTGGTGGTGTGTGTGGAACTTCAGGAATGCTTCTATTTTCTCATCTGAAAAGCCTAAGAAGTGCATGTGCTGGGATAATGTTGTTTCTTACTCGTTCTTGTGGATTAGGAGTCGTTGCAAAAAGTTGTGTCTTACTTGGGATGCTTGGCTTTTAGATCCTAATTTAGCTATTTCTGTTATGTAATTGCTTCGTTGTACTTTTGTCTAGCTTCTTGCTAGCTGCGTTTTTTTATATATTGGTTGCTGTTCTAAAATATATATATATATATATATATATATATATATATATGTATATATATATATATATATATATATATATATATATATATATATATATATATATATATATATATATATCGCGAAAACCATAGCTCCAATTATAAGTTTTATAACCAACATGTTTCCGACATTGCATTAGCTATACCTCGGTATTCGACCTCTGCACTAGAATGTGAGAACGTGGCTAGTATTTTTAAGGATCACAATATCATATTGTCTCTAAAAAACCATGCAATATTTGGAAGTAGAACTCCTGGTGTCCAGACCCCTCTACTACCAATATATATATATATATATATATATATATATATATATATATATATATATATATATATATATATATATATATATATATATATATATATATATATATATATATATATATATATATATATATCGCGAAAACCATAGCTCCAATTATAAGTTTTATAACCAACATGTTTCCGACATTGCATTAGCTATACCTCGGTATTCGACCTCTGCACTAGAATGTGAGAACGTGGCTAGTATTTTTAAGGATCACAATATCATATTGTCTCTGAAAAAACATGCAATATTTGGAAGTAGAACTCCTGGTGTCCAGACCCCTCTACTACCAATATATATATATATATATATATATATATATATATATATATATATATATATATATATATATATATATATATATATATATATATATATATATATATATATATATATATCGCGAAAACCATAGCTCCAATTATAAGTTTTATAACCAACATGTTTCCGACATTGCATTAGCTATACCTCGGTATTCGACCTCTGCACTAGAATGTGAGAACGTGGCTAGTATTTTTAAGGATCATAATATCATATTGTCTCTGAAAAAACATGCAATATTTGGAAGTAGAACTCCTGGTGTCCAGACCCCTCTACTACCAATCGACATCCATATGGGCTACAAGGGACATAGTTGCTCATGGAGAAAGTTACACACCAAACAAAAGAGGAGGTGGACACACTGTAAAAATATTTTCACCCCTTGAATCTTTACGTGTATTCTACTAATATTTGTATACATACACCTCTTAGATATTGGGAAATTCAATCAAAAGGATAAATACAACATATATTTAGATGCTATCTATTATATAATGGTTATTTGAGTTCTGTTACATTTAACTTGATTGCCTTCTCTATAGCTATACTATCAACTACCTCCGGTGAATCTCAAATGTTATTGGTTATTCAAGTTCCATTATAATTCACTTGTGGCCTAAGCATACTCCAATTGTGGAATTGATGGCGCTAAGCATACTCTAATAACAAAAATGATGACGGTGGAATTTGACGCATTTAATAGGTGGCCGACTAATACAACCAAAAACTTTTGATAACGGAATTTTATAAAAAATATGTATAAATGAATAGAAAATATATATTAACATTAAAGAGGTGACAAATTTTAATAGCTCAATTTTTACAAAAAAGTCATTACGATTTATAAACCCTAAAAGAAATCCTATAATTTGCTACGAGAGGATATATTGGATTTGAAGTTGATCTCTAATTTCCATCTAAGCTTAAAAATAATATTAATAATGTCATGCTAGTTTTTTTAAGTCACACGACTAGGTAACCGGTTGTCAAGGGCTTGTGGGTTACAAAGCATTATTTTAGGCATTATCAAAACATAAAATAGTTTTATTTTATAAAATAATAACATAATAGGTTTTTGCATTGGAGAATAATCAATTTGGGTTTTTCTAAGCCACATAGACTAGATAATTTCATAATAGGTTTTAGATTAGACAATTTCATAATATAAAATAGTTTAATTAGACAAATTGCAAATATAATGATTAAGACGCACATCCGGTTTAGGTGTTTCTATGTTTTCCCATTAATTATCTTATCTTTACCTAAAATTTCATATTATAGTAATTTGAACTTTGACCATATAAATATAAAACATTTCAAATCTAGTTATACTCAAAGATAAATAACTCAAAATTTTCATCTCTGGATGTGGTCATTGGACTTGTTATATATAAAATATATCATTCATTCAAAATAGATACAAATAACATATTTATAGAAAGGGATAATGCCACAGTGTCACATCTGAAAGGTTTTCTGCAAATCTATGAACTAAAACCCTAAGTTCACATGCAACGTAGATTGGATCTATGTTTTCTTACTTTGAACATGTAACTAATTCCTAAAGGCAAAACAAAAATTAACTGAAAGAATAAATCAGAAAAACTAACATTTAGTTGTTTCTTGCAAGCTAAGCAGCACAAGTGTCCTGCCTCAAATGAGATCACACCCAGGGAGCAGGAGGTGGACGAAATCCAGAGAGAGGGAGGAGTCAAGAATTGCGTGAATTATGATGCCTGGAGTCTCTATTTATAGGCTCCAGGTGGTTACAGATAAACCTTAGAGATAAACCTTTTTAATTCAAATCAAGATAAACCTTTTATCATTTGAATTAAACCTATTTATCCTCTATATATTAATTTCGATTATAAGGATAATTATATCCTAAAATCGCCAATTAATATTCCACCTGGACAGTCACTACTCAACTATTGAGTAATTACAAAATAGCCCCTGCACCTTTAATTAATCAAATTAATCACCAAATTAAATCCAATTAATTCCAGATTAATTTCTAATTAATTACTATAGTTTCTAGTTAATATATTATCACTTTAATATATTAATAAACTATTTATTTAATTCCTGTTGATTTATTAATCCCATAATAAATCAACATTTCTCTCTACCGAACTTTCTACCAATCTCTAGCTATTAGGGCAACCCAAATGGACTTTGCTACTATTAATTAGGTAAATACAAATTATTAGTCATGGCTTAGACACCTAATCCAACAGTCTCCCACTTGGATAAGTCTATGACTATAATTACCAATTTAACCTCTAATTAATCAGCAAACTGTAGCTTCCTAGAAACTGCTGCCGAACTCTGACCTAGTCAGTTCTGTCCATAGATAAGTGATCAAATGATCCTCCGTCCAACAAGATATTTTCAGACATGAGACATGGATTGAGATCAATCTTTGTCTGACACTGTTTCCCGATTTCCGATTTTGCTTATGACTTTTAGACTTCTAATTGAACGAATCAATTCAGTCCTGGCTGGCCAGCACTTCAGTCAACTTCAAAATCATCGAGTGGCCAACAGATATCTGTTTCCTGTCAGGGTCATGGGACGAATAAGCTTTGACTAATATGTTATATCTTTTACCCGACAAATCACTCACAACAGCACGTTTTATAACACCGAGTTACTGATGCGTTTTCGTACTATCAATGAGCAACCGCCTTGCAAATTATAACTCATATCTCTCCACTTCAAGACCATAAGATATTATCGTCTCAACATTGCTCGTGATGTAATCCATGAAGCAATCTATTGAGCGTGGGTTTATCCAATACTCAAATCTCCATTTCCAAGTACTCATGAACGTTGCAGCAATCTTATTGCTATGTCTAACTCGTTAAACAATCTACAAACCAATTCATGACAGTATTTCTTCATACTTACTCCCTAAGAGTATGAGCGACTGTGGATATTTGAGTAATCCAATTACTTAGGAAGTAAACATGCAAAAGCGAAACATGAAATCTAACTGGCAGCTACTCCTGCTTATTACCAAGTCTCTACGAGGTAATCACCAAGTTAGATTTACCATAACTATTATCGGTTTTTCTTTTAAACTTTTAATTCAAACCCTTTTATATTTTTTCTATTATGACCTTTTCACTCTTTCTATGTATCCAAGTATCTAACACTTATACACTTTAATTGCAGATAATCCAATTGGATACTCTTCCGATGATATCTCAATTTGTCATTCCGTCTTTCTCTCTCACAAGTCCATTCTGGTGATGTGTACTGTGACTACCCATAGTTCTCGAGATCTATAGTCTACATGACTACACCCTAATACTATTTCGAGGTATCATGATGTGCCGGTGAACCACACGCGCTCCATTAGAAAACAACGAAACTCTTCAACCATGAAGTCCTATAACACCACGTCCTGATGTAACCAATTACTGATTCGAAACTCCTTTCAAATCGTTCACCCTAATCATTTCCCAATGTTTTTCACGTCTGTTCAAAAATTCATTCAGTATTCTCAGCCAGGCAATATCCTGAATCTAACTTACAATGCTCTAAGCATTAAGTCATTAGGATATGTTCATAACACTTCTGATTTGTCCAAGAGGCTCGAGGAACCTGATGTAATCTCATTCCAAGCCCTTTCGAAATCCTAAAATTACCAATAATCCTTGTGTCATGATTTCCGGAAACCATTTCCTTTCGGGGACTCTTTTTTTTATGCATCTTGAATCCCATCAAGATCATATTCTCAACGGCTAAGTCAATACTGTCAGTCTCATCTATCTGATAGATGTCTATGAACTACGTAAATTTGCTGCACCTTCTTTATTTCTTTCATGCCAATTCATTACACTTTGCAATGACAGGAAACTCCTTTCCTTGGGTTATGCATCTTCAATCTCATCAAGATCACATTGGCAGAATTCTGATCTATCTAATAGATGCTCACAACCACCTGAGTATGTTGTATCTCTTAAAGTATTTCATAGTGAACCGTTTCTTAACACCAAGTCATTACACTTTGTAATGAAAAGAGACGTTTCCTAGAATCAGTATGTAACCCACATACAGAGATAGCAGATAACAACGATACTCCCACTGGCTTTGACACTGTTATATGACTTTTTCGGACTATTCACAAAATCCAGAACATTTGGCACATTTTGTGAAACCAAAATCCAAACCTTTCCGACATATTAAAGGAAATCTTTCAGGCTATTCACAAAATCCAAACCTTTTGGCCTATTTTGAGAATCCGAATATCCTTTCTTGCGAGATGCCTATGGGACGAATCCCGGGGCCATGTACCTTTTGTAATGGCATGCTCTATGTGAGTCCCTATTAGTGTGCCGGTAAACCACACACGCTCCACTAACGACTCACACTATGCCATGCAGAATCCTCTTGAATCTCATCTTCTATTGAGAGTGCTCTTCTCGGAATCAATTGCTTGACTCCAAGTGATCACTCAATCAATCAGATGTTCTGTAAGTACATTTCTATGTTTCCTTCTTTTGATGATTCAATTACTCCCACTGGTTCCTAGACCAGTTGTAAAAATCAAACAAACTGACACATAGACTGTGTCTGGCGCTGAGGTTCTCTTATTTGGCAGCAACCGGGCTCACCAATGCTTCCAGTAGTCGGATTACTTATCCGTATCATCTTTAGTGTTTTACCACTACTCGGTATGTCACCCATATCATAACTCCATATGACGGTGACTACTGGTCAAGCGAAGAGAGGGTATGTCAGGTTTAACAAGAATCTAATTCCTGGTCAAGGCCTAGTGATGACTAAAGGTTCTTTCACTTGGCTAATCCCTGAACTCCTTCAGGATTATTCTTACTCCCACTGTTTCCTTAGAACATGAGCTCTTTCTAAAAGGTCTCTTCTTTCAAAGGATAACCGGGATGGCCAATGAAACGACATCGCTGATCAGTTTCAGGCTCGTCAAGAGATTCGGACGAATGTTACATGACCCTGGACTTTCTATGTACTAGTGGGATGATCCCAGCTTAACATTTCAGATAGTGTCGACATAACCTACTTAGTCTAAGATATGGTCGGAATATGGTTTTTACGGTCTGACTGGTTGAATATTCAATTCATTGAAATACTAATCGGAAATGTATCTTATACATTGAGGATCAAAAACTATTTCAATCAATGCTCCATCATCTTCCCTAAGATACATTATAACCACTAATGTTCTTGGAAGAGGATAAACTGTGAAACATTTTCTCAGTCTGTGTTGTCACTCAGGTTCTGTTGATCTTATACTTCCTTTGAAATCCTTGGACACTTCAAGGTTCCAATCAATCGCTTATTCCGATAAGCAAAGCCATATTTGTCAAACTATTTGGCAATTATCATGAAGTATAACTAATCGTGTTCTGTTCGAAGATTCAAGCAATACACAGTAATTTATGTGTCTGTTGCTCAAGATCTTAAGGTCTTTTACATCTTATGTAAATTTTATGATTTTGTTAATATTGTTCAAGACATGCAATCATCACCTGACTCCAAGTCAACTGATTCCAAAATCCTATCCATTGAATCTTTGGGTGATTCCTTTCTTGCCACAATTAATTTTATTAAGCTCTCAATTCATCATGTGACTCTAAGTCAAATGATTCCAAAGTCCTGTCCAACTGGACCTTTGGTGAAAGTGATTCTCATAAAATTTACTTAACAATCATAAAGAAACACAATTTATTAGTCCAATCTCATTGGATGTATCAACGTTCAAGTTATTACTATTTATGCCATTAACACATTCACACAACGTTTCGAGGATAATTAAAACAATCATGTTAAAAAATATTTTGTTAAACCAGAATTATCCTCAGAACATTGTACTATGCTAATCCATGTCATGTGTGTCTATAAACTAATAACAAGAATAAATATCTAGCCTAACTCCAAAAAACTGCACGAGCTCCAGATCCAATCTGAATATGCTCTTGTGCGACAACATCCCGCATCCTACAGAGTCCGTGCATACAGAGCAAATGTGAGAAAACACATCCTGTATCAAGAAATGAGGATCAGGTATTATGAGTTTTAAGATATTACTGAGTTTGTCAAACGGTTAGGCTTTGGAGCATTGTTCCAATCTTTCTGTGACTGTGTCCCACCTTATGGATTCCCAGTTTGAAACATCGAACAATTGGTCTAGACGATCCGGATCATTTCTTGATGCACCTTAATACTGGACTCAATCCTGAAGCAGCTGAATCAATGGAACTATGCTTCTCCATGAATGACTCATACAGCGTCGACATTGAATGCATTTCCACGATTGTCTTATCCGATTACCCTTTCTGTTCATCTGGATGAACAGATCAGTGAGTCGAGCTAACACTTAACTCCCGATCACAAAGGGAAACCAGTTTTATACTGTTCGCCTATGTATCCCTCAAACTTGGGAACATGCAAACTAGTGCTACTTCCTTCATGCTTGAAACTTCAAGCTCTTTGAAGATCCTAGTTTGTTCCCTTTTTCAACCAGTTCTCGGAACCTTTCCTCAACTAGCTGTGCCAACTTATCTGACCCCAGGAATTCTAAATCCCTGCGGAACTCGGGGTCAATGATCAATAGCATAAGGCAACGAACTTCCTTGGACTCAATCGTCAAGGAGTCATGCTCATCACAAGCTGCTGTGTGATGCCATGTTTGGGAGCGGACACTCAGTCGGATATGGTTCGTCAGCAAAACTAAGAACTATTCTCTAATTGCAAAACCATATCACACAGTCAAGGCCAGTTAGCCTTACCATATTTAACAGGTGCTTTCTGAAGCTCTCAGAAATGGGTGAAGGAGGGGAAGGAGGAGAATGACATTTTCTTCAGACATATATAAAATTTGAATTTATTAGTTTAATTAATCCTTTTAAATAATTACCCAATTTATTATTTAACAAGGCTAGGACCCAAAATACCCCAACTATGCTGTGAAGAGGGATGCCATAATCACAACACAGTGGTCATTAAGGTAGATAACATTTATCAATTTCAGCCTTATGAAATTCCTAGATCTGTGAGATTCATTGAACTGTTCAATGGCATGTTTAATCTCGGATATGCCCCACCGTTTGTGACTGGGATGCCGAGGATCACAAACCGGGTGTGAATAACCATGCAAATTAGCTTGGTACTCTCGGGGTCCATTATCATCTCAAATTGATGTGCCGGTTAACCACACACGCTCCATCAACAATGATAACACCTGAGAAACCCATTGCCACTCTTTATGAACCCCCATTGGTGTACCGGTAACCCACACACGCTCCACCAACGTTTCATAAAGTGCAATGTGCAACTTCATGGATTAGCATCAAATTCACATTTTTCCTAAAGTAACTAGATTGGGATTTTTGTAAATGGTTCTAGTACTTTGATCATTATACTTTTAATGATTAAGCGGTCCTATCAAAACTGTTCGGCTAACGACCCTCCACTGATCAGGCGAGCGGTGGGCGAGAGTGTTCACCCATTAGACTGCCATTTTAGAGGCAGCCTCCTTATACCCACTTTATAGATCAGCTTCGTGAATGAGGCCTACTATTGAATTGACTGACCAATTTTATGTTATACATATAGTATTAACCTTTAATAGCATATATAAGATGTATTTTAAAAACCCTTCAAAATATTCCAGGTTTATCTTTTAATTTTACCAATTTAACTATTAAATTTAAAATTAAATTAAACCTATAAGAAATCGATTTAATCATCTTTTAATTAACAATTAATTAAATTAATTAAATCTTGGTATTTTAAACTTTTTAACATATTTCAGGTTTATCTTTTAATTTTTCCAAATTTAACTATTAAATTTAAAATTAAATTAAACCTTAAAAATCAATTTTAATTATCCTTTAATTAACAATTAATTAAATTAATTAAATCTAGATATTTTAAACCTTTTAAAATATTTTAGGATTTATCCTTTAATTTTTTCGAATTTAACCATTTAAATTAAAATTAAATTAAATCCTTAAATTATCTTTTAATTAAACAATTAATTAAATTAATTCAAATGTAGATAGGTTTCACAAATTAATCAAATTAATTTAAACCTATCTTAAACCCCTAATTTTCGAAAAACAAGTAAAGGATTTAAGGTTATCCATTTAATTAAACAATTAAAGTTACCAAAAATAGAAAACCTCCTAAAACTCTAATAGGCATTTTCGAAAATACTAAGGGGGGGATTAGGGTTTCCAAAACCCTAATCCTAGAAATCGATCCAAGCAATAATTAGGGTTTATAAGCTTTAAACCCTAATTTTAGGAAAACTATTACAGCAATTCAACAAGAAAACAACCAAAAGCTCTGATACCACTGAAAGGTTTTTCTGCAAATCTATGAACTAAAACCCTAAGTTCACATGCAACCTAGATTGGATCTATGTTTTCTTACTTTGAACATGTAACTAATTCCTAAAGGCAAAACAAAAATTAACTGAAAGAATAAATCAGAAAAACTAACCTTTAGTTGTTTCTTGCAAGCTAAGCAGCACAAGTGTCCTGCCTCAAATGAGATCACACCCAGGGAGCAGGAGGTGGACGAAATCCAGAGAGAGGGAGGAGTCAAGAATTGCGTGAATTATGATGCCTGGAGTCTCTATTTATAGGCTCCAGGTGGTTACAGATAAACCTTAGAGATAAACCTTTTTAATTCAAATCAAGATTAACCTTTTATCATTTGAATTAAACATATTTATCCTCTATATATTAATTTCGATTATAAGGATATTTATATCCTAAAAATCGCCAATTAATATTCCACCTGGACAGTCACTACTCAACTATTGAGTAATTACAAAATAGCCCCTGCACCTTTAATTAATCAAATTAATCACCAAATTAAATCCAATTAATTCCAGATTAATTTCTAATTAATTACTATAGTTTCTAGTTAATATATTATCACTTTAATATATTAATAAACTATTTATTTAATTCATGTTGATTTATTAATCCCATAATAAATCAACCTTTCTCTCTACCGAACTTTCTACCAATCTCTAGCTATGAGGGCAACCCAAATGGACTTTGCTACTATTAATTAGGTAAATACAAATTATTAGTCATGGCTTAGACACCTAATCCACAACATCCTCAAACTGTACTGGCAGAAACATTCAAGGGTGGGTGACTTCTTGAACGATATCATAACAGTGTCAAAGTAATAATGAACCCAAGCAGTCACAACCATCATAACATAATTGTAAAAGTTACATAAGTTCAATGTTATTGTTTCCATTACAATTACATATGATTCAAAAATACATAGTTATGACGTCATAGCGTCCCGTCGTCATCGCTTGTGGACCTACTTACTGATTTCCTGAGAATACAAGTAGTTTGAAAAGCGTCAACAATAAAGTTGGTGAGTTCATAAGCATTTATTTGAGAAAATCCATTTCTTGTACCATGTAGATTCGAAAACCAAGAAAATCCAATATTTTCTTATTTCAAAAATGTTTCCAGTCTCAAAACTCAAAGACTATATTGTAGTGTAAGTTGTAGTGTAGCTTTATGGAAAAATGTATGTTTCAACGTAAACAATTATTTAAGGGTGAATCGTTTTCCTATGTGAGACGTCATATAACCATACTATAGACTAGTTGGCCTGCTGCGACGTTCTTCAGGCGTCGGAAATGTTATAACAATTGTCACCTCAGACCTGCCGGTCTAGCTGTAGCTAACAGCTGAGGTGCGGGGTTGTCAATCCCGTATAGATCTATTCACAACGTCACGCTCTCTTACCGAGACTCTGGTTATAAGCTTCAGGACTTATAGTGTAAGTACTAAAAAGTACTGTGAAGACCCGTCTCACAAAAATGTATGTATCATCGACCTGTTTACGTTTAGTAGTTAAGAAAAACCCTTTGTTTTTCCGTCGTCATTCTATTTCTTAAAATAACGTTGTTTGTAGTTGGATAAATATATTCTCATAATAACAACTTGTAGCGTTTCAGTGTAGTGGAAAACCGAACATCCATAAACTATTCCTATAATAGTTTAACTAAGGCCCTGTTGGTCGAAATGAGTGAGTTCTCGCGTACATAGTGTGCGAGTTCTGATTTCGGAGTGAGAATCCGAAGTCAGAAGCATTTTAGTATGAAATAATAGTTTTATCATGTGTAAGTCCTTTGTCAACAGTTAGATACATTTCGAGCATAGGTGAAATAGTATTCATAGTATAATATCTTGTATTCTCCCCCTAAAAGTTTCTGAAAAGTGAAAAGGAGGGGTATGAAGCTCACCCTTGAAGCGTGATTTGTCGAGAAGGGAGTGCTGGTTCAGAAGTTTGACGACAGGAAGTCGAGCCATTAGTTCTCGGAACCTAAGGACCCTCGGATAAAGCTATTACCCGATGGTTCTATGAAATGTTAATGTGTGTAAACGAGTTAAAATTTAAATAACTACGCTTAGAATCACAAAAGGAGTCCAACTTACCAAGAATATGAAGCTTTACACCGGGAAAAATGGCGGAGAATGGCTGTTCGTGGTGGCGCTGATGAGGCAGGAAGTTTTAGGAGAAAGGTGGTGGGAGGGGTGTGTTGAGAGAAAATAGAAGAAGTTGAGAGAGAATCTGAGAGGGGCTCAAGTGAGTTCGTGGTTTATGGGTCCAAAATGAGCGTGGGGAAACTGATTAAAGGAAGAGTTAGTTATCTTTATGTCAAATCACCCAGTCATAGGTGCACTCAATAGCATTTGACTTTGGGATTGAGTTGACATATGTGTTGGAAATTGTTATTTAGCAGTTGATGAGTGTAAGGATTTGAATGATGGCCTTCTCTCACGTAACAGACGTTGCATGTGAGAGTGATAAGTTCTGATGGTGGGGAGTCGGAGAATGGGGTTTTCTGAGGCATGCTCAACGATTAGGTGGAACTCCACAATATTCAGAATCTGAATCGGAGGTTAGGTTCGGAACTAGTCTCTTGGAGTTTACACGAATTCCGAACAGCTTCCGAGTATGGGTTCGGAGTCAGATGGTGATTTCGGAGCATGGCTTGTTCCGAATTCAAGAGGCTCCGAATTTGGATTTCCGAAATTAGATGCTAAGAATCCGAATTCATAGATTTCCGTAATTTGGTTCGGATTTTGGATGAGGGTTTTTCGAGGATGGTTCGGAAGGTAGTTCGAGGTTCCGATTCAGGAGGCAAACTCCGAAAATCGAATTCCGAGCTTGGTTCAGCACTAGGGTATTCTCCGAGTGCGTTTCTGAACGTGTGTGTGACTCTCCGAAGTTACCTAGGGGTTTATGGACCAAACGTGGTGGCTTTTCCGTGAGTTGGTGAGGAAATTTCTTTTTCTCTGTAGCTTTATTAGTTGCATGTATAACGTGCACATTGGTAAGTGTCTTGGAATAGTGGGTGCATTATTATAATATCCATTAATTCATACAAGGAGTTATGAAATTTACTTTTCACTATATTTGTCAATGCCCTCATTGCTAGGCTACAGTTGACTTTTGTTTGACTACAATTTTACAATTGTCACTCACAGTAACCCATCGAACTTTTCATTTTGCATCTAATTGGTCCCTTAGGTTTTTTACTTGCTCCTTAGGGGCTTAAGGTTTCAAAAACCAAACAATAGGGAGAAAATCTGAATAAATCTGAAAAAGTTCGGGGATTGGGAAGAGTTTGAAGTCTTTCCGCTCATCTCCCGCCTTCGACTTGAAAGCGAGAGGCTTTTCGCAACTCTCATTTCAACATTCTTCTCTATTGGCCCTTGATCGCCTGAAGAGATTTTTAGGCAGAATTAGCATAATTATTACCGAGAGGATTGAGCTGCCAAAAGACATGTCTTCGGAGGCTAATGTCGGTGAATCGGTTACCAGTAGCACCAGTGCTCACCCTTGTCTTCATTCACTTTTGAGCACATCATAATGCATTTTTTAAACGTTGTGGGGGGTATCGTAGCAAATTATTTTGCTACAGTAACCCCTCGGGTGACCAATTAAACTCGTTTTATAAACATTAAGCCCCTAGACAGCAATGAAAAAACTTAAGGGACTAAATAGATGCAAAATGAAAAGTTTGATGGGTTACTATAGCATTATCCATTATAGAAATATAAATTTGTAATGCAACTAATAATTTTTTTTATACCTGAATATGCAATCCAAAATATAAAAGTATGTATGTGTTTGATTGATCAAAAGCTATTTGGTCAATTTTAAAAGTTGAGTTCCATAATATTTGCTCAATAACAAATATAAAACAGTCTTATCACTTTACTTATCAGTCGAAGTTTGAATCTAGTTACAAAAATAAATTTGATTGATTTTAAGATCACGAATTTAGAATTTCAGCTTAAATACAATAATGTAAAGTTTCATTACCTATGAATCTGCTCTAGTTATACAATATATAAAAATATGTTTGCATAGAACAACAATTCCTTCCAGACTAGGTGGTAATTCTCATTTACACGGTGAGGAAGATTGATGTATTTCCATATCTTCTAAAGATTATACGAAAGCTTCAACTCAAAGAAGAATATATAGCAAAAGTAATAGTTTTAAATTTAATTTAAAAAGTCATAATTCATCTTTAAAGAGGGTACATACGAAACTCACCCTTAAATTGATTATTGATGGGTTAAGAAGTTAGACTACCGACAGTGTAATAGAATTATTGATGGTTGATTTTCTTTATATCTTAATTTCAGATTTCAAGATCGTTGTTTTACTTTTAGGTCAAACTTTTAAATGATAAGGATATATGGTCTAAACATGTTCTAGTTAGGTACAAATACAAATAATTTGACAAACCATGACTCAACTGTCGATCACTAAACCATCAAATCCCATTTATAAGATGAATGCCTATATTCCATTAAAAAAATCGAGTTTGGCACTGTTCACCTTACAATATAAAATAATTTATAAAGTTTTATACATTCAAATACACTTCAAAGGACTTTCAACTCTATGGAAACTCATTCATGTGTTCCCATTTTAGCTAGATTATTAGGTAAATTTCAACTTTCGTCATTGTAGTTTGCTACTTTTTACAAAAATTCTCTTAGCTTATATATTTCCAACCCCCAAAAGAATTTTCATCTTCACGAGATGTTAACTTACACAATTCAACCACTAAAAGCATGACTTATATTTTTCAAGAACGAAATTTATAGGCCATATTTGTAAAAAAAATAAAAATTCTAACACACGGACAAAAATTGTAATTCACCCAACTTCCTATTAGTTTACTTATTTCACCTAATATAGATAAAACAAAAAAAAAACTCATTTATATAATCAAAATTACCACCTCTAAAGTCTTGAATACAACCGCGATTAGACTCGCATTCATATAAATCTACACTATCGATACATTCATATGTAACAATTAAATACAAATAAGCGGTTGTCGTATTTGTAACATTGTTGTCAAACACTAAATGTTGACCGATTCAGACGTGACCTATGTACGAATCCATTCGATGTTACCAAACAGCCCCTGAACTTCTAACTCAAACTTAAAAAATAGAGATTTTTGGGCAGTGAATTCACTCATCGCCGATAAACAAACCTATTTTGTGAATTGTAATTGTAATTTTGTTGGTATCCGGATGAGTTGTCATTATAGTTGGATTCATTAGGGACAAGACTGTGAGATAGTAAAGATTCTTGTAGAATTCGTCCTTCGGGTTCTTTTTGGAAGTGGTTTGATTGGATGTAATTTTCTAAACTTATCACGGCTTTTCGCACTTTTGGATATTCGCGTTCCTTTAACGCGTTAAGGAAGTCGCGGGATATGATGTTTAATAGCTTCTTGAACTGGTTTTTGTATGTTTTGTATAGACCGAATCCCGCCAACTGAAACAGAAATAATTTGATGATTAGTTGATTAAAGATAAGAGTCTGTTGAGCAAATGATATATATATATATATATATATATATATATATATATATATATATATATATATATATATATATATGTATGTATGTATGTATGTATGTATGTATGTATGTATGTATGTATGTATGTATGTATGTATGTATGTATGTATGTATGTATGTATGTATGTATGTATGTATTTATGTATGTATGTATGTATGTATGTATGTATGTATGTATGTATATATATATATATATATATATATATATATATATATATCACACTTACATTGTCACAATAAACCCTGATGGCCTTTGTAAGAGAAAACCGTAGCTCCAATTATAAGTTTCATAACCAACATGTTTCCGACAATGCATTAGCTGTACCTCGGTACTCGACCTCTGCACTAGAATGTGAGAACGTGGCTAGTATTTTTAAGGATCACAATATCATATTATCTATGAAAAAACAATATTTGGAAGTAGAACTCCTGGTGTCCGGACCCCTCCACTACCAATCGACATCCGTATGGGCTACAAAGGACATAGTTGCTCATGGAGAAAGTTACAAACCAAACAAAAGAGGAGCTTGACACACTGTAAAAAAACTTTCACCTCTTGAATCTTTACGTGTATTCTACTAATATTTATATACTTACACTTCCTAGATATTGGGAAAGTCAATCAAAAGCATAAATACAACATATATTTAGATGCTATCTATTATATAATGGTTATTTGAGTTCTGTTACATTTAACTTGATTTCTTTTTCTGTAGCTATACTATTGACTACCTCCAGTAAATCTCAAATGTTATTGGTTATTCAAGTTCCATTATAGTTCACTTGTGACCTAAGCATACTCCACTCCAATTGTGGAATTGATGGCGCTAAGCATACTCTAATAACAAGAATGATGACGGTGGAATTTGACGCATTTAATACTTGCCCGACTAATACAACCAAAAACTTTTGATAACTAAATTTTATAAAAAAATATGTATAAAATAATAGAAAATAGATATTAACATTAAAGAGGTGACAAAATTTATTAGCTCAATTTTCACAAAAAAGTCATTACGATTTATAAACCCTAAAAGAAATCCTATAATTTGCTACGAGAGGATATATTGGATTTGAAGTTGATCTCTAATTTCCATCTAAGCTTAAAAAACGATATTAATAATGTCATGTTATTTTTTTTAAGTCACACGACTAGGTAACCGATTGTCAAGGGCTTGTGGGTTACAAAGCATTATTTTAGGCATTATCAAAACATGAAATATAGAAATAGTTTTATTTTATAAAATAATAACATAATAGGTTTTTGCATTGGAGAATAATCAAATTGGGTTTTTCTAAGCCACATAGACTAGATAATTTCATAATAGGTTTTAGATTAGACAATTTCATAATATAAAATAGTTTAATTTGAATAATTGCAAATATAATGATTAAGACGCACATCCAGTTTAGGTGTTTCTAGGTTTTCCCATTAATTATCTTATCTTTACCTAAAATTTCATATTATAGTAATTTGAACTTTGACCTAATAAATATAAAAAATTTCAAATCAATTATACTCAGATAAATAACTCAAAATTTTTATCTTTGGATGTGGTCATTGGACTCGTTATATATAAAATATATCATTGATTCAAAATAGATACAAATAACATATTTATAGAAAGTGATAATGCTACAGTAACCCATCGAACTTTTTATTTTGCATATAATTGGTCCCTTAGGTTTTTTACTTGCTCCTTAGGGAATTAAGGTTTTGAAAACCGAACAATAGGAAAAAAATCTGAATAAATCTGAAAAAGTTTAGGAATCACTTAAATACATTTTTAAAACGTTGTGGGGGATACCTAGCAAATTTTTTTGCTACAGTAACCCCCGAATGACTATGTAAACTCGTTTTATAAACATTAAGCCCCTAGATAGCAAGAAAAAACTTAAGGGACCAAATAGATGCAAAATAAAAAGTTTGATGGGTTACTGTAGCATTATCCATTATAGAAATATAAATTTGTTCCACAATATTTGCTCTATAACAAATATAAAACATAAATTTGTTCCATTATAGAAATATAAATTTGTTCCATAATATTTATCGATAATATTTGTTCCATGATATTATAATATTTGCGAAATAACAAATATATAATAATTTTTTTATACCTGAGTATGCAATCCAAAATATAAAAATATGTACGTGTTTGATTGATTGATCAAACGCTGTTTGGTCAATTTTAAAAATTGAGTTCCATAATATTTGCTTAATAACAAATATAAAACAGTCTTATTCACTTTACTTATCAGTCGAAGTTTGAATCTAGTTACAAAAATAAATTTGATTGATTTTAGGAACACGAATTTAGAATTTCAGCTTAAATAATCAGTCGAAGTTTGAATCTAGTTACAAAAATAAATTTGATTGATTTTAGGATCACGAATTTAGAATTTCAGCTTAAATACTATAATGTAAAGTTTCATTACTTCATCTTATCATGATTGTCAAAAACATATGCAAGATGAACCATCGTACCCGGCTCTAAAAAATAAAATACTCTGTTTGTAATATATTTACCTATGAATCTGCTCTAGTCTATCTATTATAATAAAGGAATCTTAAACCTGCCACATGGCATTTTTCTACAGCCTGCTTTACCACGTGTCGTACTCTAACAACTACTAAAATTTTATTTCCCGTCTAAACTTATTCTACCGTATCTTACTCTCTATAATTAAATCTATCTAGAAATCTATCCCACTAAAATAGGAAGACAGTTATGATAATTATTTTGAATCCTCCCCTATCACCACGATTAATTTATGACAGTTATCCTCTCCCCTAATTAAGAGCGGGTCTTATCACTGCTATTAATTAATTTGATATCCGATTCACCCCTATATCTCCTCAAGTTCGTCTTTTTGGTCTGTAGTTCAACGTTTGAACTCCATAATTCACGCTCAATTTTCCCGCTCACTTGTATTACCTCTGCAATCTAATCGGTTTCTATTCTAATAAATACAGAATACCTCAATCATTGGGATAATTTTCAATTCTGCCTAATTTACTTCACATTTCGACACTGTTTTCCCGCTGTTGATTTAGGTAACGATGTACCCTTTTGGATTAGAATACATTTACACATTTAAATCCTGTTGTTGATATCGGTTCCGATGTAACAATATCAATGATGATGGTTGCTCATTCCGCGTCTGTCAATTTTAGTCGTTTGTGCTCTTACTTAGTTATCTGATTTGGTTTAAAAATCGATGTAGGTAATGTTTGGATCGTTTTCATTACATTTTCTTTGTTTGTAGTTTGATTGGAATACATCTACACATTTATATCCACGCCTTCTCCACTGAATTCAACCATCAATCTGGGTTTCGATGTGAAGACATTAACCCCAAATAACTTTCAATCTGTTTTCTCAATTGGTTCACTCGGATGGCTTCTGGAAGAAGAACAAGTTTAAGATTGCATCCCGTTATCAACAACCAACAATCGCTTCCAATAAAATCAACTATAATCAAGGTAATCGCAATATTATCGTAGTTGTCATCTCTATTCCGTTCAATCTCTCTCAATCAATCCCTAATTATGCTAATTGTATGCTCAAATTTATAGTGTTTTCCAGTTTCATTCTCCACCATAACCCCCATGATACATCACAAAGCAGGTTCTGATTGTCTTAGATTTGTGGGTTTTTTTCAACATCCCGGATTATATATTCTTAGAGCTCATGTAGTAACTGAAATTTTGTTTTATATTTCTAGAGAAACTATACCCAAACTGCAACTAGATTTTCCAGAAGCTTCACACCTAATAAAGGTTTGTTTTTCACAAGTCGTTCATGCCCTTCCAGGTAGCAGTTAACATGTTCGATAAAATGCCTCTATGAGGCAGTTTCTTTAATGAAGTCTTTTGGATGAAGGTGACGATGAAAAAAGTAGACGAGGCAGTTTCTTTAATGAAGTTTTTTGATGAAATATTTTTTCTTCTTTTAAAGTAATCCATTAAAAAGGAATAGAGTTCAAGAATTTACATATGAAATCAAGTGCAACATCTATCTTCAATTAAGGTTTATTTTTTCTGTTTATTGGAAATTTTCATTTGCAGGCATAGCCAAGAGATTACAGAGCAAAGAGACTTCCGACAACATGTACCAGTAAGATAGTGAGGATGACAGTATGGACTTGTTTTGATTCTTAATATCTGTTTATTAAAACCTGGGTACATAACTTTGTCTCAAAGCTTTGTAAGAAACCATGAAATTTAAGCCATGAGATAGCACATTAGGGTTGTCGTTAAAGAATCAGGGCTTTTGGTAGTTACAAGCTTTTATATGTTACCCCGATCCTATAGTTTTAGCCTGGTATTTTAGATCAAAATTATGCGTTGAATATGTACCTTTTTTTTTTTCCTTACCGGTATTAACAATAATAGTTACAGGTTTGGTGTGTTTAATATAAATAATGTTTCAATTATCAACTCGTGAAACCACATGGATCCTTTCAAAACATATATAATTCCTAATTGAAAGTTTAATCATCACACGCTTCTTTTACAAATAAGTCTGGCACCTAAGTATGCTCGAAATGTAATAGCATATTTTAGAGTAGTGTAGTGCTAAGAAGTTTTAGCCTATTAGATTGTTGAGTATGTTTTTTTCTTTTTTTCGTTTACATTGTAATGCACTATTTGTTATTTCCATTGAAATGCTATGTTTGCTCTTTTTCGATTAACATTACAGTCGGCATTGAAAAGATAGAATACATTCATTATATTGTAAAAATGTAATGCTTAGTAGTGTAAAAGCTTATAAATTACTTATGATCTAGGTATATTGTTTCCTCCCATATTAGCCTAATTAAAATAAATCCAAGTTAAAATGGGTTAAGTGTATGATCTTTTTTGTACATTTTCTTGCACAAAATGTAAAGCGTGGTATCAAGTTATAGGTTTGTATAATCTTATAAATTACTTATGACATATGCATCTCTTTCATCTTGATTCAAGTCATTCCAACTCTTGATTCTTGATAGGTTGAAGTGAAAAAAGCAATACCAAGAAGCGAACAAAATTAAAACCAGCAAGAACAAACGGATGGTAAAATAGGAATAATGGCAAAAGTAACGGTAGTACTGAAAGCACCGATAACATAAAGACCAAAAATGTTATGCATGTGATTAATGTGGGGACATATAAAGGAAAGTGGAGCTTTTTGGAGCGACATATGAGAAGCTATGGTGTTTGAATCATATTGAAACAATAATGTAATTTTCTCTTAATAAGAATATAATGTTTTTTTGATATTTCACTTTTTTTTTGCAAAAAATCATAAAGTCCATCTGATAATGGATTGGCTCTAAAATAGATTAAAATAAAATCTACAAATCCTTTATTTTTTTCAATACTTTGACGTTTGAAGTATGAGCTTGGTTTATGGCTCTTCTTTCTATATTTGAGATTTTAAATAATCAAGAGTTTAAGCCAACTTTGAGGATGGTCACCTATTGGCTTCTAATAGCTGGACTATAAATCATGTATGCAACCTCGCTATTTCAACTTATAAGAGTTTCATTGTTATTTTATTATTGAAAATAAGCTACAGGGCACAATAACGCTAATATGTATAGAAATAAATTATGTAACCTACATTTGGAAGATTAACTTACGTAACCTACATCTATAATAATTATGTGAGGTTGTATAATATTCATAATCACTATATTCATTACATTTATTTATATTAATATATAGCAATTGTGTTAAAAAATTATAAGAAATAATTAATTTGAATAATATTTCAATACATGAAATGTTAAACGCTTGATTTAAAATATAATTTCATATTAATCTAACTTATTCTCGAGTGCCTGAAATACTTTTTAATAAAAAAAAATAAAGACATGTTAGTTTAAATGTAATGGTAACAATGAGAAATATGGTTTTGACCAGGAATCCTCTAATATTTTATTCCATGAAAGATGAAATGCTTGATTTAAGGAATCATTTCATGTAACTCTAACTTATTCTTTGGTGGCTAAAGTACTCTTCAATGAGAACAAATAAAGACATGTATTGTTAGTTTTAATGTAATGATAACAATGAGAAATATATGATTTCAACTTGGAATCCTATGCAAATGGAATTCTTGCAACTTTTACAAAACAAGTTCAAAAGAAAGATATTACATTCATTATGGGTCAATGAGAAGTGTTTGATACTTCGGAATGACACTTTATAGTCGACTTTTTGTCTTTTACATTCAAATAGTTGAACAAAGTTCTCTTCGGATTAAGAAAAGTTAGTTGTCCATTTCATAATACACCATGATTTTTTCCTCAATACTTTTCAAAATTTTTAATAAATAATATATATTTTTATTATTTAAATTGTTTTAATTAGCTATCCGTGTAACGCACGGGTTAATAACCTAGTTATACAATATATAGAAATATGTTTGCATAATTCCGTCTCTTTTACATGGCGAGGAAGATCGATGTAGTTCCATATCTTCTAAAGATTATATGAAAGCTTCAACTCAAAGAAGAACATATAGCAAAAGTAAAAAGTTTTAAATTAAATTTAAAAAGTCAAGTATTTTGTTATTGCGTATTAATTCGAGAGCCTTATTTCTATTTGCACCTGACTAGAACATGATTAGACCATATACCCTTATCATTTAAAAGTTTGACCTAAAAGTAAAATCTAACGATCTTCAAATCTGAAATGTAGACATGTATAAAAAAAATCAACCATCAATAATTCTATTGCACTGTCGGTTAGTCAAACTTCTTAAACCCAATCATGAACACGAGGTTGGTCAATCATATATAACCAATATTATAACATAAATTAAAAAACGATGTCGATCACTAAAAGTCTAAAACACCAACCCCATTTATAAGATGAAGCCTATGTTCCATATAAAAAAAATTGTAAGTTATTAATAGATCAAATATGACAGAACTACTATATTATTATAAACAATAATCAAACTTACAAAATAAGACTTTCAACATTATACCATTTTCAACCCACAAAAGAATTTACGTCTTCACGAGATGTTAACTCGGACAATTCAACCACCAAAAGCATGACTTGCATTTTTTCAAGGACGAAATTTGTAGGCCATATTTGTAAATAAAAAAATTTCATAACTTGGCAAAAATTGCAATTCACCCAACTTTCTTTTAGTTTACTTATTTCATCCCTTATAGATAAAACAAAAAAAACGAAAAAAAAAAAAAACTCATTTATATATTCGAAAATACCACCTTTAAAAACTCGAATACAACCGCGATTAGACTCACATTCATATAAATATACACTATCGATACATTCATCCGTAACAAATAGATACAAATAAACACAATTGTAACATTGTTGTCAAACCCTAAATGCTGATTGATTCAGATGTGACTTGTGTTTGTATACGAATTCATTCGATGTTATCAAACAGCCCCTGAACTTCTAACTCAAACATAAAAAATAGAGATTTTTGGACCGTGAATTCACTCATCGCCGATAAACAAACCTATTTGGTGAATTATAATTGTAATTTTGTTGGTATCCGGCTGAGTTGTCATTATAGTTGGATTCGTTAGGGACAAGACCGTGAGAAAGTAAAGATTCTTGTAGAATTCGTCCTTCGGGTTCTTTTTGGAAGTGGTTTGATTGGATGTAATTTTCTAAACTTATCACGGCTTTTTTCACTTTTGGATCTTCGCGTTCCTTTAACGCGTTAAGGAAGTCACGCGATATGATGTTTAATAGCTTCTTGAACTGGTTTTTGTATGTTTTGTATAGACCGAATCCCGCCAACTGAAAAGGGAATAATTTGATGATTAGTTGATTGAAGATAAGAGTTTGATTAGTTGTTTAGTTGGATGGAATGGAATAAGAAAGTTAATTACATTTTTTGTCCCTGAGTACAGCTGATTTTTTTAATTTTGGTCCTAAAGAGTTTTCTTTTGCAATTTTGGTCCCGAAAAGTTGTTTTTTGCAATTTTCGATGCCAAAAATTTTCTTTTGCAATTTTGGTCATTATTTGAGTTTTCTGTAACATTTTTGGTCCAAGTATTAGCTGACTTCCCAATTCGGTCCCACAAATTGTTCTTTTGTAATTCTGGTCCCAAATAGTGATATTTTAGCAATTTTGGTCCCAAATGTTTTTCTTCAGCAATTTTGGTCCCAAAAAGTTCTTTTGTCAAATTTGGTTAAAATAAGTTGTCTTGCAATTTTGGTCGCAAAAGTTTTTCTTTTGCAATTTTGGTCCTTAAATCTGAGGTTTTTGTAGCATTTTTGGTCCGAGTATAGTTCTCATTTTGGTCCCAAAAAATGTTCTTTCGCAATTCTAAACCCAAAAAGTGATGATTTTTCAATTTTGGTCCCAAAAGTTTTCTTTTACAATTTTGGTCCTTAATTTGAGGTTTTTCTTTCGCAATTCAGGTCCAAAAAGTGATTTTCGCAATTTTGGCCCCCAAACTTTTTCTTCTGCTATTTAGGTCCTGAAAAGTTTCCTTTAGCAATTTTCGTCGTTATTTAAGGTTTCTGTGACATTTTTGGTCCCTGTTCCTTATATTTTTGGGACCAAAATTGCAGAAAACAACTATACTCAGGGACCAAAAATGTAATTTAAATCGACCTGTTTTAATATCAACTCACCTCAATAAATGCCTGAAGTGCAACTGCAGTGTATATATTTGCCGGAAGTGCATTTAAAAATCTTGCAAGCCATTTCCAACCCTCTTCAATTCCATGCAAATTTCTAACACCATAAACTTCAGTCTGAAAAGATAAAAGAAAAAAAAAGTTTTATTATTATGTCTTTAGAAACAGGTATGATAAAATATAAATATAAAAAATCGTTTAAAAACCTGTATTAAAGCTCCGTATAATTTCATATGTTGTGTTAACCTTCCTACATAACTATCTGTACTTTCAAGCTTTCCATCTTCTTCTTGGTAACCAATGGCTCTGTAATAAGCCTCTTTAGATTCAAATGCAGCCTGCAAAAACAAACAATTTTTATTTTTGTATTTTGATTTTTGAATGTGTTTGTGTAATATTTAATAATTAAAATCAGATAATCAGTTGCTATAAATATGGTACGGATGACAGTGTCTAATGGTGTTGCATTTGGCAGATTCTGTTTATTTTTAGGAAGTAATGAATGAAAGAAGGGCATATAGGTAATTTTACCATACCTCTGAGTAGCTTAAATACTTTGGAACTGTAAAGATGCAAACTTTGTTCAATTTTGCAAGAAGTATTTCCATGGCGTGTGGGACCTACATTCATCAAGAAAAATAAATCCGAATAAGTTTAGTATTTTTATTAAAACTTGCGAAATTAATGCGTTTAATATTTTTTTTATATATGGTATAAGTTATATATCTGTCTTTTTTACTTGATACAGATAATTGTTTTTTTCAATTTATGTAAGTGAGTTGTTATTTTCTCAAATATTTTTAAGCCTCATTTATCTAATAAACAGAAACTATAAAAAGAAAGAATATATTATATGAAGGTTTTTTTTACCTGTGAAGTAACCATAACAATGACGTGTCCATAACCATATAAGACACTGTTGCTGCTTGCATTTGTGCTTTGTGACACAATCTGTTATTTTGAAACACAAAAATCTTTTAAGGATTTAAAATTTTATATAAATCATTTATCCATAAAGGAAAAAGAAAAGAAAAAAGGGCTTTACTTTATCTGCAAAGATCCCGACATTGACCGATTGGGGAAATGTTGAATTTATTAATTTCACCAATTCATCTGCTTTTGTTCTGTTCCAACAAAAATAAAAGTTAAAAAAAAATCCAAATGTGGTTTAATGAAATCACATAAAATCAATATTCATTGGTTTATGTTTAAAAAAATTAGAGTAAATTTCAGTTTTGGTCCCTGTGGTTTACACCAAATTACTGTTATGGTCCTAGTTTTGAAAATCTTAAATTTTTGGTCCCTGTGGTTTCTAAATCTTTCAATTGCGGTCCCTATGGTTTCCAAATCTTTCACTTTTGGTCCCTCCCTCTGTTACCATTTGTGTAAACCACATGGACCAAAAATGAAAGATTTGGAAACCACAAGGACTAAAAGTGAAAGATTTGGAAACCAAAGGGACCACTAGTGCAAGATTTTCAAAACTAGGACCAAAACTGTAATTTTTTGTAAATCACAAGGACCAAAACTGTAATTTACTCAAAAAATTATTTACACACCTCACGCTTTCTTTTGTCCCCGTTATGGTTTTGATACGTCTTGCCATTTGCATACCATGACTACGGTATTCCTAAAAGAAAAAAAAAAAAAAAACCACCTTATTAATTTACAAATCTAACAAAAAACTTATATAAAGTATATCGAAATAAACAGCATAAATATGTATAAAAGATTAAAAGAAACCTTGTTAGAATCCATTTCTAATGTCACATCTTTTCCAACCACTTCTTTGTACATTTGCACTCTTCTTTCCTCCATTTCTAAACCACTCTCAGCACCTTTGACTACATTTCCTACAATAAAATAAAAAGATTATTCAACATATTTTAAATAATTAACCTAAAGAAAATATCAAATATATTTATTTACCTGCAGATGGTTTATTGGTCAAAGCCTCATTAGCCTTTCTTTGACTTTCTGCCATTTCTGCTTCTTTTGCAGCTTTTTCATCTTCCAATTCTTTAATTTTAGCTTTCACTTCTTCTTCTCTTTTCTTTTCAGCTTGTCTCTTAACCTATACACAAAAAAACAAAAAAATTAAACAAAAAACCAAAATTTATAAAATGGGTTGTCATTTTTTTTAAATTTTTTTAACAAACCTCTTCTGCTTTCATTTTCTCTTGTTTGATTTTCTCTTCTTGAAGAGCTTTTTGTTTTCTTTTAGCTTCTTCAATTTCAGCATCATCGCGTATTTTTTTTTCTTCTATTTGAGATTTATATTCATGGTGTCTTTGAACATCAGTCAGATGATTATCAAGTGCTTCTGCACTTTTAAAATTCAAAAAAATATATCAATCAATATTCAATATTCAAATTCAATTTTTTTTATAAAAAAAGATCTTACATTATGCGTTGATATTGCAAATCACGTTTTCTATCCAATTCCCTTCTTGCCTCTTTGCTCTTTTCAGCTCGTGAAAGTGCATGTGTGAGTTTTTCTTTTTCATTTGTGAAATCGGTTCCAAATGCAGATATTTGTGTTCTTATTTCTTCCTGTTTATTAGAGGTATTAGAATAATAAATAATTTTAATATTGTAAGTAGTAATAAAGATTAAAAAAATGACAGACCGCAACACTAAGTTGATGTTCATGGCTTAATTCGATCAATGCACCTTCAATAACTCCCCCTTTGTCCATCAAACACCATTCGGATTCATTAACTGAATCACTATCAGAATCCACATCATCACTGTAAAAACATTTATACATCAGAATCATTAATAAATAGTAGTTATAGCAATGTACTTTCATTTTTTTATTATTATAACATTGTACTTTCAAATATCTGTCTATTGAAGATAAAATTTTAACCTAAATCAACTTCTTTATATGGGCCGAAATTACCATATCTACTAGTAATTAGAAAGATTGATTCAAATTAAATAGGTCTAAGAATTCAAGATATAAATAACAATGTACTTTCAAATATATGTCTATTATAGAATTTGCACCTTAAATAGATGTCCTCACAAGCAAACCGACCACCCATGGCCACATGTCTGTTATCATCATCATCATCATCATCATCTGATACATGCATCACAAAGGGCTTCCGGTTTTTTTCAGCACGTGCTACAATTGAAAGTTCACTACAAGAAGAAACTCCTTATTTGAAAGTGATTATAAAAAAAACCATTTTATTAAAAGTTACAAAGCAACTCATATGGATTTCTGATGATATAAAATGTTTGCAGATGGTACCTTGATTGTGTTTTGGTGAATGGTGAAGGGACCAATGAGGATGCTTGAAGTTTGTGATCGATAGTATTAAGCTCGGATAGAAGTTGATCAAAACTCCAATCACTTTGTGGATCGGTTATAATCCCATGAACACGTTGGGGACACCTAAGTTCCAATTTTACCCTTCCCCTAGTCGTTAAAAAAGAAAATCAGAAATCCTAGTGAGCCAATTTATCAAAACAGTTGTTTATTTCAAAGAGGATTGGAAAAAAGAAAGCAGGGCTTACATGATTTGAATGAGTAAGCAATCTAGCAAATTATCAAACTGATTGCTTCCTCTTTGATGTATTAGAACTTATATGTATCTGGAAAACAATAGTAGAATTAGAATCTCATTATCCAAGTAACAAGATTATTAATTGACCAGATGTGAAATATATTTGATATGAAGGTCAATACAAGAATAGCATGACCATGTGGACAGTCATCATTAACCAAATCATCAACTGCTTTTAACTTTGGGAGATTAAAAACAGGATGGCTGAACAGCGAGCTAAAGTGGCAATTGACAGTGATAATTGAAATGCAAACTCAGAAATTAATTGGAATCAGAACCATCAAACATATGAATCATCATGCACCATCAATGTATAACAGAATCTGACTTAAACAGAAACAGCAACATCTGTCTACCAAAAACAACTGACAAATAATCAGCAAAATTGAGGAAATTTCAGAATCTGATTACATCTGTTCTAACAGAATCTGATTTGCAACTGTTCTGTTCGTTTCCCAGAGCCTAGTTTCAGAAACAGAAATTGTGTCCACAGAATTGAAGAAAATCGTATCCACAAATTTCAGAAACAGCATCATTCAAGTTTGTGATGTGAAAATCGTATCCAGAAATAGGTATAATCACAAAGAGAAATCGAACCTTGGCAGAAATCGGAAAGAGAAATCAAACCGCCGACGTCCGATGTGGCCGGAGACGGAGCCGCCTGCGTCTGCTGTGGCGGGAGATAGAGCTGCGGCGTCTGCTGTGTCCGGCGTCGGATTTGGCAGGTCAGGCGACGAAGTTGGAGTATGAAGGCTCCGTTTGGTTGTGCTTATTTGACTCCATAAGCACTTTTAGGCAAAAGTCCTTATTGGCTTGTAACTTTTCAAAAATGCCATATATCAGCAATACCAATAACACGAATACATGTACTTATTCACATTTCCATCAAGAATATCAAAACAAAATCACAAAAAGCAAAATGCAATTGACAAAATTTACTCACACAATCTACAATCTTTATACCAAAACCTCCATCTCTTCCATGTCCTCAATTTCTCATCTCTACTCATCGATCAGATTACTTGGCTCACTCAAAACATACAATGGCATTCTACTTTTCTGCACAAACAGTTGAAACGTACTTTTATAATTTATTATAGCATTCTACTTTCTTTTTTCTATTAACTTACCTCTATCATCAAAGCTCACCCTCAAGTCAGGAACGTGAGGAATAATTTATGAACTATCAACTATTGCTTGTGCAATGTGTAATGGGGCCTCAGCTGCCCTTCGAAGTGCTTGCCAAATCTCTGCAAAAAAATAGCAAAATTTAAACCAAAACATAGATTTCTTCATCTCAAAGCATACCATCGGACATGTACATACTCATCATTGCAAACCATTAATCCAAAGATAAAACCTCTAAGGTGCCGAACTTGTACTCAACAAAATTAAGAAACACAAATTGAAAATTAATAACTATTGAAATTCAATTGATTTTCAATTCTGATAACTCCAAAATATTGGAAATTTATGCAGACAATCAACAAGGCATCGTTTCAGACATCCAATTGGTGAGTTGAATTTTTCAGAAAAATTTACGCAGACAATCAGCAAAAATCGCTAATCATAATATGATTATGTAATGTAGAATGTAAAGCAAAAACAGCCCTTTCTTTGATTACAATGCAATCGTGAGACAGAAAGAAAAAGAAGAAAAACTCTCTAAAATTACGTATGTTGGAAAAGAAAAACAAGGACTAAACTCTAATTCTTTTCTCCTGCATTTATTCAAAAGGACGTAGTTATATATATAGCTTTACAAGAGAAAAGATAAAACAAACTAAAGCTAGCTAATCCTAAAAAAACCGGAAGATTCAAACTAACTTCTATCTAATCTACCAATTCAAATTAATAAACTAATCCTAATCTAATATCAAAACTAATAAAATATTAAACCGATAAATACTAACTCGTGTATATCTAAAATCAAAATCAATTAATCCAACAATCACACCCTTAATTGATTTGATCATACCACTTGCTTACAGCATTCTTGACCTTTTCTGGACATCCGACCTCCATCTCGGTCACATCCAAAGTCTTCACTAGCTCGACCCATTTTGATTGTTCACAACAAATGTTCCCATATTCTTGAACCATCTCGACCTTCTCCCAGACAACAACCTTCACCTAGATCATGTCTAAAGGACTCCACGGTTCAACCCGAATCAAATTCACCAAACTTGTAACATCTAACATGGCATACTGCTGGAACCGTTCATTACCATCCCGACTTTTCCCGGATCCCTGACCTCTTCCCCGGCCACATCCAAAGCCATCCGATTTGAACTCCAACGCCATAATGTACACACCGTGTATGTAGTTTCTCTAATATCTTCCTTTTTTCGATCACCCTTGTTCAAAGAGGCATCTCTACCGACCAAGAAAACAAAGCCACCTGCTTCTACCGTTTTCTTTCAACCTACCAAACGAACCGAATCCAAAGCGCCTGCTTTGACGGATTATTTATGTCCGTTTTTCACGCACTTATGCCGGTCTCCCCTTATCACAAACAAGCCGATCAATGACTTCTTTTAAAACAATCCCAAAATCATCACAAACGAACCGCCTTTCTTCATCATCGGTCACCCCCGTAGTCTTAGACGGTACTCCCCGTCTCCCTTCGAAAGTCGACTCTCAAACCGGCTTCCTACGTCTTCCCGAGCCCTAGGCTCTGATACCAAATGTAGAATGTAAAGCAAAAACAGCCCTTTCTTTGATTACAATGCAATCGTGAGACAGAAAGAAAAAGAAGAAAAACTCTCTAAAATTACGTATGTTGGAAAATAAAAACAAGGACTAAACTCTAATTCTTTTCTCCTGCATTTATTCAAAAGGACGTAGTTATATATATAGCTTTACAAGAGAAAAGATAAAACAAACTAAAGCTAGCTAATCCTAAAAAAACCGGAAGATTCAAACTAACTTCTATCTAATCTACCAATTCAAATTAATAAACTAATCCTAATCTAATATCAAAACTAATAAAATATTAAACCGATAAATACTAACTCGTGTATATCTAAAATCAAAATCAATTAATCCAACATTATGCAATTGGTGAGTTGAATTTTCCAGAAAAATCTAACCGTGGCAAAGATATGCAGAACAAGATTCGAGGGCAGGAAAAGCTTACCGATCGATGGATGGTAGCCGGAGACGGACAGCGAACAGCCGCCGGAGAAGAAGGGCGGAGAAATCGCCGGAGAAGAAGGTGGCGAACAGCAATCACCGGAGATGGGAGTAGCCGGAATGCAGCGATGAGGGTGGAAGGTGAGATCGATCTGTGGTTCTCGCAGATATACGTGAGAAGTAATGGTAGGGTTAGGATAGTGAGCAGATGCGAGAAAACTGAGGGGTAAGCGGGTTTTTTTTCCTCATAAGTCATAAGCAGTTTTCATAAGTAAGGCCACGTTACTTATGAAAAATTGGCTTATCCAGTGAAACGGAAAAGCTAATTTTATAAGCACTTATCTTCTACCCAAACACCTTTTCAACTTATTGGCTTTTACTAAAAGCTGATAAGGTAATAAGGAGATTTTATAAGCACAACCAAACAGGCACTATGAAGTTCCGGGATGAGACGTATGGGTTCCCGTAGAAGTTAGGGCGCTGGAGGAAATATTTTTGAAATTGTAAAATGACGGTAAACATTGTTGAAAAAGTAAATTACAGTTTTGGTCCCTGTGGTTTACATGATTTTTCACTTTTAATCCAAGTTTTGAATCTTCACAATTTTGGTTCCTGTGATTGGCAATTTGTTACACTTTTAGTCCCTATTGGGGTTACCGTGAAGTTTATTCTGTTAGGCGTTGACGAAATGATTAAATTGCCTTTGTTTTGTCTTTTTTGATTTTATTATTTTTTCTTGTTTTTCATAATTATTATCGAACCACCACAAACCACCTTATGCTACCATTACAAACCACCTTATAACACCACCACCAATCTCAACTACCATCAATCACCATCACCAATTCACCACTAACCACCATTCACCACCGACCATTAACCACCCACAACCATCACCAAACCACCAACACCATCACCACCACCAAATTGAAAGCAAAATAAGAAATGTGAGACTACATTAGCCAGCATCAACCTAGCACGAATTAGTTGAGCAAGCATGAAGGAATGAAAAAAAATCAAACTGAACTGGGTTTTACAAATCAGTGATTTAGAGCAAAAACATTCGAGACTTTTAAAAAGAGAGCAGATGAACACAAACAAACCAATTTCGTTACAGCAACCTTCTTGCCCCTATCACCTAAACACATATAACATATAACATCTTTATGAGCTAATTATGCTCAGTGAGAAAAATTATCAAAGTTTAGAAATCAATCTAATAATTATCATAATTTCCACAATTCAAATCACTGATATTTATTTCAATGACTATCTCAGTCATTTGATGTACTCAATCAAACTCAACAATCATATTAACAAGAAATTCTCAATCTTGTTTAATTCATGTTAATTGGTTATCTCAACCAATTAAGATGTGCAATAAGTCAATTTAGTTATAATCAAACTATTTATATTGAATTATAACTACTCACCTGATATCTGTTCAGTCCGTGATCCACCCGTGCCTCGTGTATCTCCTTCCCTCCTATGTGTATCTGCTCAAAACGACATCACATATTATACTTCAACATTCTCATATCAATTTAACCATTTCTAACTCTTTAAACCAAGAATTAATAGCTAACAAGATCACCATTTATGAACATCATACATTATACGGTTCAAAACCTCTAATTTAGCGGGTTTTTACCAAATCAACCGTTAAAAGTCCACAACAATCACATCAAAGACTCCATATAGCTTATAATAACAACCTACTAACAACACATGAGCTAATTTAAAGCATATTTTCGAGTTCAAGAATCTAGGGTTCAAGAATCTAGGGTTTAAAACCCTAAAACCACAAATCACTAACCTCAAAACTAACATTTAGACTCTTATAGACTTGCTACACTACTAATTGAACTCTAACTTCATCAATTTCGCAGGTGGTCATCGAGACCACAAAGAAATCACTCCAACACAAGGTATTTCACGGTTGAAACAAAGCCAAACTCAAGGAGAATTACCTTTTTAAGCTCCAAGTACAATCCCTAGCTTTAATTCACAAATAGAAGAGTTAAATCTCGACTTATATGGGTGGAATTTGATTTCTAGGGTTTTAGAGAAGTTTTGCTCGAAGTGGGTTTTATCCCAAATGAAAGAAAATCGGATATTTAAAATACCCTGCACCCGCTACACGACCCGGGCTGTCAAACCCGCCCCGGGTTTTTGCCTCAACCCGACCCGGGCTGTGAAACCCGCCCCGGGTTTTGTTACGAAATTCCTCGCTTTTGATCTTAGGTGCAGCACGATCCGGCTTGACTAACCCGACCCGGGTTCCTTTCGAACACGACCCGGGCTCATAAACACGACCCGGGTTGTTACCTTATCCAATTTCCTTTCAACTCAACTCGACCCGGTTTGACCTTTTTAAACTCTAAGATGTTTCTTTTTACTCTTTTTAGCATCCTACTTTTATTAGATTAGTTTCTAGACATCTTAACTCATGTTTTAACTCATCAAATCTCGTATATATGTATATATATATATATATATATATATATATATATATATATATATATATATATATATTTAACGTAACTCTATATAAATTAAAGTTAGGTATTACAAGTTCTTACCCCCTTCAGAAGATTCCGTCCTCGGAATCTCTTGAAACAGAAAGGGATACTTTGACCGCATCTCTTCTTCGCCTTCCCAAGTAACATCTATTCCTCTATGATGTCGCCATTGTACTTTAACTATTGAAATCTCTTTATTTCGCAACTTCTTGATCTTTTTGTCTAAAATTTTCTCCGGTTGCTCTTGATATTGAAGTTTACGATCTAACTGAACTTCTTTCAAAGAAACTCGTGTCGACTCATCATGTAAGGTTTTACGAAGATGTGAAATATGAAATACATTATGAATCCCCTGTAGCTCATCAGGAAGCTCGAGTTTATAAGCTACCGCTCCCACTCGTTGAATTACACGGAAAGGCCCAATAAACCGTGGGCTTAGCTTGCCACGTTTACCAAAACGAATAATTCCCTTCCAGGGAGACACTTTTAACATTACCATATCTCCAATTTGAAACTCCAATAGTTTTCTTCGTTTATCTGCGTATTGTTTTTGACGCTGCTGAGCAACTCTCATATGCTCACGAATACTTTTAATTTTCGCCTCAGTTTCAGTGATAATCTCGGGACCCGCTAGTGGCTTCTCTCCCGCTTCTGACCAACATGATGGTGTTCTACATATTGACCCATATAACGCTTCGAAGGGTGCCATTTGAATACTAGAATGATATGAGTTGTTATATGTAAATTCGGCTAAAGGTAGATGATCGTCCCAACTACCTCCAAAATCAATCACCGAAGCTCTAAGCATATCTTCTAGCGTCTGTATAGTTCTTTCGGTTTGACTATCAGTCTGCGGATGATAAGCCGTACTCATTAAGGCTTTAGTTCCCAATTGTTTTTGAAAACTTTGCCAAAAATGAGAAGTAAAACGATTGTCGCGATCGGAGACTATAGAGGTAGGTACTCCGTGTCGTCTCATCACCTCTCTAACATAGATCTCTGCTAATTTGGACGCTTGGTAATCTTCTCGTATGGGAATAAACTGTGCTGATTTAGTCAACCTATCAACAATTACCCATATTGAATCGAACCCTCGTGGAGTTCGGGGTAATTTGGTGATAAAGTCCATCGAAATCTCATCCCACTTTTTCATCGGTACAGGTAGTGGTTGAACTAACCCGTATGGTCTCTGATGATTTGCCTTGACTTGTAAACAAGTCAGACACTTCTCCACATATCTCCCAACATCACGTTTCATTCCCGGCCACCAGTAAAACGGCTTTAAACTTCTATACATCTTCGTACTACCTGGATGGATTGAATACCGTGTACAATGAGCATCTTCAAGTAACAGCTGTCTCGTTTCTCCGTGTTTTGGGACCCACACTCGTCCTTGAAAAGTCTTCACTCCTTGTGCATTTTCAACCAGTTTATCTACATAGCCAACCATTCTCTCACTCTTCATGTCATTGGCTTCTCTCTGGGCACGTTGAATCATTTCTGGCAATTTACTAACCACTCCCATTCGAGCTGAAACGACTCGAATTGGTGGTTCTTTTCGGCTTAACGCATCTGCCACTACATTTGCTTTACCAGGATGGTAAAGTATTTCACACTCATAATCTTTCAAAAGATCCATCCATCTTCGTTGTCTCATATTCAGCTCTTTTTGATCAAACAGATATTTTAAACTCTTATAATCTGAATATATCTGGAACTTCACACCATAAAGGTAATGTCGCTAGATTTTTAGTGCAAAAACAATGGCGGCTAACTCCAAATCGTGTACTGGATAAGTTTGCTCATGAGGCTTCAGCTGTCGAGACGAATATGCAATTACTCGCCCCCCTTTGCATTAATACACATCCAAGACCGATTTGTGAAGCATCGGTAAAAAGGACAAAGTCTTCCACACCTTGAGGTAAAGCTAACACCGGAGCTTTGCATAACGTCTGTCTCAGTTTTTCAAAAGCTTCTTGTTGCGCTTCAGCCCAGATAAACTTCTCTGTCTTTCTAGTCAGCTTTGTTAAGGGCAATGCAATACTCGAAAATTTCTCAATAAATCGTCGGTAATAGCCGGCTAGTCCCAAAAAGCTCCGAACCTCAGTCGGATTTTTGGGTGGTGCCCAACTCATCACTGCTTCTATCTTGACAGGGTCCACTTTGACTCCTTCTCTGTTTATCACATGACCAAGAAACTGGATCTCTTGCATCCAAAACTCGCACTTCGAAAATTTTGCATACAATTTTTCTTTACGAAGAAGATTTAAAATCAACTGTAAATGTTGCTTGTGCTCATCCCAGCTTTTGGAATAAATCAAAATATCATCAATAAACACTATTACGAACTTGTCTAAGAATGGATGACAAGCTCGGTTCATCAAATCCATAAAAGCCGCCGGGGCATTCGTCAAACCGAACGACATTACTAGAAACTCATAATGACTGTATCGGGTGTGAAACGCTGTCTTCGAGACGTCAGATTCTCTTACTATTAGCTGATGATATCCCGATCTCAAATCAATCTTCGAAAAATACACCGCTCCCTCCAATTGGTCGAATAAATCGTCTATTCTCGGTAGGGGATAACGATTCTTCACAGTAATTTTGTTTAACTCGCGATAGTCTATGCACATACGCATAGAACCATCATTCTTTCGAACAAACAGTATCGGCGCACCCCACGGAGACGAACTCGGACGAATAAAACCGCGATCCAAAAGTTCTTGTAGTTGTTTCTTTAACTCCTCCATCTCGGATGGCGCCAATCGATAGGGTGCTCGAGCTATCGGTTTTGCTCCAGGAACTAAATCGATAACAAACTCCAGTTGACGATTTGGCGGTAAGCCCGGAAGATCGTCGGGAAAAACATCAGCAAAATCTCTCACTATCTCAACGTCCTTCACAGTGGGACGTTCGGTTTGAATTGGGGCAACATGTGCCATAAACAAAAGAGCACCTCTTTCGGTATACCTTCGCGCACTCGCGAAATATACTATTGGAATATGTTGAAAACGGCGTTCACCTCGTATTAACATCTGAGACCCGCTCGGAGTTCTCACAGAAATAATCTTTCCGTGACAATCCATATTTGCTCTATTATTATCTAACCAGTCCATTCCAACTATTACATCAAACGCACGAGTATTCATCGGTTTCAAATCAATAAGGAAAGAAATCTCATTGATTTCAAGCCGACAATTTGTATACTGAGTATTCACTATAACATCTCTCCCGTCAGCAATATCAACTATCAAGCTCTCACTCATTTTAGACACCGGTACATTAATTCGAGACGTGAAAGGTACAGATATGAAAGAAATCGATGCACCAGAATCAAACACCATACGAGCTCGAAGAGAATTTAGGCTAAAGATACCTGTAATCACATCCGGTCGCTCTCTAGCCTCTTCCATGGTCATCTGAAAAGCTCGAGTTCTAACGTTCCCACCACCTCTATCTCGTCTATCGCCTCTATTATCACCTTGTCCCGCCCTCGGAGTCTCGCGACGGGAATCGGTTCTCGGCTTTGGGCAATCCGGGCGAATATGACCACTTTCCCCACAATTGAAACACACACGATTTTTCTCCAAACAATCTCGAGCCATATGCCTTGTCTTCCCGCATTGATAACACATAAGAGACGGGGTGCTCGTATCACAATTTCCAGCATGTTTTCGACGGCATTTTTCACACCACTTGTTCTCAGTCTTTCTTGGATCACCTCGATATTGATAACTCGAAACCGGCTGCTTTTGTGAACTACCATCGGGTCTTCATTCCCATTTCCTCTTCTGGCCTCCGCTTCCTTGGTCCCCCTTCTTTTCACTATCTTGCCTCTGTAGTTCTTTTTCTCGAGATTTAGCTGCCTCAACAATCTGCTGATAAGTTGTAAAACTGGAACTCTGTAAAAACTCTCGTATCTGGGTCCTCAGTCCCCACAGATACCTGTCAATCTTCCTTTCTTCAGTATCTACCTGATGAGCAGCAAATCTGGCTTTTTCATTGAACTCTGTCGTATACTCCTGTACCGACCGCGTTCCCTGCTGTAATCTCAGAAAATCTTCTTCCAAACTTTTCATCGCAGTATTTGAACAATATTCCTTCATAAACTTCATTTTGAACTCCTCCCACGTCGGTTCTGGTTCCAATTTGAACAATATTCCTTCATAAACTTCAAGGTTTATGTTCTCCCACCAGAATTGAGCATCTTTATGTAAACAATTTGTGGCATACTTAACTTTATCTTTTTCTGCACACTTGCTCGTACGAAAGACTTTCTCGATATGTGTCAGCCAATTTCGTGCAACAACAGGATCATCAGTACCGAAGAAATCATTCGGTTTGCATTTGCGAAACGTCTCATAACTGCAACCCTTTGGTCCGCCCGACCCTCCAACTTCAGTATGTATAGTAACCGACTCTCTCTGTCCCTCCCCACCCACAGGTGTGATAAGAGGTCGATCTCGATCATCTCTATTCGTCACCTCCGTCCGAGGTCTCATTAAGGTAGGCAGTAAGTTTTTAACTGCTTTTGCTACCTCTGCAGCAATCAACTCTTGAAAAGATGATGTTAACTCAGGCGGCCTCTCGCCTTCAGACTGGCGCCCCAGTCTTTGATCTTGTGATCCCGAATGCTCATCTCGGTGATCACCTCCCTCTTTCTCCTTTCCAGAACTCATAATGAGGCTGAAAAGAAATTTAACTCGTTATAATCTCATTTATCTCAATACTCTTCTTCACATCACATATCTCCTTAAAATTCTCGAAATAACACACATACTCACAATGTGTGCTTAAGGGAATAATTGCATAGGGACAATATGGGACCTCTCTCTTTATTAGTTTGAGTTTAGAGTTTACTCTTTAAAGTCTAATTCACTCAAACCCTTGCTCTGATACCAACTTGTAACACCCAGTTTCTTATCTCTGGATTACACCAATAATCACTCAAAGATAAACAAAGTGATCATAGTATAATCAAGATTAAGCAACAGAAGTACAAGTACATATCAAAAGAACAAGTATGTAACAAACATGTCCCAAGAACTGGGTTACAAAAGACCGTTTACAAAACTATACAAAACGTGTATTATGGTCTACAACTAGTTCAAAAGTTAAGTCCCATGTCCAGGTGAATCATCCCTCAGCAACTATAATACCGTAATATTAAATAGTAGTGAGATTGCGTTAATTTTAGTGTAAATAAGGTTAAACAAGTTTTGATATGGATTAAGAGGGTTAGAAACACATTTAGGAGAAGTTTGAACTTAAAAAGTGAAATTCCAGACTCACACGGGTCGTGTAAATTCTACACGGGTCGTGTAAAATCTTGCAGTAAGCTAAAGGTTGAGTTCCAGACTTGCACGGGTCGTGCCAGGTTTCACACGGGTCGTGCTAGTTGTCACACGGGTCGTGCCAGATTCCACACGGGTCGTGTAGAATCCGGCAGTAACCATTTTGTTTGAGGCGGTGGATCTACACGGGTCGTGTGTCGCAACAGGGTAAAATTAAAAGGAAATTTTCATTCATTTTGGGATAAAAACCCATTTCGTCCAAAACCCTTTTTAACCCTAGAAACTTGATTCCAACCCTCCAAAGTCGAGATTAAGGCTTATCTTTTTCAAATTGAAGCTAGGGATTTACACTTTGAGCTTGAAAGGTAATTCTCTTCGATTTTTACTTCATTTTGACGGTTAGATTACTCGTTTTGAGATAGTTCCAAGTGGTTTTGATGAACCACCTGCAACTAGCATGAATTAGAGTGAGTTTACTTGGATTAGTGTTGTAATGGAGTTCTAATTCGAGACCCAAGTTAGTAAAGTACTTGTATTGTGTTTTTAGGGTTATATGAGTTGAATTTGTGAAATTGGAAGTTACAATTAGGATAGTATTGCTATCTTTTGATTGTAACCGTCTCTTATGATTCCAATTCCTTGATTGATATGAATATTGGGTATGATTGAGATTTTCTTGAAATTGAGTATTGAGTTTGAGTCATTGTGTTACAGCTAAAGCTAGACAGGAACACACACGAGGTTCAGGAGTTCCACATATCGACTCAACTTCAGGTGAGTAGTTAATTATTAGATGATTATGCCTTATTATGATGTTATTTACAAATAAGAAGTAAACTATGTTTAATTTGGTTGAATATAACTAAATTTTGAGTATATGGAAGAAAGAGGAATAGTGTGTGAGACACACTATGGACTGAGATAGTCCATTGAGATACAATCAAATGAGATGATGAATGATGCGATTCAACTAACCTTAAATTACTCACTGAGCTTTCAAAGCTCATAAATTGTTTGTTACTGTGATTTGTGTTAGGTTCTGGTAGTGGTGACCGCGGGAAGCGGAACATGGATGGATAGCTACACATGGACTTGGACTTTGAATCAGATTTACTTTTGTTGCTTTGAAATATGAAGTAAACCCGGTTTTGTTTAATAGTTGTAAACAGTTGATGTAATAGTTTAGGACTTGAACTAAGCTTTTGATGATAACCTTGTGTATACTTGTTACTCATTTTGGGATTATACCTCTAATGATATTATGTTTGACTAAAGAAATTGGTATATCCTAAAATTGAGGAACCGGGTGTTACAAGTTGGTATCAGAGTCGTGGTTTAAGGGAATTAAACCTTAAGATGGGTTTAGACTTAAACCAATGAGATAGAGAAGTCCCAAAGAGTCCCGAGTAGCTATCCTCCGCTGTGTATTACAATTGAGTTGATTATACACCATATTGAGTATTATGGTGATATACAATTGAGTTGATTATACACTATATTGAGTATTATGGTGATATATAATCGAGTAGATTATACACCATATTGAGTATTATGGTGATATATAATTGAGTTGATTATACACTATATTGAGTATTATGGTGATATATAATCGAGTAGATTATACACTATATTGAGTATTATGGTGATATACAATTGAGTTAATTACACACCATATTGAGTATTATGGTGGTGATTACTAAATGAGTTGATTTTCTTTTTCAGTTAAAATGAGTGCTGGAAAAGAAAAAGAGCGAGGTGATCCACCAAGAGATAAATCGGGATCACGATATTCGGGTAAAGAGCATCAACCCGAGGGAGAGCGACCTCCCGAGATACAGAGTAACATGCAGGCGATGATTGCAGCTGAGGTAGCGAAAGCAATCAAAGATATATTACCAACTTATTTAAAGCCTCAAACGGAGACTACAACTGGAGGTACTTCGGGACCCACCCCGATCCAGCCTGAGCAGAGAGAGGATCGTGGAGAGATCTTTATTGAGGCGAGTGGAGCTAGAGTGCCCGAGAAAACGAGAAGGTGCACTTACAATGTTTTTCAAAAATGCAAACCATACGATTTTTATGGGAAGGATGATCCCATAGCAGCCAAGAATTGGTTAACACATGTTGAAAAGATGTTCCGCACCAGTAAATACGACGAGGCGGATAAAGTGGAGTTTGCAACAAACTTGTTAAAGGAGGATGCACAGTTTTGGTGGGAGAATACTTGTATGGAGATTGGAGAGAGCTTGGCGTATACATTGAACTGGGAACAATTCAAGTTAAAGTTCACTGAATACTACTGTTCCAATAATGCTATGAAGGGAATAGAAGAAGAGTTTTTGAAGCTACAACAAGGGTCGAGAACAGTACAACAATACACACTGGATTTCAATGAGAAGGCAAGATTTGCACAACATCAAGTTGATATTGAGGAGCGTAAGATGGATCGTTATTTGTGGGGTTTAAAAACCCAGATGCGAGAGTTTTTGCTGAGTTCTAGATATACGACCTTTCAACAAGTTGCCGAGGCAGCAAGATCGAGAGAAAGGGAGTTGCAAAGACAGGAGGAGGAGAGAAGAACTGAAAGAGAAGTTGGAGGATTCAAGAGAAAGTGGGAAGGTAAAACTGTAGATACTTCTCAGAGATCCACTACCACGGGTTCTCAATTCCGTGGTGAACCCAAAAAGAAGGAGGAAAGATGGTGCAAGAAGTGTAGGCGAAAGCACACTGGGGAATGTGATTCTCGAACCCCACCCTCAGTTTGTTTTCAATGTGGAAAGACAGGACATATGGCTCGCCAGTGTACCGAGAGTCGCCCTGTTTGTTTCCACTGTGGAGAAAGTGGGCATATTCGCCCCGATTGCCCAAAGATGAAGTCCGAGTCTCAAAAAGATTTTCAAAGGACCGGACGAGGAGGAGGCCGAGATCGAGATGATCGAGGAGACAGAAGCGGCAGTCACGTGAAAACGAGAGCTTTTCAGTTAACCGTCGATGAGGCGCGAGATCAAACTGATGTTATTACAGGTATTTTTAGCCTGAACTCTTCTCAAGCACAAGTACTTTTTGATTCCGGTGCTTCCGTGTCTTTTATATCGGAGTCCTTTGCTTCTAAACTAAATATTCCGTTAGTTGTTTTATATGAGAGAGTGTAGTAGATGTAGCAAATGGAAGATGTGTTTTTGTAAAGAGTCATTACGAGCAGTGTCGGCTTGAGATCTATGGGGTTACATACCTTATTGATCTGAAACTGATCACTAATCATGAGTTTGATGTAATAGTCGGGATGGATTGGATGGATGATAATAGAGGTCAAATGGATTGTCATGAGAAAACACTTTCCATAAAGACACCGAGTGGTTCCCGAATTTTGATACGAGGTGAACGACGTTCCCGAAAAGTACCGATAGTGTCACTTGCAACGGCTAGGAAATATATGGAAAGAGGGGGTGAATTGATTATGGCACATGTGATTAGTGCCGAGTCAAAACATTCCAAAATAGAAGAGGTAGAAGTGGTTTGTGACTATCCTGATGTATTTCCTGAAGATCTTCCAGGCTTACCACCAAGTAGACAAGTTGAGTTTGTGATCGATGTGATACCAGGGGCGAAACCGGTAGCTCGACCACCGTATCGATTGGCACCTTCTGAGATGGAGGAATTAAAGAGACAGTTACAAGAGTTATTGGAACTTGGGTTTATTCGTCCGAGTTCGTCTCCGTGGGGTGCACCTATACTCTTTGTGAAAAAGAAAGATGGATCTATGAGAATGTGTATAGATTATCGAGAGCTCAACAAGATCACTATAAAAAATCGTTACCCGTTGCCGAGGATCGATGATTTATTTGATCAACTGCATGGGGCCACGTATTTTTCAAAGATTGATTTGAGATCCGGCTATCATCAGTTGAGGGTTCAAGAAGCTGATGTTCCGAAAACAGCTTTCCGCACGAGGTATGGTCATTACGAGTTCTTAGTCATGCCGTTCGGTTTGACTAATGCTCCAGCCGTTTTCATGGATTTGATGAATCGGGTTTGTCGTCCCTTTCTTGATAAATTCGTAATAGTGTTTATTGACGACATCCTGATTTATTCAAAGAGTCGAGATGAGCATAGATTTCATTTGCAACAAGTGCTAGATCTTCTTTGAGACGAGAAATTATATGCAAAATTTTCAAAATACGAGTTCTGGTTGCGGGAGATTCAATTTCTTGGCCATGTGATAAATGAAGACGGTATAAAGGTAGATCCAGCAAAGATCGAAGCCGTAATGAGTTGGGAGCCGCCAAAGAGTCCAATAGAGGTTCGTAGTTTCTTGGGGTTAGCAGGCTATTATCGACGATTTGTAGAAAACTTTTCTCGTATAGCTATACCCTTAACCAAATTGACCAAGAAGACGGAGAAATTTAGTTGGACTGAGGCACAACAATCAGCCTTTGAACAACTTCGAGATGGCTTATGCAAGGCTCCAGTGTTGGCGTTACCGCAAGGAGGGGAGGACTTTGTTCTTTATAGCGATGCCTCCTTAAGTGGTCTTGGATGTGTGTTGATGCAAAGAGGACGAGTGATAGCGTATGCCTCTCGACAACTGAAACCACATGAAAAAGCTTACCCAGTACATGATTTAGAGTTAGCGACAGTAATTTTTGCATTAAAGATCTGGCGACATTATCTTTATGGAGTGCGATTTCAGATCTATACATATCATAAAAGTCTGAAATACCTGTTTGATCAGAAAGAGTTAAACATAAGGCAAATACGGTGGATGGATCTACTAAAAGATTATGATTGTGAGATACTTTACCATCCTGGTAAAGCAAATGTAGTGGCGGATGCATTGAGCCGAAAAGAATCGCCTATTCGAGTTGTGTCAGCTCGGATGGGAGTTGTGAGTAAACTGCCAGAGATGATACGCAGGTGCCAAAGCGAGGCAAATGATTTAAAGAAAGAAAGGATGATTGGTTATATAGAGAAACTGGTGGAGAATGCACAAGGAATCAAGACTTTCCAAGGGCGGGTTTGGGTTCCAAGGTATGGCGAGGTGAGACAATTATTGCTAAATGATGCTCATTGTACTAGATATTCGGTTCACCCTGGTAGTACACGAATGTATCATACCTTAAAACCGTACTACTGGTGGCCGGGTATGAAGCGAGATGTAGGACGCTTTGTGGAGAACTGCTTGACGTGTCTTCAAGTAAAAGCCAATCATCAAAAGCCATATGGAGCAGTACAACCGTTACCTGTACCAATGAAGAAATGGGATGAAATCACTATGGATTTCATCACAAAGTTGCCTCGGACTCCTCGAGGATATGATTCTATATGGGTGATTGTTGACAGGTTAACAAAGTCGGCTCATTTTATTCCAATTCGAGAAAATTATCAAGTATCAAAGCTAGCTGAGATATATACGAAAGAAATTGTGAGACGACATGGAGTGCCAACTTCAATAATTTCTGATAGAGATAGTCGGTTCAATTCACATTTCTGGCAGAGTTTCCAAAAGCATTTTGGTACAAAAGCCTTATTGAGTACTGCGTATCATCCCCAGACGGATGGACAGTCGGAAAGAACGATACAAACACTTGAAGATATGTTACGAGCCTGCATCATTGATTTTGGAGGCAGTTGGGAAGATCATCTGCGTTTGGTAGAGTTTGCCTATAACAACACTTACCACTCCAGTATACAGATGGCACCTTTTGAAGCTTTATACGGTGCACCGTGTCGGACCCCGACTTGTTGGACTGAAACTGGAGAGAAACCATTGGCGGGACCAGAAATTATACCTCTAATGATATTATGTTTGACTAAAGAAATTGGTATATCCTAAAATTGAGGAACCGGGTGTTACAGCAACCTTCTTGCCCCTGTCACCTAAACACATATAACATATCCATCTTTATGAGCTAATTATGCTCGGTGAGAAAAATTATCAAAGTTTAGAAATCAATCTAATAATTATCATAATTTCCACAATTCAAATCACTGATCTTTATTTCAATGACTATCTCAGTCATTTGATGTACTCAATCAAACTCAACAATCATATTAACAAGAAATTCTCAATCTTGTTTAATTCCTGTTAATTGGTTATCTCAACCAATTAAGATGTGCAATAAGTCAATTTAGTTATAATCAAACTATTTATATTGAATTATAACTACTCACCTGATATCTGTTCAGTCCGTGATCCACCCGTGCCTCGTGTATCTCCTTCCCTCCTATGTGTATCTGCTCAAAACGACATCACATATTATACTTCAACATTCTCATATCAATTTAACCATTTCTAACTCTTTAAACCAAGAATTAATAGCTAACAAGATCACCATTTATGAACATCATACATTATACGGTTCAAAACCTCTAATTTAGCGGGTTTTTACCAAATCAACCGTTAAAAGTCCACAACAATCACATCAAAGACTCCATATAGCTTATAATAACAACCTACTAACAACACATGAGCTAATTTAAAGCATATTTTCGAGTTCAAGAATCTAGGGTTTAAAACCCTAAAACCACAAATCACTAACCTCAAAACTAACATTTAGACTCTTATAGACTTGCTACAATACTAATTGAACTCTAACTTCATCAATTTCGTAGGTGGTCATCGAGACCACAAAGAAATCACTCCAACACAAGGTATTTCACGGTTGAAACAAAGCCAAACTCAAGGAGAATTACCTTTTTAAGCTCCAAGTACAATCCCTAGCTTCAATTCACAAATAGAAGAGTTAAATCTCGACTTAGATGGGTGGAATTTGATTTCTAGGGTTTTAGAGAAGTTTTGCTCGAAGTGGGTTTTATCCCAAATGGAAGAAAATCGGATATTTAAAATACCCTGCACCCGCTACACGACCCGGGCTGTCAAACCCGCCCCGGGTTTTTGCTTTAACCCGACCCGGGCTGTGAAACCCACCCCGGGTTTTGTTACGAAATTCCTCGCTTTTGATCTTAGGTGCAGCACGATCCGGCTTGACTAACCCAACCCGGGTTCCTTTCGAACACGACCCGGGCTCATAAACACGACCCGGGTTGTTACCTTATCCAATTTCCTTTCAACTCAACTCGACCCGGTTTGACCTTTTTAAACTCTAAGATGTTTCTTTTTACTCTTTTTAGCATGCTACTTTTATTAGATTAGTTTCTAGACATCTTAACTCATGTTTTAACTCATCAAATCTCGTATATATGTATATATATATATATATATATATATATATATATATATATATATATATATATATATATATATATATATATATATATATATATATATATATATAACGTAACTCTATATAAATTAAAGTTAGGTATTACACAATAACCAAAAAATTAATTTACTTAAATCACGTCACAATTGAAATTATTGAAAGTTTGCTTATCTGATCTCGCAATCAATCTTTCATTGTTCAAAGGAACAACCCTTAGAGTTATTTTAGCGATTCTATCAATATGTGGAAACGTAGGCTTCTTTTCAATCAGAATCAGGCTGACTTGATTTGTTTTTCCACTTGCTGTTCTTAAATCCCGTTCATCCTAATCTACATATGAGTTATTGAATCCAATTAGTGAATTCGGCACGTGTACACATGAATGTTCTTGAATATTGGGTGATTACTTGGGACAAATCACTATTACTGTGGAGTTACTTACCTGGGTTGTAGAGCCGGTGTGTTACTAGTGATTTGTGATGATTGTGATTCGTGATTGAAGATGATAATGGTAAGAAGGCCTTCTGGTTAGGCAAGCACCGTGAGAGAGAGAGAGAGAGATGGTTCCGCCGATTGTAAATATGGAGGCCCCGTCTACCGGAAGGAAGGTGAAGACATCGTGATTTAGAGAGAAGGGTTTTTTAAATTTATAGAAATGGTCCCCTAAGTTTAATAAATCCATTAAAATAAAAGAAAATGATAATGAGGGACATAATAGTCATTTTGTATCCATTTAACGGAAACCATTGGAAGATAATGGCACGAGGGACCATTAGTGCAATAAATTGCCAATCACAGGACCAAAATCGTGAAAATTAAAAACTTGGACTAAAAGTAAAAAATTATGCAAACCATAGAGACCAAAACAGTAATTTACTCTTGTTGAAACTTAAAGTATAAATAGTTTCCAAAAATAAGGGCATCATCTTTTGCCTTTGGTTATTTTTGGGTAAGTTTTTTTGACATATGAGTAACGAATTTGTTTGAAACTGTAATTTACTCTTGTTGAAACTTAAAGTATAAATAGTTTCCAAAAATAAGGGCATCATCTTTTGCCTTTGTTTTTTTTTTTGGGTAAGTTTTTTTGACATATGACTAACGAATTTGTTTGAAATATCCACATATTATCTTTATTACTGATTAGTGTAGGTTACATCTTTATTACTGGTTAGTGTATGTTACAGCTGACGTGGTGTACATGTGACATTATGTAATGACTCAGAAGGGTAAAGAGTTATTGTTTTGTTCACATTTGGATAATTTCCTTTTTTATTATATGAATATAACCAACGAACTTGTTCAAACTGTTCAAATATTACAATTATTTTTTTTAACGTATAACTACACACATATATACTTCACAAACGTATTTTAACTTCTAAAAACTTAAAAATATGTATATATACTTATAAAAATGTATTTATACTTCTAACAATGTATTTATATTTCTAAAAAATATATTTATACTTCTAAAATATATTTTGGTTCCATTGTTGTCACCCCTAGTACTTATAAGTTTCTTAAACGGGTTAATGTCTTAAAATGACAACCAATAATTGATAGTTTGTTTTTTAGGTGATTTGTCTTTAATTGTATTCAATAGGCCACTAAATTTTTTATTAGGTTCTTATTACACTATTGTGGTAGATTTCAGCTTGAAAAACTGGTACTGAATCGTACATGTCACCCAGTATGGCATTAAATATGATAGAAAAATTCATTTAGGTTTACTTCATGTTGATTTTATGCTCACTACGACATCTAATATGACAGAAATGATCGATTGTAATGTTGGTGTAATGTGAACTAATAGAACCGTTTAATGACATATTGAATACAATTAAAATATAAGTGACCTAAACAACAAATTGTATATTTTTTTTTGTGATTTTATAACGTTAACCCTTTGCCAAACTTTTTTTTTTGACTTATTGGCTTTTTGAAAAGTCAATAAGCCAACTTCAGAAGCACTCTTAAACACCCCCGTTTAAGGAAGAACTTGATACAATAAAGGAAGATTTAGATTTTCATGGATGGGCAATCTTCTAAAAAAATGATGGACCAAAAAATCCTTAACAGACATAAGTTGAAGCCTGACGCGGGGATTGATTCAGGGATGATCATGAATCAAGTCAAGTTCTATGAGTCTGAATTAAAAAAAAGAGCTACATGGTCAGGATTACCGAATACCCTAACGGTGGCAATAAGACACTTACCAAGTTGATACTGGTATCCTGGAGCTTGGAAAAAAGCCTTGGTTTGGGGAGGAGCGACGGAGCCCTGATAACGAGAAGACACGGGAAGATGGTTGTGGAGTTGGATCTGATTAGATGTTCAATTTTTTGATGAGACTAGGAAGGAGCTAAGATCAAAGTTTTTTTTACAGAAATACAGATACACAGTTGAAGTACTGGTGAAGATTGTTTCGTGGCTTCAAGTGGGAGATTGTTGAGTGTGAAGCCACTCTTGTGGTTTGTCAAAGTAGCGGCAGAAAAACGCGTATGAAAACTTGACAATGTTTTACGGCTGTCAAAAGAAGTGGCTGAAGAAATTTCTTTGGAGATTTCATTCTTTGACAATTCTATTTTCAATCTCTATTTAAGCGATCATCTGTAATTTGTAAAATGTACAACCATTCAACAAAAACATAGAAGCAATAAAACTCCTAGTTACCCGTGTGTGGACAGTTATTTTTGGACCGAACCACGTTAAATTATTGTGTTCTTAATTTGTGAGCTGAGTGTGTGAGTTTCGTGTTCGTATGCTAAGTGTGTCGATCCTAACAATTGGAGGGGTAAATATATAATTTTTATACATATCCATTCCCTTCCAAGTATGAGATGATAACTTTTATGCCCATTTTACTTTCTTTTCTATTTCTTAAAAAAACTCTATAACATAATTTCTTCATGATTTCATTACCTTCCATTGTTTCCCCTCCTAGAAAAAAGTCGAGAACATATAACATATCATGTCCGCCTTTTATGAGTGAATCCCTCCTAGTCCAGAAATGGCCCAATTAGCTTCATGTATTTTATATCGACTTCCTTTTATAACCGACAAATGACAAACATAATTTAAAAATGAGCGGGGTTTTTGTTATGTCTTAAATTTTCATGGTTGTTGGAAAGAACAGAACCAGAACAATCGAATCTTTTACATGTTGATTTCATGTTATGTGTGACCTTCTTCAGATAAAGTACACAAATATCAAACATGGTTTAATTTTTTGTTCATATTTTATACACATAATAAACAACACCATGTGATTAAAATTTGATTGTGCAAATTATGATGATAATTGTTACAAAGAAAAAATTATTCCACAATCTTTGATAAACTAAGAAGGTTAATTTTGGCTTTGTCAGTTTTTTGTCTAATCATCACATATCATCTTAACAATGATGATGTGTTTTGGCAAATTCCGTGAGACTTAATTTTTGATTTTTATCTATTTTATTTATCTGAAATATGCTATTGTATAATGTGGTTAGTAACATAACTTTGATATTGGGCTTAAGTGATTGGTCCATAAATATGTTGCTTAAGTTTGATACTGAACTTGGTTAAACACCTAATTAAGTAATTGTTTGAGTTATTATTCAAGAAGCTCAAAAGCTAACCGGATAATGACTCAAGTGGTGAATTTCAAGCATTATATAATAAATATTGTATTTCTGCCTAAATGTGCATGCAATATTTATGTAGCGTACTATAATATTTAGGATGCCATAATATTCAATTGTTGGTCAAGAAAAAAACTGATTATTGGTTAAGATGTCTATAATACCTCTTTTTTGGTGTTGATAACATGTATACCGATATGTTTTATCATTTATTATCCCATGAATTGCTTTAGTATCACTTTTAAAATGGTAGAGCCTTGGATAAGTGATACCATGTAGTTATACTAAGGTCTAAAAGACGAGTACAATTACGAGATGAATTGCTTTAATATCACTTTTAAATGGTAAAGCCTTGGATAAGTGATACTATGACCTATGTAGTTATAGTAAGGTCTAAAAGACGAGTACAATTACGATTGGACAAAATTGGCAAGGCAAACCTCCTTGAAAGTTTTGTTGTTACAAAAGGAATGCATAACGAGATTGACCTAAATTGAAATAATGACATGAAAAGAAAGGTAATTCAAGTACATTTATGATTTGTAAGTCCCTTAATGTTGACGTACCTATAAATACATGGTGGACTAATTCTATAAATACATGGTGGACTAATTCTGGCACCATGGTTCATGTATCTAGTTAATTACATTGATTCCATACAATCTGAAAGTTGGATCCAAATCAAAGAACTATTAAAGTTGGAAATGTTAAAGACTTAAACAATACGTGGTTGAATCACCTTCGTTATTTTTATAAAGCGCTAGTTGTTTAAGTCTTGATGATGGTCTTTATGCATCAAGTATAACTCGAAATTTGTTCGTTGTATCTAAATTAGCAAATGTTGGCTATGCTTTTACATTTAGACATAATAATATAACTATTAGTTTCAATTCATATATCATTGGATATAGTTGTTTAGAGGGACACCTCTATAGATTACACTCAACAACTAGGGTATGGAATCTAATATTGTCTAATATTGAAGAGAACGTAAGCAAAAGGAAAGGAGAAGTGGAAACTTCATCCATGCACTAGAATCAATGCTTATATAACATCTCCCAATCGTACATGCTACAATATTGTCCACTTTGGGTAACCCAATGTGAAAACTTCATAGGGTGTCACCCATCCTGAAATTTCTCCCACCCAGACACATGCTTAACTGCAGAGTTCTTATGAGATTTGCTGCCATCACGACTTTAAAACACATCATGAAAGGTAGGTATCCACATCCCTTATAAGGGAATGCTTAGTTCTCCTACCGGTCGATGTGGGATCAGAATCTCCCCCCTTTCTCCACCCACTACAGGGTTCGACATCCTCGTCGAACGTACCGATCTCGTGCACCTAGCTCTGATACCGTCTGTAACATCCCCCAGTCGCACGTACCACAATATAGTCTGTTTTGGGCCACCTAATGTGAAAACTTCCCAGGGGGTCATCCATCCTGAAATTTCTCCCACCCGAGCACGCTTAACTACAAAGTTCTTATGAGATCTATTTCCCTCATGGCTTTAAAATGCGTTGTGATAGGTAGGTATCCACATCCCTTATAAGGGAATGCTTAGTTCTCCTACCCGGTCATTATGGGATCAAAGATCTCTTCCCCTTTTCCCACATCGACCGGGTAGGAGAACGAAGCATTTCCTTATAATGGATGCGGATACCTTTCTTTCACAACATGTTTTAAAACCGTGAGGGCAGCAGGTCTCGTAAGAACTCTGCAGTTAAGCATGCCCCGGCTAGGAGAAATTCCAGGGGGTAGCTGTTGGAATTTTAATAAATTAACAGATTAATCATGCAGCAAAAGACAAAACAGATTAAATCCCATAATATGAGCAGATTAACTAATAAGATCATATCATGTTCATAATCAGGATCATATGTTCTAAGCAATTGCATAAACAAGAAGATGAATATGAATTCATACCTTGGTTTGGATGTAAGGATCCAAACCAGAATCCCTCTAATGATTCACACCCAAGAACACTAGAAGAAAAAACAGACAGAAACCCTTTGGAAGGTGAATGTCGATCCAGAAAACCCTTTGGGAAGGGTTTTGAATTCGACAAAGGGAAGAGGGATGGAGAAGGAGAGGTGGCGGCTCCTCTTTGAGGGTATTGGATGCCTTAGGGTTTGACCCCAAGGCCTCTATTTATACTAGAGGGCTCCTAGGGTTCCAAACTTAAGGAGCTTTCTGACGGCCGCACCCCTGGACTTATTTCTATTAATTAAACTTTTAATTAATTACAATCCAGTCCTTCTAATTAATTTCTATAAATTAATTCCAATTAATTTATCAGTTAATTTCTGATCCAATTTCTGATTAATTTATTTCTCAATAAACTGATCATTCTTCTATCTTTTCTGCTACTGTATGTTTTACTGGGTCGTGAGGGCAACCCAAAAGGACCCTGCTATTATTAGAAATATCACCACAAGTTGTTGACCTTGGACACTGTTTCCAACAGTCTTCGACTTGGATATGTCATTAACTTTATGTGGTTTGATACTTTCAGATAATCTGTAAAGAGTGTAACATCCAATGCAACTGCTAAACTCCGATCAAGATCATGATCACGAGATGACCCATAGATAAGAGATCATCTATTCCTCCGTTCTACAATATATCTTTTATGAACTTGGGACATGGATAAGGTCAATTCTCAAAAGTTCAAAATTTTGTTTCCTGATAGAGACTTATGATGACTACACAAACTATTCAATTGAACACATCAATTTAGTCCAGACTCGGCCGAGTACTTTAATGTCAACATCAAATCATCAAAGGGTCCACGTATATCGCTTCTCTTTGTTAGGGAAGAAGGAACATATAAACTTTGAATACATAGTCTCTGTCTATTTCATCATGTCATACATGAACATACCCTGTATAACTACCTGAACAACGTTTGAGCAGACCAACGCATAACAGAATCATAGAGCAAATCCTCATGCATCTCGGTTTTAAAAATAAAATACATTATCATCCTAGATTACTTGTGACTTAATCCATAAAGTAATCTCTACGTGCGGGTTGTTCCACTACTCGAATCTCTATCAAGTACTCATGAGTATTAGTCGCAGTCACCATGCTATGTCTAATCTCTATAGACAATCTAATAATACTCCGTGACAGTCTTAAATCACTACTTGCTTCCAAGAGTACGACCGACTGTGGGAGTTTGAGCAAATTAATACTCAGGAAGCGGATTCTAAACATGGTAAAGTGAAAGACAATGTTAAATTGATGTAAGTGGTAGCTCTCAAGCTTATTACCAAGTCTCCACATGATAATCACCAAATCAGATAAAATTTAATACTATTATATGTTTCTAGTTCTATTAAACTATTAAGTAAAATTTCTAGTTGTCTATGTACCCAAAATGACCTTCATTTTGTTTTGTGTCAATCTTATTGCAGATTATCCGATCGGATACCCTTCCGATGATGTCTCATTATGTTATGTTATATTCTCTCCTAACTCAACTTTGGAATATGTCGGTACTTTCTGATTATGTATTTTGACTTCTCATGGCCCTTGGGTTCATCAGTCAAGATGAATGCACCCTTGGTGTCTAAAAGATTTCAAGGTATTTACTGATGTTGAGAATAACCATCAAGATACCGACAAAATCCTTCAACCATGTAGTCTTCTAATACAACATCGCTAGCTGACATGAATATTCGGACTTTATGTGGAGTTAGCCATCAATTTCAGCTTTGAAACCTTTCCAAATTATTCCTGTTTCCCATTCATCCTAAACATAGATCTTTGTTATTCTCATGTATGTTTTATAATGCTTTTAACCACCGTCTAGTGACATTTTCCAAGTCTGTCCGGTAACTGACTTACTATGCTCCAAGCAGATTAGTTTTTAGTAGAAGTACATGTCATGGCACTTATGATCGATCCTATAGCCAATGCTCATGGGACTCGACTCATATTGTCCAGTGCTTCTCTAGTACCAGAACATTGATTCTTAATCAATTCTATGTTATGATCAGAAACCCTTTGCTTAGAGTCATGCATCTTGGATTTCTTCAAGATCATATTCCAGATGTACTTTGGCTGAGTCCCTTAAGACGTTTTTCATCTATCTCTATAGATACTTATACCACGTATGCATATTACATCTCCTGAGATCTTTACAGCGAAACATTTCCTCAAAGCCAATTTATTACACTTTGTAACAATGAGAAATGGCTTACTATAAGCTGTATGTTATCAACATACATTATCAGGCAGATTATAATGTTACTCTTTCTAGGTTTGACATAACTACAGGACCCATCTTTGCTTTATGAAAATCCAAACTCCTTGGCATATTTCATGACCTCAAAGATTCTAGCTACGAGGTGCTTGTTTGATTCTACAGATGAATCTTTAAGGCTTTGTACACTCTATTTAGATATTTGGTATGTTCAAAACCCCATGGTTGTGCCATACACACAACCACTTTATTTTCCATTTAAGGAAAGCGGTCTCAAAACATCCATTTTGCCATGTCTCACAGGGTGCAGATGTGGTAAACAATATTCCAATAGATTCCTTCTAAGCTACTGATGAGAGTGCCCTTTTCAGACTCCATTTCTTGAGTTTGAGTATAGCCCTACTCAACCAATCTTGCTTCGAATGTATGTACATTCCTATCTATGCTTTTCTTCCTTTGATGATCTAATTACTCCCACTGGTTTTTAGGCCAGGTGTAGTATCGATCAAATTTAAACATGGACCGAGTCTCACTTCGTTTTTATCCTGTATAATTTAGCAGCAACCGGACGCCCCAATACTTCCATGTAGTTGGATAACTCATCCTTACTAACTTAGTCTTTACCATTAATCATTGTATCATTATTAGTAATATGAGACCATAATATCTATGAGAGTGACTATCTCTACTAGACTTGCAAAAGAAGTGTAGATATGTCAAGTTCTTTTAACATGAATCATATCCTTAGTTAAGTGCTAGTGTTAACTAAAGGTTCTTTTCATTGGTTGACCCTTGAACCCATTCAAGATCAATCTTACTCCCACTAGTTTCTTTGGATATGAGCTCTTTCTAAAGAAAGACTCTTCTTTGAGGCACAAACACTTTTGTTTTAAGAAGACTTGTAACAGGTATCCAAAGGACTTATGGGATGACTAATGAAATGACACTATTTTGATCAGGTTCATGCTAGTTATGAGTTTCAAATGAACACTTCATAACCCTAGACTATCATATGTGCCAGTGAGGGATGAACCCTACTTTACAGTTCAGATGGTGTTTGTGCAACCTATTGTTGGATTAAGTGTCTAAGCCATGACTTTATGTTTATATTTATCTTGTTAATTGAAGCAAAGTCCATTTGGGTTGCCCTCATAGCTGGAGGTTAGGATAGAGTTCAGTAGAGTAAAAGGTTGATTTATTAAATGTTTAATAAATCAATAGAATTAAATTAAATGGTTTATTAATATATTTAAGTGTTAATATATTAATTAGAAACTATAATAATTAATTAAGATTTAATCTAGAATTAATTGGATTTAATTCAGTGATTAAATTAATTAATTAAAAGTACAGGGACTGGTTTGTATTTATTCAATAGTTGAATAACTGGCAAGCCAGTAGCCAGGGGCCAAAGTTGGCGCCAATATGGAGGGAACTCCATAGTTGGCGAAAACCCTAATTAGGGTTTAGAAGCCATGGTCCAAATGGTCAACAGGCTTGCCCATTAAGGACGCTCCTCTAGGGTTTCAGCTGTAACCCTTGGAGGCTATAAAAGGAACCTCCTGGCTCCCCTTTTTCTGCGCCAACTTCAACCAGATAAACTCTGCTGAACTGTCTTCTCCATTGCTGTGGGTATGACTTTCATCTGAGGCAGGATACTTTTGCTGCTAGCTTCAAGAACAAGATCAAAAGGTTAGTAATTCTTGTTTTGATCTTTAGAAATTATTGTTGGCCTTTAGGTTTTAGTTTATTATCTTCATAGAAGAAAACATAGATCTTTCTAGGGTTGCATGTGAACCATAAGGAATTTTGTGTTCATTGTTTGCTAGAAAACCCTTCAGTGGTATCAGAGCATAGGCTTGTTTTCTTGTGTTTGATATAAATTGCATAAACTATTTTTTCCTTGAGTGTTTTTGCGAAAAACACCTCTTGGATGAGGCTTTGGTCGAAATCTAAGCTAGGGTTTCCTAACCCTAGCCGCCACCCTTTTGTTTTCCCCTTGATTTGCTTGCCTTGTTTAGTTGGTTGTTATTTTTGGTAGTTTACTAAATTGAATAACTGGAACCCTAATTACCTTGCATGCAAATTTCGACCAATTAGGGGTTTAAGATAGGTAAAATTAATTTGATTAATTTATAATATCTATCTTAGATTTAATTAATTTAATTAATTGTTAATTAAAAGATAAATTAAATCAGCTTAAGGAATTGATTTAAATTTTCGAAAAATAGATTAAAATTTGCGAAAATTCTAATCAAATTAATTCTTAAATATTTTAATAAGATTAAAATATATCTTATATATTTATGATTAAAAGTTAATTATTTATGTATAAGAAAATTGGTTAGTCTTACCGCAAGTAGGCCTTATTCACAAAACTGTCCTATAAAGAGGGTATAAGGCGACTGACTATAAAATGTTAGTCTAATGAGTATCTACTCTTACCCACCGCTCTCCTGGTCAGTCGAGTGTCGTTAGCCGAACGGGTTTGATAGAACCGCTAAGCCTCTTAAAAGTATAATGCTATAATTGAAAGTACTAGAACCTTGAACAAAACCCAATCTAGTTACTTTAGGATAAAAATGTGAATTGGTGCTAATCCATGGAATTGCACATTGCACTTTGTGGAACGTTGGTGGAGCGTGTGTGGTTTACCGGCACGCCAACTGGGGTCCGCAAAGACTTGCGATGGGTTTCTCGATTTTGTCATTATTAACGGAGCGTGTGTGGTTAACCGACACGTTAATTAGAGATAGCAATCGACTTCGAGAGTACCAAGCTAATTTGCATGGTTATTCACACCCGGTTTGTGATCCTCGGCATCCCAGTCACAAACAATGGGGCACATCCGAGACTAAACATGCCATTGAACAGTTCAATGTGTCTCAACAGATCTAGGAATTTCATAAGATGAAATTGATAAGTGCATTATCTACCTTAATGACCATTATGTTGTGATTACGGCATCCCTCTTCACACCATAGTTGGGGTATTTTGGGTCCTAGCCTTAATAAATAATAAATTGGGTAATTATTTAAAAGGAAAAAATTAAACTAATAAATTCTGTGTATTGTAGATGTCTGAAACAAGTGTCTATTCTCCTCCCTCTAATCCTTCACCCATTTCTGAGAGCATCAGAAAGCACCTGCTAAATATGGAAAGACTGACTGGCCTTAACTATATGGTATGGCTTCATAAATAGAGAATAGTTCTCTGTTTTGGTGACAAGCCAAATCCGACTGAGTGTCCACTCCCCAAAGCATGACATCACATAGTAACTTGTGATGAGCATGACTCCTTGATCGTTAAGTCAAGGAAAGTTCTTTGCCTAAATACTATTGATCATTGACCCCGAGTTCCATAGGAATTTAGAATTCCTGGGGTCAGATAAGTTAACACAGCTAAGTTGTGGAAAGGTTCCATGAACTGGTTGAGAAAGGACGATCTAAGATCTTCAAAGAGTTTGAAGTGTGCAGGAAGTAGCACCAGTTCACATGTTCTCAAGACTGAGAGACATATAAGTGAACTGTATAAATTTGGTCCCCTTTTGATCGGGAGTTAAAGCATTAGCTCGACTCGCTGATCCGTTCATCCTGATGTACAGGAAGGGAAACCAGATAAGACAATCGTGGATATGCATTCAATGTTGACTCTGTATGAGTCGTTCATAGAGAAGCATAGTTCCATTGATTCAACTGCTTCAGGATTGAGTCCAGTAATAGGACACATCAAGAAATGATCCAGATCGTCTAGACCGGTTCCTCGATGTTTCAAACTGGGAATCCACAGGGTGGGACACAGTCACGGAAAGATTGGAAAATGCTCCAAAGCCGAACAGTTTGGCAACTCAGGAATATCTTAAAACTCAGAACCCCTGATCCTTAATTCCTTGATACAGGATGTGTTTCTCACATTTGCTCTGTATGCATGGACTCTGTAGGATGTGGGATGTTGTTGCATAGGAGCATATTCAGATTAGATCTGAAGCTCATACAGTTTTAGAGTATAGTTAGATGTTGAATCATGTTATTAGCTTATCAGATGCGTATGACATTGTCTATCATATAATACATTGTTCAAGGATTTTGTTTTAATAAAATTGTCAATTTTCTTTTAACACATGTTGTTTGAAATATCCTTGAAATGTTGTATGATTGTGTTGAATGCATGGTTAGTAATAACTTGAATATTGATACATCCAAAGTGTTTGGATTTTAGGAATTATGCTCCTTATGATTGTTAAAGTGAATATTACAAGAATCAATTCAACCAAAGGTCCAGTTGGACAGGACTTTAGAATCATTTGACTTAGAGTCACATGATGAATTGAGTTCTTAATGTGTTAAGAAATGAATCAACCAAAGGTCCAGTTGGACAGGACTTTGGAATCATTTGACTTAGAGTCAGATGATGATTAAGTTCCTTATAAAGCACATGTGGCAAGAAATTAATCACCCAAAGATCCAAAGGATAGGATTTTGGAATCAGTTGACTTAGAGTCAACTGAAGATTGCAAGTCTTGAACAGAATTAACAAAGTCATAAGTTTACATAGAGATGTAAAAGAGATTGAGATTAGGAGCAACGAACACATCAGTTGCTGTGTATTGCTCGAATCCTCAAATAGAACACAATTGGTTGTACTTCGGGATATTTGTCAATCCGTATGACAAATATAGCTTCGCTTACCAGAATAAGTGATTGAATTGAAACCTTGAATCGTTCAAGGACTTCAAAGGAAGTACAAGATCCGCAGAACCTGAGTGACAACATAAACTGGGAAAATGTTTTACAGTTATTCTCTTCCAAGAACATTAATAGTTATAATGTGTCTTAGGGAAGATGATGGAGCATTGGTCGAAACAGTTCGATCCTCGATGTATGAGATACATTGCCAATTAGTTTCCCGTAAATTAAACACTAAACCAGTCAGACCATATAAACCATATTCCAACCACATCTTCGACTAAGTAGGTTTTGCAGACACTGTCTGAAATGTAAAGATGGGATTGTCCCACTTGTACATTAAAGGTCCAGGGTCTTGTAGTGTTCGTACGAACCTCATGACTAGCCTGAACCTAATCAGAAATGTCGTTTCACTGGCTATCCCGCTGTACCTGAAAAGAAAGAGCTCTTTTAGAAAGAACTCATGTTCTAAGGAAACAGTGGGAGTTGGGACAGTCCTGAATGTATTCAGGATTAGCCAAGTGAAAGAACCTTTAGTCATCACTAGGCTTAGAGCAGAAATCAGATTTCTGTTTTAATACTGACATAGTCTTCTCTTGACCAGTAGTACTGATCACCATCATAAGTAGTTATGATCAGGGTGACATACCGATTAGTGGTAAAACACTATAGTTGGTACAGATTTTCAATCCGACTACTTGGAAGCATTGGTGAGCCCGGTTGCTGCCAATTAAGAGAACCTTAGGACGAGATACGGTTTATGTGACAGTTTGATTGATTTTACAACTGGTCTTAAAACCAGTGGGAGTAATCATCAAAAGAAACCAACATGGACAGAAACGTACCTTCAGAACATCTGGTTGAGTGAGACGACACTCAGAGTCAAGTGATTGACTCCGAGAGAAGCACTCTCAATAGAAGATGAGATCCGAAAGGATACTGCATACTGTAAGTCGTTAGTGGAGCACGTGTGGATCACCGGCACACTAATAGGGACTCACAAAGAATATGCCAGTATAAAGGTACATGGGCCCGGGATTTCCCCACGGGCATCTCGCAAGAAAGGAAATTCAGATTCTCTAAATATGCCAAAGGATTGGATTTTGAAAAAGGGGCTGAAATATATCCATTAAGATGTCAGAAAGGTTTGGATTCTCAAAATGTGCCATAAGTTCTGGATTTTGTGAATAGTCCATAACCGTGCTAAAGCCAGTGGGAGTGTCGCTGTTATCTCTATATGCGTGTTACATAATGTTTCTAGGAAACGTCTCTTTTCATTATAAAGTGTAATGACTTGGTGTTAAGAGACGGATCACTATGAAAGACTTAATAAAGATACGGCATGCTCGGGTGGTTATAAACGTCTATGAGATAGATCGAAACTCTGCCAAAATGATCTTGATGAGACTCAAGATGCATTGCCTAGAAAATAGTTTTCTATCATTGCAAAGTGTAATGATTTGGCATGAGAAATATAAAAGAAGGTGCAACATACTCACATAATCCATAGACATCTATCAGATAGATGTTGTCATCAGTATAGACCTGGCCATAGTAAGCATGATCTTGATAAGGTTCAAGATGCATGAGAAAACGTCTCTGAAAGGATATAGTTATTAAAAGTGGTGACACAAGGATTATAAGTAATCCTAAGATTCCAAAAGATTTTGGAATAGGACTGGATCGAATCCAACAAGTTTCTTGGATCGATCAGAAGTGTCATGAACATGTCTTGATGACTTAATGCTTAGAGCATAGTGAGTCAGATTCAGGATATGACCTGGCTGGGAATACTTAATGGATTTTGTACATACATGAGAAATCATTGGGAAATCATTAGGGGTGAATGTTGATAACAATTTGAAAAAAGTTTTTTAAATAAGGACTTAATGGTTAAAGAATTTCGTTGGCATTCCGATGGAGCGCGTGTGGCTCACCGGCACATCGTAACACCTCGAAATAGTCTTAGGGTGCAGTCATGTGGACTAAAGATCCCGAGAACCATGGAAAGTCACAGTACATAAAATAGAGTTGTTAGTGAGAATGACAGTATGACCAAATTGAAATATCATCGGAAGGACATCCGATCGGATGAAGTGTATAAATGTATAACATTTGGATACACAGAAAGAGTGAAAGGTCAAGTAGACATAGATACATAACTCGAATTAAAAGTTTAATAGGAATCTAGAAACCGATAATAGTTTATGAAAATCCGACTTGGTGATTACCTCGAGGAGACTTGGTAATTAGGCAAGAGTAGCCACCAGTCAGATTTTATGTTTCGTTTTTGCATGTTTCACTTCCCGAATAATTTGATTATTCAAAAGTCCACAGTCTCTCATACTTTTCGGGAGTAAGTATGAACAAAGACTGTCGTGAATTGGTTTGTAGATTGTCTAAGGAGTTAGACATTGCAGTAAGACTGCTACAACGTTCATGAGTACTTAGAAATAGAGATTTGAGTATTGGATAAACCCGTGCTCAATAGATTGCTTCATGGATTACATCACGAGCAATGTTGATACGATAATATCGTATGATCTTGAAGCGGAGACATATGAGTTGAAATTTACGAATCGGTTGTGCATTGATAATGCGAAAACGCATCGGTAACTCGATGTTACAAAACGCATGTTGTGTACGATTTGATAAGTAAAAGACACAACCATATGAGTCAAAGCTTATTCGTTCCTTGACCCTGGTGGGAAACAGATATCTGTAGGCCGCTCGATGATTTTGAAGTTGACTAAAGTGCTGGCCAGCCTGGACTAAATTGATGTGTTCAATTAGAAGTCCGAAAGTCATAAGCAGAATCGGAAATCTGGAAACAGAGTATCGGACAGAGATTGATCTCAATACATGTCTCGTGTCTGAAAATATCTTGTTGGACGAAGGATCATATGATCACTTATCTATGGACAGAACTGACTGGGTCAGAGTTCAGCAGCAGTTTCTAGGAAGCTGCAGGTTGTTTATTAATCAGAAGATAAATTAAAGTCATAGACTTATCCAAGTGGGAGACTGTTGGATTAGGTGTCTAAGCCATGACTTTATGTTTATATTTATCTTGTTAATTGAAGCAAAGTCCATTTGGGTTGCCCTCATAGCTGGAGGTTAGGATAGAGTTCAGTAGAGTAAAAGGTTGATTTATTAAATGTTTAATAAATCAATAGAATTAAATTAAATGGTTTATTAATATATTTAAGTGTTAATATATTAATTAGAAACTATAATAATTAATTAAGATTTAATCTAGAATTAATTGGATTTAATTCAGTGATTAAATTAATTAATTAAAAGTGCAGGGACTGGTTTGTATTTATTCAATAGTTGAATAACTGGCAAGCCAGTAGCCAGGGGCCAAAGTTGGCGCCAATATGGAGGGAACTCCATAGTTGGCGAAAACCCTAATTAGGGTTTAGAAGCCTTGGTCCAAATGGTCAACAGGCTTGCCCATTAAGGAGGCTCCTCTAGGGTTTCAGCTGTAACCCTTGGAGGCTATAAAAGGAACCTCCTGGCTCCCCTTTTTCTGCGCCAACTTCAAGCAGATAAACTCTACTGAACTGTCTTCTCCATTGCTGTGGGTATGACTTTCATCTGAGGCAGGATATTTTTGCTGCTAGCTTCAAGAACAAGATCAAAAGGTTAGTAATTCTTGTTTTGATCTTTAGAAATTATTGTTGGCCTTTAGGTTTTAGTTTATTATCTTCATAGAAGAAAACATAGATCTTTCTAGGGTTGCATGTGAACCATAAGGAATTTTGTGTTCATTGTTTGCTAGAAAACCCTTCACCTACTTAGTTGAAATGTGGTTCTAAGGTATTTGTGGTTTCTAAGGTCTTATCTTTTGAAACTAATTGGAAGTGTTTCCGACACATCGAGGACCGAATTTCAAACAATATTCGACTTTTCCTTTAAGACCCACTAAAACACTATAGTGTTCTAGAAGGAGATTATTGTAAAACAGTTTCACAGTTCCTTTTTTAAAACTCATTACTCAAATGCTTTTAATTAGTTGATTTTATACTTCACTTATGAAACCATTGAACAATTCAAGGTTTCGAACTAATATTTATTCCATAAAACAAAGTTATATTTGCTAAAGCAATTAGCAGCTATAATGAAGTATAATTAATTGTGTCTAGTGGTAAATCTGGACAGTTCATAAGAACTAGTGTGTACATTGCCCTATAATCTTAATTTCATTCACATCTCCATGTGAATTATGACTTTGTAAATTTACCAATTTAATTAAGAGTTTCGTTCATGATATGACTTTAAGTCAAATGATTCCAAAATTCTGTCCACTTGGATCTTTGGTGATGAAATTCTTATTTAAATCCAATTTAAACAATCATACAAACACCATTATATATCCAACAAACTTTTGGATGTATCAACATTAAATTATTACTACTTATGCAACCAACACTTTCATACGTAAGACATTGTAAGGATAATATTTTGAATAAAAAAACCATGCTTTTATAAAAGAAATATATCTGTTTTCATTTAAAACTGAAATAAATATGCTCAAGCAATGTAAAATATGAAAACAATGTTACATGCAATCTCTAGCTAGTAATAAAATCAAAATATCTAACTAAACACAAAAATCGCATGAGCCTATAATCCCGATCCATGTGACAGCAGCAGTGCTTCATGATCTGAATAAGCTCCTATGCATCAGCCTTCGTATTCCAATTAGTCCCTGCATATGGCGCAAGTGTGAGAAACACATCTTGTATTAAGGAATTAAGGATCAGAAGTTGAAATGTAATGGAGTTTTTAGATATACCTGAGTTGCCAAACAGTTTGGGGAAGTCAATCAAAATGATAAATACAACATATATTTAGATGCTATCTGTTATATAATGGTTATTCGAGCTATGTTACAGTTAACTTGATTGCCTTCTATGTAGCTCTATTATTGACTACCTCCGGTGAATCTCAGATATTATTGGTTATTCAAGTTCCATTATAGTTAACTTGCGGCCTAAGCATACTCCAATTGTGGAATTGATGGCGCTAACAAAAATGACGATGGTGGAATTTGATGCATTTAATAGTTGGCCAACTAATACAACCAAAATTTTGATAACTAAATTTTATATACAATATGTACAAAATGAAGAGAAAATAGATATTAACATTAAAGATTGACAAAATTTATTAGCTTAATTTTCACAAAAAAGCCATTATGATTTATAAACCCTAAAAAAATCCTATAATTTTCTATGAGATGATATATTGGATTTGAAGTTGATCTCTAATTTCCATATAAGCTTAAAAGCGATATCAATAATGTCATACAATTTCTTTTTTAGGTCACACTACTAGGTAACCGGTTGTCAAAGGCTTGTGGGTTACAAAACATTATTTTAGGCATTGTCAAAACATGAAATAGTTTTATTTTAAAAAATAATAACATAATTGGCTTTTGCATTGGAGAATAATCAATTTGGGTTTTTCTAAGCCACATAGACTACGTAAACCACTATCAAGGATTTACATATTACAATATCTTAGATTAGACAATTTCAAAATATAAAATAGTTTATTTTGACAAATTGCAAATATAATGATTAAGACGGACATGCTGTGAAAATAGATTTCAGGTGTATCTAGGGTTTTCCCATTGATTATTTTATCTTTACCTAAAATTTCATATTATAGTAATTTGAACTTTGACCTATTAAATATAATAAATTTCAAATCCAGTTATATTCAAAGATAAATAACTCAAAATTTTCATCTCTCGATGTGGTCATTGGACTTGTTATATATAAAATATATCATTGATTAAAAAAGGGTGCAAATAACACATTTTAGAACATAAATTTGTAATGCAAGTAATACTTTTTTTGATACCCGAGTATGCAATCCAAAATATATAAGTATGTATGTGATTGATTGATCAAAAGTTGTTAGGTCAATTTTAAAAGTTGAGTTCCATAATATTTTCTCAAAAACGAAGATAAAACAATCTTATCATTTTACTTATCAGTCAAAGTTTGAATCTAGTTACAAAAATAAATTTAATTGATTATAAGATCACGAACTTGAAAAAGCTTAAATACAATAATGTAAAGGTTCATTACTTCATTTATCATTTCGTGAAAAAGATGTGTAAGATGAATGATCGTATAGGGTTTTAAAAAATAAACTACTCGTTTGTAATCTATTTACCTATGAATCTGCTCTAGTTATACAATATACAAAAATATATTTGCATAGAACATGTTTAGACCAAATATGTTTATCATTTAAAAGTTTGACCTAGAAGTAACATCTAACGATCTTAAAATCTGAAATTTAGACGTGTATAAAAAATCAATCATCAATAATTCTATTACACTGTCGGTTAGTCAAACTTTTTACCCCAATCATGAATACGAGGTTGGTCAATCGTATATGACGAATATTATAACATAAATAAAAAAAACGATGACTTAACTGTCGATCACTAAACCACCAATCCCATTTATAATATGAAGCCTATATTCCATTTAAAAAAATCGAGTTTGGCACTGTTCACCTTACAAAATAAAATAATTTATGAAGTTTTATACATTAATAAAATAATTTATAAAGTTTTATACATTCAAATACACTTCAAAGGACTTTCAACTCTATAGAAAATTAAAAACTCATTCACCTGTTCCCATTTTTAGCTAGATTATTAGGTAAATTTCAACTTTCGTTATTGTAGTTTGCTACTTTTTACAAAAATACTCTTAGCTCATATATTTTTAACCCCAAAAGAATTTTCATCTTCACGAGATGTTAACTTACACAATTCAACCACTAAAAGCATGACTTACATTTTTCATGAACGAAATTTATAGGCCATATTAGTAAAAAAAAAAAAAAAAACTCGAATACAACCGCGATTAGACTCGCATTCATATAAATCTACACTATCGATACATTCATATGTAACAATTAAATACAAATAAGCGGTTGTCGTATTTGTAACATTGTTGTCAAACACTAAATGCTTACCGACTCAGGTCACATCGTGACCTGTGTACGAATCCATTCGATGTTACCAAACAGCCCCTGAACTTCTAACTCAAACTTCAAAAACAAAGATTTTCGGCGGGTAAATTCACTCATCGCCGATAAACAAACCTGTTCGGCGAATTATAATTGTAATTTTGTTGGTATACAGATGAGTTGTCATTATAGTTGGATTCATTAGGGACAAGACCGTGAGATAGTAAAGATTCTTGTAGAATTCGTCCTTCGGGTTCTTTTTGGAAGTGGTTTGATTGGATGTAATTCTCTAAACTTATCACGACTTTTTTCACTTTTGGATCTTCGCGTTCCTTTAACGCGTTAAGGAAGTCGCGGGATATGATGTTTAGTAGCTTCTTGAACTGGTTTTTGTATGTTTTGTATAGACCGAATCCCGCCAACTAAAAAGGGAATAATTTGATGGTTAGTTGATTAAAGATAAGAGGCTGTTTCGTTGTTTGGTTGGATGGAATGGAATAAGAAAGTTAATGAATGAGTAATTACATTCCCATGAATATGACCATATTTGGTTGGTCTTTAGGAAATTACATTTTTGGTCCCTAAGTACAACTGATTTTTTTAATTTTGGTCCTAAAGAGTTTTCTTTTGCAATTTTGGTCTCGAAAAGTTGTTTTTTTGTAATTTTGGTTGCAAAAAAATTCTTTTGCAATTTTCGATGCCAAAAAATTTCTTTTGCAATTCTGGTCATTATTTGAGATTTCCGTAACATTTTTAGTCTAAGTATTAGCTGACTTCCCAATTCGGTCCCACAAATTGTTCTATTGTAATTCTGGTCCCAAATAGTGATATTTTAGCAATTTTGGTCCCAAATGTTTTTCTTCAGCAATTTTGGTCCCAAAAAGTTTTTTTGTCAAATTTGGTTAAAAAAAGTTGTCTTGAAATTTTGGTCACAAAAGTTTTTCTTTTGCAATGTTGGTCCTTATTTGAGGTTTTTGTAGCATTTTTGGTCCGAGTATAGTTCTCATTTTGGTCCCAAAAAATGTTCTTTCGCAATTCTAGACCCAAAAAGTGACGATTTTTCAATTTTGGTCCCAAAAGTTTTCTTTTACAATTTTGGTCCTTATTTGAGGTTTTCTTTGGCAATTCAGGTCCAAAAAGTGATTTTTGCAATTTTGGTCCCCAAAGGTTTTCTTCTGCTATTTAGGTCCTGGAAAGTTTTCTTTAGCAATTTTCGTCGTTATATAAGGTTTTTGCAACACTTTTGGTTCCAGTTCCTTATATTTTTGGGACCAAAATTGCAAAAAACAACTAAACCGAGGGACCAAAAATGTAATTTAAATCAACCTGTTTTAACATCAACTCACCTATAAATGCCTGAAGTGCAACTGCAGTGTATATATTTGCTGGAAGTGCATTTAAAAATCTTGCAAGCCATTTCCAACCCTCTTTAATTCCATGCAAATTTCGGACACCATAAACTTCAGTCTGAAACGATAAAAGAAAAAAAGATTTATTATTATGTCTTTAGAAACAGGTGTGATAAAATATAAATATAAAAAAAGTTTATTAATCTTTTAAAAACCTGTATTAAAGCTCCGTATAATTTCATATGTTGGGTTAACCTTCGTACATAACTATCTGTACTTTCAAGCTTTCCGTCTTCTTCTTGGTAACCAATGGCTCTGTAGTAAGCCTCTTTAGATTCAAATGCAGCCTGCAAAATTAAACAGTCTTTTTCTTATTTTGATTTTTGAATGTGTTTGTGTAATATTTAATAATTAAAATCAGATAATCAATTGTTATAAATATGGTATGGATGACAGTGTCTAATGGTGTTGTGTTTGGAAGATTTTGTTTATTTTTAGGAAGTAATGAATGCAAGAAGGGTATATAGGTAATTTTACAATACCTCTGAGTAGCTTAAATACTTTGGAACTGTGAAGATGCAAACTTTGTTCAATTTGGCAAGAAGTATTTCCATGGCATACGGGACCTACATTCATGAAGAAAAATAAATCCGAATAAGTTTAGTATTTTTATTAAAACTTGCGAAATTAATGCGTTTAATATATTTTTTTATATAGGGTAGGACTTTATCTGGTAAGTTATATATTGTCTTTTTTACTTGATACAGATAATTATTTTTTTCAATTTATGTAAGTGTGTTGTTATTTTCTCAAATATTTTTAAGCCTCATTTATCTAATAAACAGAAACTATAAAAAGAAAGAATATATTATATGACGGTATTTACCTGTGAAGGAACCATAACAATGACATGTCCATAACCATATAAGACACTGTTGCTGCTTGCATTTGTGCTTTGTGACACAATCTGTTATATTGAAACATAAAAATCTTTTAAGGATTTAAAATTTTATATAATAAATGTGAGGTAACAAAACTGAAAATAAGGGAGAAAAAAATCATTTATTTATAAAAAAATTAATGAAAAAAGAAAAGGAAAAAGGACCTTACTTTATCTGCAAAGATCCCGACATTGACCGATTGGGAAAATGTTGAATTTATTAATTTCACCAATTCATCTGCTTTTGTTCTGTTCCAACAAAAATAAAAGGTAAAAAAAATTCAAATGTAGTTTTGTGAAATCACATAAAATCAATATTCATTGGTTTATGTTTAAAAAAATTATAGTAAATTACAGTTTTGGTCCTTGTAGTTTACACTAAATTACTGTTCTGGTCCTAGTTTTGAAAATCTTACATTTTTGGTCCCTGTGGTTCCTAAATCTTTCAATTACGGTCCCTATGGTTTCCAAATCTTTCACTTTTGGTCCCTCCCTCTGTTACCCTTTGTGTAAACCATATGGACCAAAAATGAAAGATTTGGAAACCACAAGGACTAAAAGTGAAAGATTTAGAAACCAAAGGGACCAGTAGTGCAAGATTTTCAAAACTAGGACCAAAACTGTAATTTTTTGTAAATCACAAGGACCAAAACTATAATTTACTCAAAAAATTATTTACACACCTCACATTTTCTTTTGTCCCCGTTATGGTTTTGATACGTCTTGCCATTTGCATACCATGACTACGGTATTCTTGAAGAAAAAAAATAGCAACCGCAGGCTCTATCTTCAACTTCTTTTTCATATCAGGATAACATTATGCTATTGCATAATAGATCAGGACATCCAAGTTTTATGTACTTAGAAAAGTTATTTCCCAAGTTATTTAATAAAAAGCCCAGTTCTCTTAATAGTGAAGTGTGTCGGTTATCCAAACATACCAGAAATTCGTATCCAGTAGTTCCATACAAACCCTCATACCCATTCCACTTAATCTACAGCGATGTATGGGGGCCATCTGGAATAAAAAATGTATCTGGTGCGAGATGGTTCGTCACGTTCATTGATGATCACTCTCGTACCACATGGATATTCTTGATGAAAGAGAAATCCGAAGTCAGATCAATTTTCCAATGCTTTCATGATATGGTGCAAAATCAGTTTAGCACCAAGATCCAGATCCTAAAGACCGATAATGCAAAAGAGTACTTTTACTCTGAGTTGGGCAGGTACCTCATGTGTTAATACCCCTCAGCAAAATGGAGTTGCGGAAAGGAAAAACCGACATCTACTTGAAGTAACTCGATCACTAATGTTTGCTAGCTTCGTACCAAACTATTTATGGGGCGTAGCTGTGTTGACCGCGACGTAACTTATCAACCGAATGCCTTCTCGGGTACTGGGATTTCAAACTCCACTCCAAGTGTTCAAGGAGCACTTCCCTCACACCCAACACATATCGGATTTACCTCCAAAAGTCTTCGGATGCACCTCCTTTGTCCACAACCATACCCCCAATTGCAGCAAGCTAGACCCCAGGTCGATAAAGTGTATTTTCTTGGGATATTCCCCAAGCCAATTTGGGTACAAGTGTTATTCTCCAACTACCAGGAAGTTTTATCATTCAAAAGATTTTACTTTCTTTGAATAAACACCCTTCTACACCAAAATCGATATTCAGGGGGAGAGTGCAAATGAATATCAGTTCTTAAGCTATCTACACCAAGACCTAGGAACCGTTTTTCAAGAGCTTGACCCTACTCATGTTACAAAAACCCCTAGAACCACTTCAGATCCTACTGTACAAACCGAGGTCACTACACCAGTGACTGAGAAGGAACTATTAATGTACAAGAGTAGAGGAAAACAACCGGTAGTAGAGCAAGTCACGACAGCAGCCAACAGCCATGAGTCAACCCCGGAAAACTCACCTTCGGAAAAACAAGGTAACTCTGATACTAACACTTCAATTAGTCATACTGACCTGGATGTTCCTATTTCCCTGTGAAAAGGTAGAAGGAGTTGTATCACGCACCCTATAGGTAACTTTGTGTCCTATGAAAAATTGTCCCCAAGACACAAGGTGTTTGTCATGTCTCTATCAGAAGTACGAGTCCCAAAAACTATTCAAGAAGCAAAATCAAGTAAGGAATGGGCAGAAGCGGTAAATGAAGAAGTTAATGCTTTACACGAGAATAATACTTTGGGAGTACACAATCCTTCCCCCCGGCAAACGAACCGTTGGATGCAAGTGGGTGTTCATAGTAAAATTCAACTCTAATGGAAGCATAAGTAGATACTGAAAGGTTTTATGCAAATCTATGAACTAAATGAAGGGTTTTCTAGCAACCAATGAACACAAAATACCTATGGTTCACATGCAACCCAAGAAAGATCTATGTTTTCTTCTATGAAGATAATAAACTAAAACCTAAAGGCCAACAATTATTTCTAAAGTTCAAATCAGAAGAACCAACCTTTGAATCTTGTTCTTGAAGCTAGCAGCAAAAGTATCCTGCCTCAAATGCAAGTCATACCCACAGCAATGGAGAAGACAGTTCACCAGAGTTTATCTTGATGTAAATGGCGCAGAGAATGAGGGTGCCAGGTGCCTCCTTTTATAGCCTCCAAGGGTTACAACTGAAACCCTAAGGAGCCTCCAAATGGGCAAGCCTATTAACCATTTGGACAAGGCTTTCCTTAACCCTAATTAGGGTTTCGAGATCCTTGTGGTGGCACCACAAATCTCACCACCTTTAACCCCTATCCACTGGCCAGCCTTTTATTCAACTATTGAATAATTACAAAACTAGTCCCTGCACTTTTAATTAATTAATTTAATCACTAAATTAAATCCAATTAATTCTAGATTAAATCTCAATTAATTATTATAGTTTCTAATTAATATATTAACACTTAAATATATTAATAAACCATTTAATTAATTCTATTGATTTATTACACAATTAATAAATCAACCTTTAACTCTACTGAACTCTATCCTGACCTCCAGCTATGAGGGCAACCCAAATGGACTTTGCTTCAATTAACAAGATAAATATAGTTGTAAGTCATGGCTTAGACACCTAATCCAACACTAAAATCCTAAGTTCACATGCAACCTAGATTGGATCTATGTTTTCTTCTAATTGAACATATAATAAATTCCTAAAGGCCACAAGAAAATAACTAAAAGAATAAAATCAGAAAAAACAAACCTTTTAGTTGTTTCTTGCAAGTTAAGCAACGCAAGTGCCTTGCCTCAAATGAAGTCACACCCAAAACTAGGGTTTTCGAAAGTTCCAGAGAGAGGGAAGAGAGGAAAAAGTCGTGGCTTTTATGGTGCCTAGGGGTCTCTATTTATAGTTTCTAAGTGGCCACCAGATAAGCCTTTAGAGATAAACCTTTTTGAATTCAAATAAGATAAACCTTTATATATCAATTCAAATCTATTTATCCTAACATATAATAATCGAAATTATGGATAATCCCTCCATAATTTCGTTGCCCACTTAAACTACCATAATTGTCACTTACTCAACTATTGAATAATTACAATTCAGCCCCTGCACCTTTAATTAATCAAATTAATCACCAAATTAATTCCAATTAATTCCATATTAATTTCTAATTAATTAATATAGTTTCTAATTAATATATTATCACCATAATATATTAATAAACTATTTATTTTATTTCTATTGATTTATTAATCATATAATAAATCAATCTTTCTCTTTCCTGGATTTTCTGCTAAACCTCTAGCCATGAGGGCAACCCAAATGGACTTTGCTACTATCAATTAGGTAAATACAAATTATTAATCATGGCTTAGACACCTAATCCAATAGATACAAGGCGAGACTAGTCACTAAAGGTTTCACTCAATCGTACGGTATCGACTATGCAGAAACATTCGCGCCCATAGCCAAGCTAAACTCCATCCGTGTCATGTTATCACTTGCAGCAAACCTTGATTGGCCATTACATCAACTTGATGTAAAAAATGCCTTTCTTAACGGCGAATTAGAAGAAGAAGTGTACATGGATGTTCCCCCGGACTTGAGACAAACCAAAATCAGGGCATGGTGTGTAAACTCAGAAAGTCATTATATAGGCTAAAACAATCACCCCGAGCCTGGTTTGAAAGGCTTACTTGGGTGATCAAGTATCATGGGTTCATCCAAGCCCATATTGACCATACGATGTTCACAAAACATGGGGTGAACGGACAAGTGGCTATTATGATCGTTTATGTCGATTATATTATTATAATCGAAAATTACAAGGAGCAAATTGATGAACTAAAGCAAATATTGGGAAAAGAATTCAAAATTAGGGATCTGGGTCAGCTAAAGTACTTTCTAGGAATGGAGATAGCACGGTCAAAGAAGGGTATATCAGTCACACAACGGAAGTATACACTTGATCTTTTGGAGGAAACTGGTATGCTAGGTTGTAAACCGGCAATGACTCCACTAGAACCGGGGAAGAAATTGAAATGTTTTCTGCAAACCATGAACTAAATAACCTAAGTTCACATGCAACCTATAAGGATCTATGTTTTCTTCTAATTGAACATATAACAAAAACCTAGAGGCCAATAAAAGAAACTAAAGATCAAAACAGAAAAACCAACCTTAATTTCTTGGAAGCTGAGCAGCAAAATTATCCTGCCTCAAATGAAAGTCACACCCAAGCCAGAGGTTATGCAGATCGAAAATCCCAGAGAGAATATTATGAAAGTTGGCGAAATTAATGATGCCTGGGAACCCCTATTTATAGTTTCCAAATGGCCAGTTGATAAACCTTAGAGATAAACATTTTTGAATTCAAATAAGATAAACCTTTTATCTTATAATTCAAACTCCTATTTATCCTATTTATCAATTTCGAAATATATATATATCTATATATAATTTCGACACTCACTGGTCACTCTCACACTGCCACTTACTCAACTATTGAATAATTACAGTTTCAGTCCCTGCACCTTTAATTAATTAATTTAATCCCCAAATTAAATCCAATTAATTCTGGATTAATTCCTAATTAATTAATATAGTTTCTAATTAATATATTATGACTTTAATATATTAATAAACCATATATTTAATTCCTGTTGATTTATTAAACCCATAAATCAACCTTCTCTCTCTATACCGAATTTTCTACCAAACCTCCAACCATGAGGGCAACCCAAATGGACTGTGCTTCTATTAATTAGGTAAATACTAATTATTAGTCATGGCTTAGACACCTAATCCAACAGTCTCCCACTTGGATAAGTCTATGACTATAATTACCAATTTAGCCTCTAATTAACCAGCACTTGTAGCTTCCTAGAAACTAATGCCAAACTCTGATCTAATCAATCCTGTCCATAGATAAGTGATCAGATGATCCTCCGTCCAACAAGATATTTTCAGACTCAAGACATGGATAAAATCAATCTGGTCTGATTCACTGTTCCTCGATTTCCGATTTGCATATGACTCTTAGACTACCAATTTAGTCCCGGTTGGCCAACCATTTTAGTCAACTTCAAAATCATCGAGAGGCCTACAGATATCTGTTTCCCGTTAGGGTCGAGGGACGAATAAACTTCGACTCATATACTTATGTCTTTTACCAGACAAATCACTCACAACAATACGTTTTATAACACCGAGTTACCGATGCGTTTTCGTATTATCAATGAACAACCGTCTTGGTAAATCATAACTCATATGTCTTAGCTTAAAGATCAAAAGATATTATCGTCTCAATATTGCTCGTGATGTAATCCATGAAGCAATCCATTGAGCGCGGGTTTATCCAATACTCAAATCTCCATTTCCAAGTACTCACGAATGGTGCAGCAATCCAATTGCAATGTCTAACTCCTTAGACAATCTATTACCAATTCATGACAGCCTTACTTCATACTTACTCCCTAAAAGTATGAGTGACTGTGGATATTTGAATAATCCAATTATTCAGGAAGTAAAACATGCAAAATGAAACACAATGATATATATTGACAAAATTAGTAAATCATTACTCATTAATAAATCTCTATTATTAAATCACAAAAGTCAAATACAATAACATTGTTACAAGTTTCAAAACCTATCTAATTACAAAAAACTTATATCATCTCTCAATCCAATGCTCCTAGCATGCTGATTATGCTTAATCCTACTCAGAGCCTTTGTCAAGGGATCTGCAGGATTATCTTCCGATGATACCCTCTTTACAAGGAGGTGACCTTCTTCTACCCTATGTATGATATAGTGGTACTTTCTGTCGATATGTCTGGACTTTCCATGATCTCGCAGTTCCTTTGTTAAGGCGACCGCACCTTCGTTATCGCAGAATAATTCCAAGGGCTCCTGAATACTCGGGACTACTCCAAGGTCACCGATAAAGTTCTTCAGCCAAGCCGCTTCCTTTGACGCTTCACTTGCTGCTATGTACTCTAATTCGCACGTAGAATCAGCCACTGTTTCTTGCTTGGAACTTTTCCAAGTAACTGCTCCACCGTTCAAAAGGAATACCCAGCCCGACTGAGACCGACCACTGTCTCTATCCGTCTGAAAGCTGGCATCTGTATATCCTTCAACTCTCAAGGTATCACTGCCACCGAGGACTAACACCATGTTCTTGGTCCTTCGCAGATACTTGAGTATATTTTTCACAGCTATCCAATGCGCCCTTCCAGGGTTACCCTGGTACCGACTGACCATGCTTAAAGCAAAGGCCACGTCAGGGCGAGTACACGTCATAGCGTACATGATCGATCCTACAGCCGAAGCATAAGGTACCCGACTCATTTCAGCTATTTCTTCGTCTGTACTCGGACTTTGAGTCTTACTCAATTTCGCATTACTTTAGATAGGCAGCTCTCCCTTCTTGGAATTTTCCATACTAAACCTTTTCAGTACCTTTTCCAAGTATGTACCCTGACTAAGTCCAATTAGTCTCTTCTTCCTATCTCTCAATATTCTTATCCCGAGAATATAGGCAGCCTCTCCTAGGTCCTTCATGGCGAAACATTTCCCAAGCCAAATCTTGACATCTTGCAAGGTTGGAATATCGTTTCCCATGAGCAGTATGTCATCGACATACAGCACCAGAAAGGTGACTATACTCCCACTAGCCTTGACATATACGCAGGACTCATCCTCGCTCCTAGAGAAGCCAAACTCTTTGACTTTCTCATGGAAACAAAGATTCCAGCTGCGAGAAGTTTGCTTCAATCCGTAGATTGATCTCTCAAGCTTACACACCTTATTAGGGTACTTTGCATCGACAAAACCCTCTGGCTGATTCATGTAAACATCCTCAGTCAACTTCCCATTAAGGAAAGCGGTTTTGACGTCCATCTGCCAAATTTCATAGTCATGAAATGCAGCTATGGCCAGCATAATCCTAATAGACTTTATCTTGGCTACTGGTGAGAAGGTCTCGTCATAGTCAACCCCTGGGGTTTGAGTAAAGCCCTTCGCAACCAGTCTTGCCTTGAAAGTGTGTACTTTTCCGTCCATGTCGGTCTTCTTCTTGAAGATCCATTTGCACCCGACTGTCTTTCGACCTGGTACGTTGTCAACCAAGTTCCAAACTTGATTGTCATACATGGACTTGATCTCGCTATCCATGGCCTCTTTCCACTTGGCAGATTCAGGGCCCGCCACTGCTTCCTGGTAGTTAGCTGGTTCATCCAAATTTATCAGTGTCCTATCACTGACAAACGTGTCCCCATCCGAAGTTATATGGAACCCATAAAACTCGGGTGGCATGCTAACCCTACCGGAACGCCTAAGAGGTAAGGATACATCTGTCGGACCAACAGGAACTTCTTCCTCATGTTGGTTGCTAGTTTCTCCTAAGGTTGCGTCATCTGATGACTGTTGAATTTCTTCCAGATCTATGGTACTCCCACTGTCCTCTTTGAATATGAGCTCTCTCTCTCGAAAGACCGCTCGTCTAGCTACAAAGACCACGTCCTCGCTTGGTCTGTAGAATAGATATCCAAAGGACTGTTTGGGATAACCAAGGAAGAAACACCTTTCGCTTCTTTCTGCGAGTTTGTCTTGAGTCTCTCGTCTAACGAAAGCCTCACAACCCCAGACTTTGATATGTGCCAACGAGGGAACTTTCCCCGTCCACATTTCATGAGGTGTTTTAGCAACCTTTTTAGTAGGGACAAGATTGAGGATATGGGCGGCAGTCTCTAAGGCATACCCCCAGAAGTGAATGGAAAGTGAAGCTCGACTCATCATGGAACGAACCATGTCCAACAGGGTTCGGTTGCGCCTCTCCTCAACACCGTTCAACTGTGGTGTCCTGGGAGGTGTCAACTGCGAAACTATTCCGCATTCCTTTAGATAGTCTAGGAACTCGATACTTAGATACTCTCCGCCTCTGTCGGACCTGAGCATCTTTATCTTCCTGCCTAATTGATTCTCTACCTCGTTCTTAAACTCTTTGAACTTTTCAAAGGTGTCCGACTTGTGCTTGATCAAGTAGATATAACCGTATCTACTAAAATCATCGGTAAAGGTCACGTAGAACCGCGTGCCATCCTTTGTGGTTGATCTGAATGGACCACACACATCCGTGTGAATGATGTCCAGCAGACCCTCACCTCTTTCAAAAGATCCTTTGAAAGGTGATTTAGTCATCTTGCCCAACAGACATAATTCGCATACATCATCCGACTTGAGGTCGAATGATTCCAACACTCCATCCTTTTGGAGTTGGGCGATGCGTTTCTTGCTGATGTGCCCGAGCCGACTATGCCACAGACATGCCTTTTCTACACCACTAGTAGAATCAATATAATTTACACTATGTCCTAAATTGTCAACACATTCAACAGTTTCATACACACCATCACAAGGATAAGCAGTAAAAATCAAAATACCATTTTTGAAAACAGAAATAGAACCAATTTTATTATCAAAAGAAAATTGAAATCCTTGTCTGAACAATGCGTGAAATGAAATAATGTTTCTTGCCATTTCTGGAGAATAGCAACAATTAAATAACTCTAAGCTAACATCACTACTAAGCACTAAACTATAAACGCCAATCTTGGTAACAGGGGACGATCTCCTATTGCCCATGATCAGGTTCAGTCTACCGTGCTCCACCTCCCTGCTTTCCTTTAGGCCCTGCAGATCAAAACAAATGTGAAAACCACATCCTGTATCAAGGACCCAAGAATTAGAAGATGGTGAGTTTTTAGAGATAGTGTATATACCTGCTGTCGATGGCTTTACTTTCCCATCCTTGACATCCTGCAAGTATTTGGGGCAGCTTCTCTTCCAATGGCCCTTCTCTTTGCAGTAAAAACAGTTGGCTTCATCGGGGTTGGCTACACAAGGAATGTGAGAAGACTTGGTTCTCGAGCCATTGCTGGACGACCCGACCTGAACCTTTTCCCTCCAATTTTGCTTAGGAGGGCCCTTCCTTTTCTTTCCTTTGCCACTTCCAATGGCTAAGACGGGCTGATTAACCGAGGCTACACTTTTACCCTTCATCCCGTCTTCAGCAACTCGAAGCATGCGATGCAACTCAGTCAGGTTAGCCTGATTGTTGTTCAAATGATAAGCCAGCCTGAACTGGTCATAAGAACTCGGTAGGGAGTTAAGCACTATGTCAACGGCCAACTCCTCCGGTACAGGCATTGCAAGCTTTCTAAGCCGCTCCACGTAACCTTGCATTCTTTGTACATGAGCGCAGATGGACTCTCCATCTTTAGGTTTGCTGTTCGTGAAGTCCTTGACTACTTCGCACCTCTCGATGCGCTCTTTCTTGCGAAACTTTTCCGCGAGCTCCTTGTGCATCTCGAAGGGCCAGTAGTCTTCATATATCCTTTGCAATTCGGGGTTCATTGTGGCGATCATGATGCAGGCCACTTTGGTCGCATCATCATAATGTTTTTGGTACGAGGCAATTTCCTCGGGAGTAGCAGTTTCAGGGTCAACATCGACAAGCTCAGTCTCGAGAACATACTCTTTGTTCTCGTACCTCAGAGCCATCTTGATGTTTCTAATCCAGTCATTGTAGTTTGTCCCGTTCAATTGAACCTTGGAACACAGTGAGAGGATAGAGGAAACACTGGAGTTTGATTGGGGAGCGGATTGATCAGCAGAAGACATTTATAAAAGAAGGTAAGTTTAATTAGATACTTGTCGGTCCTTATAGTAACCCAATATAAAATAAGGCTAGGATCCAACTATAACAATTTGCAACATAGAAGAGGGATGCCGTAATCTATAAGCAAATTTTATAAAGGTAGGCGAATGACGATTCTGCCAATTCCACCGCGGAAAAAATAATCTTATTATAAATGGAATTCCTAGTTTCTTTTGAGATTTATTGAACTGTTCAATAGCATGTTTAATCTCGGATATGCCCCACCGTTTGTGACTGGGATGCCGAGGATCACAAACCGGGTGTGAATAACCATGCAAATTAGCTTGGTGCTCTCGGGGTCCATTATCATCTCAAATTGATGTGCCGGTAAACCACACACGCTCCATCAACAATGATAACACCCGAGACACCCATTGCCACTCTTTATGAACCCCCATTGGTGTGCCGGTGAACCACACACGCTCCACCAACGTTTCATAAAGTGCAACGTGCAATTTCATGGGATAGCATCAAATTCACATTTTTCCTAAAGTAACTAGATTGGGATTTTATAAATGGTTCTAGTACTTTGATCATTATACTTTTAATGATTAAGTGGTTCTGTCAAACCCGTTCGGCTAACGACCCTCCACTGATCAGGCGAGCGGTGGGTGAGAGTGTTCACCCATTAGACTACCATTTTATAGGCAGTCTCCTTATACCCACTTTATAGACCAGTTTTGTGAATGAGGCCTACTATTGATTTGACTAACCAAATTTATCTCATATATATATAGTATTAACTTTTAATAATATATATAAGATGTATTTTAAAACCCTTTAAAATATTCAAGGTTTATCTTTTAATTTTACCAAATTTAACAATTAAATTTTGAATTAAATTAAACCTTAAATTCGATTTAATCAATTTTAATTACCAATTAATTAAATTAATTAAATCTAAATATTTCAAACATTTTAAAATATTTTTTTCCGGATTTTTTCTATTAATTTCACAATTTTTAAATTAATTAAATCCTTTTGAATTATCTTTTAATTAACAATTAATTAAATTAATTCAAATGAAGATAGGTTTATCCAAATTAATCAAATTAATTAAAACCTATCCTAAACCCCCTAAAAATCGAATTCAAATAATGGGGTTTAAGGTTATCCATTTAATTAACAAATAAAGTTACCAAAAATAGAAAACCTTCTAAAACCCTAATGGAATTTTCGAAATTAGCAAGGGGGGATTAGGATTTCCAAAACCCTAATCCTAGAAATCGATCCACATTATAATTAGGGTTTATAGACTTTAAACCCTAAAACAGTTATAGCAATTCAACAAGAAAACAAAACAGGCTCTGATACCACTGAAAGATTTTCTGCAAACCATGAACTAAATAACCTAAGTTCACATGCAACCTATAAGGATCTATGTTTTCTTCTAATTGAACATATAACAAAAACCTAGAGGCCAATAAAAGAAACTAAAGATCAAAACAGAAAAACCAACCTTAATTTCTTAGAAGCTGAGCAGCAAAATTATCCTGCCTCAAATGAAAGTCACACCCAAGCCAGAGGTTATGCAGATCGAAAATCCCAGAGAGAATATTATGAAAGTTGGCGAAATTAATGATGCCTGGGAACCCCTATTTATAGTTTCCAAATGGCCAGTTGATAAACCTTAGAGATAAACCTTTTTGAATTCAAATAAGATAAACCTTTTATCTTATAATTCAAACTCCTATTTATCCTATTTATCAATTTCGAAATATATATATATATCTATATATAATTTCGACACTCACTGGTCACTCTCACACTGCCACTTACTCAACTATATAATTACAGTTTCAGTCCCTGCACCTTTAATTAATTAATTTAATCCCCAAATTAAATCCAATTAATTCTGGATTAATTCCTAATTAATTAATATAGTTTCTAATTAATATATTATGACTTTAATATATTAATAAACCATATATTTAATTCCTGTTGATTTATTAAACCCATAAATCAACCTTCTCTCTCTATACCGAATTTTCTACCAAACCTCCAACCATGAGGGCAACCCAAATGGACTGTGCTTCTATTAATTAGGTAAATACTAATTATTAGTCATGGCTTAGACACCTAATCCAACAGAAATTTCGAACAGGTGATAAAGGGAGGTATCAAAGATTGGTCGAAAGGTTAATCTATCTGACCCACACCAGACCGGATATTGGATTTGCAGTAGGTAAAGCTTAAGTAAGTAGGTTCATGAATAGCCCTACTTTACAACACATGGAGGCAGTGTTTCAAATACTCCGGTACCTAAAACAGAATCCAGGGTGTGGTCTATTATTCAAGAAAACCTCAAACCGAGAAGTCCAAGTGTTTACTGATGCAGATTGGGGAGGATCAAGTGAAGATGGTCGATCTATAACTGGGTACTGCTCATTTGTCCGGGGAAATCTTGTGACATGGAGAAGCAAAAAACAGTCGGTGGTAGCCAGAAGCAGTGCCGAGGCTGAATTTAGAGCAATATGCCAAGGTATATGCGAGGGAATCTGGGTTGGTCGAATGCTAAAAGAGTTAAAGGTTACTAAAAATATCCAAATGAACTTGTTTAGGGACAACAAGGCCGAAATGAAATCGCAAAAAATCCAGTCCATCACGATCGGACCAAACATGTTGAACTGTACTGACATTTCATCAAAGAGAAGCTAGAAGAGGAGATTTTACAGCTATCATATGTTCCTACAAACTTCTAGGTATTTGATGTTCTGACCAAGGCTTTGCCCAGGCCGAAGTTTGAAGTACTGAAGAACAAGCTCAAGCTGGATATGATTGACATCCATACCCAGCTTGAGGGGGAGTGTAGATTATCGGATGACAGCTAAGGAATTATCGGATATAGCTAGGCATTATCGAATAGTATTGATAAGTATTAGTTTTAAATTAAATAGATTTATCTAATTAGTTAGGAGTTATCTACATTAGTCTTTATCGGATTGCAAGAATTGTGGATCTGATTAGTTATAAACAGGGTCAGCAGTTTTTTGTAATTAATTAAGTGAAATAAAAGTTTACGTTCTTCTCCTTTCTCCTCTTCTCGATTCTGTTATTCAATACTTATGATATCTGCTTTTATGTTATGTGTTATAACCTTATTTCAACTTATTTTCAAGTTAAAAGTACACTCATTTATTAAAAAAATCAAGTTCAATTTAGTTAAAGTACTTCGTTCATGAAGACCATAACAACACAAATTACTCTCTAAAAACGCATTACATTATATTTATATGTAATGTATATTTCTACTTCATAATCGAAATAGGTGAAACCGAACAACTTCTTTGTGAATTTTAAACAATTCAATGCAACTTTCAGTTAATTCGAACCTGGTATCTATCATTTTAAATCGCTCCTATAGTGTTGCATTCAGACCACATGCTTATTTGATTCTTGCCCGCATGCTTATTTGATTCTTGCATTGAGTTGAGAAAATTGTGTATATCTTTAGACTTTGTAATCACATGCATTTGCATATTATAAAGCAATAATTTTCTTTGATCCTCGACTTTTAAAACGGGTAATAGGATTTCAAATTCAAGCAATTGTTGTTGCACGCAGTGGAAAACCCTAATCATTTGTAATGTAGACGTATCAACAAGACCCTATGAAGGATTAGCAAGTCATACTCTATTGGCGGTCGTGGCGACGGAGTGGATGTTGTAGACTGTGATTAAAAACATAAACTTTAAAGACAGTGCATTTTAACAGATGTGACACTTTTCGCACACAAATTTGACATTTTTGCAGATGCCATCTACGAAAAGTCATATTTGTCCATGAAAAAGTGAGATTTTCGCAGGTGTTCATCTATGAAAGTATCATCTTTTTCCTAGAAAATGTTAGATTTTGACTAAATGACATAAAGACATAAAAAATACCTTTCTAGGAAAATTTTTGTCGTTTTATGCCATTTTCTTGAAAGAGAATTTCTTCCGATTTGCAAAAATCTAGTGAAAATACGAAAATAAAGTTTCCCTTGAATAGGGGGATCACTACAATCTAAAATCTCGGCCCATGACTCATATATGATTCTTGTCCAATCTAAGATATCGTAATTGGCCAACCCTTGATAGTCGGCTACCTAGTCTACGTGGCCTTAGACAAACCCAACTTATTATCTCCCAATACGTGAAAACCATTATGTTATTATTTTGTACAACAAAAACCATTTTATGTTATGATCATATCTAAAATAATGTCTCATAACTAACAAGCCCTTGACAGCCGGTTACCTAGCCCATATGGTTTTGGAAGAAATGACATGAGATTATTAATATCATTTATCAAGTTTACAAGTTACAGGCCAATTTAAAATATAATATATCCTTTAATAGCCATTGATAGAGCTTCTTTAGGGCTTGTTACAATTTTTGTGGTGAAAACTAAGCTAATGAAATTTTTTAATCTTTAACAATCACTTAATAGCCTCGTTGGTTGTCGAGGGAGGACATGTTAAGCACTCACCAAGGTTGGCCATGTTCAAATCCTGCACAAGGAATAGCAGGGTTGACCTGGATAAGGGTTAGCGACAAACTACAATCTCTTTACCATATCGCCCAAAGGGCAATCCCCCTCCCCAATATCCTCGCATAGTGGGGAAGTCACAGTGGGCGGCTGGGAAACCTTAAAAAATATTGTCAATCTTTAATGAAAGTATTTTCAGCCCTTGAATCTTTGCATATATTCCACCAATATTTATATACATATACTTCCTATATATTAGGAAAGTAAATCAAAAGGATAAATACAACATATATTTTGATGCTATCTATTAGTCCCTCATAGGCACAACAGTAGAAGATTGGATGTAAAGACTATCTCGAAAACATTGAATAGTACTTTCAGAAGTCTCTTGGTGAAGATATCGACGTACTAATATTAGGAAGGAACATGAAAAAAAAACACTAATGTTCTTTGTCTATAGATACTGAACTCGATTTCTTGGCATATATATATATATATATATATATATATATATATATATATATATATATATATATATATATATATATATATATATATATATATATATATATATATATATATATATATATATATATATATATATATATATCACACTTACATTGTCATAGTAACCCTAGTGGCCTTTGTAGGAGAAAATCGTAGCTCCAGTAATAAGTTTCATAACCAACATGTTTCCGACAATGCATTAGCTATACCTCTGTACTCGGCCTCTGCACTAGAATGTGAGAATGTGGCTAGTCTTTTCAAGGATCACAATATCATATTATCTCTGAAAAAACATGCAATATTTAGAAGTAGACTCCTGGTGTCGGGACCCCTCCACCATCGATCGACATCCGTATGGGCTACAGGGGACATAGTTGCTCATGGAGAAAGTTACAAACCAAACAAAAGAGGACCTTGACACAGTGTAAAAATATTTTCATCCCTTGAATCTTTACGTGTTTTCTACTAATATTTATATACAGATACTTCCTAGATATTGGGAAAGTTAATCAAAAGGATAAATACTAACACATATTTAGATGATATCTATTATATAATGGTTATTCGAGCTCTGTTACAGTTAACTTGATTGCCTTCTGTGTAGTTCTACTATTGACTACCTCCAATGAATCTCAAATGCTATTGGTTATTCAAGTTCCATTATAGTTAACTTGCTGCCGAAGCCAATCGTGGAATTGATGACGCTAAACATACTCCAATAACAAAAATGATGACGGTGGAATTTGACGCATTTAATAGTTGGCCGACTAATACAACCAAAAATTTTGATAACTAAATTTTATAAACAATACGTATAAAATGAAGAGAAAATAGATATGAACATTAAGATTGACAAAACTTATTAGCTCAACTTTCACTAAAAAAATCATTACGATTTATAAACCCTAAATAAAATCCTATCATTTGCTACGAGAGGATATTGGATTTGAAGTTGATCTCTAATTTCCATGTAAGCTTAAAAACGATATTAAAAATATCATATCATTTCTTTTAAAGCCACACAACTAAGTATCCCGGTTGTCAAGGGCTTATGGGTTACAAAGCATTATTTTAGGCATTATCAGAATATAAAATAGTTTTAATTTACAAAATAATAGCATAATAGGTTTTTGCATTGGAGAATAATCAATTTAGGTTTTCTAAGCCACATAGAGTACGTAAACGACTATCAAGGATTTACAGGTTACAATATCTTAGATTAGACAATTTCAGAATATAATATAGTTTAATTTAACGACTTGCAAATATAATAATTAAGACACACATCAAGTGAAAATTTATTTTAGGTGTTTCTAGGGTATTCCCATTAATTATTTTATTTTTACCTAAATTTTCACATTATAGTAATTTGAACTTTGACCTATCAAATATAGAAAAATTCAAATCCATTGTCTTATTTTACCTAAGATTTCATATTACAGTAATTTGAACCGTGACCTATTAAATATAAAAAAACATTCAAATCCAATTATACTCAAATATAAATAACTCAAAATTTTCATCTCTACATATGGTCATTGGACTTGTTATATATAAAATATATCACTGATTAAAAATAGATACAACTAACATATTTATAGAAATATAACTTTGTAATGCAACTAACAATTTTTTAATACGTGAGTATGCAATCCAAAATATAAGGCCGAGCGATATACTCCTCACGGAGCTACCGTGATGCCCAGCTGGAAGCCCATCACGGGAGTGCACACCACCCCGTGTGCACTGTGATGGGGTGTTTCGTGATGTAGCGTGCTCTAGATAACGTCCATACGGTAGGAAAATAGTTTGTTTTTTTTTCTAAAACTCTATACACCTCATTAGGTTTTTTATTTAATTTTTTTAAAACTTGATATGGTGTGATGAGTATACACAATGGTCTAAAAGTATGTATGTGATTGATTGATCAAAAGTTGTTTGGTCAATTTTAAAAGTTGAGTTCCATAATATTTGCTCAAAAACAAAGATAAAACAATCTTAGACCATGAGGTATCGGTTCACACCTCACCATCACACTCTATCACATTTGGAATGGTATATCAATCACACTACATCATCTTTTCTAAATAAAAATAATCAATAATAATAAAAATAATAGGTTGATATTGGCTGTTTAAATATGTGAGTTTCTTTTAAACAAATCCTATTAGGTGTGCTCCACTGTGATCTACATCACAATCCATCACACCACACCTGGGATGATGTTCACGGGTGTGATGGATGCCATGTGTGCATCACGAAAGGCTCCGTGAGAGGTATACTTCTTGGTCTTATCGCTTTACTTATCATTGAAGTTCGAATCTAGTTACCAAAATAAATTCGATTGATTCTAAGATCACTAATTCAGAATTTCAGCTTAAATACAACAATGTAAAGTTTCATTACTTCAATTTGAAGGGTTTTATGCAAATCAATGAACTAAAAATCCTAAGTTCACTTGCAACCTATAAGGATCTATGTTTTATTCTAATTGAACATATAATATTTCCTAAAGGCTCATAAGAAAAAACTAAAAGAATAAAACCAGAAAAACTAACCTTTTAGGATTTCTTGGAAGCAAAGCAGCACAAATGTCCTGCCTCAAATGAGATCACACCCAGGCTATGAGGTTGGCGAAATCCAGAGAGAGTGGGGAAGAGAGAATCACGAGATTAGGGCTATGAGACTCCCTATTTATAGGTTTCAAATGATAACCAGATAAACCTTAAGAGATAAGTCTTTTGAATTCAAATCAAGATAAACCTTTTATCTTATCAATTCAACTATTTATCTCTTATATATATATATATATATATATATATATATATATATATATATATATATATATATATATATATATATATATATATATATATATAGAGAGAGAGAGAGAGAGATAGGTTCAATACAGAACCAAAATATATTGCCTAACTGCAGAACTACCCTTATAACCGTTAGATCATTATTTCAGTGGATTAGATTAAAATGGGTACACCATAAAAATTATACCCGTTTACATGGAATCATATCCAATAAAGGGCATATTAGGTTTTTTATTAGGTCTGAAAATATCTCTCTCTCTCTCGTTTCCGTCCTCTCTCTCTATACAGAAACTTCAAACTTTTAAACCCTAATCTCTTCACGTATCCTCATCTCAATCGAAAATAGCAAAGATTTTCCTATCCTCATCTCGATTCAACCACATCTCGAAGAAAATCTCTCAGGTAAATACAAATCGTCCTTTAAAAGGTTGATTTCGTTTTGTTCTACATATCGCCGCTCTTAGTACCTTCCAATGCTCTGCCTCTGCAAAGTCGAAGAAGGAAAAAGTCGTCGTTATATCTGGTCCCACCGGTGCCGGAAAAAGCAGGCTCGCATTAAAGCTAAAAAGCTTAACGACCAAATAATTAGCGCCTACTCTGTCCAGGTATGTACAATATAAAACTTTATAGTTTATCCAGCACTGCACTACTTCCTCTTGAGCTTATTGGCTCATTAATTGTTTCTGTTTATTAAATTTACTAAAGGAAAATGATTATTTGGTTGACAACAATGATAAAATTGTTGTCTTGAAGTTGCGAATTGGTTTTATAATTACGAATAGGGTTCAAATTATGTACGCTGAATCAGTAATGAGATATACTGAATGTCAACCTACTTTGAATGGAATGTCAAAGCATGTTCTTTGAGTTTTTCAATTTGAGTTCGTATTACAGGGAGTCTGATTGCATATTTTGTTTTCAATATATGTTCACTAATGAACATATGTTCACTAATGAACATATGTTCACTAATGAACATATGTTCAATAATGAACATTTTCTTACAAACTGGTTTTCAATATCTAGTTCTTTCAATTGGAATTGCAAATTAGCAATTTGGTTTATTTCAATTGGAATTGCATATTCGTTTGAGTTTGTATTGAAGGGAGTCCGATATGTGTTCAATTATTCACGGTATTGTGGTATCCTATTTGGTATTGTATTTCATATGTTCACTAATGAACATATGTTCACTAATGAACATATGTTCACTAATGAACATATATTGATTTTGAGCAATGTTTGTTTACAGGTTAGCGTTTTCACATTTTTTGTGAAGTTAGCACCAAGAACCTAATCGATTTTGATGCTTCGTTGTTCACAGGTCAATCGACAATATGACGTGCACACAATGATTCGTTCGATGTTGAAGATGTATAGAAGCAAGAACAGAGTGATTGAGAACCGTCATGTAATGTTCATATATGAACATTGTTTCATTTGTTTGAGACTTTGATGTCGTGTTCTTATTCTTTTAACTTTTCTCATGTAATTTTTTGAGACTTGATCAATGTATTGGTTGATCTTATTGGGATTGAACTTTTGTTTGTATTTTGATCAAAGGGAAACGCAAAAATACAAGAGTGAACAGACAACTTTGCTCATGTAATTTACATGTGTTCATTGATGAACATATGTTCATTGATGAACATAGCAAATTAAGATTTTTGACGATCGTACCCTTTTAGTTAGATTTTAATCTTACGGTTAACAACATGGTTCTGCAGTTAGGTGATTTAATTTGGTTCTGCATTGAACCCATCCCTATATATATATATATATATATATATATATATATATATATATATATATATATATATATATATATATATATATATATATATATATATCGATTATATATATATATATATATATATATATATATATATATATATATATATATATATATATATATATATATATATATTAATATATATAAATCGCTGGCCACATCACTCACTTAGACTGTCACTTACTCAACTATTGAATAATTACAGTTTTAGTCCCTGCACCTTTAATTAATTAATCTAATCACCAAATTAAATCCAATTAATTCCAGATTAATTTCTAATTAATTATTATAGTTTCTAATTAATATATTATCACTTAAATATATTAATAAACTATTTATTTAATTTCTATTGATTTATTAATCACATAATAAATCAATCCTTCTCTCTATCGGACTTTCTACCAAACCTCCTGCCATGAGGGCAACCCAAATGGACTATGCTACTATTAATTAGATAAATGCTAATTATTAGTCATGGCTTAGACACCTAATCCAACAGTCTCCCACTTGGATAAGTCTATGACTATAATTACTAATTTATCCTCTAACTAATCAGCAAGCCGTAGCTTCCTAGAAACTGCTGTCGAACTCTGACGTAGTCAGTTCTGTCCATAGATAAGTGATCATATGATCCTTCGTCCAACAAGATATTTTCAGATACGAGACATGGATTGAGATCAATCTCTGTCCGATACTCTGTTTCCCGAATTTTGATTCTGCTTATGACTTTAGAACTTCTAATTGAACACATCAATTTAGTCCAGGCTGGCCAGCACTTTAGTCAACTTCAAAATCATCGAGAGGGATACAGATATCTGTTACCCATCAGGGTCAAGGAACGAATAAGCTTCGACTCATATGCTTATATCTTTTACCAGTCAAATCATTCACAACAACACGTTTTATAACATCGAGTTACCGATGCGTTTTCGTATTATCAATGAACAACTTCCTTGTAAATTATAACTCATATCTCCCCACTTCAAGATCATAGGATATTATCGTCTCAACATTGCTTGTGATGTAATCCATGAAGCAATCTATTGAGCGTGGGTTTATCCAATACTCAAATCTTTATTTCTAAGTACTCATGAATGTTGTAGCAATCATATTGCTATGTCTAACTCCTTAGACAGTCTACAGATCAATTCATGACAGTCTTGATTCAATACTTACTTCCCAAAGTATGAGCGACTGTGGACCTTTCTGAATAATCAAATTATTCGGGAAGTAAAACATGCGAAAGTGAAACATAAAGATCTGACTGGCAGCTACTCCTGCTTATTACCAAGTCTCCACAAGGTAATCACCAAGTCGGACCTTGTCATAAACTATTATCGGTTTCAAGATTTCTTTTAACATTTCAATTCTAATTTTACAGCTATGTCTTTATGAACCTTAAACTCTTTCTATGTTTCCAAAGTATCTTATACTTATACACTTTATTGCAAATGATTCAATCGGATGCTCATCCGATAACATCTCAATATGTTATCCTATCAATTTCTCTCCTAACTCCATTCTGGTAATGTGTACTGTGACTTCCTATGGTTCTGGGGTCTTTAGTCTACTTGACTGCACCCTAAGACTATTTCGAGGTGTTATGATGTGCCGGTGAACCACACGCGCTCCATCAGAATACCAACGAGACTCTTTAACCATGAAGTCCTTTAACATCATATCCTGACGTTAATATTTACCACTTTGAAAATTCTTTCAAATTAATCCTATCACTTTCACCCTAAGACCTTTCCCTATGAATTCTCACTTGAGTTCAAACAATTTATCCAGTATTCCCAGCCAGACAATGTCCTGAATCCAACTTATTATGCCCTAAGCATCAAGTCATCAGGACATGTTCATGACATTATGATCGATCCAAGAAATTTGTGGAACCCGATCCAATCTTATTCCAAACCCTTTCGGAATCCAAAGATTATTTATAATCCTTGTGTCATGATTTTCGAAAAAACTATTTCCTTTCGGAAACTCTTCTCATGCATCTTGAATCTTATCAAGATCATGCTTACAATGGCTCGGTCTATGCTATCGATTTCATCTATCTAATAGATGACTTTGAATTACGTGAGTATGTTGCACCTTCTTAATTTCTTTCATGCCAAGTCATCACACTTTGCAATGATAAGAAAAACTTTTCCTAAGTCTATGCATCTTGAAGCTCATCAAGATCATCTTGGCAGAATTTGGATCTATCTCATAGACGTTTACAACCACCTGAGTATGCCGTATTTCTATTAAGGCTTTCATAGCGATCCGTCTCTTAACACCAAGTCATTACACTTCGTAATGAAAAGACACGTTTCCTAGAAACAGTGTGTAACTCCCATATGGAGATAGTAGATAACAGCGACACTCCCACTGGCTTTGACATGGTTATGGACTATTCACAAAATCTAGGACTTATGGCACATTTTGAGAATCCAAACCTTTCTGAAATTTTAATGGAAATCTTTCGGCCCTTTCTCAAAATCCAATCTTTTGGCATATTTTTGAGAATCTGAATATCCTTTCTTGCGAGATGCCCGTGGGGAAATCCCGGGCCTATTTACCTTTGTACTATGACACTCTTTGTGAGTCCCTATTAGTGTGCCGGTTATCCACACACGCTCCACTAACGATTCACAATGTGCCATACCGTATCCTTTCGGATTTCATCTTCTATTGAGAGTGCTTCTCCCAGAATCAATTACTTGACTCTAAGTATCGCCTCACTAAACCAGATGTTCTGAAGGTATGTATTTGTCCATGTTGCTTTCTTTTGATGATTCAGTTACTCCCACTAGTTTTTAGACCAAGTGTAAAATCAATCAAAATTTCACATAGACTGTGTCTCGCCCTAAGGTTCTCTTGTTTGGCAGCAACCAGGCTCACCAATGCTTCCAAGTAGTCGGATTGTAAATCCGCACCGACTATAGTGTTTTACCACCAATCGGTATGTCACCCCGATCATAAATACTTATGATGGTGATCAATACTACTGGTCAAGAGGAGATTATGTCAGTTGTAAAACAGAAATCTGATTTCTACTCCAAGCCTAGTGATGACTAAAGGTTCTTTCATTTGGCTAATCCTAAACTCATTCAGGACTGTCCCAGCTCCCACTGTTTCCTTAGAACATGAGTTCTTTCTAAAAGAGATCTTCTTTTACAGTTACAGCGGGATAGCCAATGAAATGACAATTCTGATCATGTTCAGGCTAGTCATGAGGTTCGGATGAACACTACAAGACCCTGGACTTTCTATGTATAAGTGGGATAATCCCAGCTTTACATTTCAGACAGTGTCTGCAAGACCTACTTAGTCTAGGATGTGGTCGGAATATGGTTTATATGGACTGACTGGTATAGTATATATCTTATTGGAAACTAATTGGAAATGTATCTCATACATCGAGGATCGAACTGTTTCGACCAATGCTCCATTGTCTTCCCTAAGACACATTACAACCATTAATGTTCTTGGAAGATAATGAACTGTGAAACCTTTTTCTCAGTTTATGTTATCGGTCAGGTTCTGTGGAACTTGTACTTCCTTTGAAGTCCTTGAACTGTTCAAGATTTCAATTCAATCGCTTATCTCGATAAGCGAAGTCGAATGATAAATATCGTGAAGTACAAACAATTGTGTTCTTTATCAAGATTCGAGCAATACCCAGCAACAGGTGTGTTCGTTGCTCTTAATCTCAATGTCCTTTACATATTTATGTATACTTATGACTTTGTTAACTTTGCTCAAGACTTGCAATCTTCAGCTGACTCTAAGTCAACTGATTCCAAAATCCTATCCTCTAGATCTTTGGGGAATTCATTTCTTGCCACATGTGCTTTATAAAGAACTTAATCATCATCTGACTCTAAGTCATATGATTCCAAAGTCCTGTCCAACTGGACCTTTAGTTGATTCATTTCTTGACACATTAAGAACTCAATTCATCAAGTGACTTTAAGTCAAATGATTCCAAAGTCCTGTCCAACTGGACCTTTGGTTAAATTGATTCTTATAACATTTGTATTACTAATCATACATTCAACACATTCTTATAACATCTCAAGGACAATTTCAGACAACATGTGTTAAAAGAAAATTGACAATTTTATTAAAAACAAAATTTCTTGAACAATGTAATATATGATAGACAATGTCAAAACGCATCTAAAGACTAATAACAATATTTTAATATCTATCTAAACTTCAAAACCGCACGAGCTGGAGATCCAATCCAAATGTGCTCCTATGCACCAGAGTCCCGTGCCTTCTTGATTCCCTGCATACAAACCAAAATGTGACTATCACATTATGTATCAAGAAATCTTGGAACAGGAGTTTTGGGGTTTTTAGATATACCTGAGCTTTCAAAAGAGTTGGAGCGTCTTCCAATCTTTCCGTAACTGTATCCAATTTAGTGGATTCCCAGTTTGAGACATGTCCGGGCGATCTCGACCGTTTCTTGCTACGTCTCTTCACTGCACTTAATCCAGAAGTAGTTGAGCCATTGGAGCTATGCCTGTCCAAGAGTGAGTCGTATAAAGTCAACAGTGGACGCATTTCCATGAGGGCCTTTTTCTGGTCTTCCTTTCTATACGTCTGAATGAACAGATCGTACTCACAAGTCAGCGAAGCGAGTAGAATGTTAACACTCTTTTCCTGGATCATGGAATAACCAATTTTGTACAATTCGCCTATGTACGCTTCAATCTGAAGAACATACGAATTGACGCTACTTCCAGCTTTTAGCTTGCACTCTGCAAGTCTTTTGAAGATCCTAGCTCGTTCCTCTTCAACTGGTTTTTGGAACCTTTCCTCAACCAGTTACATTAACTCATATGGCCCCAAGGATTCAAAATCTTTGCGGAACTCGAGGTCAATGGTTAATAGCATGAGGTCACGAATCTCTTCGGATTCATCAAATAAGAGGTTATGCTTATCATAAGAACCTTTTATGATGACTTGTTCCGGTGGGACCAGGATCGGATACTCGGTGAGATGTAGCTTGCCAGCAATGCTGAGAACCAGTCTCCAATTGCGAAGCCATTCCTTACAGTTGAGGCCAGTCAGCCTTTCCATATTTGGCAGGTGCATTCTGATGCTTTCAGAAATGGGTGAAGGAGGAGAAGGAGGAGAATTGACACTTGACATCTATAAAATAAACAGAATTTATTAGTTTAATTTATCCTTTTTAAATAATTACCCAATATGTTATTTAATAAGGCTAGGATCCAAAATACCCCAACTATGGTGTGAAGAGGGATGCCTTAATCACAACATAATGGTCATTAAGGTAGATAAACACTTATCAATTTCATCTTATGAAATTCCTAGATCTGTTGAGATTCATTAAACTTTTCAATGGCATGTTTAATCTCGGATGTGCTCCACTGTTTGTGACTGGGATGCCGAGGATCACAAACTGGATGTGAATAACCATGCAAATTAGCTTGGTACTCTCGGGTTAATTATCATCTCTAATTGATGTGCCGGTAAACCACACACGCTCCATCAACAATGATAACACCCGGGAAACCCATTGCAACTCTTTATGAACCCCTATTGGTGTGCCGGTAAACCACACATGCTCCACCAATGTTTCATAAAGTGCAATGTGCATTTCATGGATTAGCACCAATTCACATTTTTCCTAAAGTAACTAGATTTGGGGTTTTATTAAGTTGTTCTAGTACTTTCATTAATAACATTATACTTTTAATGAGATTAAGTTGGTCCGATCAAACCCGTTCGGCTAACGACCCTCCACTGATCAGGCGAGCGGTGGGTGAGAGTGGACACCCATTAGACTGCCATTTTATAGGCAGACTCCTTATACCCACTTTATAGATCAGCTTCGTGAATGAGGCCTACTATTGATTTGATTAACCATTAAATCTTATACATATAATAACTTCCTAATTATAATATATATAAGATGTAATTTTTTTAAACCTTTAAAAAATTGTTTCTGGTTTATCCTTTAATTTATTGTCGATTTAAACTATTAAATTTAAAATTAAATTAAACCTTCAATTTATCTTTTAACTAAACAATTAATTAAATTTAGATATTTTAGACTTTTAAAATATTCCTGGATTTATCTTTTAATTTTTCGAAAATTTAAACCTTTAAATTAAATTAAATTAAATCCTTTTAATTATCTTTTAGTTAAACAATTAATTAAATTAATTAATTTTAGATAGGTATCACAAAATAATCAAATTAATTTAAACCTATCCTTATCCCTCTAATTTTCGATTTTAATGATAAAGGGTTTAAGGTTTATCCATTTAAATAAACAAGGTTACCAAAAATAGAATACCTTCTAAAACCCTAGCAATTTTTTCAAAAAAAACACAAGGGGGAGGGGCTAGGGTTTCGAAAAAACCCTAACCCTAAAAAAACCGGCCTCAATTAGGGTTTAGAAACAATAAACCCTAAATATTAGGAAAAACTATTATAGCAATTCAATAAGAAAACAGACAAATGCTCTGATACCACAGAAGGGTTTTATGCAAATCAATGAACTAAAAATCCTAAGTTCACATGCAACCTATAAGGATCTATGTTTTCTTCTAATTGAACATATAATATTTCCTAAAGGCTCATAAGAAAAAACTAAAAGAATAAAACCAGAAAAACTAACATTTTAGGATTTCTTGGAAGCAAAGCAGCACAAATGTCCTGCCTCAAATGAGATCACACCCAGGCTATGAGGTTGGTGAAATCCAGAGAGAGTGGGGAAGAGAAAAAATAACGAGATTAGGGCTATAGGACTCCCTATTTATAGGTTTCAAATGATAACCAGATAAACCTTAAGAGATAAGCCTTTTGAATTCAAATCAAGATAAACCTTTTATCTTATCAATTCAACTATTTATCTCTTTTATATATATATATATATATATATATATATATATATATATATATATATATATATATATATATATATATATATATATATATATATATATATATATATATGTTCAAATACATTTTCTTAGTATTGTGAGACTGTAGGACTAATTCTGGACCAATCATTTGACAGGGGCAAATTAGTAAACCCTATTTATGATACGTAACCAACCCTATTTATCCCCTCCGTCTCTCTCACGTCCTCAATCGGCCGTCTTCCTCCCCTACCTCATCCACCATCGCCGCCGGCTTCCTCCCTACTTCATTCACCATCGTCGCCGGCAATCAGAGACGAAGCGATTCAATAATTTCCCCCTTCTCTCTACTTTCTCTCTCTATCCTTTTCTCTTTTCCCGATCTCACTTTTTAGAAGCAATTTTCCCGTCGTTCTTCTTCCTCCGGTCGCCAGCCCTTTCCCGCCGACCTTGGACTCCTTCACCGCTCCTCTGTCAATGTTTCGCCAGCCTCCTAACCTCCTGCCAGAGGAAGTTCCGCTTGCAGTGGTGGATCCGACTCCTGCTTCGCTAAGTCGTTCAAGATGTTTCAAAGGATGAAATTCCTCCTCGATTCCTCTATGAAAATATCAATTCTAATGGGGAGAAGCTGTTGGAAGTTGCCGAAGGTGCCCAAGGTGATTGTAATCCCAATTCTTATTTTGTTTTGCCAATTGGTGATGGAACGCGCATTCTCTGAGAATGGAACCCATTACAATACATATTTCAGTATATATTCTCTGAGAAATGCAAGACAAGAGAATTCAACCCAGCTTCTCATAATTCTACCCATATTCTCTGAGAATGCAACGCATTAAAACATAGATTTTAGTATATATTCTCTGAGAATGCAAGCCAAGTTTTAAAAAAACGGAACCCATATTCTCAGAATTGAAACTGTACACCAAGAATGAAGTGTATTCTTTGAGAATGAGTGTATAATCACACCAAACTTCATAGTTATTTTGTACAAAAATATACAAAATATACTACATTCTCGAAGAATATTCAAAAAATGGTATAATATTAACTACATTCTTCAAGAATAAGTGGGTCAAAAGGCCAAACTAAAAATACGTAACCTGTACATTCTCGGAGAATAAGGAAAAAATAACAGCATATACATAGCATTCTCAGAGAATAGGAAAAAATAACAACTGTACGTTCTTTTGAGAACGGTAGTCTGTGGGTACGTAACTGAGCATTCTCTGAGAATGGAAGTGTATTCTTTTGAGAACGGTAGTTTGTGGGTACGTAACTGACATCCTTAAAACACGCCACTTCCTAACATCCTTAAAATACGCCACTTAATTAAAACCAAAAAATCTGATTTACCCTTCTGGCCGTTTTAAAATAGAAACTAATTAATTTTTTTCCTTTTAATTACCATCATGCCATTGTTGATCATAACCCTTGATTTTTTTGATCTAATGGCCACAAATTGGTCCTACAGTCTCACAATACTTAGAAAATGTATTTAATACTAACTATATATATATAAATCGATTATATATATATATATATATATATAAATCGCTGGCCACATCACTCACTTAGACTGTCACTTACTTAACTATTGAATAATTACAGTTTTAGTCCCTGCACCTTTAATTAATTAATTTAATCACCAAATTAAATCCAATTAATTCCAGATTAATTTCTAATTAATTATTATAGTTTCTAATTAATATATTATCACTTAAATATATTAATAAACTATTTATTTAATTTCTATTGATTTATTAATCACATAATAAATCAATCTTTCTCTCTACCGGACTTTCTACCAAACCTCCTGGCATGAGGGCAACCCAAATGGACTATGTTACTATTAATTAGATAAATGCTAATTATTAGTCATGGCTTAGACACCTAATCCAACACAGTTATCATGTTTATCAAAAAGATGTGCAAGATGAACGATCATACATGGCTCTAAAAAAATAAAATGCTCAGTTTTAATCTATTTACCTATGAATCTCTCTAGTTATACAATATATAGAAATATGTTTGCATAGAACAACAATTCCTTCTAGACTAGGTGTTAATTCTCTTTTACATGGCGAGGAAGATTGATGTATTTCCATATCTTCTAAAGATTATATGAAAGGGAAGTGATTTTTCCACGGAGTCTTTTTATTCATCCACTAAGAAATTAATAAATGGACAATTTTGCCCCTCTTTCACTTCAGATTTATTGAAGAGAGAGATTTCCAAATTTAGCTGCATCTTTTCCAAAGAAGGTAAAAGTTTCACAGGAAGCTAGGAAAGTCGCTAGTAGGCTTGCAAGCATACAGTTTCTCATCCCTTTAGTCTCTATTATCTCTCTCGATTCTCATCTTCATTCTCTCTTTCATCTCATGAAAAGGCTTGGGTCGGGGAGGATTGTCGCCAGCCAGCCAGGAGAATTCGTGTAACCGGAAAGTTGCCCAACCGAGCCCATGAGCTATCATCACCCGACGATTCATCGATAATTGTAATAGAAATGGAAGTTTTACTGTCATAAAATGGCCTACGCCCATCTCATTATCCGCCACCACCTTCATCAGTCCAGCCACATCCTTTTTCACCTTGTCTCCGTTTGTTGTTCCTCAAGGTTGTAATTTTATAAAACACACAAATATCAAAATACCTCTTTGATAAATAATAGGAATATAACTCAAAACCTATTACAATGTTTCTCACAACCTGTATTTTCATCACTCGAATACACAGGTTTTATAAACTAGAAAGTGTTTAAAGTATGGGACAAATTGAATCTCCACATTCCAATTTGTCCCCCTTTGATTGAGCAGGAAACTTCCACTAGAAGCTTAGGATTCCAACAATCACCCCCGAATCTCTAAGTCCTTCTAGAGATCCCCTCCCTCCTGAACCGCGTTTAGAAAACGGGTTCGTCATTGTCCTCGTCTCCCGAAGAATCACCGATTTGCGATTTTTCGAGTCGTTCTGGACATTCGGATGCAAAATGACCCGGTTTATCGCATCGGTAACAAACAATTTTTGACCGATCATTTTTCGGGTTTCTCCGATTTTTCTCGCAACAATCACAGTTGCATTTTTTATTTGAATTGGGCTGATCATCAAAATTGGGCTTATTTCCTCTCTGGGCTGAATTGGGCCAATTTTCTCTTGGGGCTGACCCAATGGGTACTGCTGACCCGGATCCGGATCCGCCACCCGGGTTTGACCCGGTTTGATTAAAACCGTCCGCTGCATTATTTCTTCCCCAATTTTTCTTCTTTCCTGTTTTGTTTCTGTCGGACGAAAAAGAGGAGTTCCCACCGCCTCCTCCTGATGAACCGTAGCTACCGCCTCCGCCGCCTCTTCCGCCGATCGATTCTCCGCCGCCGGATCTCGCGAACATAACTCTCTCTTGTTCATCTCCACCGTCTTCTACTCGGATTCGCTCCTCATAGGCTTTCAATCGGCCGACCACATCGTCGAAGCCGACGGTTTTCGGATCGAGCACCTGCTCGAGAGAAGCAACTAGGTGAATGAACCGACGAGGTACCACTTTCATAAGCTTTTTTACCAATTTCGTTTCTTCGATTGTCTCACCGAGAGATGCTGATTTCGTAGCTATCCCCGAAATTTTTCCGACAAACGAGTCTATTGACTCGGTTTCATTCATTTTCAACCGATCGAAATCGGTGGCTAGAGTTTGAAGCCGAGCCTCTTTCACCCGATCGGCTCCAATTTGGCGGGTTTTGATTGCATCCCAAAGAGTTTTTGTAGAACTGATATCTCCAATTTGCATTACAAGGGCTTCGGGAATTGCTTGGTATATTAGACCTACTGCTAAGCAGTCCTTTTCTTCAGATGTAGTTGTTCCAGGCTCAATTTCTGACCAAACTTTGTGTATACGCAGGACGACCTTCATGCGTACAGCCCAGACAGTGTAATTTGTCTGGGTTAACATCGGACAAGTTACCGATGTGTTTCCAACTTCCTTGATTCTCATCGGAGGAGTAGCAGGTGGATCTTCTATATCTGACATCTTCTACTCGGATTGTCAGGTATAATACCTCTCTGATACCAATTCAAGGTTGTAATTTTATAAAACACACAAATATCAAAATACCTCTTTGATAAATAATAGGAATATAACTCAAAACCTATTACAATGTTTCTCACAACCTGTATTTTCATCACTCGAATACACAGGTTTTATAAACTAGAAAGTGTTTAAAGTATGGGACAAATTGAATCTCCACATTCCAATTTGTCCCCCTTTGATTGAGCAGGAAACTTCCACTAGAAGCTTAGGATTCCAACAGTTCCCTCCGCAAAATGGCCTACGCCCATCTCATCTTCCTCCAAACCCACCACCCCAACATTCTCCTCTAGAATGCAATGAACAAAGGTTACTCGCTCTCGCCGCCATTCCAACGTCACTTCACTTATTTTCCACCATGAAGAAACACGGAATTTGGCCCGAGTTCACCTTCGCTCCTATACTCAAGTCCTATACAATGCAACGAACAAAGGTTACTTGCTCTCGCCACCATTCTCAGGTCATTCACTTGGATTTCATTGTTTCAGTGCTACTAGAATCGGAATAGTTGAGATGTACACAAACTCCGGTATATTAGAAGATGCCAAGAAGGTGTTTGATGAAATGCCCATAAACATGTTATCATTTGGAATTTAATGATTCACGGGTACTGTAAATTAGGAAACGTAGATCCGGGATATAACCCCTTTAAACAAATGAAAGAGAGAAAAATGACCAATATATATATATATATATATATATATATATATATATATATATATATATATATATATATATATATATATATATATATATATATATATATATTAAAAAGCATGGTATAAATGTCAAAAGAAGAGATCCCGATAGTGTAACCAATGAACAAACAAAAAAAGTGGATTCCAAATAATAGAATGAGATTTTCACAGTTTAGTAAGTTGCATATTTAAGGGAAAAATATATTTTCGTTTTAAATAATTCTAAACTAAAACAAGGGTATAATGGTCCATGTATTATTTTTTCAGTGGATGAATCAAAAGTTTAAGTGGAAAAATTAGGATCCTATATGAAAGCTTCAACTCAAAGAAGAATATATAGCAAAAGTAAAAAGTTTTAAATTAAATTTAAAAGTCAAATACTTTGTTATTACTCTATTAATCAATTACCGTCATTTTCTCCAATGTGGTGTACGTTTTTTTTGTTTTGTGACACGCGGGTCGTGTGTCGGGTCGGATCCTTATTTGGGTCCTGAGGGTTTTATATCCGGAAGCTTCCATCGTCTCCACCTCCACCGACTGCCCCCTTACCCACCGAGTGCTCTCTATCTCCTCTGATTTCGTGTTCGGTTCTTCACTACGCTTCAACCTGGATTTCGCGTCATGCTCGTGGAAAGACGCTATAGTGTCGGTAGAAGAAGAATCGAGGATTTAAGGTCCAAAACCTTTGCGACGCCTCTGATTTCTCCGACCTTTGCTTCGTCATGATTTCTCCGACCTTTGCTTCGTCAGGTTTGGAATCTCCTGCTTCTCTCTTTTTCCCTTTTGCTTTTCTCCTTCTCCATGTAGGGTTTTGGTTTTTCAAAAAATCAGATAAGAGAGATGACTCACCAGAGGTTGAAATTGCTTCAATATAATGTGGTATCAAGATGATTTAATTATGATTCGTACTATGTATTGGGTTTCAATTTTCGAGTCTCAAATCCTTTTTCCAAATACGCTCACTCGTGCGAGGTATTATTTTCCGGATAGTTGAAATGATTATGATACATCTTTGCCTTCTTTGTTGATATTGGGGATTCTGATAATTCAAGCTTCATCGGAATCTTCATCTTTGCAGGAGAGGACTGAAACCAAGAGCCCCTTGATGAAGCGTAAAAGAAAAGTGGTGCTTTCACGGTTGAAAGAGATAGAGAGATTCAACAGGTTAGTATGTTGGTATTATGTGCATTTAGCCCATTTTAATTTTGGCCTACATACTAATTTGATTTACTTTCTTTCTCTCTATCCTCTGAAGGTGGCAGAATGAGTGAATGAACTAGCACAAATCATGAAGGATCTTGCAGTCCTTGTCATTGACCAGGTCAAACCCAATTGCTTGATTATAAATAACTCGGTGTATTACAAAAAATACATAATCTCTACAAACATGATATAAATTTTCTTTTTTTTGGAAGCAGGGAACTATTATCGATAGAATAGACTACAATATTCAGAATGTTGTAGTATCCGTGGATGAAGGACTTAAACAGCTACAAATGGTTGCATTTGTTACAATTAAATGGTGGTTTTTTCTATAAAGTTGTTCTTTTTATATTAAGTAAAAAAGATGTTGGTATAAACTTTGCAGGCAGAGAGAAATCAGAAACAAAGGGGAATGGTGATGTGTGTTACGGTACTTGTCATCATGCGCTTCATAATGTTGGTTCTTTTAATTCTCAAGAGGATTCTCTTCTGATCCCTGTCATGTATTTCTCACCACTTTTTGACGCGTCAGCATGCCAGATACATGGAGATCTGGATTTATACGTATGTACATACATACATACATAGTTACACACAGTTCATCCGATTTTTTTCACTTGAGGGTCATATTTTTCATCAAGAGTGTTGGAGTGTATAAATTGGGTTAACTTGCTTTCAGTGGCATGTATAGAGAGAAGTTTAAATTGTAGTTTTTTAACATGATATTAACTTTTCTCCCCAGAAAGGTCTTGTAGTTTCAGATAAACTAGTGGAAATGTCCGCGCGTTGCGGCGGGTTTATTAATCATATATATTCACCACTATTTACGTAATGTTTTTAACAGTCAATTTGTAATCTCACTAATAAATTTTGACTATTATTTAAAATTTCTCTTATATTTGCTAACTACAAATTGCTTCATTTCACTAGATAATATGATTTTTTTTTGTTCCAGCTGCAGTTTTTGGACATGAGCTCTTTACAATCTGCTCTGCCAAATCACAATATGTTAACAGCTTCGTTTCCTGAAAGTGTAGCACCAAGCATGGAAATTCCGTAAGTGCCCTTTGGTTATTTTTTATGCAATATTAATAATTCTATACTTATTTAAATTTTTTGGGTCATTTTGTAGGAACATTTAACCGCAGGCACCTGTGGCTTCAATTGATGGGAATCCATTTGGATAGGAGGTGGGTACTTTACAAAAAAAAACCTTGTATAAATATCGTGTCTCAAATTAAATTATGATTTTATTGTGTGATAAAAGAGTAGGTTATTAGAATTAATTTTTAGTTTATAATTGAAATACGATGAAAAAAAATTTAGAATAGCTTTATAACTTGTGCAATTTATTCAGAAAGCAACTATTTAATCTAAGTTAAATCAATAGTACTATAATTATAATAGTTTCATGAAACAAAATTACTTTAAAATCTTATAATATCTTGCATCAAGTTAAATGTTGACTTTATTGTGTGCAACTTCCATAAGATTATCGACGAATGGATATTTACGTGCCTAAAAATTCTTGATTCTGGAATTTAAAAAAACAAACTTTTTACTTTGAATATATTCTTGTACTTACACCAGGAAGGTTGGTTGATTTACTGGAAAGGGCAAAGGTATCATTACAAATGATACAATATTTAGCTCTTAATGAAGCAGATAGGATGTTGGATATGGGATTTGAGCCTCGAATTAGAAAAATAATGGAGCCAACTGACATGCCTCCACCATGTCAATGAATAATGTTATTCAGTGCCACATTTTTTAGAGAAATTCAGGTTTGTTGGTTGGATTTTGTTCAAATTTTTAATCACCCGTTCCTTTCGGCTTTTTACCGTCTTTAGTCCAAAATTGAAACTTTTTTAGTTTTTTTACACAGTGACATAATGTTACATATTAATTTGCAAGAAATAGCAATGTACTTTGATTTTTTTTGTATGATAGCATCCTACTTTCATCTTTAATACTACAGCATTGCACTTTCCAAAATGTTTTCTATTCAATGATTTCTCACATTTTGTCCCTATTCAACCCCGAACAAAAAAAAACCAAATTAAATACACACAACAAACACCCGTAAAAAGAATCCTGAACCCGTGCGGAGCACGGGGCCCCACTCGTTGCATATGAATTCGAGAGCCTTATTTCTATTTGCACCTGACTAGAACATGTTTAGACCATATATCTTTATCATTTAAAAGTTTGACCCAAAAGTAAAATCTAACGATCTTGAAATATGAAATTTAGACATGTATAAAAAAATCAATCATCAATAATTCTATTACACTGTCGGTTAGTCAAACTTCTTAAACCTAATCATGAACACGAGGTTGTTCAATCGTATATAACCAATATTATAACATAAATTTAAAAACAATGTCGATCACTAAAACATCAACCCCATGTATAAGATGAAGCCTATATTCCATTTAAAAAATCGAGTTTGACAGTTGTTCAACCGCAGAAACGTTTTATCTATGTTTTAAAATTTTTGTAATTATTAATAGATCAAATATAATAGAACTACTATATTACTATAAACAATAATCAAACTTACAAAATATACATTAAATACACTTCAAAGGACTTTCAACTCTATAGATACTCAATTCATGAGTTCCCATTTAGCTAGATTATACATTTTCAACCCCCAAAAGAATTTATGTCTTCAAGAGATGTTAAATTAGACAATTCAACCACTAAAAGCATGACTTACATCTTTCGAGAACAAATTTTATAGGCCATATTTGTATAGAAATAAACAAAAATCAACACATGGACACAAATTGTAATTGTAATTCACCCCAACTTCCATTTGTATTACTTATTCACCCAATATAGATAAAAAAAATAAAAAATACTCATTTATATAATCAAAAATACCCTCTAAAAACTCAAATACAACCGCGATTAGACTCACATTCATATAAATCTACACTATCAATACATTCATCCTTAACAAATAGATACAAATAAGCACAATTGTAATGTTGTTGTCAAACCCTAAATGCTGACTAATTCAGATGTGACATGTGTACGAATCCATTCGATGTTACCAAACAGCCCCTGAACTTCTAACTCAAACTTAAAAAACAAAGATTTTCGGCAGGTAAATTCACTCATCGCCGATAAACAAACCTATTCGGCGAATTATAATTGTAATTTTGTTGGTATCCGGATGAGTTGTCATTATAGTTGGATTCGTTAGGGACAAGACCGTGAGATAGTAAAGATTCTTGTAGAATTCGTCCTTCGGGTTCTTTTTGAAAGTGATTTGATTGGATGTAATTGTCTAAACTTATCACGGCTTTTTTCACTTTTGGATCTTCGTGTTCCTTTAACGCGTTAAGGAAGTCGCGCGATATGATGTTTAATAGCTTCTTGAACTGGTTTTTGTATGTTTTGTATAGACCGAATCCCGCCAACTGAAAAGGGAATAATTTGATGATTAGTTGATTAAAGATAAGAGTCTGTTTCGTTGTTTAGTTGATTAAACATTCCCATGAATAGGACCATATTTGGTTGGTCTTTAGGAATGCAATGAATTTTGATATATAACTTTAGAGTAAATTACATTTTTGGTCCCTGAGTACAGCTGATTTTTTTAATTTTGGTCCTAAAGAGTTTTCTTTTGCAATTTTGGTCCCGAAAAGTTGTTTTTTGCAATTTTGGTTGCAAAAAAATTTCTTTTGCAATTTTCAATGCCAAAAAATTTCTTTTGCAATTTTGGTCATTATTTGAGATTTCTGTAACACTTTTGGTCTAAGTATTAGCTGACTTCCCAATTCGGTCCCACAAATTGTTCTTCGGTCCCACAAATTGTTCTTTCGTAATTCTGGTCCCAAATAGTGATATTTTAGCAATTTTGGTCCCAAATGTTTTTCTTCAGCAATTTTGGTCCCAAAAAGTTCTTTTGTCAAATTTGGTTAAAATAAGTTGTCTTGCAATTTTGGTCGCAAAAGTTTTTCTTTTGCAATTTTGGTCCTTAAATCTGAGGTTTTTGTAGCATTTTTGGTCCGAGTATAGTTCTCATTTTGGTCCCAAAAAATGTTCTTTCGCAATTCTAAACCCAAAAAGTGATGATTTTTCAATTTTGGTCCCAAAAGTTTTCTTTTACAATTTTGGTCCTTAATTTGAGGTTTTTCTTTCGCAATTCAGGTCCAAAAAGTGATTTTCGCAATTTTGGTCCCCAAACTTTTTCTTCTGCTATTTAGGTCCTGAAAAGTTTCCTTTAGCAATTTCCGTCGTTATTTAAGGTTTTTGTGACATTTTTGGTCAAAATTGCAGAAAACAACTATACTCAGGGACCAAAAATGTAATTTAGATCGACCTGTTTTAATATCAACTCACCTCAATGAATGCCTGAAGTGCAACTGCAGTGTATATATTTGCCGGAAGTGCATTTAAAAATCTTGCAAGCCATTTCCAACCCTCTTCAATTCCATGCAAATTTCTAACACCATAAACTTCAGTCTGAAAAGATAAAAGAAAAAAAAAGTTTTATTATTATGTCTTTAGAAACAGGTATGATAAAATATAAATATAAAAAATCGTTTAAAAACCTGTATTAAAGCTCCGTATAATTTCATATGTTGTGTTAACCTTCCTACATAACTATCTGTACTTTCAAGCTTTCCATCTTCTTCTTGGTAACCAATGGCTCTGTAATAAGCCTCTTTAGATTCAAATGCAGCCTGCAAAAACAAACAATTTTTATTTTTGTATTTTGATTTTTGAATGTGTTTGTGTAATATTTAATAATTAAAATCAGATAATCAGTTGCTATAAATATGGTACGGATGACAGTGTCTAATGGTGTTGCATTTGGCAGATTCTGTTTATTTTTAGGAAGTAATGAATGAAAGAAGGGCATATAGGTAATTTTACCATACCTCTGAGTAGCTTAAATACTTTGGAACTGTAAAGATGCAAACTTTGTTCAATTTTGCAAGAAGTATTTCCATGGCGTGTGGGACCTACATTCATCAAGAAAAATAAATCCGAATAAGTTTAGTATTTTTATTAAAACTTGCGAAATTAATGCGTTTAATATTTTTTTTTATATATGGTATAAGTTATATATCTGTCTTTTTTACTTGATACAGATAATTGTTTTTTTCAATTTATGTAAGTGAGTTGTTATTTTCTCAAATATTTTTAAGCCTCATTTATCTAATAAACAGAAACTATAAAAAGAAAGAATATATTATATGAAGGTTTTTTTTACCTGTGAAGTAACCATAACAATGACGTGTCCATAACCATATAAGACACTGTTGCTGCTTGCATTTGTGCTTTGTGACACAATCTGTAATATTGAAACACAAAAATCTTTTTAAGAATTTAAAATTTTATATAAATCATTTATCCATAATGGAAAAAGAAAAGGAAAAAGGACTTTACTTTATCTGCAAAGATCCCGACATTGACCGATTGAGGAAATGTTGAATTTATTAATTTCACCAATTCATCTGCTTTTGTTCTGTTCCAACAAAAATAAAAGTTAAAAAAATCCAAATGTGGTTTAATGAAATCACATAAAATCAATATTCATTGGTTTATGTTTAAAAAAATTAGAGTAAATTACAGTTTTGGTCCCTGTGATTTACACCAAATTACTGTTTTGGTCCTAGTTTTGAAAATCTTACATTTTTGGTCCCTGTGGTTTCTAAATCTTTCAATTGCGGTCCCTATGGTTTCCAAATCTTTCACTTTTGGTCCCTCCCTCTGTTACCATTTGTGTAAACCACATGGACCAAAAATGAAAGATTTGGAAACCACAGGGACTAAAAGTGAAAGATTTGGAAACCAAAGGGATCACTAGTGCAAGATTTTCAAAACTAGGACCAAAACTGTAATTTTTTGTAAATCACAAGGACCAAAACTGTAATTTACTCAAAAAATTATTTACACACCTCACGCTTTCTTTTGTCCCCGTTATGGTTTTGATACGTCTTGCCATTTGCATACCATGACTACGGTATTCCTAAAAGAAAAAAAAAAAAAAAAACCACCTTATTAATTTACAAATCTAACAAAAAACTTATATAAAGTATATCGAAATAAACAGCATAAATATGTATAAAAGATTAAAAGAAACCTTGTTAGAATCCATTTCTAATGTCACATCTTTTCCAACCACTTCTTTGTACATTTACACTCTTCTTTCCTCCATTTCTAAACCACTCTCAGCACCTTTGACTACATTTCCTACAATAAAATAAAAAGATTATTCAACATATTTTAAATAATTAACCTAAAGAAAATATCAAATATATTTATTTACCTGCAGATGGTTTATTGGTCAAAGCCTCATTAGCCTTTCTTTGACTTTCTGCCATTTCTGCTTCTTTTGCAGCTTTTTCATCTTCCAATTCTTTAATTTTAGCTTTCACTTCTTCTTCTCTTTTCTTTTCAGCTTGTCTCTTAACCTATACACAAAAAAACAAAAAAATTAAACAAAAAACCAAAATTTATAAAATGGGTTGTCATTTTTTTTAAATTTTTTTAACAAACCTCTTCTGCTTTCATTTTCTCTTGTTTGATTTTCTCTTCTTGAAGAGCTTTTTGTTTTCTTTTAGCTTCTTCAATTTCAGCATCATCGCGTATTTTTTTTCTTCTATTTGAGATTTATATTCATGGTGTCTTTGAACATCAGTCAGATGATTATCAAGTGCTTCTGCACTTTTAAAATTCAAAAAAATATATCAATCAATATTCAATATTCAAATTCAATTTTTTTTATAAAAAAAGATCTTACATTATGCGTTGATATTGCAAATCACGTTTTCTATCCAATTCCCTTCTTGCCTCTTTGCTCTTTTCAGCTCGTGAAAGTGCATGTGTGAGTTTTTCTTTTTCATTTGTGAAATCGGTTCCAAATGCAGATATTTGTGTTCTTATTTCTTCCTGTTTATTAGAGGTATTAGAATAATAAATAATTTTAATATTGTAAGTAGTAATAAAGATTAAAAAAATGACAGACCGCAACACTAAGTTGATGTTCATGGCTTAATTCGATCAATGCACCTTCAATAACTCCCCCTTTGTCCATCAAACACCATTCGGATTCATTAACTGAATCACTATCAGAATCCACATCATCACTGTAAAAACATTTATACATCAGAATCATTAATAAATAGTAGTTATAGCAATGTACTTTCATTTTTTTATTATTATAACATTGTACTTTCAAATATCTGTCTATTGAAGATAAAATTTTAACCTAAATCAACTTCTTTATATGGGCCGAAATTACCATATCTACTAGTAATTAGAAAGATTGATTCAAATTAAATAGGTCTAAGAATTCAAGATATAAATAACAATGTACTTTCAAATATATGTCTATTATAGAATTTGCACCTTAAATAGATGTCCTCACAAGCAAACCGACCACCCATGGCCACATGTCTGTTATCATCATCATCATCATCATCATCTGATACATGCATCACAAAGGGCTTCCGGTTTTTTTCAGCACGTGCTACAATTGAAAGTTCACTACAAGAAGAAACTCCTTATTTGAAAGTGATTATAAAAAAAACCATTTTATTAAAAGTTACAAAGCAACTCATATGGATTTCTGATGATATAAAATGTTTGCAGATGGTACCTTGATTGTGTTTTGGTGAATGGTGAAGGGACCAATGAGGATGCTTGAAGTTTGTGATCGATAGTATTAAGCTCGGATAGAAGTTGATCAAAACTCCAATCACTTTGTGGATCGGTTATAATCCCATGAACACGTTGGGGACACCTAAGTTCCAATTTTACCCTTCCCCTAGTCGTTAAAAAAGAAAATCAGAAATCCTAGTGAGCCAATTTATCAAAACAGTTGTTTATTTCAAAGAGGATTGGAAAAAAGAAAGCAGGGCTTACATGATTTGAATGAGTAAGCAATCTAGCAAATTATCAAACTGATTGCTTCCTCTTTGATGTATTAGAACTTATATGTATCTGGAAAACAATAGTAGAATTAGAATCTCATTATCCAAGTAACAAGATTATTAATTGACCAGATGTGAAATATATTTGATATGAAGGTCAATACAAGAATAGCATGACCATGTGGACAGTCATCATTAACCAAATCATCAACTGCTTTTAACTTTGGGAGATTAAAAACAGGATGGCTGAACAGCGAGCTAAAGTGGCAATTGACAGTGATAATTGAAATGCAAACTCAGAAATTAATTGGAATCAGAACCATCAAACATATGAATCATCATGCACCATCAATGTATAACAGAATCTGACTTAAACAGAAACAGCAACATCTGTCTACCAAAAACAACTGACAAATAATCAGCAAAATTGAGGAAATTTCAGAATCTGATTACATCTGTTCTAACAGAATCTGATTTGCAACTGTTCTGTTCGTTTCCCAGAGCCTAGTTTCAGAAACAGAAATTGTGTCCACAGAATTGAAGAAAATCGTATCCACAAATTTCAGAAACAGCATCATTCAAGTTTGTGATGTGAAAATCGTATCCAGAAATAGGTATAATCACAAAGAGAAATCGAACCTTGGCAGAAATCGGAAAGAGAAATCAAACCGCCGACGTCCGATGTGGCCGGAGACGGAGCCGCCTGCGTCTGCTGTGGCGGGAGATAGAGCTGCGGCGTCTGCTGTGTCCGGCGTCGGATTTGGCAGGTCAGGCGACGAAGTTGGAGTATGAAGGCTCCGTTTGGTTGTGCTTATTTGACTCCATAAGCACTTTTAGGCAAAAGTCCTTATTGGCTTGTAACTTTTCAAAAATGCCATATATCAGCAATACCAATAACACGAATACATGTACTTATTCACATTTCCATCAAGAATATCAAAACAAAATCACAAAAAGCAAAATGCAATTGACAAAATTTACTCACACAATCTACAATCTTTATACCAAAACCTCCATCTCTTCCATGTCCTCAATTTCTCATCTCTACTCATCGATCAGATTACTTGGCTCACTCAAAACATACAATGGCATTCTACTTTTCTGCACAAACAGTTGAAACGTACTTTTATAATTTATTATAGCATTCTACTTTCTTTTTTCTATTAACTTACCTCTATCATCAAAGCTCACCCTCAAGTCAGGAACGTGAGGAATAATTTATGAACTATCAACTATTGCTTGTGCAATGTGTAATGGGGCCTCAGCTGCCCTTCGAAGTGCTTGCCAAATCTTCTACCCAACACCTTTTCAGCTTATTGGCTTTTACTAAAAGCTGATAAGGTAATAAGGAGGTTTTATAAGCACAACCAAACGGGCACTATGAAGTTCTGGGATGAGACGTATGGGTTCGCGTAGAAGTTAGGGCGCTGGAGGAAATATTTTTGAAATTGTAAAATGACGTAAACATTGTTGAAAAAGTAAATTACAGTTTTGGTCCCTGTGGTTTACATGATTTTTCACTTTTAATCCAAGTTTTGAATCTTCACAATTTTGGTTCCTGTGATTGGCAATTTGTTACACTTTTAGTCCCTATTGGGGTTACCGTGAAGTTTATTCTGTTAGGCGTTGACGAAATGATTAAATTGCCCTTGTTTTGTCTTTTTTGATTTTATTATTTTTTCTTGTTTTTCATAATTATTATCGAACCACCACAAACCACCTTATGCTACCATTACAAACCACCTTATAACACCACCACCAATCTCAACTACCATCAATCACCATCACCAATTCACCACTAACCACCATTCACCACCGACCATTAACCACCCACAACCATCACCAAACCACCAACACCATCACCACCACCAAATTGAAAGCAAAATAAGAAATGTGAGACTACATTAGCCAGCATCAACCCAGCACGAATTAGTTGAGCAAGCATGAAGGAATGAAAAAAATCAAACTGAACTGGGTTTTACAAATCAGTGATTTAGAGCAAAAACATTCGATACTTTTAAAAAGAGAGCAGATGAACACAAACAAACCAATTTCGTTTCAGGGATGAACATAAACAAACCTGCAAATCGAATCGTTTCTGGAAACATATTACCGGAAACGGTTACCAACAAATCACCGGAATAGACGCTAACGCATACTACAGTCCCGTGATTCTACAGACCGGCAGAATGACAATTTCTACAGACCCCAAATCCTATTCATTCTAGTCGCCATTGTACTAATTGACAAATTTGGAAACCATTGCTATGTTGGTTATTTTCGATAACCAAAAAAATATAAATGCGGAAGCTAAAACCTTAGATCTTGATCTCGAATCTAATTAAAAGAAATAAACAAACGAAGATTACATACCTGTTTCTATTAAGCTTTTCAGATCTGATGTGTAGGGTTAGTTTTCCAGTTGATCTCAAAAGCTCTGTCTAAACCCTCAGCAAATAATACCCACGAATTTATCTGTATATTTTCGTATATCTGATTTGCTACTCATCACGTGTTTATATAGATGGAGATATAACCGAATGTGAGAGATTTAAGGGATAGAGATGAGTTTGATTCAACCGGGAACTCAACCCACATGATAAACACTAGATAATGTTTATCTACTATTCAAAATTAGTCCATCAACAATTTTAAATAGGATTATCTATTAATATCGAATTTATGATAACAATATATTATTTAGATATTAAGTGGTCCCATAATTATCCAACAATCTCCCACTGGACCACGAATATCTAAATGTATACATAATCATATAAGCGCTTTAACATATGTTATCATAGCATTGGTACCCTTAAACAATCCCGTCCATTAATCACAACAGTATTGGATCAAAGCAGTCTTTGTTACAATTTACGTAACTAAACTCATCAATGATCACATATACATATATCACTAAATGACATAAATTAACCATAAATGTGTGGTTTTGAAATCAATTCAGATTTCCTACGAGTCCCTATTTAGTTTGAAGTGAGATCAAACTTCAAATAAGTGCAAATAATTATGGAATCAACCAAATCCTGAATTCTGTACAGAAACAAAAACATAAAGCACCAAAATAACATGCAAAACTCCCACTAAAACAAAATATCATCAATCCTTATCACATCCATGTGTGTAGTATGCTCGTGAAAGACCTTGGGAGGTAATCCCTTCGTGAGCGGATCCGCTATGATATGCTCTATTAAAATATTTTCATTTTGCACTTTTTCTTTAACAACTAGAAACTTAATGTCAATACACTTTGACTTAATAGAACTTCAGTTGTTGTTGGAATATAATATTGCTGAATTATTGTCACAATACAACTTTAGTGGTCTTTCAATACCAACATTACGCAGCCCCGTGACAAATTTCTGTAATCATATCCCGAGATTTGATGCCTCAAAGCATGCTATAAATTATGCCGCTATAGTGAAAGAAGTTACCAAAGGCTGCTTAAAACTCTTTCATGAAATAGGTCATCCTGCTACCAGGAAAATGTGGCCCGATATGGATCGGTAACTATCTTGGCATCAAATAAAACGAAAATCATAATAACCGATGATCTCCAAAATATCTTATTTTCTATATGTGAGCATATAGCATTTTCTTGTATGATCATTTGTTCTCAATATCATCGTCTAAAACCAAAAAATATATTTACTCCCACTATAATTTTGATACACAAATCATCTTTTGCATTTATCTCAAAACCAAACGAGATAATGATATGATGAAACTCGTGATGCTATAGATGGGATCTCATAAGTTGAGGTTGTTGAGTTTGTTCTAAATGGGAGATTGAATAACATTGTCGGTCTTTGTTCATGAATTACTACTTCATCAGTAGGTACTTAAAATCCATACATAATCAGAAACAATAACATGAATCATGATAGATTGCTCCTCAATGACAATGTTTCTAACCTTATTTCTCCCCAAACTCAACATCCTCAAAGAACGTTGCTATATCCAAATTGCATTGTCAAGATGCATGCAACAAAGAACTAACATACTGTTCTCATTCCATTCCTTAAAGCCTTAAAGGTGATCCCGTGGAGCGCATAAGTAGCATTCATGTTGCAAATATTATGCCAGGATTCAAATTTGATATTTTGAAAACATAAATAACATATTCATTCTTTGTGCTCATTAATCCGTAAATTATAATCAATAAATTCAATTTACGACAACATCACAAGATATCAACACAACATTAATATCAAGTCTTTGGACAATAATATTAACTCGCAACAGATACATTGTTAGTGATAAAACATTGACAATAAATCATATAATTCAATAAGTCTCTCTTTGGATTGACTTATTAATCACATGAAACCGAATAATCATCATATGTTTATCACCACTTATGTGTCTATCCGACCAAATATCAGCCTACCTTTGGGTCGATTAATACCCGCACTGACAAACACATAAACCATAATATTTAAATTCAAGTTATGACAACATCACAATTTATCAACATAACATTAATATCAAGTCTTTGGACAGTAATATTAACTTGCAACAGATATATTGTTTTAGTGATAAAACATTGACGATAAATTATGTCAATTAATAAGTCCATCTTTGGATCGACTTATTAATCACATTGAACCGAATAATTGTCAAATGTTTACCACAACATATGTATTTATCCGACCAAATATTAACCTACCTTTGGGTCGGTTAATATCCGTATTAATAAACGCATAAACCGTAAAATTTAAATTCGTAGTAAATAAATTTCCACAAAAGAGATCGCTTTTGCGATATATTATGTCAATATATTTACTACCAAAATAAATGTCATAACTAAAATTTATCAATAACCAAAAAATTAATTTACTTAAATCACGTCACAATTGAAATTATTGAAAGTTTGCTTATCTGATCTCGCAATCAATCTTTCATTGTTCAAAGGAACAACCCTCAGAGTTATTTTAACGATTCTATCAATATGTGGAAACGTAGGCTTCTTTTCAATCAGAATCGGGTTGACTTGATTTGTTTTTCCACTTGCTGTTCTTAAATCCCGTTCATCCTAATCTACATATGAGTTATTGAATCCAATTAGTGAATTCGGCACGTGTACACATGAATGTTCTTGAATCTTGGGTGATTACTTGGGACAAATCACTATTACTGTGGAGTCACTTACCTGGGTTGCAGAGCCGGTGTGTTACTAGCGATTTGTGATGATTGTGATTCGTGATTGAAGATGATAATGGTAAGAAGGCCTTCTGGTTAGGCAAGCACCGTGAGAGAGAGAGAGAGAGAGAGAGAGAGAGAGAGAGAGAGAGATGGTTCCGCCGATTGTAAATATGGAGGCGCCGTCTACCGGAAGGAAGGTGAAGACATCGTGATTTAGAGAGAAGGGTTTTTTAAATTTATAGAAATGGTCCCCTAAGTTTAATAAATCCATTAAAATAAAAGAAAATGATAATGAAGGACATAATAGTCATTTTGTATCCATTTAACGGAAACCATTGGAAGATAATGGCACGAGGGACCATTAGTGCAATAAATTGCCAATCACAGGGACCAAAATCGTGAAAATTAAAAACTTGGACTAAAAGTAAAAAATTATGCAAACCATAGAGACCAAAACTGTAATTTACTCTTGTTGAAACTTAAAGTGTAAATAGTTTCCAAAAATAAGGGCATCATCTTTTGCCTTTGGTTATTTTTGGGTAAGTTTTTTTGACATATGAGTAACGAATTTGTTTGAAACTGTAATTTACTCTTGTTGAAACTTAAAGTATAAATAGTTTCCAAAAATAAGGGCATCATCTTTTGCCTTTGTTTATTTTTGGGTAAGTTTTTTTGACATATGACTAACGAATTTGTTTGAAATATCCACATATTATCTTTATTACTGGTTAGTGTAGGTTACATCTTTATTACTGGTTAGTGTATGTTACAGCTGACGTGGTGTACATGTGACATTATGTAATGACTCAGAAGGGTAAAGAGTTATTGTTTTGTTCACATTTGGATAATTTCCTTTTTTATTATATGAATATAACCAACGAACTTGTTCAAACTGTTCAAATATTACAATTATTTTTTTAACGTATAACTACACACATATATACTTCTCAAACGTATTTTAACTTCTAAAAACTTAAAAATATGTATATATACTTATAAAAAATGTATTTATACTTCTAACAATGTATTTATATTTCTAAAAAATATATTTATACTTCTAAAATATATTTTGGTTCCATTGTTGTCACCCCTAGTACTTATAAGTTTCTTAAACGGGTTAATGTCTTAAAATGACAACCAATAATTGATAGTTTGTTTTTTAGGTGATTTGTCTTTAATTGTATTCAATAGGCCACTAAATTTTTTATTAGGTTCTTATTACACTATTGTGGTAGATTTCAACTTGAAAAACTGGTACTGAATCGTACATGTCACCCAGTATGACATTAAATATGATAGAAAAATTCATTTAGGTTTACTTCATGTTGATTTTATGCTCACTACGACATCTAATATGACAGAAATGATCGATTGTAATGTTGGTGTAATGTGAACTAATAGAACCGTTTAATGACATATTGAATACAATTAAAAGATAAGTGACCTAAACAACAAATTGTATATTATTTGTTGTGATTTTATAACGTTAACCCTTTGCCAAACTTTTTTTTTGACTTATTGGCTTTTTGAAAAGTCAATAAGCCAACTTCAGAAGCACTCTTAAACACCCCCGTTTAAGGAAGAACTTGATACAATAAAGGAAGATTTAGATTTTCATGGATGGACAATCTTCTAAAAAAATGATGGACCAAAAAATCCTTAACATACATAAGTTGAAGCCTGACACGGGGATTGATTCAGGGATGATCATGAATCAAGTCAAGTTCTACGAGTCTGAATTAAAAAAAAGAGCCACATGGTCAGGATTACCGAATACCCTAACGGTGGCAATAAGACACTTACCAAGTTGATACTGGTATCCTGGAGCTTGGAAAAAATCCTTGGTTTGGGGAGGAGCGACGGAGCCCTGATAACGAGAAGACACGGGAAGATGGTTGTGGGGTTGGATCTGATTAGATGTTCAATTTTTTGATGAGACTAGGAATGAGCTAAGATCAAAATTTTTTTACCGAAATACAGATACACAGTTGAAGTACTGGTGAAGATTGTTTCGTGGCTTCAAGTGGGAGATTGTTGAGTGTGAAGCCACTCTTGTGGTTTGTCAAAGTAGCGGCAGAAAAACGCGTATGAAAACTTGACAATGTTTTACGTCTGTCAAAAGAAGTGGCTGAAGAAATTTCTTTGGAGATTTCATTCTTTGACAATTCTCTTTTCAATCTCTATTTAAGCGATCATCTGTAATTTGTAAAATGTACAACCATTCAACAAAAACATAGAAGCAATAAAACTCCTAGTTACCCGTGTGTGGACAGTTATATTTGGACCGAACCACGTTAAATTATTGTGTTCTTAATTTGTGAGCTGAGTGTGTGAGTTTCGTGTTCGTATGCTAAGTGTGTCGATCCTAACAATTGGAGGGGTAAATATATAATTTTTATACATATCCATTCACTTCCAAGTATGAGATGATAACTTTTATGCCCATTTTACTTTCTTTTCTATTTCTTAAAAAAACTCTATAACATAATTTCTTCATGATTTCCTTACCTTCCATTGTTTCCCCTCCTAGAAAAAAGTCGAGAACATATAACATATCATGTCCGCCTTTTATGAGTGAATCCCTCCTAGTCCAGAAATGGCCCAATTAGCTTCATGTATTTTATATCGACTTCCTTTTATAACCGACAAATGACAAACATAATTTAAAAATGAGCGGGGTTTTTGTTATGTCTTAAATTTTCATGGTTGTTGGAAAGAACAGAACCAGAACAATCGAATCTTTTACATGTTGATTTCATGTTATGTGTGACCTTCTTCAGATAATGTACACAAATATCAAACATGGTTTAATTTTTTGTTCATATTTTATACACATAATAAACAACACCATGTGATTAAAATTTGATTGTGCAAATTATGATGATAATTGTTACAAAGAAAAAATTATTCCACAATCTTTGATAAACTAAGAAGGTTAATTTTGGCTTTGTCAGTTTTTTGTCTAATCATCACATATCATCTTAACAATGATGATGTGTTTTGGCAAATTCCGTGAGACTTAATTTTTGATTTTTATCTATTTTATTTATCTGAAATATGCTATTGTATAATGTGGTTAGTAACATAACTTTGATATTGGGCTTAAGTGATTGGTCCATAAATATGTTGCTTAAGTTTGATACTGAACTTGGTTAAACACCTAATTAAGTAATTGTTTGAGTTATTTTTCAAGAAGCTCAAAAGCTAACCGGATAATGACTCAAGTGGTGAATTTCAAGCATTATATAATAAATATTGTATTTCTGCCTAAATGTGCATGCAATATTTATGTAGCGTACTATAATATTTAGGATGCCATAATATTCAATTGTTGGTCAAGAAAAAAACTGATTATTGGTTAAGATGTCTATAATACCTCTTTTTTGGTGTTGATAACATGTATACCGATATGTTTTTATCATTTATTATCCCATGAATTGCTTTAATATCACTTTTAAAATGGTAGAGCCTTGGATAAGTGATACCATGTAGTTATACTAAGGTCTAAAAGACGAGTACAATTACGAGATGAATTGCTTTAATATCACTTTTAAATGGTAAAGCCTTGGATAAGTGATACTATGACCTATGTAGTTATAGTAAGGTCTAAAAGACGAGTACAATTACGATTGGACAAAATTGGCAAGGCAAACCTCCTTGAAAGTTTTGTTGTTACAAAAGGAATGCATAACGAGATTGACCTAAATTGAAATAATGACATGAAAAGAAAGGTAATTCAAGTACATTTATGATTTGTAAGTCCCTTAATGTTGACGTACCTATAAATACATGGTGGACTAATTCTGGCACCATGGTTCATGTATCTAGTTAATTACATTGATTCCATACAATCTGAAAGTTGGATCCAAATCAAAGAACTATTAAAGTTGGAAATGTTAAAGACTTAAACAATACATGGTTGAATCACCTTCGTTATTTTTATAAAGCGCTCGTTGTTTAAGTCTTGATGATGGTCTTTATGCATCAAGTATAACTCGAAATTTGTTCGTTGTATCTAAATTAGCAAATGTTGGCTATGCTTTTACATTTAGACATAATAATATAACTATTAGTTTCAATTCATATATCATTGGATATGGTTGTTTAGAGGGACACCTCTATAGATTACACTCAACAACTAGGGTATGGAATCTAATATTGTCTAATATTGAAGAGAACGTAAGTAAAAGGAAAGGAGAAGTGGAAACTTCATCCATGCACTAGAATCAATGCTTATATAACATCTCCCAATCGCACATGCTACAATATTGTCCACTTTGGGTAACCCAGTGTGAAAACTTCATAGGGTGTCACCCATCCTGAAATTTCTCCCACCCGGACACATGCTTAACTGCAGAGTTCTTATGAGATTTGCTGCCATCACGACTTTAAAACGCATCATGAAAGGTAGGTATCCACATCCCTTATAAGGGAATGCTTAGTTCTCCTACCGGTCGATGTGGGATCAGAATCTCCCCCCTTTCTCCACCCACTACAGGGTTCGACATCCTCGTCGAACGTACCGATCTCGTGCACCTAGCTCCGATACCGTCTGTAACATCCCCCAGTCGCACGTACCACAATATAGTCTATTTTGGGCCACCCAATGTGAAAACTTCCCAGGGGGTCATCCATCCTGAAATTTCTCCCACCCGAGCACGCTTAACTACAAAGTTCTTATGAGATCTATTTCACTCATGGCTTTAAAATGCGTTGTGATAGGTAGGTATCCACATCCCTTATAATGGAATGCTTAGTTCTCCTACCCGGTCGTTATGGGATCAAATATCTCTTCCCCTTTTCCCACATCGACCGGGTAGGAGAACGAAGCATTTCCTTATAATGGATGCAGATACCTTTCTTTCACAACGTGTTTTAAAACCGTGAGGGCAGCAGGTCTCGTAAGAACTCTGTAGTTAAGCATGCCCCCGGCTAGGAGAAATTCCAGGGGGTAGCTGTTGGAATTTTAATAAATTAACAGATTAATCATGCAGCAAAAGACAAAACAGATTAAATCCCATAATATGAGCAGATTAACTAACAAGATCATATCATGTTCATAATCAGGATCATATGTTCTAAGCAATTGCATAAACAAGAAGATGAATATGAATTCATACCTTGGTTTGGATGTAAGGATCCAAACCAGAATCCCTTTAATGATTCACACCCAAGAACACTAGAAGAAAAAACAGACAGAAACCCTTTGGAAGGTGAATGTCGATCCAGAAAACCCTTTAGGAAGGGTTTTGAATTCGACAAAGGGAAGAGGGATGGAGAAGGAGAGGTGGCGGCTCCACTTTGAGGGTATTGGATGCCTTAGGGTTTGACCCCAAGGCCTCTATTTATACTAGAGGGCTCTTAGGATTCCAAACTTAAGGAGCTTTTTGACGGCCGCACCCCTGGACTTATTTCTATTAATTAAACTTTTAATTAATTACAATCCAGTCCTTCTAATTAATTTCTATAAATTAATTCCAATTAATTTATCAGTTAATTTCTGATTAATTTATTTCTCAATAAATTAATAAACTGATCATTCTTCTATCTTTTCTGCTACTGTATGTTTTACTGGGTCGTGAGGGCAACCCAAAAGGACCCTGCTATTAATAGAAATATCACCACAAGTTGTTGACCTTGGACACTATTTCCAACAGTCTTCGACTTGGATATGTCATTAACTTTATGTGGTTTGATACTTTCAGATAATCTGTAAAGAGTGTAACATCCAATGCAACTGCTAAACTCCGATCAAGATCATGATCACGAGACGACCCATAGATAAGAGATCATCTATTCCTCCGTTCTACAATATATCTTTTATGAACTTGGTGTTGGATTATGTGTCTAAGCCATGACTTTACAACTATATTTATCTTGTTAATTGAAGCAAAGTCCATTTGGGTTGCCCTCATAGCTGGAGGTCAGGATAGAGTTCAGTTGAGTAAAAGGTTGATTTATTAATTGTGTAATAAATCAATAGAATTAATTAAATGGTTTATTAATATATTTAAGTGTTAATATATTAATTAGAAACTATAATAATTAATTGAGATTTAATATAGAATTAATTGGATTTAATTTAGTGATTAAATTTGTAAGGACTAGTTTGTATTTATTCAATAGTTGAATAACTGGCAAAGAGAAGTCCAGGGGCCAAAAGTGGCGCCACCCTTGGAGGCTTCTCTAGGGTTGGCGAAAACCCTAATTAGGGTTTAGGGATCTGGTCCAAGTGGTCAACAGGTTTGCCCACATGGAGGCTCCTTAGGGTTTCAGGTGTAACCCTAGGAGGCTATAAAAGGAACCCTCTGGCTCCCCATTATTCACGCCAACTTCAACCAAGATTACTCTGCTGGACTGTCTTCTCCATTGCTGTGGGTATGATTTGCATCTGAAGCAGGATACTTTTGCTGCTAGCTTCAAGGACAAGATTCAAAGGTTGGTTCTTCTGATTTAAACTTTAGAAATCATTGTTGGCCTTTAGGTTTTAGTTTATTATCTTCATAGAAGAAAACATAGATCTTTCTAGGGTTGCATGTGAACCAAAGATTATTTTATGTTCATTGTTTGCTAGAAAAACCCTTCACTTGGGACATGGATAAGGTCAATTCCCAAAAGTTCAAAATTTTGTTTCCTGATAGAGACTTATGATGACTACACAAACTATTCAATTGAACACATCAATTTAGTCCAGACTCGGCCGAGTACTTTAATGTCAACATCAAATCATCAAAGGGTCCACGTATATCGCTTCTCTTTGTTAGGGAAGAAGGAACATATAAACTTTGAATACATAGTCTCTGTCTATTTCATCATGTCATACATGAACATACCCTGTATAACTACCTCGACAACGTTTGAGCAGACCAATGCATAACAGAATCATAGAGCAAATCCTCATGCATCTCGGTTTTAAAAATAAAATACATTATCATCCTAGATTACTTGTGACTTAATCCATAAAGTAATCTCTACGTGCGAGTTGTTCCACTACTCGAATCTCTATCAAGTACTCATGAGTATTAGTCGCAGTCACCATGCTATGTCTAATCTCTATAGACAATCTAATAATACTCCGTGACAGTCTTAAATCACTACTTGCTTCCAAGAGTACGACTGACTGTGGGAGTTTGAGCAAATTAATACTCAGGAAGCGGATTCTAAACATGGTAAAGTGAAAGACAATGTTAAATTGATGTAAGTGGTAGCTCTCAAGCTTATTACCAAGTCTCCACATGATAATCACCAAATCAGATAAAATTTAATACTATTATATGTTTCTAGTTCTATTAAACTATTAAGTAAAATTTCTAGTTGTCTATGTACCCAAAATGACCTTCATTTTGTTTTGTGTCAATCTTATTGCAGATTATCCGATCGGATACCCTTCCGATGATGTCTCATTATGTTATGTTATATTCTCTCCTAACTCAACTTTGGAATATGTCGGTACTTTCCGATTATGTGTTTTGACTTCTCATGGCCCTTGGGTTCATCAGTCAAGATGAATGCACCCTTGGTGTCTAAAAGATTTCAAGGTATTTACTGATGTTGAGAATAACCATTAAGATACCGATGAAATCCTTCAACCATGTAGTCTTCTGATACAACATTGCTAGCTGACATGAATATTCGGACTTTATGTGGAGTTAGCCATCAATTTCAGCTTTGAAACCTTTCCAAATTATTCCTGTTTCCCATTCATCCTAAACACAGATCTTTGTTATTCTCATGTATGTTTTATAATGCTTTTAACCACCGTCTAGTGACATTTTCCAAGTCTGTCTGGTAACTGACTTACTATGCTCCAAGCAGATTAGTTTTTAGTAGAAGTACATGTCATGACACTTATGATCGATCCTATAGCCAAAGCTCATGGGACTCGACTCATATTTTCCAGTGCTTCTCTAGTACCAGAACATTGCTTCTTAATCAATTCTATGTTATGATCAGAAACCCTTTGCTTAGAGTCATGCATCTTGGATTTCTTCAAGATCATATTCCAGATGTACTTTGGCTGAGTCCCTTAAGACGCTTTTCATCAATCTCTATAGATACTTATACCACGTATGCATATTACATCTCCTGAGATCTTTACAGCGAAACATTTCCTCAAAGCCAATTTATTACACTTTGTAACAATGAGAAATGGCTTACTATAAGCTGTATGTTATCAACATACATTATCAGGCAGATTATAATGTTACTCTTGCTAGGTTTGACATAACTACAGGTCCCATCTTTGCTTTATGAAAATCCAAACTCCTTGGCATATTTCATGGCCTCAAAGATTCTAGCTACGAGGTGCTTGTTTGATTCTACAGATGAATCTTTAAGGCTTTGTACACTCTATTTGGATATTTGGTATGTTCAAAACCCCATGGTTGTGCCATGCACACAACCACTTTATTTTCCATTTAAGGAAAGCGGTCTCAAAACATCCATTTTGCCATGTCTCACAGGGTGCAGATGTGGTAAACAATATTCCAATAGATTCCTTCTAAGCTACTGATGAGAGTGCCCTTTTCAGACTCCATTTCTTGAGTTTGAGTATAGTCCTACTCAACCAATCTTACTTCGAATGTATGTACATTCCTATCTATGTTTTTCTTCCTTTGATGATCCAATTACTCCCACTGGTTTTTAGGCCAGGTGTAGTATCGATCAAATTTAAACATGGACCGAGTCTCGCTTCATTTTTATCCTGTATAATTTGGCAGCAACCGGACGCCCCAATACTTCCATGTAGTTGGATAACTCATCCTTACTAACTTAGTCTTTACCATTAATCATTGTGTCATTATCAGTAATATGAGACCATAATATCTATGAGAGTGACTATCTCTACTAGACTTGCAAAAGAAGTGTAGATATGTCAAGTTCTTTTAACATGAATCCTATCCTTAGTTAAGTGCTAGTGTTAACTAAAGGTTCTTTTCATTGGTTGACCCTTGAACCCATTCAAGATCAATCTTACTCCCACTAGTTTCTTTGGATATGAGCTCTTTCTAAAGAAAGACTCTTCTTTGAGGCACAAACACTTTTGTTTTCAGAAGACTTGTAACAGGTATACAAAGGACTTGTGGGATGACTAATGAAATGACACTATTTTGATCACGTTCATGCTAGTTATGAGTTTCAAATGAACACTTCATAACCCTAGACTATCATATGTGCCAGTGAGGGATGAACCCTACTTTACAGTTCAGATGGTGTTTGTGCAACCTACTTAGTTGAAATGTGGTTCTAAGGTATTTGTAGTTTCTAAGGTCTTATCTTTTGAAACTAATTGGAAGTGTTTCCGACACATCGAGGACCGAATTTCAAACAATATTCGACTTTTCCTTTAAGACCCACTAAAACACTATAGTGTTCTAGAAGGAGATTATTGTAAAACAGTTTCACAGTTCCTTTTTTAAAACTCATTACTCAAATGCTTTTACTTAGTTGATTTTATACTTCACTTATGAAACCATTGAACAATTCAAGGTTTCGAACTAATGTTTATTACATAAAACAAAGTTATATTTGCTAAAGCAATTAGCAGCTATAATGAAGTATAATTAATTGTGTCTAGTGGTAAATCTGGACAGTTCATAAGAACTAGTGTGTACATTGCCCTATAATCTTAATTTCATTCACATCTCCATGTGAATTATGACTTTGTCAATTTACCAATTTAATTAAGAGTTTCGTTCATGATATGACTCTAAGTCAAATGATTCCAAAATTCTGTCCACTTGGATCTTTGGTGATGCAATTCTTATTTAAATCCAATTTAAACAATCATACAAACACCATTATATATCCAACAAACTTTTGGATGTATCAACATTCAAATTATTACTACTTATGCAACCAACACTTTCATACGTAAGACATTGTATGGATAATATTTTGAATAAAAAAACCATGCTTTTATAAAAAGAAATATACCTGTTTTCATTTAAAACTAAAATAAATATGCTCAAGCAATGTAAAATATGACAACAATGTTACATGCAATCTCTAGCTAGTAATAAAATCAAAATATCTAACTAAACACAAAAATCGCATGAGCCTATAATCCCGATCCATGTGACAGCAGCAGTGCTTCATGATCTGAATAAGCTCCTATGCATCAGCCTTCGTATTCCAATTAGTCCCTGCATATGGCGCAAGTGTGAGAAACACATCTTGTATTAAGGAATTAAGGATCAGAAGTTGAAATGTAATAGAGTTTTTAGATATACCTGAGTTGCCAAACAGTTTGGGGAAGTCAATCAAAAGGATAAATACAACATATATTTAGATTCTATCTGTTATATAATGGTTATTCGAGCTATGTTACAGTTAACTTGATTGCCTTCTATGTAGCTCTATTATTGACTACCTCCGGTGAATCTCAGATATTATTGCTTATTCAAGTTCCATTATAGTTAACTTGCGGCCTAAGCATACTCCAATTGTGGAATTGATGGCGCTAACAAAAATGACGATGGTGGAATTTGATGCATTTAATAGTTGGCCAACTAATACAACCAAAATTTTGATAACTAAATTTTATATACAATATGTACAAAATGAAGAGAAAATAGATATTAACATTAAAGATTGACAAAATTTATTAGCTTAATTTTCAAAAAAAAAAGCCATTATGATTTATAAACCCTAAAAAAATCCTATAATTTTCTATGAGATGATATATTGGATTTGAAGTTGATCTCTAATTTCCATATAAGCTTAAAAGCGATATCAATAATGTCATACAATTTCTTTTTTAGGTCACACTACTAGGTAACCGGTTGTCAAAGGCTTGTGGGTTACAAAACATTATTTTAGGCATTGTCAAAACATGAAATAGTTTTATTTTAAAAAATAATAACATAATTGGCTTTTGCATTGGAGAATAATCAATTTGGGTTTTTCTAAGCCACATAGACTACGTAAACCACTATCAAGGATTTACATATTACAATATCTTAGATTAGACAATTTCAAAATATAAAATAGTTTATTTTGACAAATTGCAAATATAATGATTAAGACGGACATCCTGTGAAAATAGATTTTAGGTGTATCTAGGGTTTTCCCATTGATTATTTTATCTTTACCTAAAATTTCATATTACAGTAATTTGAACTTTGACCTATTAAATATAATAAATTTCAAATCCAGTTATATTCAAAGATAAATAACTCAAAATTTTCATCTCTCGATGTGGTCATTGGACTTGTTATATATAAAATATATCATTGATTAAAAATGGGTGCAAATAACACATTTTAGAACATAAATTTGTAATGCAAGTAATACTTTTTTTGATACCCGAGTATGCAATCCAAAATATATAAGTATGTATGTGATTGATTGATCAAAAGTTGTTAGGTCAATTTTAAAAGTTGAGTTCCATAATATTTTCTCAAAAACGAAGATAAAACAATCTTACCATTTTACTTATCAGTCAAAGTTTGAATCTAGTTACAAAAATAAATTTAATTGATTATAAGATCACGAACTTGAAAAAGCTTAAATACAATAATGTAAAGGTTCATTACTTCATTTATCATTTCTTGAAAAAGATGTGTAAGATGAATGATCGTATAGGGTTTTAAAAAATAAACTACTCGTTTGTAATCTATTTACCTATGAATCTGCTCTAGTTATACAATATACAAAAATATATTTGCATAGAACATGTTTAGACCAAATATGTTTATCATTTAAAAGTTTGACCTAGAAGTAACATCTAACGATCTTAAAATCTGAAATTTAGACGTGTATAAAAAATCAATCATCAATAATTCTATTACACTGTCGGTTAGTCAAACTTTTTACCCCAATCATGAATACGAGGTTGGTCAATCGTATATGACGAATATTATAACATAAATAAAAAAAACGATGACTTAACTGTCGATCACTAAACCACCAATCCCATTTATAATATGAAGCCTATATTCCATTTAAAAAAATCGAGTTTGGCACTGTTCACCTTACAAAATAAAATAATTTATGAAGTTTTATGCATTAATAAAATAATTTATGAAGTTTTATACATTAATAAAATAATTTATAAAGTTTTATACATTCAAATACACTTCAAAGGACTTTCAACTCTATAGAAAATTAAATACTCATTCACCTGTTCCCATTTTTAGCTAGATTATTAGGTAAATTTCAACTTTCGTCATTGTAGTTTGCTACTTTTTACAAAAATGCTCTTAGCTCATATATTTTTAACCCCAAAAGAATTTTCATCTTCACGAGATGTTGACTTACACAATTCAACCACTAAAAGCATGACTTACATTTTTCATGAACGAAATTTATAGGCCATATTAGTAAAAAAAATAAAAACTCGAATACAACCGCGATTAGACTCGCATTCATATAAATCTACACTATCGATACATTCATATGTAACAATTAAATACAAATAAGCGGTTGTCGTATTTGTAACATTGTTGTCAAACACTAAATGCTTACCGACTCAGATGTGACCTGTGTACGAATCCATTCGATGTTACCAAACAGCCCCTGAACTTCTAACTCAAACTTCAAAAACAAAGATTTTCGGCGGGTAAATTCACTCATCGCCGATAAACAAACCTGTTCGGCGAATTATAATTGTAATTTTGTTGGTATCCAGATGAGTTGTCATTATAGTTGGATTCATTAGGGACAAGACCGTGAGATAGTAAAGATTCTTGTAGAATTCGTCCTTCGGGTTCTTTTTGGAAGTGGTTTGATTGGATGTAATTCTCTAAACTTATCACGGCTTTTTTCACTTTTGGATCTTCGCGTTCCTTTAACGCGTTAAGGAAGTCGCGGGATATGATGTTTAGTAGCTTCTTGAACTGGTTTTTGTATGTTTTGTATAGACCGAATCCCGCCAACTAAAAAGGGAATAATTTGATGGTTAGTTGATTAAAGATAAGAGCCTGTTTCGTTGTTTGGTTGGATGGAATGGAATAAGAAAGTTAATGAATGAGTAATTACATTCCCATGAATATGACCATATTTGGTTGGTCTTTAGGAAATTACGTTTTTGGTCCCTAAGTACAACTGATTTTTTTAATTTTGGTCCTAAAGAGTTTTCTTTTGCAATTTTGGTCTCGAAAAGTTGTTTTTTGTAATTTTGGTTGCAAAAAAATTCTTTTGCAATTTTCGATGCCAAAAAATTTCTTTTGCAATTTTGGTCATTATTTGAGATTTCTGTAACATTTTTAGTCTAAGTATTAGCTGACTTCCCAATTCGGTCCCACAAATTGTTCTATTGTAATTCTGGTCCCAAATAGTGATATTTTAGCAATTTTGGTCCCAAATGTTTTTCTTCAGCAATTTTGGTCCCAAAAAGTTCTTTTGTCAAATTTGGTTAAAAAAAGTTGTCTTGAAATTTTGGTCACAAAATTTTTTCTTTTGCAATGTTGGTCCTTATTTGAGGTTTTTGTAGCATTTTTGGTCCGAGTATAGTTCTCATTTTGGTCCCAAAAAATGTTCTTTCGCAATTCTAGAACCAAAAAGTGATGATTTTTCAATTTTGGTCCCAAAAGTTTTCTTTTACAATTTTGGTCCTTATTTGAGGTTTTCTTTGGCACTTCAGGTTCAAAAAGTGATTTTTGCAATTTTGGTCCCCAAAGGTTTTCTTCTGCTATTTAGGTCCTGAAAAGTTTTATTTAGCAATTTTCGTCGTTATTTAAGGTTTTTGCAACACTATTGGTTCCAGTTCCTTACATTTTTGGGACCAAAATTGCAAAAAACAACTAAACCGAGGGACCAAAAATGTAATTTAAATCAACCTGTTTTAACATCAACTCACCTATATAAATGCCTGAAGTGCAACTGCAGTGTATATATTTTCTGGAAGTGCATTTAAAAATCTTGCAAGCCATTTCCAACCCTCTTTAATTTCATGCAAATTTCGGACACCATAAACTTCAGTCTGAAACGATAAAAGAAAAAAAGATTTATTATTATGTCTTTAGAAACAGGTGTGAAAAATTTAAATATAAAAAAGTTTATTAATCTTTTAAAAACCTGTATTAAAGCTCCGTATAATTTCATATGTTGGGTTAACCTTCGTACATAACTATCTGTACTTTCAAGCTTTCCGTCTTCTTCTTGGTAACCAATGGCTCTGTAGTAAGTCTCTTTTGATTCAAATGCAGCCTGCAAAATTAAATAGTCTTTTTCTTATTTTGATTTTTGAATGTGTTTGTGTAATATTTAATAATTAAAATCAGATAATCAGTTGTTATAAATATGGTATGGATGACAGTGTCTAATGGTGTTGTGTTTGGAAGATTCTGTTTATTTTTAGGAAGTAATGAATGCAAGAAGGGTATATAGGTAATTTTACAATACCTCTGAGTAGCTTAAATACTTTGGAATTGTGAAGATGCAAACTTTGTTCAATTTGGCAAGAAGTATTTCCATGGCATGCGGGACCTACATTCATGAAGAAAAATAAATCCGAATAAGTTTAGTATTTTTATTAAAACTTGCGAAATTAATGCGTTTAATATATTTTTTTATATAGGGTATGACTTTATCTGGTAAGTTATATATTGTCTTTTTTACTTGATACAAATAATTATTTTTTCAATTTATGTAAGTGTGTTGTTATTTTCTCAAATATTTTTAAGCCTCATTTATCTAATAAACAGAAACTATAAAAAGAAAGAATATATTATATGACGGTATTTACCTATGAAGTAACCATAACAATGACATGTCCATAACCATATAAGACACTGTTGCTGCTTGCATTTGTGCTTTGTGACACAATCTGTTATATTGAAACATAAAAATCTTTTAAGGATTTAAAATTTTATATAATAAATGTGAGGTAACAAAACTGAAAATAAGGGAGAAAAAAATCATTTATTTATAAAAAAATTAATGAAAAAAGAAAAGGAAAAAGGACCTTACTTTATCTGCAAAGATCCCGACATTGACCGATTGGGAAAATGTTGAATTTATTAATTTCACCAATTCATCTACTTTTGTTGTGTTCCAACAAAAATAAAAGGTAAAAAAAAATTCAAATGTGGTTTAATGAAATCACATAAAATCAATATTCATTGGTTTATGTTTAAAAAAATTATAGTAAATTACAGTTTTGGTCCCTGTAGTTTACACCAAATTACTGTTCTGGTCCTAGTTTTGAAAATCTTACATTTTTGGTCCCTGTGGTTCCTAAATCTTTCAATTACGGTCCCTATGGTTTCCAAATCTTTCACTTTTGGTCCCTCCCTCTGTTACCATTTGTGTAAACCACATGGACCAAAAATGAAAGATTTGGAAACCACAAGGACTAAAAGTGAAAGATTTAGAAACCAAAGGGACCACTAGTGCAAGATTTTCAAAACTAGGACCAAAACTGTAATTTTTTGTAAATCACAAGGACCAAAACTGTAATTTACTCAAAAAATTATTTACACACCTCACGTTTTCTTTTGTCCCCGTTATGGTTTTGATACGTCTTGCCATTTGCATACCATGACTACGGTATTCCTGAAGAAAAAAATAGCAACCACAGGCTCTATCTTCAACTTCTTTTTCATATCAGGATAACATTATGCTATGGCATAATAGATCAGGACATCCAAGTTTTATGTACTTAGAAAAGTTATTTCCCAAGTTATTTAATAAAAATCCTAGTTCTCTTAATTGTGAAGTGTGTCGGTTATCCAAACATACCAGAAATTCGTATCCAGTAGTTCCATACAAACCCTCATACCCATTCCACTTAATCTACAGTGATGTGTGGGGGCCATCTAGAATAAAAAATGTATCTGGTGCGAGATGGTTCGTCACGTTCTTTGATGATCACTCTCGTACCACATGGATATTCTTGATGAAAGAGAAATCCGAAGTCAGATCTATTTTCCAATGCTTTCATGATATGGTGCAAAATCAGTTTAGCACCAAGATCAGATCCTAAAGACCGATAATGCAAAAGAGTACTTTCACTCCGAGTTGGGCAGGTACCTCATGTGTTAATACCCCTCAGCAAAATGGAGTTGCGGAAAGGAAAAATCGACATCTACTTGAAGTAACTCGATCACTAATGTTTGCTAGCTTCGTACCAAACTATTTATGGGGCGTATCTGTGTTGACCGCGGCGTAACTTATCAACCGAATGCCTTCTCGGGTACTCGGATTTCAAACTCCACTCCAAGTGTTCAAGGAGCACTTCCCTCACACCCAACACATATCGGATTTACCTCCAAAAGTCTTCGGATGCACCTCCTTTGTCCACAACCATACCCCCAATTGCAGTAAGCTAGACCCCAGGTCGATAAAGTGTATTTTCTTGGGATATTCCCCAAGCCAACTTGGGTACAAGTGTTATTCTCCAATTACCAGGAAGTTTTATCATTCAAAATATGTTACTTTCTTTGAATAAACACCCTTCTACACCAAAATCGATATTCAGGGGGAGAGTGCAAATGAATATCAGTTCTTAAGCTATCTACACCAAGACCTAGGAACCGTTTTTCAAGAGCTTGACCCTACTCATGTTACAAAAACCCCTAGAACCACTTCAGATCCTACTGTACAAACCGAGGTCACTAAACCAGTGACTGAGAAGGAACTATTAATGTACAAGAGTAGAGGAAAACAACCGGTCGCTTAAGGCTTTTCATAAAACATCATTTTAACACATGTTTAACATCATTGTTCCAAAAATCATCCGTTAGTGAAAACTTCAATTTCAACATCTTCAAATAAGTCATCTCCTTTCAAAATCATTTTTAAAGCACATGGGTTTTAATGAGAAATAAATTTAGGTTTAAGTTGCGGAAAACATTGTTTGGTCCCATTTTAGATAAAACATTTTAGTTTATAAAGTAGCGAGGTAGTAACAATTCAAATACCATTACACAGCTTAAATGATACCACACAAACCGTGGCCTTCTAAACATCCAACTCTTCTAAAGTCATCTAAACCTCTCAACCTGAGTACACATCAAAATAAGTTAGGCAATTGAAATGCCTAGTGAGTTTACCCGAGGTTGACCCATTTTGAGTGAGCAGTGAACTACCACACTCGGGACAAACCCCCAAAAATAGATTTTACACACACTTCAAAAGTTACTCAAAACATCATAAGGATTTACTCAAAATAGATAGTTATGATATGCAAATGCAATGCATGATGCAACTATCCCAAACCCACGTCCATCTCATAAAAGTCCAACTCACCTCAATGGCACCTACCTAAGTTCACGAATGACATGCACGAAGCATGCCACTCGATCCCCGTATAGGCAAAACTAGGACTAGTGGCCATCACACTTGCCCCATGAGGGTTAGCAACTCCCTCATGCGGTTCCCTATTGTCAGGAACGGTTTTCCCTAAATCCGGGACAAACATCTCATTTTGGGTATTTTGCCCTTGATTTCCCTAAATCCGGAACAATCATGATTTCCCTAAATCCGGGACAATCATTTCATCTTCTTCATAAGGTTCACTCGGTCAATCCCATCGTATATGCAATGCGATGCACAAATAGGATGCTCAAAACATCTTTCAAAACATCATCATAATCTTCATTTGAACACATCTTTAGAAACACATTTTCATGCAATGCACAAGTAGTAATCATATAACACATTGCACATAATATTATGCATGAAAAGTATTTGATAACACACACAAAAGATATTAGTTGGGATGTGTACTCCCGGTAAACTCACCCAAGGTCAACTGACGAGTCAACACTAACTCCACACACGGTTTGATGCATTTAGAGGCGCTCCTAGACATCATCTCATCCATCAAATCATCTTAGTTGAGTGTTAGCTCAAGTCCTTAATCTCACCTCCAAGTCACTACAACATATCTCCTTCCTACAATACAAGAACGGAAGATATCATACTCGATTCATCTAAAAGTCGCACTATAAATACATCTTTGAACTAAGAAGGAACAATCATCCATCATCTAAAATGAAGTCCTTGACCCTCTAATATAAGGAGAATCTTAGTTAAAACGTCCCCAAAGATTGGCATTAAAACAAGGACCCGAAGCCCAAACCATAAAGCTCAAAACCCAAAAATTGACATTTCTGGCCAACCCAGGCTACACGGGTCGTGTAGCCCTACACGGGTCGTGTAGGACCCAGGTCTAAACTGATCCGAAGCCCCAGAGACCCTACACGAGTCGTGTATCAGCACACGGGTCATGTACGCTGTGCAGTAACTTGGTTTTTGGTCATTTTAACCCCCTTTTGACCCAATTAAAGCTCCAAATCAACCCAAGACCAATTATACATGAAAATACACATTTAATAACTCATTTACAAGCATTCAACTCCCAATCCAAGTGTTCATGACTTAAACCAATGGAAATCACAATTTAAGTTCTTATCTCATAACAAGTGGATAATAAACTATGGTTCAAGTCAATCATTACTCTAAGCACCATTAAGTACCCTATTAAGTTCTTAAACAAGGTCATCCCTTAAGGAAATCATTCCCACATAACTCTTATGAAGATAGCCTCATGGAATTCCCAATTCCAATCATTGGTCCCAATGGTTAAAACCCATGGAATACCCAATTCCAATCCATCAATAGATGATTACAAGTGGAGATTCCTTCTTCCATTCCATGGAATCCTTAGGAAATGATTATTACTCCACTATTACATCCAAATTGATGCAATAAACCCATTCATCCATTTAAACAAAATATCTATTCATCAAATACATAAATAAAACCCATTTTAACACCCAATTCCCATATTCTAGTGATTCAAGGTTTAAAGTTACAAATCAAGGGTTGGAATCCTCAGGGAATCATTAAAAATGAATCCCCTCATCCAAAACTACCATAAACATCCATCAATTTCTAGATTCCTCAACAATTCACCAAATCCCCAATTTCTAGGGTTCATAACACCCATTTGAATCTAACAATTGGTTCTAGATCATCCATGGATTGAATGTAGACTCCAATGACTTAGAAACATCAAATACACATTGGGGAATCATAGGAATAACCTCATCCCACCATAACTCTCGAATTAGGTCAAAACCCCAAACCTTAACTCGAATTCAAAGCTAGAAGATGAAGGTTTTATACCTTAGATTGGCTAGGAACTTGAAGAGCTTGAATCATCTTCCATCTCTAGCATCAAATCCTCAAGAACCCTAGAAAAATCGCCACTCTCACCCTCTCATTCTCTCCAAATCGTGATTTTGCTGAAATGGGGAAGAACCTCCATCAAAACCTCACATACTTTAAGATTTGGCAAGAAGGGTCCCTGAAGTTTGGTCTTACTTCACCCAACACCCATAAAGTCAATTCTTCTAACTAAAAGTCTCTAAATTCACACTTATGCCCCTAATATAAATATTTAATTCACTTGAGTCATTGTCTAGGTCAGCATTAACCCTTAGATTCCAAAATTGACACAAATGGTCCCTTATACTAAAATTCTTCACAATTTGGTCATTAATATTAGCTTAAGGGGTTATTTAACTCCCACTAAGTTTCTAGATCCATTCCTTTATAATATTTGCTAATCTTTCTAAATCTTGACTAGTCAAATCCACTTAGGGTAAGTTTGGCAAAAATGACACTTTTAGTCCTTATGACAAAATTTCTCATATTTGGTTTACAATCAGATTTTAAAACTATATTTAACTCATTTATTCTCAATATAAAATATAAAAAACTAATAAATTTATTTATTTATTTGTTTTCCCTATTTACAAAATAAATTTTATTTCGTCGGTTTAGGCCCAAAACTCCTAGGCCCAAAACACGGATGTTACAATTATCCACCCCTTAAAAGGATTCCGTCCCCGGAATCAATAATAAGAAATAATGTATTAATTTTTCCAAAATCTCCAAAGTTACTCATATTTTTAGTTTTAAAATATTATAACTCGAAGTACCTTAAATCTCACTTTTGTAAAATCCCGTTACTTCCGAGAATTGTTTATCCAAAATTTATTTCACATTCCTCTTAAATATGAAATGTTAAATTTAAAATCTTTCCAATTTGGACTCGGTGTCCTTGCAAAAACTTAAACATTCCGCTTTGTGGTTAGTGTTTAGAAAGGACCGTTCTTTGAAAATTTAATTGAGTTCATGAAAAAGCATCCTTCAAATTTCGCATCCCTTATGTAGAACAATAAATTTCTAAATCGAATTTTGAAATGTGGTTCCATTAAAATACAAATAAAATTCCAAAGAGATCATCAATCCCGGGTATTCCTACCGATTCATGATGGCCCCTTGTCAGTTATTTCTATAAAAGTCTTGCATTTTGTAAGATATACTCATTCAAAATTGTCTACAAACTTTTTCTCAAATTTTTTTTTAACAATACTTTTGAAAGAATTGGCCTTTCGTCATTCTTAAGTTCTTATTATGGTAAGTTATCTACTACTTCACACATCCCAAGGTGGTTAATGGTTTGATCCTATGGCCTCTAATTTTATCATGCATCTTTGTCTCTTCACCCTAACATGAATTAGAAAATCATTATTCCTATAAGGTTCCATTGGTCACTAAGACATTGCTAACTACCAAAGAACCTAATGATCTAAGTCCTTCCTAGGTCTTACATTAAGGTTTCTCTAGTTCAGGCATTAAGACGCAAACCATGCTACTCTTACATACACTTAGTCTTCTAGAGCTAAGGCAAGGTCACCAACTTGAACACCAAAAGATGTCGAATGGGTCTCAAAAGAAGGTAAAGGTAAGGAAGAAAGGTTTAAGGGTCACGACAAAGAATTTCTTCAACAGCTCCAAGTCTTCACCTACCATCCACTTCACTAACACTATGCTCGTCATGCTCCTTGCTTTCCCAAGGTTGACACTACAATTCCACTAGTCTTCTCACACCCTTTCATCCCTTAATCGACCCTCAAGGTTCACCACTTTGCAAATCTCACTACTCTTCGAGCTTCATCCAATAAAAGTTGTCCCTTTATTCGTCCTATATCATCATTAGAAGTTGCCACTCACATGAAGTTGCTCCTCATGTTGCCAAGTACTCATAATCACTCAAGGTTGCACTTCATCTCCACATAAGAATCCTCATGCATGAATCCCGTTTGCCCAAAATATTCCTCATGCCGGCCCGAGTTTACTAATTAAATGGTTAGAACCTAATCACAAGCAATCATTTACCACTAAGTTCTAAAGGCCAACTAGCTAAGAGTTCAAACATCCTTAAAAGCATCATAGTTTAAGTCTAAGCACTACTCCTAGTACCTAGTTCACTTAAAACTCATGCTCTGATACCAAATTGAAACACCCTCGCTTAAGGCTTTTCATAAAACATCATTTTAACACATGTTTAACATCATTGTTCCAAAAATCATCCGTTAGTGAAAACTTCAATTTCAACATCTTCAAATAAGTCATCTCCTTTCAAAATCATTTTTAAAGCACATGGGGTTTAATGAGAAATAAATTTAGGTTTAAGTTGCGGAAAACATTGTTTGGTCCCATTTTAGATAAAACATTTTAGTTTATAAAGTAGCGAGGTAGTAACAATTCAAATACCATTACACAGCTTAAATGATACCACACAAACCGTGGCCTTCTAAACATCCAACTCTTCTAAAGTCATCTAAACCTCTCAACCTGAGTACACATCAAAATAAGTTAGGCAATTGAAATGCCTAGTGAGTTTACCCGAGGTTGACCCATTTTGAGTGAGCAGTGAACTACCACACTCGGGACAAACCCCCAAAAATAGATTTTACACACACTTCAAAAGTTACTCAAAACATCATAAGGATTTACTCAAAATAGATAGTTATGATATGCAAATACAATGCATGATGCAACTATCCCAAACCCACGTCCATCTCATAAAAGTCCAACTCACCTCAATGGCACCTACCTAAGTTCACGAATGACATGCACGAAGCATGCCACTCGATCCCCGTATAGGCAAAACTAGGAATAGTGGCCATCACACTTGCCCCATGAGGGTTAGCAACTCCCTCATGCGGTTCCCTATTGTCAGGAACGGTTTTCCCTAAATCCGGGACAAACATCTCATTTTGGGCATTTTGCCCTTGATTTCCCTAAATCCGGGACAATCATGATTTCCCTAAATCCGGGACAATCATTTCATCTTCGTCATAAGGTTCACTCGGTCAATCCCATCCTATATGCAATGCGATGCACAAATAGGATGCTCAAAACATCTTTCAAAACATCATCATAATCTTCATTTGAACACATCTTTAGAAACACATTTTCATGCAATGCACAAGTAGTAATCATATAACACATTGCACATAATATTATGCATGAAAAGTATTTGATAACACACACAAAAGATATTAGTTGGGATGTGTACTCCCGGTAAACTCACCCAAGGTCAACTGACGAGTCAACACTAACTCCACACACGGTTTGATGCATTTGGAGGCGCTCCTAGACATCATCTCATCCATCAAATCATCTTAGTTGAGTGTTAGCTCAAGTCCTTAATCTCACCTCCAAGTCACTACAACATATCTCCTTCCTACAATACAAGAACGGAAGATATCATACTCGATTCATCTAAAAGTCGCACTATAAATACATCTTTGAACTAAGAAGGAACAATCATCCATCATCTAAAATGAAGTCCTTGACCCTCTAATATAAGGAGAATCTTAGTTAAAACGTCCCCAAAGATTGGCATTAAAACAAGGACCCGAAGCCCAAACCATAAAGCTCAAAACCCAAAAACTGACATTTCTGGCCAACCTAGGCTACACGGGTCGTGTAGCCCTACACGGGTCGTGTAGGACCCAGGTCTAAACTGATCCGAAGCCCCAGAGACCCTACACGAGTCGTGTATCAGCACACGGGTCGTGTATGCTGTGCAGTAACTTGGTTTTTGGTCATTTTAACCCCCTTTTGACCCAATTAAAGCTCCAAATCAACCCAAGACCAATTATACATGAAAATACACATTTAATAACTCATTTACAAGCATTCAACTCCCAATCCAAGTGTTCATGACTTAAACCAATGGAAATCACAATTTAAGTTCTTATCTCATAACAAGTGGATAATAAACTATGGTTCAAGTCAATCATTACTCTAAGCACCATTAAGTACCCTATTAAGTTCTTAACCAAGGTCATCCCTTAAGGAAATCATTCCCACATAACTCTTATGAAGATAGCCTCATGGAATTCCCAATTCCAATCATTGGTCCAAATGGTTAAAACCCATGGAATACCCAATTCCAATCCATCAATAGATGATTACAAGTGGAGATTCCTTCTTCCATTCCATGGAATCCTTAGGAAATGATTATTACTCCACTATTACATCCAAATTGATGCAATAAACCCATTCATCCATTTAAACAAAATATCTATTCATCAAATACATAAATAAAACCCATTTTAACACCCAATTCCCATATTCTAGTGATTCAAGGTTTAAAGTTACAAATCAAGGGTTGGAATCCTTAGAGAATCATTAAAAATGAATCCCCTCATCCAAAACTACCATAAACATCCATCAATTTCTAGATTCCTCAACAATTCACCAAATCCCCAATTTCTAGGGTTTTTTACATCCATTTGAATCTAACAATTGGTTCTAGATCATCCATGGATTGAATGTAGACTCCAATGACTTAGAAAAATCAAATAAACATTGGGGAATCATAGGAATAACCTCATCCCACCATAACTCTCGAATTGGGTCAAAACCCCAAACCTTAACTCGAATTCAAAGCTAGAAGATGAAGGTTTTATACCTTAGATTGGCTAGGAACTTGAAGAGCTTGAATCATCTTCCATCTCTAGCATCAAATCCTCAAGAACCCTAGAAAAATCGCCACTCTCACCCTCTCATTCTCTCCAAATCGTGATTTTGCTGAAATGGGGAAGAACCCCCATCAAAACCTCACATACTTTAAGATTTGGCAAGAAGGGTCCCTGAAGTTTGGTCTTACTTCACCCAACACCCATAAAGTCAATTCTTCTAACTAAAAGTCTCTAAATTCACACTTATGCCCCTAATATAAATATTTAATTCACTTGAGTCATTGTCTAGGTCAGCATTAAACCTTAGATTCCAAAATTGACACAAATGGTCCCTTATACTAAAATTCTTCACAATTTGGTCATTAATATTAGCTTAAGGGATTATTTAACTCCCACTAAGTTTCTAGATCCATTCCTTTATAATATTTGCTAATCTTTCTAAATCTTGACTAGTCAAATCCACTTAGGGTAAGTTTGGCAAAAATGACACTTTTAGTCCTTATGACAAAATTTCTCATATTTGATTTACAATCAGATTTTAAAACTATATTTAACTCATTTATTCTCAATATAAAATATAAAAAACTAATAAATTTATTTATTTATTTGTTTTCCCTATTTACAAAATAAATTTTATTTCGTCGGTTTAGGCCCAAAACTCCTAGGCCCAAAACACGGATGTTACAAGTAGAGCAAGTCATGACAGCAGCCAACAGCCATGAGTCAACCCCGGAAAACTCACCTTCGAAAAAACAAGGTAACTCTGAAACTAACACTTCAATTAGTCATACCGACCTGGATGTTCCTATTGTTGAGTGTGAAGCCACTCTTGTGGTTTGTCAAAGTTGGTAAATGTGAAGTTGGTGAAGTCAATGGTTGGTGAGTCTAAGGTTGGTGAGTCCAAGGTTGGTGAAGTTTGATTTCACATTTCACAATACATTCTCATATGTATAAATAGAGCTTCAGTTGAAGAGATTTATGTACCACACCACAACATTGTAGTTGAATATAAACTCCTAGTTACCTGGTGGACGTAGGTCAGATTAGACCGAACCACGTTAAATTATGGTGTTCTTAATTTGTGAGCTGAGTGTGTGAGTCTAGTGTTCGTATGCTAAGTGTCTCGATCCTAACAAATAGTATCACAGCCTTGGTATAGCTCCAGAGAGTGATTTTCTGTTTTTGGGTCAAAACTTTTTTGTCTCAAAAACGATTTTGGTTTACGCCGTTGGAAAGGTCTCGTTCCGCAGATTCCGAAAATATATTTTTTCGAATTTTTTGAGCGTCGGAAGACCTCCAAATCACCGGTCAACGTTGGTCAAAACTCGCCGGAAAGTTGGCCGAAAAAACCACTTCACCGGAGAAGACGACACTGTAGCGCCGGAGTCCACCGGAGAAGATGACACTGTAGCAGTTCACTGTAGCGGTTCCTGTAGCAGTACTGTAGCATATATCCAGAATTTGCAAAACAGGTCCCTGAAGTTCCAGAATTTGAAAAACAGGTCCTGAACTTTCAGAAAAATGCAGTTTTGACCCTGAACTTTAGAAAAATTGCAGTTTGGTCCCTGAACTTCGGGAAAATTATGGTTTAGTCCCTGAACTTTCAGGAAAATTGCAGTTTGGTCCCTCAACTTTGTCAAAGTCACAAAAAAGTCACTCAAACATTTGTTTTAGGCAGTTTAGCCCGAAAATAATTTGGGTGGGGATTATATTTTACAAATAACGAGCCAAGAACAGTTGAATCAAAATTCTATTTAATCGGTGAAGAACAGTTGAACTCAGAAGAAATTTAAAGAAATAAAAAACCAGTGCCAACAGCGTTTGTCGGGTTTTATCGATTCAGTTTAAATTTTCAGTTTCTGATTCTCAGTTCGGTATTCCGCTGTATTTTAAATAGGTTGATTATTTAACAGAGTTCAGAAGAACAGTCGTTAAGTTCAGACAAGGCTTCGTTTAGTGAAGATTGAAAAGTTGGTGGAAGACGCAGATTGAGGCTTTATGTGTCAGAAAGTTCAATATGTGGTATTGGTAAAGGGAGAAAATTAGAGAATTACAGAAGATCAGACGTTCAGACAAATCCAGCGATGATCAGAGTTTCACGGGTTCAAGAACAGATCATGGGATGAACAAATCAAGTATTTAAGAGAAAATCCATTTTCGGTAGATCCAACAGTGATTAGAAAGTCAGCAGACTTAGGTGTAATCACGGGATCAGAAAGTTTGGTGTTATTCATGACGTTGAGGTGTGGACATTCTTTAGAGTCGATGTCCAAATAGAGGAAATTCTGCTTCTGAGAATGTGTCTGGGTTTGATGCATTGGGACTCAGTGGAAGATAGTGAAGACTATTGGGTCAAGAATTCTGGTGCTTCATTTCACGCTACCCACAGCTATGAAGCACTGCAGAATCTGAACGTTGGATACTTTGGAAAGGTAAGTATCACGCACCCTATAGGTAACTTTGTGTCCTATAGGTAACTTTGTGTCCTATGAAAAATTGTCCCCAAGACACAAGGTGTTTGTCATGTCTTTATCAGAAGTACGAGTCCCAAAAACTATTCAAGAAGCAAAATCAAGTAAGGAATGGGCAGAAGCGGTAAATGAAGAAGTTAATGCTTTATACGAGAATAATACTTTGGGAGTACACAATCCTTCCCCCCAGCAAACGAACCGTTGGATGCAAGTGGGTGTTTATAGTAAAATTCAACTCTAATGGAAGCATAAGTAGATACTGAAAGGTTTTATGCAAATCTATGAACTAAAATCCTAAGTTCACATGCAACCTAGATTGGATCTATGTTTTCTTCTAATTGAACATATAATAAATTCCTAAAGGCCACAAGAAAATAACTAAAAGAATAAAATAAAAAAAACTAACATTTTAGTTGTTTCTTGCAAGTTAAGCAACGCAAGTGCCTTGCCTCAAATGAAGTCACACCCAAAACTAGGGTTTTCGAAAGTTCCAGAGAGAGGGAAGAGAGGAAAAAGTCGTGGCTTTTATGGTGCCTAGGGGTCTCTATTTATAGTTTCCAAGTGGCCACCAGATAAGCCTTTAGAGATAAACCTTTTTGAATTCAAATAAGATAAACCTTTATATATCAATTCAAATCTATTTATCCTAACATATAATAATCGAAATTATGGATAATCCCTCCATAATTTCATTTCCCACTTAAACTACCATAATTGTCACTTACTCAACTATTGAATAATTACAATTCAGCCCCTACACCTTTAATTAATCAAATTAATCACCAAATTAATTCCAATTAATTCCAGATTAATTTCTAATTAATTAATATAGTTTCTAATTAATATATTATCACCATAATATATTAATAAACTATTTATTTTATTTCTATTGATTTATTAATCATATAATAAATCAATCTTTCTCTTTCCTGGATTTTCTGCTAAACCTCTAGCCATGAGGGCAACCCAAATGGACTTTGCTACTATCAATTAGGTAAATACAAATTATTAATCATGGCTTAGACACCTAATCCAATAGATACAAGGCGAGACTAGTCGCTAAAGGTTTCACTCAATTGTACGGTATCGACTATGCAGAAACATTCGCGCCCATAGCCAAGCTAAACTCCATCCGTGTCATGTTATCACTTGCAGCAAACCTTGATTGGCCATTACATCAACTTGATGTAAAAAATGCCTTTCTTAACGGCGAATTAGAAGAAGAAGTGTACATGGATGTTCCCCCGGACTTGAGACAAACCAAAATCAGGGCATGGTGTGTAAACTCAGAAAGTCATTATATAGGCTAAAACAATCACCCCGAGCCTGGTTTGAAAGGCTTACTTGGGTGATCAAGTATCATGGGTTCATCCAAGCCCATATTGACCATACGATGTTCACAAAACATGGGGTGAACGGAGAAGTGGCTATTATGATCGTTTATGTCGATGATATTATTATAATCGGAAATTACAAGGAGCAAATTGAAGAACTAAAGCAAATATTGGGAAAAGAATTCAAAATTAAGGATCTGGGTCAGCTAAAGTACTTTCTAGGAATGGAGATAGCACGGTCAAAGAAGGGTATATCAGTCATACAACGGAAGTATACACTTGATCTTTTGGAGGAAACTGGTATGCTAGGTTGTAAACCGGCAATGACTCCACTAGAACCGGGGAAGAAATTTCGAATAGGTGATAAAGGGAGGTATCAAAGATTGGTCGAAAGGTTAATCTATCTGGCCCACACCAGACCGGATATTGGATTTGCAGTAGGTAAAGCTTAAGTAAGTAGGTTCATGAATAGCCCTACTTCACAACACATGGAGGCAGTGTTTCAAATACTCCGGTACCTAAAACAGAATCCAGGGTGTGGTCTATTATTCAAGAAAACCTCAAACCAAGAAGTCCAAGTGTTCACTGATGCAGATTGGGGAGGATCAAGTGAAGATGGTCGATCTATAACTGGGTACTGCTCATTTGTCTGGGGAAATCTTGTGACATGGAGAAGCAAAAAACAGTCGGTAATAATTGACATCCATACCCAGCTTCCAGGTATTTGATGTTCTGACCAAGGCTTTGCCCAGGCCGAAGTTTGAAGTACTGAAGAACAAGCTCAAGCTGGATATGATTGACATCCATACCCAGCTTGAGGGGGAGTGTAGATTATCGGATGACAGCTAAGGAATTATCGGATATAGCTAGGCATTATCGAATAGTATTGATAAGTATTAGTTTTAAATTAAATAGATTTATCTAATTAGTTAGGAGTTATCTACATTAGTCTTTATCGGATTGAAAGAATTGTGGATCTGATTAGTTATAAATAGGGTCAACAATTTTTTGTAATTAATTAAGTGAAATAAAAGTTTACGTTCTTCTCCTTTCTCCTCTTCTCGATTCTGTTATTCAATACTTATGATATCTGCTTTTATGTTATGTGTTATAACCTTATTTCAACTTATTTTCAAGTTAAAAGTACACTCATTTATTAAAAAAATCAAGTTCAATTTAGTTAAAGTACTTCGTTCATGAAGACCATAACAATGTTGGATTAGGTGTCTAAGCCATGACTAATAATTAGTATTTATCTGATTAATAGTAGCATAGTCCATTTGGGTTGCCCTCATAGTTGGAGGATTGGCAGAAAGTCCGGTAGAGAGAAAGATTGACTTATTATATGATTAATAAATCAATAGAAATTAAATAAATAGTTTATTAATATATTTAAGTGATAATATATTAATTAGAAACTATAATAATTAATTAGAAATTTTTCTGGAATTAATTGGAATTAATATGGCAGTTAAATTAATTAATTAAAGGTGTAGGGACTAAAACTGTAATTATTCAATAGTTGAGTAAGTGGCAGTGTGAGTGACCATGTGGTGGCCGAAAATATATATATATAGATATATATATTTTCGAAATATATATATATATATATATTACAGATAAATGTGGTTTGAATGATTAAAATAATAGTTTATCTTAATTCGAATTCAAAAAGGTTTATCTGTAACGATTATCTGATCACCACATGGAGGCTATAAATAGGGAGGCTTCCCTAAACCCTAGACCACATTTTTTTTACTCTCTTTCTCTCAAGAATTTTCGGCCAAGAGCTCCTGCTAGGGTGTGACTTCATTTGAGGCAGGACAATTGTGCTGCTTTGCTTCAAAGAAATCCTAAAATGTTCGTTTTTCTTATTTTATTCTTTTAGTTAATTTCTTCAGGCCTTCTAGGATTTGTTATATGTTTAATTAGAAGAAAACCTAGATCTATATAGGTTGCATGTGAACTTAGGAATTTTAGTTCATAGTTGCAGAAAACCTTACAGTGGTATCAGAGATATTTGGTGTGTTTTCTTGTTAAATTGTTATAACTGTATCCTGTAAATTAGGGTTTATTGTTTCTAAACCCTAATGTGGCCGTTTTGAATATTAGGGTTAGGGTTTCGAAAAACCATGGCCCCTCCCCCCTGCTTGGCGTGAAAAAGGGAATGGTTTAGTAGGCTTTCTATTTTTGGTAAATTTAATTGTTTAAATAGATAAAACCTTAAACCTCCTATCCTAAATTTCGAAAATTAGGGGATAATGATAGGTTTAAATTAATTTGATTATTATGACACCTACTGCAAAATTAATTAATTTAATTAATTTTTTAATTAAAAGATAATTAATAAGATTTAATTAATTTCGATTTAATTGTTTTAAATTGCGAAAATTAATGGATAAAATCTAGAAATATTTTAAAATGTTTAAAATATTAAATTTAATTAATTTAATTAATTGATTAATTAAAAGATAATTAAAATCGATTTTATGGTTTAATTTAATTTGAAAAATTTAATAGTTTAAATTTGACAATAAATTAAAAGATAAACCAGAAACAATTTTTTAAATGTTTAAAAAAATTACATCTTATATATATATTATAATTAGGGAGTTATTATTATATGTATAAGATTAAAATGGTTAGTCAAATCATTAGTAGGCCTCATTCACGAAGCTGGTCTATAAAGTGGGTATAAGGAGACTGCCTATAAAATGGCGGTCTAATGGGTGAACACTCTCGCCCACCGCTCGCCTGATCAGTGGAGGGTCGTTAGCCGAACAGTTTTGATAGGACCACCTAATAATCACTAAAAGTATAATGATTCAAAGTACTAGAACACTTAATAAAACCCATATCTAGTTACTTTAGGAAAATGTGAATTGGTGCTAATCCATGAAATTGCACATTGCACTTTATGAAACATTGGTGGAGCGTGTGTGGTTTACCGGCACGCCAATAGGGGTTCATAAAGAGTTGCAATGGGTTTCCCGGGTGTTGTCATTGTTGGTGGAGCGTGTGTGGTTTACCGGCACATCAATTAGAGATGATAATTAACCTGAGAGTACCAAGCTAATTTGAATGGTTATTCACATCCAGTTTGTGATCCTCTTTATCCCAATCACAAACAGTGGAGCACATCCGAGATTAAACATGCCATTGAAAAGTTTAATGAATCTCAACAGATCTAGGAGTTTCATAAGATGAAATTGATAAGTGTTTTTCTACCTTAATGACCATTATGTTGTGATTACGGCATCACTCTTCACACCATAGTGGGGGTATTTTGGATCCTAGCCTTATTAAATTACATATTGGGTAATTATTTAAAAGGATAATTTAGACTAATAAATTATGTTTCTTTTATAGATGTCAAGTGTCAATTCTCCTTCTTCTCCTCCTTCACCCATTTCTGAAAGCATCAGAATGCACCTGCCAAATATGGAAAGGCTGACTGGCCTCAACTATAAAGAATGGCTTCGCAATTAGAGACTGGTTCTCAGCATTGCTGGCAAGCTATATCTCACCGAGTATCCGATCCCGGTTCCACCGGAACAAGTCATCATAAAAGGTCCTTATGATGAATCCGAAGAGATTCGTGACCTCATGCTATCAACCATTGACCCCGAGTTCCGCAAGGATTTTGAATCCTTGGGGCCATATGAGTTGATGCAACTGGTGGAGGAAAGGTTCCAAAAACCAGTTGAAGAGGAACGAGCTAGAATCCTCAGAAGACTTGCAGAATGCAAGCTAAAGGGAGGAAGTAGCATCAATTCGCATGTTCTTCAGATTGAAGGGTACATAGGAGGAGAGTGTTAACATCCTGCTCGCTTCGCTGACAAATGAGTACGATCTGTTCATTCAGACGTATAGAAAGGAAGACCAGAAAAAGACCCTCATGGAAATGCATCCACTGTTGACTTTATACGAGTCACTCTTGGACAGGCATAGCTCCAATGGCTCAGCTACTTCTGGATTAAGTCCAGTGAAGAGACGTAACAAGAAACGGTCGAGATCGACTAGACATGTCTCAAACTGGGAATCCGCAAAATCGGATACAGTCACGGAAAGATTGGAAGACGCTCCAACTCTTTTGAAAGCTCAGGTATATCTAAAAACCTCAAAACTCCTGTTCCAAGATTTCTTGATACATAATATGACAGTCGCATTTTGGTTTGTATGCAGGGAATCAAGAAGGCACGGGACTCTGTCGCATAGGAGCACATTTGTATTGGATCTCCAGCTCGTGCAGTTTTGAAGTTTAGATAGATATTAAATATTGTTATTAGTCTTTAGATACATTTTTGACATTGTCTATTACAATGTTCAAGGATTTTATTTTTTAATGAAATTGTCATATTTTCTTTTAACACCTGTTATCTGAAATTATCCTTGAAATGTTATTTGAATGTGTTGAATGTATGATTAGTAATAAATTGAATGTTGATACATCCAAAGTGTTTGGATTCAAGAATTGTGTCATTTATGATTGTTAATGTTACAAGAATCAATTCAACCACAGGTCCAGTTGGACAGTACCTTGGAATCATTTGACTTAGAGTCACTTGATGAATTGAGTTCTTAATGTGTCAAGAAATGAATCAACCAAAGGTCCAGTTGGACAGGACTTTGGAATCATCTGACTTGGAGTCAGATGATGATTAAGTTCTTTATAAAGCACATGTGGGAATCACCCAAAGATCCAGAGGATAGGATTTTGGAATCAGTTGACTTAGAGTCAACTGAAGATTGCAAGTCTTGAACAAAGTCATAAGTTTACATAGATATGTAAAGGACATTGAGATTAAGAGCAACAGACACACCTGTTGTTGTGTATTGCTAGAATCTTGATATAGAACACAATTGTTTGTACTTCACGATATTCATCATTCAGTATGACGAATATGACATTGCTAATTGGGATAAGCAATTGAATTGAAACCTCGAACAGTTCAAGGACTTCAAAGGAAGTACAAGTTCCACAGAACCTAAGCGATAACATAAACTGAGAAAAAGATTTCACAGTTCATTAACTTCCAAGAACATTAATAGTTAAAATGTGTCTTAGGGAAGATAATTGAGCATTGGTCGAAACAGTTCGATCATCGGTGTATGAGATACATTGCAAATTAGTTTCCAATAAGATGAACACTATACCAGTCAGTCCATATAAACCATACTCCGACCACATCCTAGACTATGTAGGTCTTGCAGACACTGCCTGAAATGTAAAGTTGGGATTATCCCACTTGTACATAGAAAGTCCAGGGTCTTGTAGTGTTCATATGAACCTCATGACTAGCTGAACATTGTCGTTTCATTAGCTATCCCATTGTTACTAAAGAGCTCTTTTAGAAAGAACTCATGGTCTAAGGAAACAGTGGGAGTTGGGACAGTCCTAAATGAGTTTAGGATTAGCAATGAAAGAACATTTTTAGTCATCACTAGGCTTGGAGCAGAAATCAGATTTCTACTTTACAACTGACATAATCTCCTCTTGACCAGTAGTATTGATCACCATCATAAGTAGTTGTGATCAGGGTGACATACCGATTGGTGGTAAAACACTGCAGTTGGTACGGATTTGCAATCCGACTACTTGGAAGCATTGGTGAGCCCGGCTGCTGCCAAATAAGAGGACCTTAGGGCGAGACACGGTCTGTGTGAAAATTTGATTGATTTTACACCTGGTCTAAAAACCAGTAGGAGTAGCTGAATCATCAAAAGAAAGCAACATGGACATATACATACCTTCAGAGCATCTAGTTGAGTCGATACTCAGAGTCAAACAATTGATTCTGAGTAAAGCACTCTCAATAGAAGATGAAATCTGAGAGGATTCTGCATGGCATAGTGTGAGTCGTTAGTGGAGCATGTGTGGTTTACCGGCACACTAATAGGGACACACATAGAGCATGCCATTACAAAAGGTACATGTGTAAGGTTTTCTGCAATCTATGAACTAAAATCCTAAGTTCACATGCAACCTAGAAAGGATCTATGTTTTCTATCTTTGAACATATAATAATAATTCTAACGGCTAACAGAAATTTCTAATAACGACTAACATAAATTTCTATATAAAACAATTAATAAAACTAACCTTTAGTTTTATTCTTGAAGCCGAGCAGCACAAGTGTCCTGCCTCAAATGAGATCACACCCAGAAGGCCAAACAGAGGTTAACTGTCTTAACCTCTTATTAAGAACGGCTCGCTATAAAACCTTAGAGAATGATTATAGACGGCAAGGAGAGAAGATAAATTCGAAGGAGATGATTTGGAATAGTGCAAGTTTTCAAGTGATGGGGAGAGCCTTATTTATAGTGTTCAACTTTTGAACAATTGCATTCTAGCCCCTGCACTTATAATCAATTTACCCCCTGCACTTTTAATTAATTCCAAATTAATTCCAATTAATTCTAATTAATTCCAAACTAGTTTATCATTAATTTATTATCACATAATAAATTAACGAACTATTTATTTCTCTCTCTATTTAACCTTGATGCCGGTTGGACTACCAAGGGCAACCCAAATGGACTTTTCTTCTATTAATAAGATAAATATAAATTATAAGTCATGGCTTAGACACCTAATCCAACAGTCTCCCACTTGGATAAGTCTATGACTTTAATTGTCCATTTATCTTCAGATTAATTAGCAAACTGTAGCTTCCTAGAAACTGCTGCCGAACTCTGACCTAGTCAGTTCTGTCCAAAGATAAGTGATCAGATGATCCTCCGTCCAACTAGATATTTTTCAGACTCAAGTCATGGATAAAATCAATCTGGTCTGATTCACTGTTCCTCGATTTCCGATTTGTATATGACTCTTAGACTACCATTTAGTCCCGGTTGGCCAACCATTTTAGTCAACTTCAAATTCATCGAGAGGCCTACAGATATTTGTTCCCCGTTAGGGTCAAGGGACGAATAAACTTTGACTCATATACTTATGTCTTTTACCAGACAAATTACTCACAACAACACGTTTTATAACACCGAGTTACCGATGCGTTTTTGTATTATCAATGAACAACCGTCTAGTAAATCATAACTCATATGTCTTAGCTTAAAGATCAAAAGATATTATCGTCTCAATATTACTCGTGATATAATCCATGAAGCAATCCATTGAGTGCGGGTTTATCCAATACTCAAATCTCCATTTCCAAGTACTCATGAATGTTGCAACAATCTTATTGCAATGTCTAACTCCTTAGACAATCTACAACTAATTCATGACAGCCTTGCTTCATACTTACTCCCTAAAAGTATGAGCGACTGTGGATATTTGAATAATCCAATTATTCAGGAAGTAAAACATGCAAAATGAAACACAATGATATATTATTGACAAAATTAGTAAACCATTACTCATTAATAAATCTCCATTATTAAATCACATAAGTCAAATACCATAACATTGTTATAAGTTTCAAAACCTATCTAATTGCAAAAACTTATATCATCTCTTAATCCAATGCTCCTAGCATGCTGATTATGCTTAATCCTACTCAGAGCCTTTGTCAAGGGATCTGCAGGATTATCTTCCGATGATACCCTCTTTACAAGGAGGTGACCTTCTTCTACCCTATGTCTGATGTAGTGGTACTTTCTGTCGATATGTCTGGACTTTCCATGATCTCGCGGTTCCTTTGTCAAGGCGACCGCACCTTCGTTATCGCAGAACAGTTCCAAGGGCTTCTGAATACTCGGGACTACTCCAAGGTCACCGATAAAGTTCTTCAGCCAAGCCGCTTCCTTTGACGCTTCACTTGCTGCTATGTACTCTGATTCGCACGTAGAATCAACCACTGTTTCTTGCTTGGAACTTTTCCAAGTAACTGCTCCACCGTTCAAAAGAAATACCCAGCCCGACTGAGACCGACCACTGTCTCTATCCGTCTGAAAACTGGCATCCGTATATCCTTCAACTCTCAAGGTATCACTGCCACCGAGGACTAACACCATGTTCTTTGTCCTTCGCAGATACTTGAGTATATTTATCACAGCTATCCAATGCGCCCTTCCAGGGTTTCCCTGGTACCGACTGACCATGCTTAAAGCAAAAGCCACGTCAGGGTGAGTACACGTCATAGCGTACATGATCGATCCTACAGCCGAAGCGTAAGGTACCCGACTCATTTCAGCTATTTCTTCGTCTGTACTCGGACTTTGAGTCTTACTCAATTTTGCATTACTTTGGATAGGTAGCTCTCCCTTCTTGGAATTTTCCATACTAAACCTCTTTAGTACCTTTTCCAAGTATGTACCCCGACTAAGTCCAATTAGTCTCTTCTTCCTATCTCTCAATATTCTTATCCTGAGAATATAGGCAGCCTCTCCTAGGTCCTTCATGGCGAAACATTTCCCAAGCCAAGCCTTGACATCTTGCAAGGTTGGAATGTCGTTTCCCATGAGCAGTATGTCATCGACATATAGCACTAGAAAGGTGACTATACTCCCACTAGCCTTGACATATACGCAGGACTCATCCTCGCTCCTAGAGAAGCCAAACTCTTTGACTTTCTCATGGAAACAAAGATTCCAGCTGCGAGAAGCTTGCTTCAATCCATAGATTGATCTCTCAAGCTTACACACCTTATTGGGATACTTTGCATCGACAAAACCCTCTGGCTGATTCATGTAAACATCCTCAGTCAACTTTCCGTTAAGGAAAGCGGTTTTGACGTCCATCTGCCAAATTTCATAGTCATGAAATGCAGCTATGGCCAGCATAATCCTAATAGACTTTATCTTGGCTACTGGTGAGAAGGTCTCGTCATAGTCAACCCCTGGGGTTTGAGTAAAGCCCTTCGCAACCAGTCTTGCCTTGAAAGTGTGTACCTTTCCGTCCATATCGGTCTTCTTCTTGAAGATCTATTTGCACCCGACTGTCTTTCGACCCGTTACGTTGTCAACCAAGTTCCAAACTTGATTGTCATACATGGACTTGATCTCGCTATCCATGGCCTCTTTCCACTTGGCAGACTCAGGGCCCGCCACTGCTTCCTGGTAGTTAGCTGGTTCATCCAAATTTATCAGTGTCCTATCACTGACAAACGTGTCCCCATCCGAAGTTATATGGAACCCATAAAACTCGGGTGGCATGCTAACCCTACCGGAACGCCTAAGAGGTAACGATACATCTGTCGGACCAACAGGAACTTCTTCCTCATGTTGGTTGCTAGTTTCTCATAAGGTTGCGTTATCTGATGACTTTTGAATTTCTTCCAGATCAATGGTACTCCCACTGTCCTCTTTGAATATGAGCTCTCTCTCTCGAAAGACCGCTCGTCTAGCTACAAAGACCACGTCCTCGCTCGGTCTGTAGAATAGATATCCAAAGGACTGTTTAGGATAACCAAGGAAGAAACACCTTTCGCTTCTTTCTGCGAGTTTGTCTTGAGTCTCTCGTCTAACGAAAGCCTCACAACCCCAGACTTTGATATGTGCCAACGAGGGAACTTTCCCCGTCCACATTTCATGAGGTGTTTTAGCAACCTTTTTAGTAGGGACAAGATTGAGGATATGGAAGGCAGTCTCTAAGGCATACCCCCAGAAGTGAATGGGAAGTGAAGCTCGACTCATCATGGAACGAACCATGTCCAACAGGGTTCGGTTGCGCCTCTCCGCAACACCGTTCAACTGTGGTGTCCTGGGAGGTGTCAACTGCGAAACTATTCCGCATTCCTTTAGATAGTCTAGGAACTCGATACTTAGATACTCTCCGCCTCTGTCGGACCTGAGCATCTTTATCTTCCTGCCTAATTGATTTTCTACCTCGTTCTTAAAATCTTTGAACTTTTCAAAGGTGTCCGACTTGTGCTTGATCAAGTAGATATAACCGTATCTACTAAAATCGTCGGTAAAGGTCACGTAGAACCGCGTGCCATCCTTTGTGGTTGATCTGAATGGACCACACACATCCGTGTGAATGATGTCCAGCAGACCCTCACCTCTTTCAAAATACCCTTTGAAAGGTGATTTAGTCATCTTGCCCAACAGACAAGATTCGCATACATCATCCGACCTGAGGTCGAATGATTCCAACACTCCATCCTTTTGGAGTTGGGCGATGCGTTTCTTGCTGATGTGCCCGAGCCGACTATGCCACAGACATGCCTTTTCTACACCACTAGTAGAATCAATATAATTTACACTATGTCCTAAATTGTCAACACATTCAACGGTTTCATACACACCATCACAAGGATAAGCAGTAAAAATCAAAATACCATTTTTGAAAACAGAAATCGAACCAATTTTATTATCAAAAGAAAATTGAAATCCTTGTCTGAACAATGCGTGAAATGAAATAATGTTTCTTGCCATTTCTGGCGAATAGTAACAATTAACTAACTCTATACTAACATCACTACTAAGCACTAAACTGTAAACGCCGATCTTGGTAACAGGGGACGATCTCCTATTGCCCATGATCAAGTTCAGTCTACCGTGCTCCACCTCCCTGCTTTCCTTTAGTCCCTGCAGATCAGAACAAATGTGAAAACCACATCCTTATACCCTCTTTATAGGACAGTTTTGTGAATGAGGCTTTAGCGGTTCCATCAAACCCATTCGGCTAACGACACTCGACTGACCAGGAGAGCGGTGGGTAAGAATGGATACCCATTAGACTACCATTTTATAGGCAGTCGCCTTATACCCTCTTTATAAGACAGTTTTGTGAATGAGGCCTACTAACGGTAAGACTAACCAATTTATCTTATATACAAAATATTAACTATTAATTATAATATATATAAGATATATTTTAAACTTTTAAAATATTTCTGTTTTATCTATTTAATTTTTCAAAAATTAACTCTTAATTTTAAAATTAAATTTAAACCGTTAAACGATTTAATTTATCTTTTAAGTAAACAATTATAGCAATTCAATAAGAAAACAACCAACGCTCTGATACCACTGTAAGGTTTTCTGCAATCTATGAACTAAAATCCTAAGTTCACATGCAACCTAGAAAGGATCTATGTTTTCTATCTTTGAACATATAATAATAATTCTAACGGCTAACAGAAATTTCTAATAACGATTAACAGAAATTTCTATATAAAACAATTAATAAAACTAACCTTTAGTTTTATTCTTGAAGCCGAGCAGCACAAGTGTCCTGCCTCAAATGAGATCACACCCAGAAGCCCAAGCAGAGGTTAACTGTCTTAACCTCTTATTAAGAACAGCTCGCTATAAAACCTTAGAGAAGGATTATAGACGGCAAGGAGAGAAGAGAAATTCGAAGGAGATGATTTGGAATGGTGCAAGTTTTCAAGTGATGGGGAGAGCCTTATTTATAGTGTTCAACTTTTGAACAATTGCATTCTAGCCCCTGCACTTATAATCAATTTACCCCCTGCACTTTTAATTAATTCCAAATTAATTCCAATTAATTCTAATTAATTCCAAACTAGTTTATCATTAATTTATTATCACATAATAAATTAACGAACTATTTATTTCTCTCTCTATTTAACCTTGATGCCGGTTGGACTACCAAGGGCAACCCAAATGGACTTTTCTTCTATTAATAAGATAAATATAAATTATAAGTCATGGCTTAGACACCTAATCCAACAACATGGCCCCGGGTTTCGTCCCACGGGCATCTCGCAAGAAAGGATATTCAGATTCTCAAAATATGCCAAAGGATTGGATTTTGAGAAAGGGCTGAAAGATTTCCATTAAAATGCCAGAAAGGTTTGGATTCTCAAAATGTGCCATAAGTCCTGGATTTTGTGAATAGTCTATAACCGTGTCAAAGCCAGTAGGAGTCGCCGTTATCCACTATCCCCACATGTGGGATAAATAATGGTTCTAGGAAACGTCTCTTTTCATTACGAAGTGTAATGACTTGGTGTTATATGAAAGCCTTAATAGAAATACGGCATACTCAGGTGGTTGTAAACGTCTATGAGATAGATCCAGATTCTGCCAAGATGATCTTGATGAGATTCAAGATGCATAGACTTAGGAAACGTTTTTCTTGTCATTGCAAAGTGTGATGACTTGGCATGAAAGAAATAAAGAAGGTGCAACATACTCATGTAATTCACAGTCATCTATTGGAAAGATGAAATCGCCAGCATAGGCCTAGCCATTGTAAGCATGATCTTGATAAGATTCAAGATGCACGAGAAAAGTCTATGAAAGGAAAATAGTTTTTCGAAAATCATGACACAAAGGATTATAAATAATCCTTGGATTCTGAAAGGATTTGGAATAGGATTAGATCGGGTTCCACAAGTTTTGGATCGATCATAAAGTCATGAACATGTCCTGATAACTTAATGCTTAGGGCATAATAAGTTGGATTCAGGACATTGCCTGGCTGGGAATACTGGATGGATTGGTTGAACTAAAATGAGAATTCATTAGGAAATGATTAGGGTGAAAGTGATAGTATTAATTTGAAAGATTTTCAAAGTGGTAATTATTAACATCAGGACATGATGTTAATGGACTTCATGGTTACAAAGTCTCGTTGGTATTCTGATGGAGCGCGTGTGGTTCACCGGCACATCATAACACCTCAAAATAGTCTTAGGGTGCAGTCAAGTAGACTAAAGACCCCAGAACCATAGGAAGTCACAGTACACATTACCAGAATGGAGTTAGAAGAGAAATTGACAGGATAACTTATTGAGATGTTATCGGATGAGCATCCGATTGGATCATCTGCAATAAAGTGTATAAGTATAAGATACTTTGGATACATAGAAAGAGTGTAAGGTTCATTAAGACATAGCTGTAAAATTAGAATTGAAAGTTTAAAAGAAATCCTGAAACCGATAATAGTTTATGACAAGGTCCGACTTGGTGATTACCTTGTGGAGACTTGGTAATAAGCAAGAGTAGCTGCCAGTCAGATCTTTATGTTTCGCTTTCGCATGTTTTACTTCCTGAATAATTTAATTATTCAGAAAGGTCCACAGTCGCTCATACTTTGGGAAGTAAGTATTGAATCAAGACTGTCGTGAATTGATTTGTAGACTGTCTATGGAGTTAGGCATAGCAATAGGATTGCTACAACATTCATGAGTACTTAGAAATAGAGATTTGAGTATTGGATAAACCCATGCTCAATAGATTGCTTCATGGATTATATCACAAGCAATATTGAGACGATAATATCCTATGATCTTCAAGTAGAGAGATATGAGTTATAATTTACAAGGCAGTTGTTCATTGATAATAAACGCATCGGTAACTCGATGCTATAAAACGTGTTGTTATGAATGATTTGACTGGTAAAGGATATAAGCATATGAGTCGAAGCTTATTCGTTCCTTGACCTTGATGGGAAACAGATATCTGTAGGCCTCTCGATGATTTTGAAGTTGACTAAAGTGCTGGCCAGCCTGGACTAAATTGATGTGTTCAATTAGAAGTTCTAATGTCATAAGCAGAATCGGAAATCGAGGAACAGAGTATCGGACAGAGATTGATCTCAATCCATGTCTCGTGTCTGAAAATATCTTGTTGGACGAAGGATCATCTGATCACTTATCTTTGGACAGAACTGACTAGGTCAGAGTTCGGCAGCGGTTTCTAGGAAGCTACAGTTGCTAAATTAATTAGAGGGTAAATTGGTAATTTTAGTCATAGACTTATCCAAGTGGGAGACTGTTGGATTAGGTGTCTAAGCCATGACTAATAATTAGTATTTATCTGATTAATAGTAGCATAGTCCATTTGGGTTGCCCTCATAGTTGGAGGATTGGCAGAAAGTCCGGTAGAGAGAAAGATTGACTTATTATATGATTAAGAAATCAATAGAAATTAAATAAATAGTTTATTAATATATTTAAGTGATAATATATTAATTAGAAACTATAATAATTAATTAGAAATTTTTCTGGAATTAATTGGAATTAATATGGCAGTTAAATTAATTAATTAAAGGTGCAGGGACTAAAACTGTAATTATTCAATAGTTGAGTAAGTGGCAGTGTGAGTGACCATGTGGTGGCCGAAAATATATATATAGATATATATATTTTCGATATATATATTTTCGATATATATATATATATATATATATATATATATATATATATATATATATATATATATATATATATATATATATATATATATATATATATATATATATATATATATATATATATATATATATATATATATATATATATATATATATATATATATATATTACAGATAAATGTGGTTTGAATGATTAAAATAATAGTTTATCTTAATTCGAATTCAAAAAGGTTTATCTGTAATGATTATCTGATCACCACATGGAGGCTATAAATAGGGAGGCTTCCCTAAACCCTAGACCACGTTTTTTTACTCTCTTTCTCTAAAGAATTTTCGGCCAAGAGCTCCTGCTAGGGTGTGACTTCATTTGAGGCAGGACAATTGTGCTGCTTTGCTTCAAAGAAATCCAAAAAGGTTAGTTTTTCTTATTTTATTCTTTTAATTAATTTCTTCAGGCCTTCTAGGATTTGTTATATGTTTAATTAGAAGAAAACCTAGATCTATATAGGTTGCATGTGAACTTAGGAATTTTAGTTCATAGTTACAGAAAACCTTACAAACAACACAAATTACTCTCTAAAAACGCATTACATTATATTTATATGTAATGTATATTTCTACTTCATAATCGAAATAGGTGAAACCGAACAACTTCTTTGTGAATTTTAAACAATTCAATGCAACTTTCAGTTAATTCGAACCCGGTATCGATCATTTTAAATCGCTCCTATAGTGTTGCATTCAGACTACATGCTTATTTGATTCTTGCATTGAGTTGAGAAAATTGTGTATATCTTTAGACTTTGTAATCACATGCATTTGCATATTATAAAGCAATAATTTTCTTTGATCCTCAACTTTTAAAACGGGTAATAGGATTTCAAATTCAAGCAATTGTTGTTGCACGCAGTGGAAAACCCTAATCATTTGTAATGTAGACGTATCAACAAGACCCTATGAAGGATTAGCAAGTCATACTCTATTGGCGGTCGTGGCGACGGAGTGGATGTTGTAGACTGTGATTAAAAACATAAACTTTAAAGACAGTGCATTTTAACAGATGTGACACTTTTCGCACACAAATTTGACATTTTTGCAGATGCCATCTACGAAAAGTCATATTTGTCCATGAAAAAGTGAGATTTTCGCAGGTGTTCATCTATGAAAGTATCATCTTTTTCCTATAAAATGTTAGATTTTGACTAAATGACATAAAGACATAAAAAAATACCTTTCTAGGCAAATTTTTGTCGTTTTGTGCCATTTTCTTGAAAGAGAATTTCTTCCGATTTGCAAAAATCTAGTGAAAATAAGAAAATAAAGTTTCCCTTGAATAAGGGAATCACTACAATCTAAAATCTCGGCCCATGACTCATATATGATTCTTGTCCAATCTAAGATATCGTAATCGGCCAACCCTTGATAGTCGGCTACCTAGTCTACGTGGCCTTAGACAAACCCAACTTATTATCTCCCAATACGTGAAAACTATTATGTTATTTTTTTGTACAACAAAAACCATTTTATGTTATGATCATATCTAAAATAATGTCTCATAACTAACAAGCCCTTGACAGCCGGTTACCTAGCCCATATGGTTTTGGAAGAAATGACATGAGATTATTAATATCATTTATCAAGTTTACAAGTTAGAGGCCAATTTAAAATATAATATATCCTTTAATAGCCATTGATAGAGCTTCTTTAGGGCTTGTTACAATTTTTGTGGTGAAAACTAAGCTAATGAAATTTTTTAATCTTTAACAATCACTTAATAGCCTCGTTGGTTGTCGAGGGAGGACATGTTAAGCACTCACCAAGGTTGGCCATGTTCAAATCCGGCACAAGGAATAGCAGGGTTGACCTGGATAAGGGTTAGCGACAAACTACAATCTCTTTACCATATCGCCCAAAGGGCAATCCCCCTCCCCAATATCCTCGCATAGTGGGGAAGTCGCAGTGGGCGGCTGGGAAACCTTAAAAAATATTGTCAATCTTTAATGAAAGTATTTTCAGCCCTTGAATCTATGCATATATTCCACCAATATTTATATACATATACTTCCTATATATTAGGAAAGTAAATCAAAAGGATAAATACAACATATATTTCGATGCTATCTATTAGTCCCTCATAGGCACAGTAGAAGATTGGATGTAAAGACTATCTCGAAAATCATTGAATAGTACTTTCAGAAGTCTCTTGGTGAAGATATCGACGTACTAATATTAGGAAGGAACATGAAAAAAAAACACGAATGTTCTTTTTCTATAGATACTGAACTCGATTTCTTGGCATATATATATATATATATATATATATATATATATATATATATATATATATATATATATATATATATATATATATATATATATATATATCACACTTACATTGTCATAGTAACCCTAGTGGCCTTTGTAGGAGAAAATCGTAGCTCCAGTAATAAGTTTCATAACCAACATGTTTCCGACAATGCATTAGCTATACCTCGGTACTCGGCCTCTGCACTAGAATGTGAGAATGTGGCTAGTCTTTTTAAGGATCACAATATCATATTATCTCTGAAAAAACATGCAATATTTAGAAGTAGACTCCTGGTGTCGGGACCCCTCCACCATCGATCGACATCCGTATGGGCTACAGGGGACATAGTTGCTCATGGAGAAAGTTACAAACCAAACAAAAGAGGACCTTGACACAGTGTAAAAATATTTTCATCCCTTGAATCTTTACGTGTTTTCTACTAATATTTATATACAGATACTTCCTAGATATTGGGAAAGTTAATCAAAAGGATAAATACTAACACATATTTAGATGCTATCTATTATATAATGGTTATTCGAGCTCTGTTACAATTAACTTGATTGCCTTCTGTGTAGTTCTACTATTGACTACCTCCAATGAAATCTCAGATGCTATTGGTTATTCAAGTTCCATTATAGTTAACTTGCTGCCGAAGCCAATCGTGGAATTGATGACGCTAAACATACTCCAATAACAAAAATGATGACGGTGGAATTTGACGCATTTAATAGTTGGCCGACTAATACAACCAAAAATTTTGATAACTAAATTTTATAAACAATACGTATAAAATGAAGAGAAAATAGATATGAACATTAAGATTGACAAAACTTATTAGCTCAACTTTCACTAAAAAAATCATTACGATTTATAAACCCTAAATAAAATCCTATCATTTGCTACGAGAGGATATTGGATTTGAAGTTGATCTCTAATTTCCATGTAAGCTTAAAAACGATATTAAAAATGTCATATCATTTCTTTTAAAGCCACACAACTAAGTATCCCGGTTGTCAAGGGCTTATGGGTTACAAAGCATTATTTTAGGCATTATCAGAATATAAAATAGTTTTAATTTACAAAATAATAGCATAATAGGTTTTTGCATTGGAGAATAATCAATTTAGGTTTTCTAAGCCACATAGAGTACGTAAACGACTATCAAGGATTTACAGGTTACAATATCTTAGATTAGACAATTTCAGAATATAAGATAGTTTAATTTAACGACTTGCAAATATAATAATTAAGACACACATCAAGTGAAAATATATTTTAGGTGTTTCTAGGGTATTCCCATTAATTATTTTATTTTTACCTAAATTTTCACATTATAGTAATTTGAACTTTGACCTATCAAATATAGAAAAATTCAAATCCATTGTCTTATTTTACCTAAGATTTCATATTACAGTAATTTGAACCGTGACCTATTAAATATAAAAAAAACATTCAAATCCAATTATACTCAAATATAAATAACTCAAAATTTTCATCTCTACATATGGTCATTGGACTTGTTATATATAAAATATATGACTGATTAAAAATAGATACAACTAACATATTTATAGAAATATAAATTTGTAATGCAACTAATAATTTTTTAATACGTGAGTATGCAATCCAAAATATAAGGCCGAGCGATATACTCCTCACGGAGCTACCGTGATGCCCAGCTGGAAGCCCATCACGGGCGTGCACACTGCCCCGTGTGCACTGTGATGGGGTGTTTCGTGATGTAGCGTGCTCTGGATAACGTCCATACGGTAGGAAAATAGTTTGTTTTTTTTCTAAAACTCTATACACATCATTAGGTTTTTTATTTAATTTTTTTAAAACTTGATATGGTGTGATGAGTATACGCAATGGTCTAAAAGTATGTATGTGATTGATTGATCAAAAGTTGTTTGGTCAATTTTAAAAGTTGAGTTCCATAATATTTGCTCAAAAACAAAGATAAAACAATCTTAGACCATGAGGTATCGGTTCACACCTCACCATCACACTCTATCACATTTGGAATGGTATACCAATCATACTACATCATCTTTTCTAAATAAAAATAATCAATAATAATAAAAATAATAGGTTGTTATTGGCTGTTTAAATATGTGAGTTTCTTTTAAACAAATCCTATTAGGTGTGCTCCACTGTGATCTACATCACAATCCATCACACCACACATGGGATGATGTTCACGGGTGTGATGGATGCCATGTGTGCATCACGAAAGGCTCCGTGAGAGGTATACTTCTTGGTCTTATAGCTTTACTTATCATTGAAGTTCGAATCTGGTTACCAAAATAAATTCGATTGATTTTAAGATCACTAATTCAGAATTTCAGCTTAAATACAACAATGTAAAGTTTCATTACTTCAAATTGAAGGGTTTTATGCAAATAAATGAACTAAAAATCCTAAGTTCACATGCAACCTATAAGGATCTATGTTTTCTTCTAATTGAACATATAATATTTCATAAAGGCTCATAAGAAAAAACTAAAAGAATAAAACCAGAAAAACTAACCTTTTAGGATTTCTTGGAAGCAAAGCAGCACAAATGTCCTGTCTCAAATGAGATCACACCCAGGCTATGAGGTTGGCGAAATCCAGAGAGAGTGGGGAAGCGAGAATCACGAGATTAGGGCTATGAGACTCCCTATTTATAGGTTTCAAATGATAACCAGATAAACCTTAAGAGATAAGCCTTTTGAATTCAAATCAAGATAAACCTTTTATCTTATCATTTCAACTATTTATCTCTTATATATATATATATATATATATATATATATATATATATATATATATATATATATATATATATATATATATATATATATATATATATATATATATATATATATATATATATATATATATATATAAATCGCTGGCCACATCACTCACTTAGACTGTCACTTACTCAACTATTGAATAATTACAGTTTTAGTCCCTGCACCTTTAATTAATTAATCTAATCACCAAATTAAATCCAATTAATTCCAGATTAATTTCTAATTAATTATTATAGTTTCTAATTAATATATTATCACTTAAATATATTAATAAACTATTTATTTAATTTCTATTGATTTATTAATCACATAATAAATCACTCTTTCTCTCTACCGGACTTTCTACCAAACCTCCTGCCATGAGGGCAACCCAAATGGACTATGCTACTATTAATTAGATAAATGCTAATTATTAGTCATGGCTTAGACACCTAATCCAACAGTCTCCCACTTGGATAAGTCTATGACTATAATTACTAATTTATCCTCTAACTAATCAGCAAGCCGTAGCTTCCTAGAAACTGCTGCCGAACTCTGACGTAGTCAGTTCAGTCCATAGATAAGTGATCATATGATCCTTCGTCCAACAAGATATTTTCAGACACGAGACATGGATTGAGATCAATCTCTGTCCGATACTCTGTTTCTCGAATTTTGATTTTGCTTATGACTTTAGAACTTCTAATTGAACACATCAATTTAGTCTAGGCTGGCCAGCACTTTAGTCAACTTCAAAATCATCGAGAGGCCTATAGATATCTGTTACCCATCAGGGTCAAGGAACGAATAAGCTTCGACTCATATGCTTATATCTTTTACCAGTCAAATCATTCACAACAACACGTTTTATAATATCGAGTTACTGATGCGTTTTCGTATTATCAATGAACAACTGCCTTGTAAATTATAACTCGTATCTCCCCACTTCAAGATCATAGGATATTATCATCTCAACATTGCTTGTGATGTAATCCATGAAGCAATCTATTGAGCGTGGGTTTATCCAATACTCAAATCTCTATTTCTAAGTACTCATGAATGTTGTAGCAATCATATTGCTATGTCTAACTCCTTAGACAGTCTACAGATCAATTCATGACAGTCTTGATTCAATACTTACTTCCCAAAGTATGAGCGACTGTAGACCTTTCTGAATAATCAAATTATTCGGGAAGTAAAACATGCGAAAGTGAAACATAAAGATCTGACTGGCAGCTACTCCTGCTTATTACCAAGTCTCCACAAGGTAATCACCAAGTCGGACCTTGTCATAAACTATTATCGGTTTCAATATTTCTTTTAACCTTTCAATTCTAATTTTACACCTATGTCTTTATGAACCTTACACTCTTTCTATGTTTCCAAAGTATCTTATACTTATACACTTTATTGCAAATGATTCAATCGGATGCTCATCCGATAACATCTCAATATGTTATCCTATCAATTTCTCTCCTAACTCCTTTCTGGTAATGTGTACTGTGACTTCCTATGGTTCTGGGGTCTTTAGTCTACTTGACTGCACCCTAAGACTATTTCGAGGTGTTATGATGTGCCGGTGAACCACACGTGCTCCATCAGAATACCAACGAGACTCTTTAACCATGAAGTCCTTTAACTGAAAGGTTTTCTGCAAACCATGAACTAAATAACCTAAGTTCACATGCAACCTATGAGGATCTATGTTTTCTTTTAATTGAACATATAACAAAACCTAAAGGCCATAAGAAAATTAACTAAAAGAATAAAATTAGAAAACCAACCTTTTAGAATTTTCTGGAAGCTGAGCAGCAAAAATATCCTGCCTCAAATGAGATCACACCCAAGCAGAGAGGAGAGGAGATCGAAAATCTTGAGAGAGAGTTATGAAAGTGGCGTGAATATATGATGCCTGGGAACCCTTATTTATAGTTTCCAAATGGCCAGTTGATAAACCTTAGAGATAAACATTTTTTTGAATTCAAATAAGATAAACCTTTTATCTTATAATTCAAACTCCTATTTATCCCATTATATCAATTTCAAAATTTCTATATACCATATATAGAAATCGAAATCTACTGGTCACTCCCACTGTCACTTACTCAATTATTGAATAATTACAGTTTTAGTCCCTGCACCTTTAATTAATTAATTTAATCCCCAAATTAAATCCAATTAATTCTGGATTAATTCCTAATTAATTAATATAGTTTCTAATTAATATATTATCACTTTAATATATTAATAAACCATATATTTAGTTCCTGTTGATTTATTAATCCCATAATAAATCAACCTTTCTCTCTACCGAATTTTCTACCAAACCTCCAGCCATGAGGGCAACCCAAATGGACTGTGCTACTATTAATTAGGTAAATACTAATTATTAGTCATGGCTTAGACACCTAATCCAACAGTCTCCCACTTGGATAAGTCTATGACTATAATTACCAATTTAGCCTCTAATTAACCAGCACTTGTAGCTTCCTAGAAACCAATGCCAAACTCTGATCTAATCAGTCCTGTCCATATATAAGTGATCAGATGATCCTCCGTCCAACTAGATATTTTTCAGACTCAAGACATGGATAAAATCAATCTGGTCTGATTCACTGTTCCTCGATTTCCGATTTGCATATGACTCTTAGACTACCAATTTAGTCCCGGTTGGCCAACCATTTTAGTCAACTTCAAATCATCGAGAGGCCTACAGATATCTGTTCCTCGTTAGGGTCAAGGGACGAATAAACTTTGACTCATATACTTATGTCTTTTACCAGACAAATTACTCACAACAATACGTTTTATAACACCGAGTTACCGACGCATTTTCGTATTATCAATAAACAACCGTCTTAGTAAATCATAACTCATATGTCTTAGCTTAAAGATCAAAAGATATTATCGTCTCAATATTGCTCGTGATGTAATCCATGAAGCAATCCATTGAGCGCGGGTTTATCCAATACTCAAATCTCCATTTCCAAGTACTCACGAATGGTGCAGCAATCCAATTGCAATGTCTAACTCCTTAGACAATCTATTACCAATTCATGACAGCCTTGCTTCATACTTACTCCCTAAAAGCATGAGCGACTGTGGATATTTGAATAATCCAATTATTCAGGAAGTAAAAACATGCAAAATGAAACACAATGATATATTATTGACAAAATTAGTAAACCATTACTCATTAATAAATCTCCATTATTAAATCACAAAAGTAAATTACAATAACATTGTTACAAGTTTCAAAACCTATCTAATTACAAAAACTTATATCATCTCTTAATCCAATGCTCCTAGCATGCTGATTATGTTTAATCCTACTCAGAGCCTTTGTCAAGGGATCTGCATGATTATCTTCCGATGATACCCTCTTTACATGGAGGTGACCTTCTTCTACCCTATGTCTGATATAGTGGTACTTTCTGTCGATATGTCTGGACTTTCCATGATCTCGCGGTTCCTTTGTCAAGGCGACCGTACCTTCGTTATCGCAGAACAGTTCCAAGGGCTCTTGAATACTCGGGACTACTCCAAGGTCACCGATAAAGTTCTTTAGCCAAGCCGCTTCCTTTGACGCTTCACTTGCTGCTATGTACTTTGATTCGCACGTAGAATCAGCCACTGTTTCTTGCTTGGAACTTTTCTAAGTAACTGCTCCACCGTTCAAAAGGAATACCCAGCCCGACTGAGACCGACCACTGTCTCTATCCGTCTGAAAGCTGGCATCTGTATATCCTTCAACTCTCAAGGTATCACTTCCACCGAGGACTAACACCATGTTCTTTGTCCTTCGCAGATACTTGAGTATATTTTTCACAGCTATCCAATGCTCCCTTCCAGGGTTACCCTGGTACCGACTGACCATGCTCAAAGCAAAAGCCACATCAGGGCGAGTACACGTCATAGCGTACATGATCGATCCTACAACCGAAGCGTAAGGCACCCGACTCATTTCAGCTATTTCTTCGTCTGTACTCGGACTTTGAGTCTTACTCAATTTTGCATTACTTTGGTTAGGTAGCTCTCCCTTCTTGGAATTTTCCATACTAAACCTTTTCAGTACCTTTTCCAAGTATGTACCCTGACTAAGTCCAATCAGTCTCTTTTTCCTATCTCTCAAAATTCTTATCCCAAGAATATAGGCAGCCTCTCCTAGGTCCTTCAAGGCGAAACATTTCCCAAGCCAAGCCTTGACATCTTGCAAGGTTGGAATATCGTTTCCCATGAGCAGTCTGTCATCGACATACAGCACCAGAAAGGTGACTATACTCCCACTAGCCTTGACATATACGCAGGACTCATCCTCGCTCCTAGAGAAGCCAAACTCTTTGACTTTCTCATGGAAACAAAGATTCCAGCTGCGAGAAGCTTGCTTCAATCCGTAGATTGATCTCTCAAGCTTACACACCTTATTGGGATACTTTGCGTCGACAAAACCCTCTGGCTGATTCATGTAAACATCCTCAGTCAATTTTCCATTAAGGAAGGCGGTTTTGACGTCCATCTGCCAAATTTCATAGTCATGAAATGCAACTATGGCCAGCATAATCCTAATAGACTTTATCTTGGCTACTGGTGAGAAGGTCTCGTCATAGTCAACCCCTGGGGTTTGAGTAAAGCCCTTCGCAACCAGTCTTGCCTTGAAAGTGTGTACCTTTCCATCCATGTCGGTCTTCTTCTTGAAAATCCATTTGCACCCGACTGTCTTTCGACCCGGTACGTTGTCAACCAAGTTCCAAACTTGATTGTCATACATGGACTTGATCTCGCTATCCATGGCCTCTATCCACTTGGCAGACTCAGGGCCCGCCACTGCTTCCTGGTAGTTAGCTAGTTCATCCAAATTTATCAGTGTCCTATCACTGACAAACGTGTCCCCATCCGAAGTTATATGGAACCCATAAAACTCGGGTGGCATGCTAACCCTACCGGAACGCCTAAGAGGTAAGGATACATCTGTCGGACCAACAGGAACTTCTTCCTCATGTTGGTTGCTAGTTTCTCCTAAGGTTGCGTCATCTGATGACTCTTGAATTTCTTCCAGATCAATGGTACTCCCACTGTCCTCTTTGAATATGAGCTCTCTCTCTCGAAAGACCGCTCGTCTAGCTACAAAGACCACGTCCTCGCTCAGTCTGTAGAATAGATATCCAAAGGACTGTTTAGGATAACCAAGGAAGAAACACCTTTCGCTTCTTTCTGCGAGTTTGTCTTGAGTCTTTCGTCTAACGAAAGCCTCACAACCCCAGACTTTGATATGTGCCAACGAGGGAACTTTCCCCGTCCACATTTCATGAGGTGTTTTAGCAACCTTTTTAGTAGGGACAAGATTGAGGATATGGGAGGCAGTCTCTAAGGCATACCCCCAGAAGTGAATGGGAAGTGAAGCTCGACTCATCATGGAACGAACCATGTCCAACAGGGTTCGGTTGCGCCTCTCCGCAACACCGTTCAACTGTGGTGTCCTGGGAGGTGTCAACTGCGAAACTATTCCGCATTCCTTTAGATAGTCTAGGAACTCGATACTTAGATACTCTCCGCCTCTGTCGGACCTGAGCATCTTTATCTTCCTGCCTAATTGATTTTCTACCTCGTTCTTAAACTCTTTGAACTTTTCAAAGGTGTCCGACTTGTGCTTGATCAAGTAGATATAACCGTATCTACTAAAATCGTCGGTAAATGTCACGTAGAACCGCGTGCCATCCTTTGTGGTTGATCTGAATGGACCACACACATCCGTGTGAATGATGTCCAGCAGACCCTCACCTCTTTCAAAAGACCCTTTGAAAGGTGATTTAGTCATCTTGCCCAACAGACAAGATTCGCATACATCATCCGACCTGAGGTCGAATGATTCCAACACTTCATCCTTTTGGAGTTGGGCGATGCGTTTCTTGCTGATGTGCCCGAGCCGACTATGCCCAGACATGCCTTTTCTACACCACTAGTAGAATCAATATAATTTACACTATGTCCTAAATTGTCAACACATTCAACAGTTTCATACACACCATCACAAAGATAAGCAGTAAAAATCAAAATACTATTTTTGAAAACAGAAATCGAGCCAATTTTATTATCAAAAGAAAATTGAAATCCTTGTCTGAACAATGCGTGAAATGAAATAATGTTTTTTGCCATTTCTGGAGAATAGCAACAATTAAATAACTCTATACTAACATCACTACTAAGTATTAAACTATAAACGCCGATCTTGGTAACAGGGGACGATCTCCTATTGCCCATGATCAGGTTCAGTCTACCGTGCTCCACCTCCCTGCTTTCCTTTAGGCCCTGCAGATCAGAACAAATGTGAAAACCACATCTTGTATCAAGGACCCAAGAATTAGAAGATGGTGAGTTTTTAGAAATAGTGTATATACCTGCTGTCGATGGCTTTACTTTCCCATCCTTGACATCCTGTAAGTATTTGGGGCAGCTTCTCTTCCAATGGCCCTTCTCTTTGCAGTAAAAACAGTTGGCTTCATCGGGGTTGGCCACACAAGGAATCTGGGAAGACTTGGTTCTCGAGCCATTGCTGGACGACCCGACATGAACCTTTTCCCTCCAATTTTGCTTAGGAGGGCCCTTCCTCTTCTTTCCTTTGCCACTTCCAATGGCTAGGTCGGGCTGATTAACCGAGGGTACACTTTTACCCTTCATCCTGTCCTCAACAACTCGAAGCATGCGATGCAACTCGGTCAGGTTAGCCTGATTGTTGTTCAAATGATAAGCCAGCCTGAACTGGTCATAAGAACTCGGTAGGGAGTTAAGCACTATGTCAACGGCCAACTCCTCCGGTACAGGCATCGCAAGCTTTCTAAGCCGCTCCACGTAACCTTGCATTCTTTGCACATGAGCGCAAATGGACTCTCCATCTTTAGGTTTGCTGTTCGTGAAGTCCTTGACCACCTCGCACCTCTCGATGCGCTCTTGCTTGCGGAACTTTTCCGCAAGCTCCTTGTGCATCTCAAAGGGCCAGTAGTCTTCGTATATCCTTTGCAATTCAGGGTTCATTGTGGCGATCATGATGCAGGCCACTTTGGTCGCATCATCAGAATGTTTTTGGTACGAGGCAATTTCCTCGGGAGTAGCAGTTTCAGGGTCAACATCGACAAGCTCAGTCTCGAGAACATACTCTTTGTTCTCATACCTCAGAGCCATCTTGATGTTTCTAATCCAGTCATTGTAGTTTGTCCCGTTCAATTGAACCTTGGAACACAGTGAGAGGATAGAGGGAACACTAGAGTTTGATTGGGGAGCGGATTGATCAGCAGAAGACATCTATAAAAGAAGGTAAGTTTAATTAGATACTTGTCGGTACTTATAATAACCCAATATAAAATAAGGCTAGGATCCAACTATAACAATTTGCAACATAGAAGAGGGATGCCGTAATCTATAAGCAAATTTTATAAAGGTAGGCGAATGACGATTCAGCCAATTCCACCGCGGAAAAAATAATCTTATTATAAATGGAATTCCTAGTTTCTTTTGAGATTTATTGAATTGTTCAATAGCATGTTTAATCTCGGATATGCCCCACCGTTTGTGACTGGGATGCCGAGGATCACAAACTGGGTGTGAATAACCATGCAAATTAGCTTGGTACTCTCGGGGTCCATTATCATCTCAAATTGATGTGCCGGTAAACCACACACGATCCATCAACAATGATAACACCCGAGACACCCATTGCCACTCTTTATGAACCCCCATTGGTGTGCCGGTAAACCACACACGCTCCACCAACGTTTCATAAAGTGCAATGTGCAATTTCATGGGTTAGCATCAAATTCACATTTTCCTAAAGTAACTAGATTGGAATTTTGTAAATGGTTCTAGTACTTTGATCATTATACTTTTAATGATTAAGTGGTTCTGTCAAAATCGTTCGGCTAACGACCCTCCACTGATCAGGCGAACGGTGGGTGAGAGTGTTCACCCATTAGACTACCATTTTATAGGCAGTCTCCTTATACCCACTTTATAAACCAGCTTCGTGAATGAGGCCTACTATTGATTTGACTAACCAAATTTATCTCATATATATAGTATTAACTTTTAATAACATATATAAGATGTATTTTAAAACCCTTTAAAATTATTCAGGGTTTATCTTTTAATTTTTTACAAAATTTAACAATTAAATTTTGAATTAAATTAAACCTCAAATTCGATTTAATCAATTTTAATTACCAATTAATTAAATTAATTAAATCTAAATATTTTAAACATTTTAAAATATTTTTCTGGATTTTTCTATTAATTTTCGACAATTTAAAATTAATTAAATCCCTTTTGAATTATCTTTTAATTAACAATTAATTAAATTAATTCAAATGAAGATAGGTTTATCCAAATTAATCAAATTAATTAAAACCTATCCTAAACCCCCTGAAAATCGATTTCAAATAATGGGATTTAAGGTTATCCATTTAATTAACAAATAAAGTCACCAAAAATAGAAAACCTCCTAAAACCCTAATTGAAATTTTCGAAATTAGCAAGGGGGGATTAGGGTTTCCAAAACCCTAACCCTAGAAATAGATCCACATTAAAATTAGGGTTTATAGGCTTTAAACCCTAAATTAGTTATAGCAATTCAACAAGAAAACAAAACAGGCTCTGATACCACTGAAAGGTTTTCTGCAAAAACCATGAACTAAATAACCTAAGTTCACATGCAACCTATGAGGATCTATGTTTTCTTTTAATTGAACATATAACAAAACCTAAAGGCCATAAGAAAATTAACTAAAAGAATAAAATTAGAAAACCAACCTTTTAGAATTTTCTGGAAGCTGAGCAGCAAAAATATCCTGCCTCAAATGAGATCACACCCAAGTAGAGAGGAGAGGAGATCGAAAATCTTGAGAGAGAGTTATGAAAGTGGCGTGAATATATGATGCCTGGGAACCCTTATTTATAGTTTCCAAATGGCCAGTTGATAAACCTTAGAGATAAACCTTTTTTGAATTCAAATAAGATAAACCTTTTATCTTATAATTCAAACTCCTATTTATCCCATTATATCAATTTCGAAATTTCTATATACCATATATAGAAATCGAAATCCACTGGTCACTCCCACTGTCACTTACTCAATTATTGAATAATTACAGTTTTAGTCCCTGCACCTTTAATTAATTAATTTAATCCCCAAATTAAATCCAATTAATTCTGGATTAATTCCTAATTAATTAATATAGTTTCTAATTAATATATTATCACTTTAATATATTAATAATGTGACACCCCATTTCTACTGTTTGCAAATACTATGGTTTTTCATATAAATACATGATTACAAAAATACGGTTTATCAAAAACCGATTATTTACATTTTTAAAACTGTGGGTGTACAAATTCATATCAATCTAACCATAGTAAGCAAGAAAGGATTTAACCTCGAGTCCAATATAGGAGCTAACTTAAGCTCCACTCCAGCTAAACTTCATCCCATTGATAGCAAATTATATTGACCTGGAATACATGGCAAAACATAGAATACGTAAGACAAAAATTGTCTCGTGAGTTACATGAGTTTTAGACTCAAACTTTTAAATTTCTTTTCCAACCTTTTTATAAAACTTATAACATAAAACATCTTCAAGTTTTATAATATCATACCATAACTCTTTACTTTTCAAAATCATCATATATCGTGCCTTACAAAAAAAATATCTTCTTTCCAAACTTTATAATAGCAATATATTATAACTTTTTACTTCTGAAAAATCATTTTATGATTTACTTTACAAAAATAGCACCTTTCTTACTTTCTTTGACTGGTTTTATAAGCTTGCTGGATTTTTATACTTAGGGCTTTAATCACTATAAGTGATACCCCAAGTCTCTATGGCTAGAAAGAACGGATCAATCCTCACTATAGAAGTGCTGAGGCGATCTACTTCGCGATGGGGATTTTCCCCAGTAGACCCCTTACCTAACCTGGGAAGGTTGGAACATAGTTCCCTTACTAACGATGCTTGCTACAATTACCAGTCATACAAAACATTTTCTGCTTGCTTGAACATTACTTACATACATATAACTTGTGGCTAAGCGCCAAACTTTATTACTTTCTGTCTTTGTGGCTAGATGCCAAATTTATAACTTTCATCACATATGTAAAATATGTTTTTATAGCATTCTAAGCTTTATACCAAATCATACTTTCCAGTATCTTATGACTATATGTCATTCATACTTGAAAACATATATAGTTTGTAACCAAAACATACTTCTTAATCATATTGTGGCTATATGCCATTCATATTTGAAAACATATATAACTTGTAATTGAAATATACTTTCACATAATTGATTCATAGATTAACATACTTTCACTCAATTGACTCATAAGCCAATATATATACTTTCACAAATAAGTTAGAAATAAACTCTTGCATATAATTTCACATATAAGATTTTATAGAAATCTTGAAAATACTTACTTGCCATGTACCCCAGAATGGGTAAAAATACTGCATGTACTCACCTTATAGTTCTTGAAAGTTGACTAAGTATTTCTTGGTTCTTTACCCTTCCGTTGTTGTTCAATCACTTGACTTGCACCTATATTTATTATATAATACGTTAACATTTATTTCTATTGACTCTATAACTCATTAGAGTCCTTATTATACCATTATAGGTCATTATAAGTCTATAACTTTTAAATGACCATCTTTAAATAAATCGTATATTATACGTATTTCACTACAGTACCCCCGAGGGGTCATATTTTAAATTTAACAATTTTCCACATGGTTTCATACCATTTTAAGGCTATGGTATGAGTTATAGACCAAATGAACATGTTTAGAAGCAAGTTCAAATCTCAAAATTGGACAGAAGTGCTGCCCAGCAAGAGCACGACTCGTGCTCTTTTCCTTCTTGGAAGTGCACGACTCGTGCACAAAGTAGGATGTCATTCTTGGCTCAAATAGTGAGCACGACTCGTGCTAATCATAGACCAAATATGGCACGACTCGTGCTCTTGCTGCAGACTGTATTTTCAGTCCGATTTTTGAGCTGCAGACCTCTATTTTCACCTATTAAGCACTTAATACTTAACTTAATCTTTCTACTATCATTCCATGATTAAAACCCATATTTTAAACAAGTCTTTTAACCATGGAATCACTGATTCCACCCAAATTCCACAAAAACCCGTTTTTGACATTTTTGGTCCAAAAATCCAAATTTCTGAAATTAACCACTTAGGAGTGTCTTAATACATCCTAAGTGATCATTTGGACTTAACAAAACTATAAAAACTAGCTTTGATCTTGCAAACCCGTGAATTAGGGTTCTTGAGCAAAATCATCATTTTCTTGATTTTTACATATTCCATGGCTAGAATATGCTTAAATGATGATTTTGAGCAAGATGATTCCATTAAGACCATGAATTCTGGAAAATCAGAGGTTGAGACTTGATTCCCGTTCAAGATATTGAGCTTTAAGCTTAAAATATTTACCTCTTAAAGCTTGGAATCACCAATCCAAGGCTTTTCCTTGATTCCCTTGTAAGAATTCTCAAGTTCTTGATCTTCTGTGTTCCTCCCGTGCTCTCTTTCTCTCGCTCTCTCTGGAAAATTCCACAGCTTTCTGGAAATGAGAGTTAGATACTCTCACATTTATATATTTAATTATATAAGACATTTACACTCTAGACCCTCTCTTCTTTCCTTTTGTTCAAAACTAGTCCCAAGGTTTAAATCTTTGCAAACCAAGTTCCATTTGACACCAACTTAACTTGTTAATAAAATTTCTTAACAAAATGATCATTTTTATGTCAAATGACCAATTTGCCCTTTTTGGTCAAATCTCACTATTCACGCGGTAAAATTCCAATTTACACTTAAACTCTTATTTCTTATTTATGTTATTTCACAAATACATATTATCTTACATAATGGTCTTATAATGGGTCAAAAGACCATTTTACCCTTTTCATGGTAAAATGACCAAATTAACCTTTTTCACCATTTTTTTTTAAACTCTTGGAATTTTACTACAATTCCCAATAAATTATTTTTAAAACTTTCAAAATATTTTTAATCTTTCCCTTAATTATTTTTTCTCGAATATAAATTCAATATTTTTTTTTGGGTCGTTACAACTACCTCCCCCTTATTGGGATTCCGTCCTCGGAATCATCATACAACTATTAGTTTAAGGAAGCACTTCTCCCTTCTTCTTTTCAAAGGTCCTCGGCTTAAGTTTGGTTTTTTTTTAGTAACTATTTCCTTTTGTCAACCCATACTCGCATTCTTTATTCTTTTATCTTTTTAATATTTTCTTCTTTAGTTGGTTATAATTCTTTAATCAACCTTTGGAGGTTTCTACTTTCAACTCTTTATGAGGAATTTGCATAGTCTCTTCCTTCTGAATATTTCTTTCAATTTCTCATAAGGTGCTTCATTTTCTCAAGAATTTATTCATCTTATGTTTTTATTACATCTCTTTTTAGTTCATTTCATTCATAAATGGATCTTTTAGTAAGGCTTAACTTACAAAGTAATTTTATACTTTCATATTCTTATCAAAAATAGCAGCTTACTTTGTAATTCTTCTCATATGTTTGCCAAAACTTCATGAGACTATATTAATACTATTCTTTGCTTATAAAATTTCCTCCCAATTATAATTTGGTAAAACTTTGTATTTATACAATGTTATAAATACACAATATCATTCTTTAAAAAAAAAATTTGTCCCTTTAAGGACATTTTACGCGAACATAATTTCTTCTTTCTTTTCAGAAGTTTTACAACTTCTTATCTTTACATATTTGTTCTTTAGATCTTTTAAACTTCACTTTATTATTCTTTACATCTACTAACAATTCTCGACTTAATACCACTCATAAGGAATGCATTTTTTTTTTCACATCCTTACTTTTCCTCTTTAATATCCAAAATACTCATAACAACATATATATATTACTTTTATTAATTTGCCAAAATGCCCTTTCAATCATTCTATTCATTTTTCTCAATTTTTAACGTCTGTTCATTCACATACTTCTCACTCCATGTTTAATTCGCTTTCCTTTTTACTTCATTTCACTCATACGCGAATTTCTTCATTTAACTTAATAAAAATTATTTCCTTTTGACGTTCATCCTCCGAACTCATATTTTACAACATAGTCTCATACTTCCATGTTTTTATCAAAAGTAGCAATATACTTTGCAATTCTTCTTATATATTTACCAAAAACATGTGAGATTATACTCACCATATTCTTTACTAATAAAACTTTTCTAAATACGGTTAGACATAAATTGCATGTAAGCCAGGTTTATAAAATACACTAAATCTTTCTTTGTAAAATTTTTATTTCTCACATTAGTGCTTAATTTAGCACCTAATCTTCTACTTCCTTTTTCCTTACGGTATTTAGATTGTTTACCATGATTGTTTCAAAATTTGTTTTTCTTCAATTCACTTCTGGGACTTCATACATGTTGTATATGATAATTCATATTTCCATATTTACTACATTTTTTCACAATATTTCTATCTTGTGGTGTATTTATGTTTCACACCCGAATTCATTAACTTCTTAACATAACTCTCACAAGTTCTTAGTTGTATAATATACACATATGTATATACTTGGTTCTCTCTTGGTTTAAGAACTCAACTAGATATTTTTAACATTTTCGTCCCATGACGAATTCTTGACATAACCTTCAATTACCATTACTTCTTATTACTCTTCACTTGTTATAGCTAGTGCTAAAACAATAATTTTCTCGTTTTTACATCTTTTACCATTTCTGTCATGTGTTATAAGGCTACATGCCTAACACATTTTGCTATTCTTACATTTAAATTCCACTTATTTACACTATATATTTCTTTATATCATTTTATATCTCATATAAAACTTACTTCTTATGTATCTTTAGATGATACACAATTGTCGTTTATTTTCTCATCATTTTTCATTCTTTTGTATTTTCAAGTAATATGCCCAACACCTTATTTTACTCTTTTGCTTGATACCTTGTAGTATCCTAATTAGAATACTTATTTCATAAACACCTTTATACTTTCTATACATCATATTTACATATATCTCAAAACTTTATCATGCTTTTATATTTATAAACACGTATAAACATATATACACTTCTTTGTATTTCATGGTTACTAGTCATGTACTAAACCTTTCTCATAATCTTTGGATACTTTTATCCGTCATTCACATTCGGAAGTAGTAACTTCCTGTCTGTTTATTTTAGTTTTTTTTTAATTCTTCGTCTAATAATTATTTAGACATGTACTCTTGTTCTTTTCTTCACACTAATTATGACCTTTAGTCATTTTCCTTACATGCTTTTGGTTTTTCTTCAGTTAACATACTTCATTATATTCTTTTATTATTGGTATTTCTTCTTATACTTCTTTCATTTGGTTACGGAATTTAAATTCCTAATAACCAACATCTTCTCATTATTATTTTTTTTTCCAAGTTCTCATCATCAGGTACTAGACCTAGCACCTCTTACTTAAATATTTTATTTATCTTGGGACAACTTTTAATATTCTTCTTTTAAGGAATAAATTATCAATTTATAATTCGAACTATTTTCCCATACTTGTCAAGTAAACATACTCTACTTTCAAGCTTTAGGTTTATTAACTCTTGTCTTTGACTAAATTTTAACCTCTGTTATGAAAGAGTTCCTTGAAGACAACCAAGGATCTTCTTAATCACCTTTCATGTTGTGATACCTCGCATAACCTACAAATGGTTACAATCTGCCACTGATTTATAATAAGTAATATTCTTTGCGGATATCGATCCACATTTACTTATCGTGACGTTACTTCTATTTGGGTACACTATATACATGCATTTTCATTTGAATACCACTCCTTTTGCAGGCCGATTCGCGCCAACAACTTCCAAGTCTACATGTAAATATAACCACCTCAATATGGTTTTCATATGCTTATGATGTACTAAACAAGGCATATTATCCTTGCTTTACTTGAATTTCTTTCTTTTCGACTATGTACAACGAGGTTATCGGGTTTTTGTACCGATCATTCCTCATTCTTCATCTTCATTTACTCTTCACTTATCTTGCTGCATGTCACTTTACTTGCATCATCACTAAATTTACGACTTGTTCACTTGTCCAATATTTGGACACTTTTTTTTTTATAGAAATTTATATATTATTAATATATTCTGCTGAAAATTTTCATTCTTTATGTGAGAGTTTTACAACTCTCGTATGGGTAGTCAATACCCATGTTCCTTCTGCATATCGCTCTTATTCATACCTCTTCTCGCCTCTACAGGCACTTACTTTAATGTTTTTCAATCTGTCTAAAACATTAATTATCACATTATTTCTTTCACTTTACCATACTAAGTGGTATTTATCCACTGTATTATCTTTTAATACTTATAATCTTGCTTGTTCTTGTTACATTGGCATATAACTCCTATGTTATCCTTACTACTTTCTTCAAAACAATCTTGCTTGTTCTTGTTACATTGGCATATAACTCCTATGTTATCCTTACTACTTTCTTCAAAACCCTTACCCACCAGATTACCACAATTCCTTTACGATTCCACCAGTCTCAATACATATCCTGTGATTATGATAATACGGGCCCATATTACCATAACCACCTACACATATTGATTCTGTTGGTACCACAAGGTTTCATGGGACACTGATTCCTTTAACATATAACACCATTATAATACATGGTGATCAATACTGAAAATCTTTCTACTTTATAACCATAGTCTTTAATAAATTTAGACGGTTATGGAAAATATCATATAATTTTTCCTAACGGTCAAATATTTGCTCACTTTGAACATTAGCTTAACACTTCTTAGTGTTATATATCTACACATTTTACATAATGCATAATGTCTTAATCATTTAAGACATCATCTAACATACTTTCATAAACTAATATTTTTATAGCATGAGTTTAAGCCTAGGAGTGGAACAAGCCAATCCTAATTCGCTTAAACTATGGCTCTGATACCAACTTGTGACACCCCATTTCTACTGTTTGCAAATACTATGGTTTTTCATATAAATACATGATTACAAAAATACGGTTTATCAAAAACCGATTATTTACATTTTTAAAATTGTGGGTGTACAAATTCATATCAATCTAACCATAGTAAGCAAGAAATGATTTAACCTCGAGTCCAATATAGGAGCTAACTTAAGCTCCACTCCAGCTAAGCTTCATCCCATTGATAGCAAATTATATTGACCTGGAATACATGGCAAAACATAGAATACGTAAGACAAAAATTGTCTCGTGAGTTACATGAGTTTTAGACTCAAACTTTTAAATTTCTTTTCCAACCTTTTTATAAAACTTATAACATAAAACATCTTCAAGTTTTATAATATCATACCATAACTCTTTACTTTTCAAAATCATCATATATCGTGCCTTACAAAAAAAAATATCTTCTTTCCAAACTTTATAATAGCAATATATTATAACTTTTTACTTCTGAAAAATCATTTTATGATTTACTTTACAAAAATAGCACCTTTCTTACTTTCTTTGACTGGTTTTATAAGCTTGCTGGATTTTTATACTTAGGGCTTTAATCACTATAAGTGATACCCCAAGTCTCTATGGCTAGAAAGAACGGATCAATCCTCACCATAGAAGTGCTGAGGCGATCTACTTCGCGATGGGGATTTTTCCCCAGTAGACCCCTTACCTAACCCGGGAAGGTTGGAACATAGTTCCCTTACTAACGATGCTTGCTACAATTACCAGTCATACAAAACATTTTCTGCTTGCTTGAACATTACTTACATACATATAACTTGTGGCTAAGCGCCAAACTTTATTACTTTCTGTCTTTGTGGCTAGATGCCAAATTTATAACTTTCATCACATATGTAAAATATGTTTTTATAGCATTCTAAGCTTTATACCAAATCATACTTTCCAGTATCTTATGACTATATGTCATTCATACTTGAAAACATATATAGTTTGTAACCAAAACATACTTCTTAATCATCTTGTGGCTATATGCCATTCATATTTGAAAACATATATAACTTGTAATTGAAATATACTTTCACATAATTGATTCATAGATTAACATACTTTCACTCAATTGACTCATAAGCCAATATATATACTTTCACAAATAAGTTAGAAATAAACTCTTGCATACAATTTCACATATAAGATTTTATAGAAATCTTGAAAATACTTACTTGCCATGTACCCCAGAATGGGTAAAAATACTGCATGTACTCACCTTATAGTTCTTGAAAGTTGACTAAGTATTTCTTGGTTCTTTACCCTTCCGTTGTTGTTCAATCACTTGACTTGCACCTATATTTATTATATAATACGTTAACATTTATTTCTATTGACTCTATAACTCATTAGAGTCCTTATTATACCATTATAGGTCATTATAAGTCTATAACTTTTAAATGACCATCTTTAAATAAATCGTATATTATACGTATTTCACTACAGTACCCCCGAGGGGTCATATTTTAAATTTAACAATTTTCCACATGGTTTCATACCATTTTAAGGCTATGGTATGAGTTATAGACCAAATGAACATGTTTAGAAGCAAGTTCAAATCTCAAAATTGGACAGAAGTGCTGCCCAGCAAGAGCACGACTCGTGCTCTTTTCCTTCTTGGAAGTGCACGACTCGTGCACAAAGTAGGATGTCATTCTTGGCTCAAATAGTGAGCACGACTCGTGCTAATCATAGACCAAATATGGCACGACTCGTGCTCTTGCTGCAGACTGTATTTTCAGTCCGATTTTTGAGCTGCAGACCTCTATTTTCACCTATTAAGCACTTAATACTTAACTTAATCTTTCTACTATCATTCCATGATTAAAACCCATATTTTAAACAAGTCTTTTAACCATGGAATCACTGATTCCACCCAAATTCCACAAAAACCCGTTTTTGACATTTTTGGTCCAAAAATCCAAATTTCTGAAATTAACCACTTAGGAGTGTCTTAATACATCCTAAGTGATCATTTGGACTTAACAAAACTATAAAAACTAGCTTTGATCTTGCAAACCCGTGAATTAGGGTTCTTGAGCAAAATCATCATTTTCTTGATTTTTACATATTCCATGGCTAGAATATGCTTAAATGATGATTTTGAGCAAGATGATTCCATTAAGACCATGAATTCTGGAAAATCAGAGGTTGAGACTTGATTCCCGTTCAAGATATTGAGCTTTAAGCTTAAAATATTTACCTCTTAAAGCTTGGAATCACCAATCCAAGGCTTTTCCTTGATTCCCTTGTAAGAATTCTCAAGTTCTTGATCTTCCGTGTTCCTCCCGTGCTCTCTTTCTCTCGCTCTCTCTGGAAAATTCCACAGCTTTCTGGAAATGAGAGTTAGATACTCTCACATTTATATATTTAATTATATAAGACATTTACACTCTAGACCCTCTCTTCTTTCCTTTTGTTCAAAACTAGTCCCAAGGTTTAAATCTTTGCAAACCAAGTTCCATTTGACACCAACTTAACTTGTTAATAAAATTTCTTAAACTCCAATTTACACTTAAACTCTTATTCACGCGGTAAAATTCCAATTTACACTTAAACTCTTATTTCTTATTTATGTTATTTCACAAATACATATTATCTTACATAATGGTCTTATAATGGGTCAAAAGACCATTTTACCCTTTTCATGGTAAAATGACCAAATTAACCTTTTTCACCATTTTTTTTAAACTCTTGGAATTTTACTACAATTCCCAATAAATTATTTTTAAAACTTTCAAAATATTTTTAATCTTTCCCTTAATTATTTTTTCTCGAATATAAATTCAAGATTTTTTTTTTTGGGTCGTTACAAATAAACCATATATTTAGTTCCTGTTGATTTATTAATCCCATAATAAATCAACCTTTCTCTCTACCGAATTTTCTACCAAACCTCCAGCCATGAGGGCAACCCAAATGGATTGTGCTACTATTAATTAGGTAAATACTAATTATTAGTCATGGCTTAGACACCTAATCCAACATTAACATCATATCCTGACGTTAATATTTACCACTTTGAAAATTCTTTCAAATTAATCCTATCACTTTCACCCTAAGACCTTTCCCTATGAATTCTCACTTGAGTTCAAACAATTTATCGAGTATTACCAGCCAGACAATGTCCTGAATCCAACTTATTATGCCCTAAGCATCAAGTCATCAGGACATGTTCATGACATTATGATCGATCCAAGAAATTTGTGGAACCCGATCCAATCTTATTCCAAACCCTTTCGGAATCCAAAGATTATTTATAATCCTTGTGTCATGATTTTCGAAAAAACTATTTCCTTTCGGAAACTCTTCTCATGCATCTTGAATCTTATCAAGATCATGCTTACAATGGCTCGGTCTATGCTGGCGATTTCATCTATCCAATAGATGACTTTGAATTACGTGAGTATGTTGCACCTTCTTAATTTCTTTCATGCCAAGTCATCACACTTTGCAGTGATAAGAAAAACTTTTCCTAAGTCTATGCATCTTGAAGCTCATCAAGATCATCTTGGCAGAATCTGGATCTATCTCATAGACGTTTACAACCACCTGAGTATGCCGTATTTCTATTAAGGCTTTCATAGCGATCCGTCTCTTAACACCAAGTCATTACACTTCGTAATGAAAAGAGACGTTTCCTAGAAACAGTGTGTAACTCCCATATGGAGATAGTAGATAACAGCGACACTCCCACTGGCTTTGACATGGTTATGGACTATTCACAAAATCCAGGACTTATGGCACATTTTGAGAATCCAAACCTTTCTGACATTTTAATGGAAATCTTTCAGCCCTTTCTCAAAATCCAATCTTTTGGCATATTTTTGAGAATCTGAATATCCTTTCTTGCGAGATGCCCGTGGGGAAATCCCGGGCCTATTTACCTTTGTATTATGACACTCTTTGTGAGTCCCTATTAGTGTGCTGGTTATCCACACACGCTCCACTAACGATTCACAATGTGCCATACCGTATCCTTTCGGATTTCATCTTCTATTGAGAGTGCTTCTCCCAGAATCAATTACTTGACTCTAAGTATCGCCTCACTAAACCAGATGTTCTGAAGGTATGTATTTGTCCATGTTGCTTTCTTTTGATGATTCAGTTACTCCCACTAGTTTTTAGACCAAGTGTAAAATCAATCAAAATTTCACATAGACTGTGTCTCGCCCTAAGGTTCTCTTGTTTAGCAGCAACCAGGCTCACCAATGCTTCCAAGTAGTCGGATTGTAAATCCGCACCGACTATAGTGTTTTACCACCAATCGGTATGTCACCCCGATCATAAATACTTATGATGGTGATCAATACTACTGGTCAAGAGGAGATTATGTCAGTTGTAAAACAGAAATCTGATTTCTGCTCCAAGCCTAGTGATGACTAAAGGTTCTTTCATTTGGCTAATCCTAAACTCATTTAGGACTGTCCCAGCTCCCACTGTTTCCTTAGAACATGAGTTCTTTCTAAAAGAGATCTTCTTTTACAGTTACAGCAGGATAGCCAATGAAATGACAATGCTGATCATGTTCAGGCTAGTCATGAGGTTCGGATGAACACTACAAGACCCTGGACTTTCTATGTATAAGTGGGATAATCCCAGCTTTACTTTTCAGACAGTGTCTGCAAGACCTACTTAGTCTAGGATGTGGTCGGAATATGGTTTATATGGACTGACTGGTATAGTATATATCTTATTGGAAACTAATTGGCAATGTATCTCATACATCGAGGATCGAACTGTTTCGACCAATGCTCCATTGTCTTCCCTAAGACACATTACAACCATTAATGTTCTTGGAAGAAAATGAACTGTGAAACCTTTTTCTCAGTTTATGTTATCGCTCAGGTTTTGTGGAACTTGTACTTCCTTTGAAGTCCTTGAACTGTTCAAGATTTCAATTCAATCGCTTATCCCGATAAGCGAAGTCGAATGATAAATATCGTGAAGTACAAACAATTGTGTTCTTTATCAAGATTCGAGCAATACCCAGCAACAGGTGTGTTCGTTGCTCTTAATCTCAATGTCCTTTACATATTTATGTATACTTATGACTTTGTTAACTTTGCTCAAGACTTGCAATCTTCAGCTGACTCTATGTCAACTGATTCCAAAATCCTATCCTCTGGATCTTTGGGGAATTCATTTCTTGCCACATGTGCTTTATAAAGAACTTAATCATCATCTGACTCTAAGTCAGATGATTCCAAAGTCCTGTCCAACTGGACCTTTAGTTGATTCATTTCTTGACACATTAAGAACTCAATTCATCAAGTGACTTTAAGTCAAATGATTCCAAAGTCCTGTCCAACTGGACCTTTGGTTAAATTGATTCTTATAACATTTGTATTAACAATCATAAATGACACAATTCTTGAATCCAAACACTTTGAATGCATCAACATTCAAGTTATTACTAATCATACATTCAACACATTCATATAACATCTCAAGGACAATTTCAGACAACATGTGTTAAAAGAAAATTGACAATTTTATTAAAAACAAAATTTCTTGAACAATGTAATATATGATAGACAATGTCAAAACGCATCTAAAGACTAATAACAATATTTTAATATCTATCTAAACTTCAAAACTGCACGAGCTGGAGATCCAATCCAAATGTGCTCCTATGCGCCAGAGTCCCGTGCCTTCTTGATTCCCTGCATACAAACCAAAATGTGACTATCACATTATGTATCAAGAAATCTTGGAACAGGAGTTTTGGGGTTTTTAGATATACCTAAGCTTTCAAAAGAGTTGGAGCGTCTTCCAATCTTTCCGTAACTGTATCCAATTTAGTGGATTCCCAGTTTGAGACATGTCCGGGCGATCTCGGCCATTTCTTGCTACGTCTCTTCACTGGACTTAATCCAGAAGTAGTTGAGCCATTGGAGCTATGCCTGTCCAAGAGTAGCTCGTATAAAGTCAACAGTGGACGCATTTCCATGAGGGCCTTTTTCTGGTCTTCCTTTCTATACGTCTGAATGAACAGATCGTACTCACAAGTCAGCGAAGCGAGTAGAATGTTAACACTCTTTTCCTGGCTCATGGAATAACCAATTTTGTACAATTCGCCTATGTACGCTTCAATCTGAAGAACATGTGAATTGACGCTACTTCCAGCTTTTAGCTTGCACTCTGCAAGTCTTATGAAGATCCTAGCTCGTTCCTCTTCAACTGGTTTTTGGAACCTTTCCTTAACCAGTTGCATTAACTCATATGGCCCCAAGGATTCAAAATATTTGCGGAACTCGGGGTCAATGGTTAATAGCATGAGGTCATGAATCTCTTCAGATTCATCAACTAAGAGGTTATGCTTATCATAAGAACCTTTTATGATGACTTGTTCCGGTGGGACCGGGATCGGATACTCGGTGAGATGTAGCTTGCCAGCAATGCTGAGAACCAGTCTCCAATTGCGAAGCCATTCCTTACAGTTGAGGCCAGTCAGCCTTTCCATATTTGGCAGGTGCATTCTGATGCTTTCAGAAATGGGTGAAGGAGGAGAAGGAGGAGAATTGACACTATGGTGTGAAGAGGGATGCCTTAATCACAACATAATGGTCATTAAGGTAGATAAACACTTATCAATTTCATCTTATGAAATTCCTAGATCTGTTGAGATTCATTAAACTTTTCAATGGCATGTTTAATCTCGGATGTGCTCCACTGTTTGTGACTGGGATGCCAAGGATCACAAACTGGATGTGAATAACCATGCAAATTAGCTTGGTACTCTCGGGTTAATTATCATCTCTAATTGATGTGTCGGTAAACCACACACGCTCCATCAACAATGATAACATCCGGGAAACCCATTGCAACTCTTTATGAACCCCTATTGGTGTGCCGGTAAACCACACACGCTCCACCAATGTTTCATAAAGTGCAATGTGCATTTCATGGATTAGCACCAATTCACATTTTTCCTAAAGTAACTAGATTTGGGGTTTTATTAAGTTGTTCTAGTACTTTCATTAATAACATTATACTTTTAATGAGATTAAGTTGGTCCTATCAAACCCGTTCGGCTAACGACCCTCCACTGATCAGGCGAGCGGTGAGTGAGAGTGGACACCCATTAGACTGCCATTTTATAGGCAGTCTCCTTATACCCACTTTATAGATCAGCTTCGTGAATGAGGCCTACTATTGATTTGACTAACCATTAAATCTTATACATATAATAACTTCCTAATTATAATATATATAAGATGTAATTTTTTTAAACCTTTAAAAAATTGTTTCTGGTTTATCCTTTAATTTATTGTCGATTTAAACTATTAAATTTAAAATTAAATTAAACCTTCAATTTATCTTTTAACTAAACAATTAATTAAATTTAGATATTTTAGACTTTTAAAATATTCCTGGATTTATCTTTTAATTTTTCGAAAATTTAAACCTTTAAATTAAATTAAATTAAATCCTTTTAATTATCTTTTAATTAAACAATTAATTAAATTAATTAATTTTAGATAGGTATCACAAAATAATCAAATTAATTTAAACCTATCCTTATCCCTCTAATTTTCGATTTTAAGGATAAAGGGTTTAAGGTTTATCCATTTAAATAAACAAGGTTACCAAAAATAGAATACTGTAACACCCGACTTTTTAAACAAAAACACCCCTGAAAAATTTTTCATTTAAAACACAGGTTTCAATACATAAAACCATATCAAGGGGTATATTTTAATAAAAACGGGTACAAGTGTATCAAGGAGAGTATAATATACCATAACTCCTTTAAAGCCGGGCTGCTACTGACAGCATCTAAGAGTCCCACTTCAAAGTCACGGACTCCATCTTGTCCCCTACCAGTATCATGCTAACCTGCAGGGACAGTAACAAACGGTATGAGCTACAAAGCTCAGTGAGTAATCATTCCTGCAAATAACACGTATAAAATACAATCATATAACTGTCTGGATATCGAATCCAAACTCCTAGCCTTACTGGCTGACCATATATACTCTAGGATTTCGCATCCTATTCTGTAGCCCTACAGGCTGAATCATAGTGACCTGTAATTAACAAGCCACGTGAGTTATTTGCATCTATAATCATGTCTAACGATTTCTGTCCCATATTTCTTAGTCACAATGGACTGCATCATATATCATGGCTAACAGCCGCACCCTGTGTCATAGCTATATAAGCTGCACCAAAACATTATCAATATACAATTCATAGCCCGCAGGCTGCACCAGCTGGGTTTAATAACCCAATATCATAGCCGAAAGGCCGCACCATGTACTTGTAACCAAACCATAGCCATAAGGCCGCACCATGTACCTGTAACAAAATCATAGCCATAAAGGCCGCACCAAATCTTAGCCCAAAGGCCGCATCGGAGACATAGCCCGAAGGCCGCACCGGAGTCATAGCCCGAAGGCCACATCGGAGACATAGCCCGAAGGCCGCACCAGAGTCATAACCCGAAGGCCACATCGGAGACATAGCCCGAAGGCCGCACCGGTTGGATATACAATCCAGAAATCATAGCCATATAGGCCGTACCCATTGGATATAAAAATCCAGAAATCATTGCCCGTAGGCTGCACCCATTGGATATAAAATCCAGAATTAGTTATAGCTCACGGGTTAGCCCGCTGTTGCCTAGACTCACGGTTCCGTTCTTGTCATCGCAATGACTCACGGCTTATCCGGTCTTGTCTCTTCAAACATATCTTTGAACCATCAATTTCGTCCCACAATCAGTTTCAACCTGTAACAACTCAATCATCATATATCACATATGGTATCAGTGAGATTACTCACTTGGATACTAGCTGCGTTTCAATTTCGGTTGTTTCTTGACTTTGCGTGCACCACAACCATTTTGTCCCATACCTATATATCCATTTATATTTCAAATGATAATAGGTTAATAATCATTCCAACTGACTCTAATACACTAGAGTTCAATACAATATCATTACAAACAATGCCTAGTTAATAAACTTTCCGTTTACTAACTTTTTATGAATTTTACTATTCACCGAGGCATTGGAATCGATCTACAGTGCCCCCGAGGGGTCGAAAACTCGATATAAAAATTTTCCCAAACTTTTCAGACCATAACGAGCCTATGGTCCAAATTTGAGCTAAAACGGACAAGCCAAGCAAAAGTTAGCATTTCAAAGTCCCTGCCTGAGGGGCGCACCTCGCCCAGACATGGGCGCACTGCGCCTGGGCGCACCCCGCCAGGGGTTTGGGCGCACCGCGCCTATCGCCTGCAGATGTCTCCTGTCCAGCCGCGATTTGTGCACTGTAGCACGCAGTTTTGGCTCATTAAGTCCTTAATCAGGTCCTTAATCGATTGGGGTTTGTTTCTAGGCTAAAACCTTATACTTTAACAAGGTTTTCAACCATCCAAAACAACCAAATCAATCAAAATGAAGAATTAGGGTTCTTAGTTCTAACAACCCCAAAACTTCAAATTCATCACTAATAACAACCTACTTCCATTTTCTTGAGTTAAGTCCTTTCTAGCATGACTCAATGGAAGTAATAAACCAATTAAACCACATAATCACAACTGAAATGTACAAATTTCAGTTTCTATAAAACCAAACCAAGAATACCTCAAGAACTTGGTTAAAACTAACCTTAATTGCTTGGAAATCACCCATTCCAACAATTGTTCCTAGTTCTTGCTTCAATTTCATGATCTCCTGCAGAAATCGCACTCTCCTTGCTCCTCCCGTTGCTGCACAATGAGCTAGTCAAAGAGAGAGTCAACTCTCTTATATTTATACTCCAAAAATTTACATTTTTGGTCCTAAAGTTCCATTTCTTGAACTTTGACCACAAAAATCAAGTTTTATTACAATAAAACTTCCATTTCTTACATTTTTGCCACAACCAACAATATTTTTACATAGTTGGTCGTTGACTTGGTCAAATGACCAAAATACCCTTTTCGGTAAAACGACCCGAATTCAGTTTTTATAACATTTTAAGTCCAAAACTCAAAATATTATTTCAAACCAAATACTTTTCTGTCCAAAAGACCATTTTACCCTTCCAAGGTAAAATAACCAATTTACCCTTTTATTATAATTATATAATAAAAATGTCTTGGCGTTACAAATTAAAACCCTAGCAATTTTTTCGAAAAAAACACAAGGGGGAGGGGCTAGGGTTTCGAAAAAACCCTAACCCTAAAAAAACGGCCTCAATTAGGGTATAGAAACAATAAACCCTAAATATTAGGAAAACTATTATAGCAATTCAATAAGAAAACAGACAAATGCTCTGATACCACAGAAGGGTTTTATGCAAATCAATGAACTAAAAATCCTAAGTTCACATGAAACCTATAAGGATCTATGTTTTCTTCTAATTGAACATATAATATTTCCTAAAGGCTCATAAGAAAAAACTAAAAGAATAAAACCAAAAAAACTAACCTTTTAGGATTTCTTGGAAGCAAAGCAGCACAAATGTCCTGCCTCAAATGAGATCACACCCAGGTTATGAGGTTGGCGAAATCCAGAGAGAGTGGGGAAGAGAAAATCACGAGATTAGGGCTATGGGACTCCCTATTTATAGGTTTCAAATGATAACCAGATAAACCTTAAGAGATAAGCCTTTTGAATTCAAATCATGATAAACCTTTTATCTTATCAATTCAACTATTTATCTCTTTTATTTATATATATATATATATATATATATATATATATATATATATATATATATATATATATATATATATATATATATATATATATATATATATATATATATATATATATATATATATGTAGGTTCAAATACATTTTCTAAGTATTGTGAGACTGTAGGACTAATTCTGGACCAATCATTTGATAGGGGCAAATTAGTAAACCCTATTTATGATACGTAACCAACCCTATTTATCCCCTCCGTCTCTCTCACGTCCTCAATCGGCCGTCTTCCTCCCCTACCCCATCCACCATCGCCGCCGGCTTCCTCCCCTACTTCATTCACCATCGTCGCTGGCAATCATCGTCACCGGCAATCAGAGACGAAGCGATTCAATAATTTTCCCCCTTCTCTCTACTTTCTCTCTCTATCCTTTTCTCTTTTCCCGATCTCACTTTTCGGAAGGAATTTTCCCGTCGTTCTTCTTCCTCCGGTCGCCAGCCCTTTCCCGCCGACCTTGGACTCCTTCACCGCTCCTCTGTCAATGTTTCGCCAGCCTCCTAACCTCCTGCCAGAGGAAGTTCCGCTTGCAGTGGTGGATCCGACTCCTGCTTCGCTAAGTCGCGCAAGATGTTTCAAAGGATAAAATTCCTCCTCGATTCCTCTATGAAAATATCAATTCTAATGGGGAGAAGCTGTTGGAAGTTGCCGAAGGTGCCCAAGGTGATTGCAATCCCAATTCTTATTTTGTTTTGCCAATTGGTGATGGAACGCGCATTCTCTGAGAATGGAACCCATTACAATACATATTTCAGTATATATTCTCTGAGAAATGCAAGACAAGAGAATTCAACCCAGCTTCTCATAATTCTACCCATATTCTCTGAGAATGCAACGTATTAAAACATAGATTTTAGTATATATTCTCTGAGAATGCAAGCCAAGTTTTAAAAAAAGGAACCCATATTCTCAGAATTGAAATCGTACACCAAGAATGAAGTGTATTCTTTGAGAATGAGTGTATAATCACACCAAACTTCATAGTTATTTTGTACAAAAATATACAAAATATACTACATTCTCGAAGAATATTCAAAAAAGGGTATAATATTAACTACATTCTTCAAGAATAAGTGGGTCAAAAGGCCAAACTAAAAATACGTAACCTGTACATTCTCGGAGAATAAGGAAAAAATAACAGCATATACATAGCATTCTCAGAGAATAGGAAAAAATAACAACTGTACGTTCTTTTGAGAACGGTAGTCTGTGGGTACGTAACTGAGTATTCTCTGAGAATGGAAGTGTATTCTTTTGAGAACGGTAGTCTGTGGGTACGTAACTGACATCCTTAAAACACGCCACTTCCTAACATCCTTAAAATACGCCACTTAATTAAAACCAAAAAGTCTGATTTACCCTTCTGGCCGTTTTAAAATAGAAACTAATTAATTTTTTCCTTTTAATTACCATCATGCCATTGTTGATCATAACCCTCCATTTTTTTGATCTAATGGCCACAAATTGGTCCTACAGTCTCACAATACTTAGAAAATGTATTTAATACTAACTATATATATATATATATATATATATATATATATATATATATATATATATATATATATATATATATATATATATATATATATATATATATATATATATAAATCGCTGGCCACATCACTTACTTAGACTGTCACTTACTCAACTATTGAATAATTACAGTTTTAGTCCCTGCACCTTTAATTAATTAATTTAATCACCAAATTAAATCCAATTAATTCCAGATTAATTTCTAATTAATTATTATAGTTTCTAATTAATATATTATCACTTAAATATATTAATAAACTATTTATTTAATTTCTATTGATTTATTAATCACATAATAAATCAATCTTTCTCTCTACCGGACTTTCTACCAAACCTCCTGCCATGAGGGCAACCCAAATGGACTATGCTACTATTAATTAGATAAATGCTAATTATTAGTCATGGCTTAGACACCTAATCCAACACAATTATCATGTTTGTCAAAAAGATGTGCAAGATGAACGATCATACATGGCTCTAAAAGAATAAAATGCTCAGTTTTAATCTATTTACCTATGAATCTCTCTAGTTATACAATATATAGAAATATGTTTGCATAGAACAACAATTCCTTCTAGACTAGGTGTTAATTCTCTTTTACATGGCGAGGAAGATTGATGTATTTCCATATCTTCTAAAGATTATATGAAAGGGAAGTGATTTTTCCACGGAGTCTTTTTCTTCATCCACTAAGAAATTAATAAATGGACAATTTTGCCCCTCTTTCACTTCAGATTTATTGAAGAGAGAGATTTCCAAATTTAGCTGCATCTTTTCCAAAGAAGGTAAAAGTTTCACAGGAAGCTAGGAAAGTCGCTAGTAGGCTTGCAAGCATACAGTTTCTCATCCCTTTAGTCTCTATTATCTCTCTCGACTCTCATCTTCATTCTCTCTTTCATCTCATGAAAAGGCTTGGGTCGGGGAGGATTGTCGCCAGCCAGCCAGGAGAATTCGTGTAACCGGAAAGTTGCCCAACCGAGCCCATGAGCTATCATCACCCGACGATTCATCGATAATTGTAATAGAAATGGAAGTTTTACTGTCATAAAATGGCCTACGCCCATCTCATTATCCGCCACCACCTTCATCAGTCCAGCCACATCCTCTTTCACCTTGTCTCCGTTTGTTGTTCCCTTCGTAAAATGGCCTACGCCCATCTCATCTTCCTCCAAACCCACCACCCCAACATTCTCCTCTAGAATGCAATGAACAAAGGTTACTCGCTCTCGCCGCCATTCCAACGTCACTTCACTTATTTTCCACCATGAAGAAACACGGAATTTGGCCTGAGTTCACCTTCGCTCCTATACTCAAGTCCTATACAATGCAACGAACAAAGGTTACTTGCTCTCGCCACCATTCTCAGGTCATTCACTTGGATTTCATTGTTTCAGTGCTACTAGAATCGGAATAGTTGAGATGTACACAAACTCCGGTATATTAGAAGATGCCAAGAAGGTGTTTGATGAAATGCCCATAAACATGTTATCATTTGGAATTTAATGATTCACGGGTACTGTAAATTAGGAAACGTAGATCCGGGATATAACCCCTTTAAACAAATGAAAGAGAGAAAAATGACCAAATAAAAAAATATATATATATATTAAAAAGCATGGTATAAATGTCAAAAGAAGAGATCCCGATAGTGTAACCAATGAACAAACAAAAAAAGTGGATTCCAAATAATAGAATGAGATTTTCACAGTTTAGTAAGTTGCATATTTAAGGGAAAAATATATTTTCGTTTTAAATATTTCTAAACTAAAACAAGGGTATAATGGTCCATGTATTATTTTTTCAGTGGATGAATCAAAAGTTTAGGTGGAAAAATTAGGATCCTATATGAAAGCTTCAACTCAAAGAAGAATATATAGCAAAAGTAAAAAGTTTTAAATTAAAATTAAAAGTCAAATATTTTGTTATTGCATATGAATTCGAGAGCCTTATTTCTATTTGCACCTGACTAGAACATGTTTAGACCATATATCTTTATCATTTAAAAGTTTGACCCAAAAGTAAAATCTAACGATCTTGAAATATGAAATTTAGACATGTATAAAAAAATCAATCATCAATAATTCTATTACACTGTCGGTTAGTCAAACTTCTTAAACCCAATCATGAACACGAGGTTGTTCAATCATATATAACCAATATTATAACATAAATTTAAAAACAACTAGCGGGTACACCGGGCGTTGCACGGGTTAAAGGGTGCATGCTATTGAGATTGGTCGACTATGCATGTAAATGAAAGCCCAAACCACCTTTCCGGACAGCCGATTCCTTTCCTCTCTTAACTTGGTGATGCCGTTGCATTGTATTTATAAAATTCGGTCCCAAATCCTTCTTGTGTATTTCCGAAGGGTACGTGGATCCTTTTTTAATAGCACCCTTGAATAATGCATCTCATAAGATCGCATATTCGCATCTAAAACAACAATCGACTTGTTTGTCGATTTGGCCAGGTTTTCTTTTTCGATATACGCGAAGACCACTTCGCTCGCTTCTGACGCGGTGTACAGCTGGCGCATGCCGGCTCCCACGGAAGTGAAAATTGGATTTACATGGACACTCGGTTTGTAAATCTCTATAACCTCCATTGTTGTGTTATTATCTATTTCATTATTGGAATCAACCATTTGTTGGGTTTTTCCACTTGTTGTTTTTCGGGCTTGAAAGATAACTTCCTTTTTATGCTTATCTTATTTCGCTCAAATCTGATATAAATTCAATATGAGACACGAAAACAAAATCTTGAAAATCTTACTGTCAAATAGAAGCTGAGCTTATATGTATATGAATACAAAAGGGTTAAATGGTCATTTACCAATCGTTCCGAAGACTTGGATTGAAACCACTTAGATAATTTCTTTTGACACGAGTTTTTAATATCCAATACGGTTCCCGAAGGTCTACAAGGTAATACGTGATTTGATCTACAAACAACCAACAAAATCAACAACCGTCTAAAACCATTTAGACATGAAATGGTTTTAAAATAGATCTGATATTTAACATATATGCATTGCTTACAAATTTAATTTTTTTTCTTACCACATGTACTTCCAGCGATAGGAAGATCTTTATCCTTAAGGGTGGTATAAAATGCTTGGGTGGTATAAAATGCTTGGAGAAGACAGTTATCCAAAAGTGCATCGACATCCTCAATTGAAAGGGTATTTTGGTCTTCAGCAATGATCTTATCACTTTCAACATTTTCTGTCACTTTAAGGTGACCAAACTCAGTGGTTACTTGTTGGGAGATATTTTGGTGAGGCTCCAATTTTGAAGATGAATCCGGATAGTTAGCATCCAGGTGAACAGGTCATCCATGGCCGCCTCTAATTCTATGTTATCTGGATTATTTCCATGATCATTTGTTGCATCGTTGGTTGGCAAAGAGGGATCCTTAAACACCACATCTTCCAGAAAGCCAGCATTGGGCACGTAAGCATTGGGCACGTATCGGCCTTACGCTGATTCCCTAAGGACATTTATGGAATTTTAATTAATCACATACTTTCAACATTGTACTTCTAACTCTTTTCGTATTAATGCATTGTACTATCAAAAACTATCCAATTATAAAGTAGTACTTTAAATTCTTTTCTTATTATGGTATTGTACTAGGAAAAATCTATCCAATTATAACAATGTACTTTCAACTTTTTTCTTATTAGGCGATGTACATGAAAAGAGGCAAGAAGCCTTAGGAATATACCTCTGATATATAAATACGTACAAGAACAGCATTTCCAACTCCAATTTTTTTTGCAATAATAAAGCCATTTTTACATCCAATCTTATGTTTGAGTGTTCTTTGCTAGAACCAAACAAAAAGGGGCATTAATGTAATTACGGATAGAAGTCAAATATAATGAGGAATTACATAGCAGGCTAATGACTTACTGTGTCCTCGATTGAATAATCAGGAATAACCTCTCATTTGGAACTTGTATACAAAAAATGGAGTAATTTCTCTATTCCAGCTTATTTCTTTTGTTCTTAAACCCATTTATATGTTTCTCACCCCACCCTGCAAGCATTGAATAGGTTTTCGGTTTTATGCTTTTAAACAAATTTATAATAAAAAATTAATACAATCAAATAATAGTGAATCATTAAGAATCCTTAAAGTAAAAAAAAACTAAATTAGAAACAAAGAACAAAAGTACGTTGCTATTTAAAGTACCTTTCAGATCAGATTTTCTTTCTGCTTTTGTCATGTTGAGTCTATTAACTACCTCATTTATTCGCTTTTCCACCCTCATTCCCGCAGTTTGGTTTGCTACCATGAAGGATGACACTCCACCTGGTTCACAATAGGGGGAATACGTGCTACCTTCAACAAATCTTCTAATTTTTTAGAAGAAAAATTGCTGACACCTAACCCACGTGTCTTGCCACTATCATACAGTGCTTCCATTGCTTTCCATGTGGCAGGTATGTCGGTTTTTAGGAGATTTTCAGGTTGGAAGCCAGTTGTCCCTTTTTTTTGTCATTACAGGTTGGAAGCCAGTTGCCAGTGGATCTTGAATAGATAGATGCTTCATTTAGTTATAGATGAAAAAATATACAAAAAGATTTAGAAAAAAAAAGGCATTATGAACGCTTACAAGGTACAAATCAAGATAATCACTCTGCAAGTCGTTCAAAGTTTTTTCCAATGCTACAGGTACATCTTCTGGGGCATGATTACGACACCTGTAAAGTTTAGGAATTTGATTGAATATTTAATGAACGGTGGAATTTTAATATAAGCAGACAAAAAGGAATTCAACAAACCAGAGTTTTGAGGCGATCCACAGATCTTTTCGTGCCACCACGCCATCTTCAAAGAGTTTCTTTAAAGGTAAACCAATCTTCAAAGCCATAAAAGATATACAAGAATTGTTGATGATACTAAATATAACATTTTTTATGAAGGGAAAAGAAAAAAAGGTTAAAAGTTGACTGCATTGTTATATAGTTTATATAGGTTAATAGTTGTCTATCTCAGAAGTTCATAAGCTTATGTCACTATGATGGAATTTTAGATTTCAAGAAACTTGCATACCTCCTTTTCATTGCCATAAACTTGGGCACAATCAATGTGGCGATATCCAGCCTGCCGGAGAGAAATATAATGACTAAATTAATATGTTTTACAGATATTTTATAATTCAAAGAATATAAATCATAAATTACATAAATGCAAAGCTTTAGTTGGCATTGATTTGCAAGAAAGCTGCTATACAAACAAAAGTTTCCACAATTGAGGGGTTTCAAGAGTTTATTGATTGAATAGTAAATTATAACGACTGAGAAGTTAAATTAAGTACTATTTTGCACTATGATATAGTTTAATCACCAACTACTGATACCTACATATTTTAATAATCAAGATACCTGTTTATTGTAAGAAACCCTAAATAATTACGAAGATTTTGGATGATAATTGTAACAAAAACCATATCAATTCTGGACCGTACAAATTCATTTGACCTTAAAAGTCCAACTTCAACACTTGAAACACTTTTATGTCTGGATTTTAAACAAAAAAACTAATATTAACAACAAAAATAAGAAGAATCTGATTCTGACGATAGCTCAAGGGAAAAAGAAGCTACTTGATAAGATTGGAACCATATGTACCGGTCGATAACAACATAGCAAATCAAACGATGTATTCTGTAGGAAAAATCAGCATCGAGCAAGCAAACCATCATAGATGAAAAGAGTATTATAGTTAAAAACTCCCTTCGCTGTTGGTATTACATTAAAGAAAATCGAAAGCTGCTTCGAGGCTTTCAACCTTTGAGGAGAAGATGGAGGGACGCGGTGGAGGAGATGATGAAGAAAAATCGGCGGCTGTTGGTTACTCCCTACGGAATTTCCTCTTCTTCATTTCCTCGAAATTCTCCGATCTAAATGCTCGAGGAGGAAGCGGTGGTAGCCGATTGCAGTTGATACCAACACGTTTACAAATCGAGACCGGAGAGAAGAGGGTGGAGGCGGTGGTTAACAAATGGAAACCATTAGATTAGGCACGAAACAGATACCTGGGTCGGTGGAAAAAAACGGATCCAAATTGGATCTAGATAAACCCGCATGACAAACGCCAAAAAAAAAAAAAAAAAAAAAAAAAAAACGTTACACGGGAACTGAAAAACTACGCAAATTAAACAGATGGTATAATGTCGATCACTAAAACATCAACCCCATGTATAAGATGAAGCCTATATTCCATTTAAAAAATCTAGTTTGACAGTTGTTCAACTGCAGAAACGTTTTATCTATGTTTTAAAATTTTTGTAAATTATTAATAGATCAAATATAATAGAACTACTATATTACTATAAACAATAATCAAACTTACAAAATATACATTAAATACACTTCAAAGGACTTTCAACTCTATAGATACTCAATTCATGAGTTCCCATTTAGCTAGATTATACATTTTCAACCCCCAAAAGAATTTACGTCTTCAAGAGATGTTAAATTAGGCAATTCAACCACTAAAAGCATGACTTACATCTTTCGAGAACAAATTTTATAGGCCATATTTGTATAGAAATAAACAAAAATCAACACATGGACACAAATTGTAATTGTAATTCACCCCAACTTCCATTTGTATTACTTATTCACCCAATATAGATAAAAAAAATAAAAAATACTCATTTATATAATCAAAAATACCCTCTAAAAACTCAAATACAACCGCGATTAGACTCACATTCATATAAATCTACACTATCAATACATTCATCCTTAACAAATAGATACAAATAAGCACAATTGTAATGTTGTTGTCAAACCCTAAATGCTGACTAATTCAGATGTGACATGTGTACGAATCCATTCGATGTTACCAAACAGCCCCTGAACTTCTAACTCAAACTTAAAAAACAAAGATTTTCGGCAGGTAAATTCACTCATCGCCGATAAACAAACCTATTCGGCGAATTATAATTGTAATTTTGTTGGTATCCGGATGAGTTGTCATTATAGTTGGATTCGTTAGGGACAAGACCGTGAGATAGTAAAGATTCTTGTAGAATTCGTCCTTCGGGTTCTTTTTGAAAGTGATTTGATTGGATGTAATTGTCTAAACTTATCACGGCTTTTTTCACTTTTGGATCTTCGTGTTCCTTTAACGCGTTAAGGAAGTCGCGCGATATGATGTTTAATAGCTTCTTGAACTGGTTTTTGTATGTTTTGTATAGACCGAATCCCGCCAACTGAAAAGGGAATAATTTGATGATTAGTTGATTAAAGATAAGAGTCTGTTTCGTTGATTAAACATTCCCATGAATAGGACCATATTTGGTTGGTCTTTAGGAATGCAATGAATTTTGATATATAACTTTAGAGTAAATTACATTTTTGGTCCCTGAGTACAGCTGATTTTTTTAATTTTGGTCCTAAAGAGTTTTCTTTTGCAATTTTGGTCCCGAAAAGTTGTTTTTTGCAATTTTGGTTGCAAAAAAATTTCTTTTGCAATTTTCAATGCCAAAAAATTTCTTTTGCAATTTTGGTCATTATTTGAGATTTCTGTAACACTTTTGGTCTAAGTATTAGCTGACTTCCCAATTCGGTCCCACAAATTGTTCTTCGGTCCCACAAATTGTTCTTTCGTAATTCTGGTCCCAAATAGTGATATTTTAGCAATTTTGGTCCCAAATGTTTTTCTTCAGCAATTTTGGTCCCAAAAAGTTCTTTTGTCAAATTTGGTTAAAATAAGTTGTCTTGCAATTTTGGTCGCAAAAGTTTTTCTTTTGCAATTTTGGTCCTTAAATCTGAGGTTTTTGTAGCATTTTTGGTCCGAGTATAGTTCTCATTTTGGTCCCAAAAAATGTTCTTTCGCAATTCTAAACCCAAAAAGTGATGATTTTTCAATTTTGGTCCCAAAAGTTTTCTTTTACAATTTTGGTCCTTAATTTGAGGTTTTTCTTTCGCAATTCAGGTCCAAAAAGTGATTTTCGCAATTTTGGTCCCCAAACTTTTTCTTCTGCTATTTAGGTCCTGAAAAGTTTCCTTTAGCAATTTCCGTCGTTATTTAAGGTTTTTGTGACATTTTTGGTCCCTGTTCCTTATATTTTTGGGACCAAAATTGCAGAAAACAACTATACTCAGGGACCAAAAATGTAATTTAGATCGACCTGTTTTAATATCAACTCACCTCAATGAATGCCTGAAGTGCAACTGCAGTGTATATATTTGCCGGAAGTGCATTTAAAAATCTTGCAAGCCATTTCCAACCCTCTTCAATTCCATGCAAATTTCTAACACCATAAACTTCAGTCTGAAAAGATAAAAGAAAAAAAAAGTTTTATTATTATGTCTTTAGAAACAGGTATGATAAAATATAAATATAAAAAATCGTTTAAAAACCTGTATTAAAGCTCCGTATAATTTCATATGTTGTGTTAACCTTCCTACATAACTATCTGTACTTTCAAGCTTTCCATCTTCTTCTTGGTAACCAATGGCTCTGTAATAAGCCTCTTTAGATTCAAATGCAGCCTGCAAAAACAAACAATTTTTATTTTTGTATTTTGATTTTTGAATGTGTTTGTGTAATATTTAATAATTAAAATCAGATAATCAGTTGCTATAAATATGGTACGGATGACAGTGTCTAATGGTGTTGCATTTGGCAGATTCTGTTTATTTTTAGGAAGTAATGAATGAAAGAAGGGCATATAGGTAATTTTACCATACCTCTGAGTAGCTTAAATACTTTGGAACTGTAAAGATGCAAACTTTGTTCAATTTTGCAAGAAGTATTTCCATGGCGTGTGGGACCTACATTCATCAAGAAAAATAAATCCGAATAAGTTTAGTATTTTTATTAAAACTTGCGAAATTAATGCGTTTAATATTTTTTTTATATATGGTATAAGTTATATATCTGTCTTTTTTACTTGATACAGATAATTGTTTTTTTCAATTTATGTAAGTGAGTTGTTATTTTCTCAAATATTTTTAAGCCTCATTTATCTAATAAACAGAAACTATAAAAAGAAAGAATATATTATATGAAGGTTTTTTTTACCTGTGAAGTAACCATAACAATGACGTGTCCATAACCATATAAGACACTGTTGCTGCTTGCATTTGTGCTTTGTGACACAATCTGTAATATTGAAACACAAAAATCTTTTTAAGAATTTAAAATTTTATATAAATCATTTATCCATAATGGAAAAAGAAAAGGAAAAAGGACTTTACTTTATCTGCAAAGATCCCGACATTGACCGATTGAGGAAATGTTGAATTTATTAATTTCACCAATTCATCTGCTTTTGTTCTGTTCCAACAAAAATAAAAGTTAAAAAAATCCAAATGTGGTTTAATGAAATCACATAAAATCAATATTCATTGGTTTATGTTTAAAAAAATTAGAGTAAATTTCAGTTTTGGTCCCTGTGGTTTACACCAATTTACTGTTATGGTCCTAGTTTTGAAAATCTTAAATTTTTGGTCCCTGTGGTTTCTAAATCTTTCAATTGCGGTCCCTATGGTTTCCAAATCTTTCACTTTTGGTCCCTCCCTCTGTTACCATTTGTGTAAACCACATGGACCAAAAATGAAAGATTTGGAAACCACAGGGACTAAAAGTGAAAGATTTGGAAACCAAAGGGACCACTAGTGCAAGATTTTCAAAACTAGGACCAAAACTGTAATTTTTTGTAAATCACAAGGACCAAAACTGTAATTTACTCAAAAAATTATTTACACACCTCACGCTTTCTTTTGTCCCCGTTATGGTTTTGATACGTCTTGCCATTTGCATACCATGACTACGGTATTCCTAAAAGAAAAAAAAAAAAAAAACCACCTTATTAATTTACAAATCTAACAAAAAACTTATATAAAGTATATCGAAATAAACAGCATAAATATGTATAAAAGATTAAAAGAAACCTTGTTAGAATCCATTTCTAATGTCACATCTTTTCCAACCACTTCTTTGTACATTTGCACTCTTCTTTCCTCCATTTCTAAACCACTCTCAGCACCTTTGACTACATTTCCTACAATAAAATAAAAAGATTATTCAACATATTTTAAATAATTAACCTAAAGAAAATATCAAATATATTTATTTACCTGCAGATGGTTTATTGGTCAAAGCCTCATTAGCCTTTCTTTGACTTTCTGCCATTTCTGCTTCTTTTGCAGCTTTTTCATCTTCCAATTCTTTAATTTTAGCTTTCACTTCTTCTTCTCTTTTCTTTTCAACTTCTCTCTTCGCCTTTACACAAAACAAATAAAAAAATAAACAAAAAACCAAAATTTATAAAATGGGTTGTTATTTTCTTTAAATTTTTTTAACAAACCTCTTCTGCTTTCATTTTCTCTTGTCTAACTTTCTCTTCTTGAAGAGCTTTTTGTTTTCTTTTAGCTTCTTCAATTTCAGCATCATCGCGTATTTTTTTTTCTTCTATTTGAGATTTATATTCATGGTGTCTTTGAACATCAGTCAGATGATTATCAAGTGCTTCTGCACTTTTAAAATTCAAAAAAATATATCAATCAATATTCAATATTCAAATTCAATTTTTTTTATAAAAAAAGATCTTACATTATGCGTTGATATTGCAAATCACGTTTTCTATCCAATTCCCTTCTTGCCTCTTTGCTCTTTTCAGCTCGTGAAAGTGCATGTGTGAGTTTTTCTTTTTCATTTGTGAAATCGGTTCCAAATGCAGATATTTGTGTTCTTATTTCTTCCTGTTTATTAGAGGTATTAGAATAATAAATAATTTAATTATTGTAAGTAGTAATAAAGATTAAAAAAATGACAGACCGCAACACTAAGTTGATGTTCATGGCTTAATTCGATCAATGCACCTTCAATAACTCCCCCTTTCTCCATTAAACACCATTCGGATTCATTAACCGAATCACTATCAGAATCCACATCATCACTGTAAAAACATTTATATATTAGAAATTAGAATCATCATATAATAGTAGTTATAGCAATGTACTTTCATTTTTTTTATTATTATAACATTGTACTTTCAAATATCTGTCTATTGAACATAAAATTTTAACATAAATCAAATCCTTTTTAGGTATATGGGCCGAAATTGTTATATCTACTAGTAATTAGAAAGATTGATTCAAATTAAATAGGTCTAAGAATTCAAGAAATAAATAACAATGTAGTTTCAAATATATGTCTATTATAGCATTTTACATTCATTTAGTTCTTTACATTCATTTTACAAAGATGAATGATTAGAATTTGCACCTTAAATAGATATCATCACAAGCAAACCGACCACCCATGGCCACATGTCTATCATCATCATCATCATCATCTGATACATGCATCACAAAGGGCTTCCGATTTTTTTCAGCACGTGCTACAATTGAAAGTTCACTGCAAGAAGAAACTCCTTATTTGAAAGTGATTATAAAAAAAAACCATTTTATTAAAAGTTACAAAGCAACTCATATGGATTTCTGATGATATAAAATGTTTGCAGATGGTACCTTGATTGTGTTTTGGTGAATGGTGAAGGGACCAATGAGGATGCTTGAAGTTTGTGATCGATAGTATTAAGCTCGGATAGAAGTTGATCAAAACTCCAGTCAATTTGTGGATCGGTTATAATCCCATGAACATGTTGGGGACACCTAAGTTCCAATTTTACCCTTCCCCTAATTGTTAAGAAATCAAAAAACCTGATTATTGATGGATGATTGAAAGAGGATTGGATGAAGATAATGCAAGACTTACATGATTTAGATTAGGAGTGAAGAAATCTATCAAACTGGTTGATTCCTCTTTGATGTGTTAGAAGTTATATGTATCTGGAAAAGAGTAGAAGTTAGTGTTGGAATCATTATACAAGCAACACGATTACATTGACCAACAGCTTATAACAGATTAAAGGGATAATACTAGAAGTGTAAGCAATTGAACCACAATCGGGTTATATCAGTAAACATCAGAAACAGATTGAAGCAACAACGGAAATAGAATTGATGCCATTATCAGAATTGTATCGATTGATTGCATTATCAGAAACAGAAAACTTATATTAGTTGATTCCGATATCAGAAGCAGAAAACAGATATTAGTTTATTCCAATATCAGAAACAGAAAAAACAAAACATCAAAAACAGATTAAAGGAACATATCAACATACATCAGAAACAGATTGAAAGCAAACCGAAATTGAAAACTTGAAATCAGAAACCGGGAATTGAAGCAAAATCACATCAATAACTTTGATATCAGAAACAGAAAATTGAAGGGTTGAAGCAAATGCGGATTACCTGAAGCAGATACGCAGGAGGAGGGTCGAAGGAAAATCCGATTTTGAAACTTGATTAGTGAAGGCTCGCGTTAACAGCTACGTTCCTGTACAAAGATCGGTCAGAAGAACCTTGCAATCTGAAAATTTAACCTTGATCAGTGAAGGGTTGAAGCAAAAGATGTAGGGTTGAAGCACGCAATCGATATGTGTACAATCGGAAAATTGCACAGCGGGAAGCGTCGGAGGCGTTTGCAATAGACGAAGGAAAGATAGCGTAGAAAAGGTTTAGGGTACAACGGTAATAACATTTCTTGTATAAAACCAGGTTTGTAAAGCTCCTAGGAAGGCCGGTTGATCGGGTATAACTTTCGGGTTTCGGGGTTATTCGGGTAAGTTGCACTTAAAAATCTACCTACTAACCGACCTAAATTACAATCGGGTATCCGAGTATTTGGCGTTTGGGTATTGGGTTTTCATCGGGTATCTAAACAGATACCCATATTGTCTTCAGGATTTTCACTTAGGTGCTGTTTGTTTTTAAAGAGTAAAACATCTGCAGTCTGCGGACCACATCTGTAGAAGAAGATGTGGACCAAATGTCTGCAGTCTGCAAGAAAAAGCCTGTTTGTTTTCTAAAGTCTGCAGACTAGTAAATAACTGAAATTTAAATTAAATGATTTTTCTTAAACTTAAAAAACCTGTTTCTTTCAAATGTCAATGCTTTCATATCTATTTATACACGTTTGATGCTTCAAATGTTGCAAATGTCAACGTAGACTTGCATAATTAAAATTACGATCCACAGGATAATTCATGTTTGTTTATCAAATAAATTATAATCATCTTACAATGATCTAAATAACATATTCAAACTAAGTTAAGAACTCATGTTGTGTTTAGCAAAATAAATCAACTCCATTGTTGTTTAGCAGAATAACATTGAACTAGATACATTTTTGTGAAGCTTGGGCAGTTGAATGAAGCCACCTGCACCACCAATTTATATTTATCGCATCTTACCTACAAATATAGCAGTTGTACTCCTTTGGTACCTGCACAATTTCACCCCAAATAAGAACTTGAAAGTTGAAACCATAACGTAAAACCCAATTGGCAAAATTCAAACCAGAAATTGAAATCAGAAATTCAAACCACAACTTGAAATAAGAATTTCAAACCAGTAATTGACGCGGTGAGGAGACGATTTCGGCCGTTTGGTCGGTGTTTTGGACAGCGGGATGTTCTTGTTTTCAGACCGGCGATAGAGTGGTGGTCCTGTGGGGTCAGGCAACGCTCGATCGGGGGAGGAGACTGTGGGGCGGCGGCGATCGTTAGGGCCGCAGGCGACTGTGAGGCGGGGAGTAATGTCCGACGGTAGGAAGAAGGGATTCCGCCGGAAGAGGAGAGGGAGAATGAAGAAGAGAGGAAGAAGGGAGGGAGAAGGGATAACCGATGTAGGAGGCGGGGAAAAAAACATACGTAAATTTTCTTAGGGCACAAAAACACGGGCAGAGCTTTGAAGACCCAAAAAGTGCAAGGGCCATGTCTTTTTTAAGAAGAGGACGCTCAAACGTTTTTAGGTCTGCGGTCTTCCAGAAAACAAACTGTCTGCAAAGAAAATGTCTGCCCGCCCACAGACAAAAGTGGCCAAAAAACTCTTCTAGAAAAAAACAAACAGCCCCTTGGCATTTGATCAAACACCTAAAGGGCGTCCCTACCAAGACCATGAGATGAAAACGCACGCTTGTATAGTTGCAAAAATCTGGTCAAACAATCTTGTGAAAAATTACCTATGCAGTCAGATATCAAATTATTCAGGGATAAAAAGCAAAAACGAGCCCCAATTGGCCTGTCGTCTATAGCGTTAGCCGGATTTATTACCGTCGTCTATAGTGGAAGGAGTCAGATCATAAATACCGATTTGAGTTCATCATTATTGACATCTTGCTGTCGGAACCAGAAGGAGTAAGATCGGTGGTGGAAGTAGTGGTCTGTAGACGAATGTAGAGGAATCTGGAAGCGGAGTTGAAACACAGCTATACACGGCTGGCAGCTTGCTGTCGGAACCGAAAGAAGTCGGATCGATGGTGGAAGCGGTGCTGGTCGAAGGTGCTGGTGTCGACTGTGTGGGCGGGTGGTGGTAGCCTGTGGTCTGGATATATGAGGTCAAAGGTGAAAGACACAGTATCGGGTGAAGTTTCATTGAATTATTAGTAAAAGACCTTCAACTCTTAAACGTTTTATATTAGTCCCCAAAGTATATCGGGTATTCGGGAATACCCCCAATCTAATATTTTATACCCTTAACCCGACCTTTATTGACAACGGGTTAACCGATTACTCGAAATACATTACCCGAAACCCGATCTACCCGTATCATTAACGGGTCAGTTGGTTTATTCGGGTATCGATTTTTTTCGACACCCTTACTCCTAGGTTCGATCTTTTTATTTCCTTTTAGAGAAATTGTATTCATTCCTATCTTTTATTTATATCCATGTTAAATTGTGACAAATGTCATTATTTTAAAACATTTGTCACAATTTAGCATGGTAGGAAGATAAGTAGGAATAAAATGTAGGAATGAATACATTTTCTCTTTCTTTTAAAAGCGTTTTTATAGGGAAAAACAAATCTAATATATTTTTTCATCAAATTTTTAAAAAAAATTATTATATTATTTTCAGTATACTAAAACTTTTATATTTCCTGAAATGTCTAATTTAAGTTTTTTATTATATTATTGAGCGTGGGTTTATCCAATACTCAAATCTACATTTCCAAGTAATCATGAACGTTGCAGCAATCTTATTGCTATGTCTAACTCCTTAGACAATCTACAAACCAATTCATGACAGTCTTCCTTCATACTTACTCCCTAAAAGTATGAGCGACTGTGGATATTTGAATAATCCAATTATTCAGGAAGTAAAACATGTGAAAGTGAAACATAAAATCTGACTGGCAGCAACTCCAGCTTATTACCAAGTCTCCACGAGGTAATCACCAAGTCAGATTTATCATAACTATTATCGGTTTCTTATTCTCTTTTAAACTTTCAATTCAAGCCTTTTATATCTATGTCTATTTTAACTCAATGACCTTTTCACTCTTTCTATGTATCCAAGTGTCTAACACTTATACACTTTATTGCAGATAATCCAATCGGATACTTTTCCAATAATATCTCAATTTGTCATTCTGTCTTTCTCTTTCACAACTCCATTCCGGTGATGTGTACCGTGACTGCCCATGGTTCTCGGGGTCTTTAGTATACATGACTACACCCTAAAACTATTTCGAGACATCATGATGTGCCGGTGAACCACACGCGCTCCATCAGAAACCAACGAAATTCTTTAACCATTAAGTCCTACAGCACTACGTCCTGGTGTAAACAATTACTGATTTGAAACTCCTTTCAAATCATTCACCCTAATCATTTCCCAATGATTTCTCACGTGTGTTCAAAATCCATTTAGTATTCTCAGCTAGGTCATGTCCTGAATCCAACTTACTATGCTCTAAGCATCAAGCCATTAGGATATGTTTATAACACTTCTGATCGGTCCAAGAGGCTCATGGAACCTGATGTAATCTCATTCCAAACCCTTTCGGAATCCGAAGATTACTAATAATCCTTGTGCCATGAGCCCATGACTTCCGGAAACCATTTCCTTTCGGAGACTTTTTCTTATGCATATTGAATCTCATCAAGATCATATTCTCAATGGCTAGGTCTATACTGTCAGTTTCATCTATCCGATAGATGTGTGTAAACCACGTGAGTATGTTGCACCTTCTTTATTTCTTTCATGCCAAGTCATCACACTTTGCAATGATAGGAAACTCTTTTCCTGGGTTTATGCATCTTGAATCTTATCAAGATCATATTGGCAGAATTTCAATCTATCTAATAGATGTTCACGACCACCTAAGTATGTTGTATCTCTTAAAGTCTTTCATAGCGAACCGTTTCTTAACACTAAGTCATTACACTTTGTAATGATAAGAGACGTTTCCTAGAACCAGTATGTAACCCATATACATGTGATAGCAGATAACAACGATACTCACACTAGCTTTGATAATGTTATATGACTTTTTCGGACTATTCACAAAATCCAAAACTTTTGGCACATTTTGCGAAACCTAAATCCAAACCTTTCCGACATATTAAAGGAAATCTTCCAGGCTATTCACAAAATCCAAACCTTTTGGCCTATTTTGAGAATCCGAATATCCTTTCTTGCGAGATGCCCATGGGACGAATCCCGGGGCCATGTACCTTTTGTAATGGCATGCTCTATGTGAGTCCCTATTAGTGTGCCGGTAAACCACACACGCTCCACTAACGACTCACACTATGCCACGCAGAATCCTATCGGATTTCATCTTCTATTGAGAGTGCCTCTCTCAGAATCAATTACTTGACCCCAAGTGATGACTCATTCAACCAGACGTTCTGTAAGTACATTTCTATGTTCCCTTCTTTTGATGATTCAATTACTCCCACCGGTTCCTAGACCAGTTGTAAAATCAATCAAACTGTCACATAGACTGTGTCTCGCGCTAAGGTTCTCTTATTTGGCAGCAACCGGGCTCACCAATGCTTCCTAGTAGTCGGATTACTTATCCGTACCATCTTTAGTGTTTTACCACTAATCGGTATGTCACCCAGATCATAACTCTTTATGGCGGTGACCAAAACTACAGGTCAAGCGAATAGAGGGTATGTCAGGTTTAACAGGAATCCGATTCCTGGTCAAGGCCCAGTGGTGACTAAAGGTTATTTCACTTGGCTAATCCTTGAACTCCTTCAGGATTATTCTTACTCCCACTGTTTCCTTAGAACATGAGCTCTTTCTAAAAGGACTCTTCTTTCAAGGGATAACCGGGATGGCCAATGAAACGACATCGCTGATCAGTTTCAGGCTTTTCATGGGATTCAGACGAGTGCTACATGACCCTGGACTTTCTATGTACTAGTGGGACGATCCCAGCTTTACATTTCAGACAGTGTCGACATAACCTACTTAGTCTAAGATATGTTCGGAATATGGTTTCTGCGATCTGACTGGTTGAATATTTAATTCATGGAAATACTAATCGGAAATGTATCTTATACATCGAGGATCAAAACCATTTCGATCAATGCTCCATCGTCTTCCCTAAGACACATTATAACCATTAATGTTCTTGGAAGAGGATAAACTGTGAAACATTTTCTCAGTCTATGTTGTCACTCTGGTTCTATTGATCTTATACTTCCTTTGAAATCCTTGAACACTTCAAGGTTCTAATCAATCGCTTATTCCGATAAGCGAAGCCATATTTGTCAAACTATTTGGCAATTATCATGAAGTATAACTAATCGTGTTCTGTTTGAAGATTCGAGCAATACACAGTAACTTATGTGTCTGTTGCTCAAAATCTTAAGGTCTTTTACATCTCTATGTAAATTTATGACTTTGTTAATATTGTCCAAGACATGCAATCATCACCTGACTCCAAGTCAATTGATTCCAAAATCCTGTCCATTGGATCTTTGGGTGATGCATTTCTTGCAACAACTGATTTTATTAAGAACTCAATTCATCATGTGACTCTAAGTCAAATGATTCCAAAGTCCTGTCCAACTGGACGTTTGGTTGAAGTGATTCACATAAAATTCACTTTAACAATCATAAGGAACACAATTCATAAATCCAATCCCATTGGATGTATCAACATTCAAGTTATTACCATTTACGTCATCAACACATTCACACAACATTTCGAGGACAATTAAAACAATCATGTTTTAAAAGAAAAATATTTTATTAAACCAGAATTATCCTCATAACAATGTACTATGCGAATCCATGTCATATGTATCTATAAACTAATAACAAGAACAAATATCTAGCCTAACTCCAAAAATGCACGAGCTCCAGATCCAATCCGAATATGCTCCTGTGCGACAACATCCCGCATCCTACAGAGTCCGTGCATACAGAGCAAATGTGAGAAACATATCCTATATCAAGGAAATGAGGATCAGGTATTCTGAGTTTTAAGATATTACTGAGTTTGCCAAACGGTTTGGTTTTGGAGCATTTTTCCAATCTTTTTGTGACTGTGTCCCACCTTATGGATTCCCAGTTTGAAACATCGAACAATCGGTCCAGACGATCTGGATCATTTATTGATGTGCCTTAATACTGGACTCAATCCTGAAGCAGCTGAATCAATGGAACTATGTTTCTCCATGAACGACTCATACAGAGTCGACGTTGAATGCATTTCCACAATTGTCTTATCCGGTTACCCTTTCTGTTCATCTGGATGAACAAAGCTAATGCTTAACTCCCGATCACAAAGGGAAACCGGTTTTATACTGTTCGCATATGTATCCCTCAATCTCGGGAACACGCAAACTGGTGCTACTTCCTTCTAGCTTGCAACTTCAAGCTTTTTGAAGATCCTAGTTCGTTCCCTTTATTCAACCAGTTCTCGGAACCTTTCCTCAACCGGCTGCGCTAACTTATCTGACCCCAGGAATTCTAAATCCTTGCGGAACTCGGGGTCAGTGATCAATAGCATAATACAACGAACTTCCTTGGACTCAATAGTCAAGGAGTCATGCTCATCACAAGCTGCTGTGTGATGCCATGTTTGGGAGCGAACACTCAGTCGGATATGGTTCGCCAGCAAAACTAAGAACTATTCTCTAATTGCAAAACCATATCACATAGTCAAGGCCAGTCAGCCTTACCATATTTAACAGGTGCTTTCTGAAGCTCTCAGAAATGGGTGAAGGAGGGGAAGGAGGAGAATGACACATTCTTCAGACATATATAAAATTTGAATTTATTAGTTTAATTAATACTTTTAAATAATTACCCAATTTATTATTAACAAGGCTAGGATCCAAAATACCCCAACTATGCTGTGAAGAGGGATGCCGTAATCACAACACAGTGGTCATTAAGGTAGATAACATTTATCAATTTCAGTCTTATGAAATTCCTAGATCTGTAAGATTCATTGAACTGTTCAATAGCATGTTTAATCTCGGGTATGCCCCACCGTTTGTGACTGGGATGCCGAGGATCACAAACCGGGTGTGAATAACCATGCAAATTAGCTTGGTACTCTCGGGGTTAATTATCATCTCAAATTGATGTGCCGATTAACCACACACGCTCCATCAACAATGATAACACTCGAGAAACCCATTGCCACTCTTTATGAACCCTTATTGGTGTGCCGGTAAACCACACACGCTCCACCAACGTTTCATAAAATGCAATGTGCAATTTCATGGATTAGCATCAAATTCACATTTTTCCTAAAGTAACTAGATTGAGAATTTTTATGAAGTGTTCTAGTACTTTGATCATTATACTGTTAACGATTAAGCGGTCCTATCAAACTCGTTTGGCTAACGACCCTCCACTGATCAGGCGAGCGGTGGGTGAGAGTGTACACCCATTAGACCGCTATTTTATAGGCAGTATCTTTATACCCACTTTATAGATCAGCTTCGTGAATGAGGCCTACTATTGATTTGACTAACCATTTAAATCTTATACATATAATATTAACATTTAATTATAATATATAAGATGATATTTAAACCTTTTAAAATGTTTTTGGTTTATCTTTTAATTTATTGGAATTTAAACTATTAAATTTAAAATTAAATTAAACCTATTAAAATCGATTTAATTATCCTTTAATTAACCAATTAATTAAATTAATTAAATTTTGATATTTTAAACCCTTTAAAATATTTTAGGATTTATCTTTTAATTTTTTTGCCAATTTAAAACAATTAAATCAAATTAAATTAAATCCTTGAATTATCTTTTAATTACCAATTAATTAAATTAATTCAAATGTAAATAGGTTTTACCAAATTAATTAAATTAATTTAAACCTATCTTAAACCCCCTAATTTTCGATTTCAAATAAAGGGTTTAAGGTTATCCATTTAATTAATCAAATCAAAGTTACCAAAAATAGAAAACCTTCTAAAACCCTAGCATATTTTCGAAAAACATAAGGGGGAGGGGCTAGGGTTTTCAAAACCCTAACCCTAAATCGATTTCAATAATATTAGGGTTTATAAGCTTTAAACCCTAAAATTTAGGAAAACTATTATACCAATTCAATAAGAAAACAGCCAAAAGCTCTGATACCACTGAAGGGTTTTCTGCAAATCTATGAACTAAAACCCTAAGTTCACATGCAACCTAGATTGGATCTATGTTTTCTAACTTTGAACATATAATAATTCCTAAAGGCCAAACAAAAATTACTAAAAGAAATAATAAAGAAAAACTAACCTTTTAGTTGTTTCTTGCAAGCTAAGCAACGCAAATGCCTTGCCTCAAATGGAGTCACACCCAGAAGCTAGGGAACTCGAAAAACCAGAGAGAGGGAGAAAAACCCTTAAAATTTCGTGGTCCTTATGGGGTAATAGGGCTCCCTATTTATAGCCTCAAGGGTTTAACAGATAAGCCTTACAGATAAGCCTTATTCGAATTCAAACCGGATAAACCTTTTATCTTTAAATTCAAACCCTTATTTATCTATATATATAATTCGAAAATTATGGATATAGATATCCTAATTTTCGTTCTCCATATATATATATATATATATATATATATATATATATATATATATATATATATATACTATAATTATCTATTGCTCAACTATTGAACAATTACAAATCAGCCCCGACACCTTTAATTAATTCAATTAATCACCAAATTAATTCCAATTAATTCCAGATTAATTTCTAATTAATTAATATAGTTTCTAATTAATATATTATCACCATAATATATTAATAAACTATTTATTTTATTCTATTGATTTATTAATCACATAATAAATCAACATTTCTCTCTCCCGGTTTTTCTGTTCAACCTCTAGCTGTGAGGGCAACCCAAATGGACTTTGATACTATCAATTAGGTAAATACAAATTATTAGTCATGGCTTAGACACCTAATCCAACACAATGGTCCCTATTTATAGTTTCCAACTGATAACCATATAAGCTTTAGAGATAAACCTTTTTGAATTCAAATCAAGATAAACCTTTATCATTTAATTCAAACCTATTTATCCTTAAATATATAATCGAAATTATGGATTATCCTCTCCATAATTTCGCTGGCCACCTTTGCTGCTATAATTTTCACTTACTCAACTATTGAATAATTACAATTCAGCCTCTGCACCTTTAACTAATTTAATTAATCACCAAATTAGTTCCAATTAATTTCTAATTAATTAATAATGTTTCTAATTAATATATTATCAACATAATATATTAATAAACTATTTATTTTATGTATATTGATTTATTAATCATATAATAAATCAATCTTTCTCTCTTCTAGTATTTCTGTCAAACCTCTAGTTATGAGGGCAACCCAAATAGACTTTGCTACTATCAATTAGGTAAATACAAATTATTATTCATGGCTTAGACACCTAATCCAACAAAGTCATCCACCCACGTTTCCGCCATCGTGGTTTGGGGGTGTGACAAATTGGTATCAGAGCATTGTTTATAGTAACTAAGTATATCAATTTATATAAGATATACAACTATAAATACAATGGGACTAAAACTCTTTAAAACATTTCGTACAAGTATACTTTTAAGATACAATGATATTTTTATAAAGTATAAGTACATACATACATACTAGAACAGTGTTATAACAAGAACAATACAAAAAATAATGAGATGAGTTGAACACTACGAATATGCCTAGGTAGTTGTGTAATCATATCTAGGATAGATAGAGCCTGATCAACTGTATTGGTCCAAGATGTGACTAACATGTGCTTAGGAATAGTCATAGTGAACAACAAGTCTAAAACTTTCCAAGAACCACATAACTAAACATAAATCTAAAATACTATAGGAGTACTTTATGATACTATAGAACCATACATCTAGACTCTTTATGTGTCTCTCATACCCCTATCCTTGCACAGTCGATATGGCGGGATTTCACCTACTTGGAGATCCTTACTTTCCCGACCAGAGAAACGGTGGATGGCTCGATGAGGAGCCAAAGGAGGACTCGGAAGAGGGTCAAGAGGAGGCGAGGAGATGATGGAGGAAGACTCTGACACTGACTCTGAAGTCAGCAACCCATATTTCACCTACTTGGAGATCCTTGCACGAACCAAGGCCAGAAGTGGTCCATTATGGATGCACACTCCTCGTAAGAGGGTACTTCCCATTCCCAGACCCGACCCCTTTCTGATAGATGTACCTCCCCAGATCCCGACACCCAACTGGCATGAGCTGTTGTAACACCCGGCTTTTAAAACAAAACACCCCTGAAAATTTTTCATTTAAAACAACGGTTTTAATACATAAAACCATAACGAAAGGGGTATATTTTATTTAAAAATGGGTACAAGTGTATCAAGGAGAGTATAAAATACCGTGATCTTCTTTGAAGCCGGGCTGCTACTAACAGCATCTAAAAGTCCTACTTCTTTAGTCACGGACTCTATCTTTTCCTTTATCAGGATCATGCTAACCTGCAGAGACATTTAACAAATAACGTGAGCTATAAAGCACATTCATATATATGTCTGGATATCGAATCCAAACCCCTAGCCTTACTGGCTAACCACATATCTCTTAGGATTTCACATCCTAATTTGTAGCCTTACAGGCTAAATCATAATAACCTGCAATTATCAAGCCACGTCAGTTATTTACACATATAATCATGTCTAACCATTTCTGTCCCATGTTTCTTAGTCACAATGGACCGCACCGTATATCATGGCTATTTAAGCCGCACCCTGTGTCATAGCTATATAAGCTGCACCAAAACATTTTCAATATATAAATCATAGCCCGAAGGCCGCACCAGCTGGGTTTAATAACCCGACATCATGGTCATAAGACCGCACCATTTTGAATTCAAGTTCAATGTCATAGCCATAAGGCCGCACCATTTTCATATAACAATATCATAGCCGTATAGGCCGCACCAGTTGGATATAGTATCCAATATCATAGCCATATAGGTCGCACCAGTTGGATATAGAATCTAATATCATAGCCATATAGGCCGCACCAGTTGGATATAACATCCAATATCATAGCCACAAGTGGCCGCACCATTTAGTAACATTTCATTTTATAATCATTTATGGCTCACGGCTCCGTTCTTGTCATTTCGTTGACTCACGGCTTATCCGGTATTGCCTTTTTAACGCATCTGTAAACTGTCAAATTTCGTCCCCCGAATCTGTTTCAATCTGCAACAGTCCAATCAACACATATCATATGTGATATAAGTGAGATTACTCACCTGGATGCTAGCTGTATTTAAATCCCAGTTGTTTCTTGCCTTTGCATGCACCACAACCATTTGTCCCATACCTATAATGTCATTCATTTTCAAAATGATTATAGGTTAACGGCCATTCTAATTGACTCTAATGCATAAGAGTTCAATAATATATTGTTGCAAACAATGTCTAGATGATAAACTTTCCATTTACCATCTTTTCATGAGTTTTACTATTTACCGAGGCATTCGTATTGATCTAAAGTGCCCCCGAGGGGTCGAAAACTCAATTTAATATTTTTCCAGGACTTTTCAAACCATTATGAACCTATGGTTCAAGTTTGAGGTAAATCGGACAAGCCAAACAAAAGTTAGCATTTTGAAGTCCCTGCCTGGAGGGCGCACTGCGCCTAGATTAGGGCGCACTGCGCCTTGCGCCTGGGCAGTCTCCTGATCAGTCGCGATTTGTGCACTGTAGCATGCAGTTTTGACATTTTAAGTCCTTAATGTTGTTCTTAATCATTTGGGGTTCATTCCTAGGCTAAAACTTCTATTAAGACAAGGTTTTCAACCATTAAAACCCACTCAATCAATCAAAGGAAGAATTAGGGTTCTTAGTTCCAAAAACCCCAAAACTTCAAATTCAACTAAAATAGCAATCTACTTCCATAATATTGAATTAAGTCCTTTTAGCATGACTTATTGGAAGTATTAAGCTATTTTAAACCACATAATCATAACTGAAATTGCAGATTTCGGTTTCTATAAAACCCCTCAAGAACACTTTCAAGAACTTGGTTAAAATTCAAATACTAACCTTGTTTAACTTAGGAATCACCAATTCCAAGCTATGATTCCGATTTCCTGCTTCAAGCTTCAAAGATCTTCCAGAATTTGCTCTCAAAAACCATTCCCGTAGCCTCTAAATGTTCAGCCACACATAGGAGACTCAATTCTCCTATTTATACTTCCAAACTTTACAAATTTAGTCCTTAAGTTCATTTTCTTGAACTTTTGGCACTTTTATCACATTTTATCACAATAAAACTCTCTTTTCTTATACTTTTGCCACAAGCAACAATATTTTTACATAATTGGTCCTTCACTTGGTCAAATGACCAAATTACCCTTTTATGGTAAAATGACCAATTTACCCTTTTCTAGTATTAACTTTCTAATACTTAGAACACCATATTAAATCATAAATACTCTATGATTAACATATTAATACTTGTCAAAAGTATCTTGGTGTTACAGCTGGGAGTTCTTTGACCTCAGCAATAAGGGTTCAGCAGACAGGGCTCTCCCTGTCATGGTCCGTCGCATCTCTCGCCTCAGCTAGGGCATCCACCAGTCGAATCCTTGACGTTGGTGCCACGACAGAAGTCACCGCCGCACGAGTCCGTCGTCTAGACGAAGATCATGATCAAACTCGAAGGATCATCGATTGCCTCGGGGAGGACATCACGACTGCCCAAGAAAAAATTAGGGAGCTCCACGCCAGATATACCAACATGGAGCAAAGGATGATTGAGGCTGAGCACCGAGCTGCGGAGGCCAAGGAGGAAGCCAGGGAAATGCGAGCATACGTAGCCTCAATTTGAGGATAGGGTGAATGGCAGTCGCCATGAATAGTGCTTATACTATACAAATTTTGTTATATATTAGGGCTTCCGAGTTAGCGTTGGTGCTACTCCCCCATGTACGTAGGTACGGCCCTGTGATTAAGTGATTACACTCTTCAAGGGGTCCTTATGATGTCCATTTTATTTCATGTGTATTGTAGACCTCCATGAATGTCAATTTTCAACTATGTAACACTATAAAATCTTATCAATGAAATGACATGCATTATTTCATTGGGAATTATTATTAAATTTCATAAATTGTCGTACAAGTGTTCAAACGTTTACTACCTACAATAAAGATGAGACATAACAAACACATAACTAAGACACTGTGTTTCGATGATACCTGACCTATAACTATTATTGAAAACTTACCATCATTCCATCTTTAATCCCAATGGCAGAAGAATGCCACCCCGCCGAAGTAACCGACGTACCGATACACCGTCAACATATCTACCAGTGACTCCACAGATGGACTCCGCCACATTTCAAGCCGCTATGACAGCCGCTTGTAGCAGCCGCTATTACAAACATTAACACTAATGACACAAACGGAAACAGGAACGGTACTAACAGTTCCACTCATGGAGAAACATAAGGACACCAACGGGTGTGCACCTATAAGGACTTCGCCAACTGCAAGCCCATGGCATTTCGTGGCGACGACGGTGTCATCGCCTTGACAAGATGGTTCGAGAAAATTGAATCAGTATTTGACATCTCTGCGTGCCCTGAAGAATTTAAGGTCAAATACGCTACTTGTACTTTTCTGAAGCAGCCTTGTCCTGGTGGAATGGCCATGTTAAAATCCTGACTCTCGCCATGGCCAACTCTATGAGTTGGGAGGATTTGAAGGCCATGATATTGGAGAAGCACTGCCCTAGGGGCGAAGTTCAAAAATTAGAGCAAGAGCTTTGGAACCTCTCTATGAAGGATTCTGATATATTCGCCTACACTAACCGGTTCAATGACCTAGAGATTATGTGTCCCTCAATGGTCACCTTGAACAAAAGAAAGTGGAGTGTTATATCTGGGGACTATCCCCTCAAATTCAAGGAAACATTGAAGCCGCCAATCTGCCACCTACGACAGTGCCAAACGTTTGGCACAAAGACTAGTCGACCATGGGGTCCGCCAAGGCACTATGACACTTAAAGCTGACCAACCAAAGGGCAGAGACCACAAGAGAAAGTCCTGGAATAGGGGAAAGGGTCAACCGAACCAAGAAATTGTTGGATTGGGTGTCTAAGCCATGACTAATAAATTATATTTACCTGATTGATAGTAGCAAAGTCCATTTGGGTTTCCCTCACAGCTAGAGGTTTGGCAGAAAAGCCAGAAGAGAGAGAGAGAGAGAGAGATTGATTGATTATGTGATTAATAAATCAATAGAAATAAAATAAATATTTTATTAATATATTATGTTGATGTTATATTAATTACAAATAGTATTAATTAGAAATTAATTGGAATTAATTTGGTGATTAATTGAATTAATTAAAAGTACAGGGGCTAAATTGTAATTATTCAATAGTTAAATAGTGACAGTTTTGGCAGATAGGTGGTTGGCGAAATTAAGGATTAAGTAATCCATAATTTCGATATATATATATATATATATATATATATATATATATATATATATATATATATATATATATATATATATATATATATATATATATATATATATATATATATATATATATATATATATATAGACTAAATATCAAATGGGAACCAATATTTTCCTAGGAACCGTAGGAACTTTTTTACTGAAATTTTTTTTTCAAAAAAAATGACATAATACACCTAATCGCATATATTTAAGACCTTTTGTAAAAAAAAAAATGAAAAAATAATATATATACACGAAATGTGCACATATGCACGAAACGTGATCATATACACATGTGCGAAAAAAATGCATATATGCACATTTCGTGTATACATATTATTTTTCAAAATTTTTTTGACAAAAGTCTTAAATATAAGCGACTAGATGTATTATGTAATTTTTTTTGAAAAAAAAATTTTAGTCAAAAAGTTCCTACGGTTCCTAGGAAAATATTGGTTCTTCCTTGAAACGGACTCTATATATATATATATATATATATATAAATATATATATATATATATATATATATATATATATATATATATATATATATATATATATATATATATATATATATATATATATGAGGAGCCGAAAGGTCGGCGATTTCCGGTGAAGGGAAGGTTTACGCCGACGAACCTTCGTGTAGGCGTCAAAGAACGAGCTGATAAGGGTAGATGAAACGAGTAGATGGGAGTTTAAGGAAGAACATCGTTTTTTATCTCAAACTTGCCATGGGATGTAGAGTATGGTGAGATTAAAGGCTTCTTGGATTGCTTGGGAACGATGGTAGACTTGTTTGTTAGCAAAAAGAAGGATAAACATGGCCTTCGATTTGGTTTTGTGAGATATAACAGGGTGAAAAATGTTGGAGGATTGGAAGACTCGTTGAATAAGGTGGTAATCCGAGGAAAGAAAGTCTTTGCAAGGGTGGCAAAGTTTTCCAGATGTGAGGAGAAGCAAATGGGTATCTAACAAAAAACACAGGACCACAAGGGATTATTGAGGGGAGGAGGACTGAGAAGGCCAAGTGTGTCGTTTGCAGAAACTGTAAAAGGCGATAATCGGGAAGTAAATAAGGTGGAGGAGAAGGAAGGAATGGGGTCAAATGGAGAAAAAGTGGGGTTACAGTCTCAAATTTCCTCTCACGTGGTGGTTATTAATGAAGAAGAGGTAGAGGAAGAAAAGAAGAGATTAAGGTCGAAGTTTGTTGGAGAAGTTAAAAGTTTTAGTAGTCTACAATACGTAGTTAATCTATGTATTAGTAAAGGCCTGAGAGGTAATTTAACTAGGTATTTAGGAGGCCTGTGGGTTCTCTTGGATATCCTTACTGAGGAAGAATGGTTAATTGTTCAAAATAGCAATGAGATTCAGGCGTGTTTTAGATCGATTGAACCTTGTGAAGAATCATTTGAGATCCAAGATATGTTTGTTTGGCGAAAGATTGATGGAATTCCTATTCAACTAAGGAGTTCCAATGTGTTCATTAATATTGGACGAGTTTGGGGAGACGTGGTTGTGACTGATCCTTGTGCTGATGATAACCTGGATTGGTCGAACGGAATAATTTGTGTAAGAACTTCAAGGAAAGCATATATTGATGAACTAGTGGAGGTTCGTTGTGGTCAATCAAAATATAAAGTCAGAGTTTGGGAGTCGGAAGGTAAAACTTTTGATCAAGGAATAAAGGAGAGCTTAGAAGAAAAAGGAAGTGGTATCTTGGGAGATCAATTTTCGGATAATGGCAATATGGAGGAGGAGGATGATGGCCTAAAGTCAGAAGATGAGTCATCGGAAAATTTTTCCGACCAAGAAGCTGAAGAGTCGGACTGGGAGGAAGAGGCTGGATTGTCTGGCTCCGAAAATCCAACTGTTAACGAGGAAAGTACGCCGCCTTTGGAGAATGTGACCCTTGATGTGGATAACAATCACGAGAAAGACACGTGTAGAGAGGAGCACACCGTTGGCGAGACATTAAAGGATGAAGATCAGGAGGGTAAAATAGGTAATTCAGTAAATTCTAAATTTATTTCTCAAACTTGCGAAGTGGGTTTAGAAAGGTGTAAAGAAGTTGGGCCTAGATCTGACTCCAAAACTAATATTGGGCCAAGTAGAAATATGGGTGAGAGGGAGCCCGTGGAGGATGGGTTTACACCCAATAAGGAAGGGTTATCAGAGAAACTTAAAATTCTCCTTTCGCGAGAAACTCCAATAAAGAATAAATAGCAGTGATCGAAGAAGAAAAAATGGAAAACACGGAGCAAATCAGAAGGGGTAGAGTGGAGAGTCGAGCTAGTACAGTGGAAAGGAGAATGACAAGAAGCCAATCTAAAAAGATGAATATGTGGGGAAATCGAGTTATGACAAGATCCAGGGATTCCTCGATTAGCGAAGGAGTTGCGCAAAGAATGGAAGAAATTGGGGGGAAATGTGGTATCAAGAAAGAAGGAGGAAGGGGCAAGAAGAAAGGTTCGGGTCCCGCAAAAGGTGAATTAGTCAAACAATCATGAATATTATGTCGCTCAATGTTAATGGTTGGGGGAAAGGGGAGTTTAAGAGTAAGTGGGTGTCGAATCTTGTGTGTAAACATAAAATTACTATTCTGGGAATCCAGGAAACGAAGCGTAAAGAATGTTCGGATGTCTTGATAAGAAATCTTTGGGGAGTATGGACTTTGAATTCATTTATTCTAGCAGTGTTGGTCAAGGGGGAGGGGATCTCACTGTTTGGAATAAGTCTCTGTTTTCAAAAGACCAGGCCATAGTTCGTGATGACTGCATTTTGGTTCAGGGAAGATGGGTGGAGAATGGGGCTCAGGTGTGTCTGGTCAATATTTACGCGAGTCAAAACCCTTCTAAAAGGGAAGAATTGTGGATGTTCCTTAATGCCACAATGGATAATTGGAGAGGTGCGATTATGTTATGTGGGGACTTTAACGATGTGAGAAGTGCTGAGGAGAGAAGAGGTTCGCATTTGGATTTGAATTCGACTGAAAAATTCAACGACTTCATACAAAATAACAATCTTATCGATTCAAAGATTGGTGGAGGGGCTTTCACGTGGATTCAAGGTGGGGGTAAAAAATGTCTAAGCTAGATAGATTCCAGATAAATGAGTCCTATGGCTAGTTTTGGCCAAATTTTGAAGCTGTGTTGGAAGCGAGATTGCATTCAGACCACAAACCTATAATTCTAAAACAAGTCGTGAGAATGTATGGTTAAGCTCCATTCAAATTCTACAATTCATGGCTGAAAGAAGATGGCTTTGAGGATCTCTGTCGAAGTGTGTGGAATAGCTTTAGTATAGAGGGACAACATTAAAAACTCTTCATTATAATGCAAAAACTTAAAAAAGTGAAAGAGAGTATTAAAGCTTGGGTTATTGAGAAACAAAAGAAGGCGAATGAAGAAATTGAGAGATGGATAAAAAGAGTGGAAAAGATTGACTGCTTGTTCGAGGCTGGAGATGCGACAAATGAGTTGGTGACAGAAAGATTGCAAATTGCCACCATGATAAGAAAGAAGGAGAAATAGAAGAGTGAGGATATAATTCAAAAAAATAAGAACAAGTGTGCCTTGAGGGTGACGAGAACTCAGAATTGTTTCACAGAAACATAAACAAAAAGAAACATACAAAGAGCATCAAAGGTATTGAAGTGGAAGGAGTGTGGGAGGTTGACCCCGTCAAAGTCAATGACCATTTTAGAAGTAGCTTTGAAAACGTTTTTAAACAAGATCCTGATTGCGATTGGAGTCAAGATCTGGGAAGTACTAATACTATATCGAGCAGGGACGGGATGGAGTTGGAAAAGCCATTTGAAGAAAAAGAGATAAAAGATGCCCTTTGGAGTTGTGGAGCTAATAAATCGCCAGGCCCCGACGGCTTTACGGTGGAATTTTTAAAGCATTTCTGGGATTTGATTAAAGACGAGCTCCTGGAGGCGTTCAATGAATTTGCTAAGAACCCAAAGATCCTGAAAGGTGTGAATTCTGCTTTCATTACACTTATCCTCAAAGTGGTTAATCTGATTCAAGTGAAAGATTTTAGACCCATTAGTTTAATATCAAGCGTGTACAAAATTCTTTCTAAACTTTTGGCAAACCGTTTGAAGAAAGTTTTACCTTCAATTATTGATAACTCCCAATCAGCATTTATTAAAAGTCGTCAAATTCTTGATGGTCCGATAGTGGTTAATGAGGTTATTGAGTGGGCCAAGGCGAAAAAGAAAGCGATTATCATGTTTAAGTCGGACATAGCTAAAGCCTATGACTCGGTCTCGTGGAGTTACTTGGATTCGATGATGATTCAAAAGGGTTTTGGAGAAAGGTGGAGGCTTTGGATTTGAGAATGCCTGTAGTCGGGAAGATCCTTAGTGCTTGTGAATGGCTGCCCAACTGCTGAGTTTGATGTGTATTGGGGATTGAGGCAAGGGGACCCCATTTCCCCTTTTCTCTTCACGTTGGTGATGGAAGGTCTAAACATAGCTATAAGGAAGGCAACAAAAAATGGCTCGTATAAGGGGATCGAAGTGGGCACAGAAAGAATTTTACTAACGCATTTATTTTTTGCAGATGATGCAATTTTCTTTGGAGAAGGCACAGTTGAAAATGTCCTTAATTTGATGTGTATCCTCTTTTTTTTTTCAGAAAGTTGCTGGGCTTAAAGTCAATCTGGATAAGAGCTCGTTATTTGGTATTGGTATGGAGGATTCTACGATCCAGTCTATGGCGCTTATTATAGGATGCAAAGCAGACAAATTACCAATGATTTTCTTGGGGTTGCCGGTTGGTTGCAACATGGGATCTAGCCACCCGTGGAAGATTTTGAAGGAGAAATTCAAAAAGAAACTCAGCAAGTGGAAAATAAAGACCTTATCTATTAGAGGCCGTCACACGATTGTAAAGAACGTTCTGGAAGTTTGGGCACATTTTATTTTCTATTTATAAAGCTCCGAAAAAAGTTGTTAAAGAGCTTGAAGATCTTAGAAGGGAGTTCTTTTGGGGTGGTGACACTAAAAATAAAAGAATCCCTTGGGTGAAGTGGTCAAAAGCTTTGCAGGATAAGGAAAAGGGCGGATTATGGATCGTTTCTTTAGAAGATGTTAATAAGGCTCTCTTAGCAAAATGGTGTTGGAGGTATAAGAGAGAGGAGGAAGCGTTATGGGTTAAGATCGTAGACAGTATTCATGGAAAAAAGAGAAGTGAGGAGGAGAACGAGAAGATTGTGCTTGGCCACGCGTGGAAAAGAATTGTATAGCAATGGGATGAGTTGAATAGATGGGATTTGGATCCTCGTAAAAAGATGAGAAAAGTGATAGGGAATGGGCGAGGTACAAGATTCTGGAGGGATAGATGGATTGAAAGTAAACCGCTCAAAGATATCTACCCGAGGCTCTTTAGTTTGGAGCGGAACAAAGAAGTCTCAGTCAAGGAAATATTGAATGGTGAAAGCGGTACGTGGGAATGGAGAGGTGATATCAGAGAGGGTAGAAGTAAAGCGGAATTTGAAACCTTAAAAGCTCTTATTGCCGGTTGCAAAATTGTAGAAGATAAGAAAGATGTGTGGTGCTACCCAGGAGGCCCTAAGAACCAGTTTACGGTGGCGCACCTAAGAGAGGAAATTAGCGATAAAAAGCACGCACCTAAGAGAGGAAATTAGCGATAAAAAGCAGGTTATTGTGGGTAGAAATGGGTGAAGTAAATGGATCCCTAAAAGATATAATATTTTTTGGTGGAAAGTGAGGCTAAACAGGATGGTGGTTAAACTAGTTCTTTCCAAAATGGGACCGAGTCAAATTAACCTGATTTGTGAGGTCTGTAAAACGGCGGAGGAGTCTATTATTCACACGTTTTGGAGTTGCCTGGTAGCTAGAGGAGTTTGGGATAAAGTGTTTGGCAGGTGGAGAATAACAATTGGCGGGCCCAATTCTGTTGAGAATTTGATGGACTTGATGCAGAACAAAGGGCGTAATAACTTAGAAGCAAGGGTTCTTTAAGTCATTGGTGTCGCTACTCTACATGCTATCTGGAAGAACTGTAATGACTCTATTTTCAAAAACTTTAATTCGAGAGTAGGAGGTATCTTCCTCAAAGTTCAAAGAGATAGTTCTTTATGGGTTAATAACCCTAGTCTTGCTGTAAAACTTATGTAATCCGCTCCGAGCACTCCAGTTCCTCGCTGGGGTTTTAGCTCCTTCTATTTGATGTTGCCTTTCTATATATATATATATATATATCTATATATATATATATATATATATATATATATATATATATATATATATATATATATATATATATATATATATATATATATATATATATATATATATATATATATATATATATATAGACTAAATATCAAATGGGAACCATTTTTTTCCTAGGAACCTAGGAACCTTTTGACTGAAAAAAATTTTCAAAAAAAATGACATAATACACCTAATCGCTTATATTTAAGACCTTTTGTAAAAAAAATTTGAAAAACAAATATGTATACACGAAATGTGCACATATGCACGAAACGTGATCATATACACATTTGCGAAAAAAGTGCATATGTGCACATTTTGTGTATACATATTATTTTTCAAATTTTTTTGACAAAAATTTTTAAATATAAGCGATTAGGTGTATTATGTCTTTTTTTCTAAAAAAAAAATTTCAGTCAAAAGGTTCCTAGGTTCCTAGGAAAATAATGGTTCTCTCTTGAAACGGACTCTATATATATATATATATATATATATATATATATATATATATATATATATATATATATATATATATATATATATATATATATATATATATATATATATATATATAAAAGATAAATAGAGTTTGAATTAAATGATTAAATGTTTATCTCGATTTGAATTCAAAAGGTTTATCTTTAAGGCTTATCTGGTAACCACCTGGAAACTATAAATAAGGGCACCTGACCACCTATTTCTCTGCGCCATTTTTCTACTCCTCTCCTCTCTCTGGATTTCGACTTCTAGCAAGTGGGTGTGATTCCATTTGAGGCACGACATTTGTGGTGCTAAGCTTTCAAGAAATCAACTAAAGGTTAGTAATTTATATTCAATTCTTTTAGTAAATTTTTGATTGGCCTCTAGGTATTTATTATATGTTCAAATAGTGAAAACATAGATCCAATTAGGTTGCATGAGAACTTAGGGTTTAAGTTTAGTTGATTTGCATAAAATCTATAAGTGGTATCACAGCTTTTGGTTGTTTTCTGTTTGAATTGCTTTAATAATTATACCTTGATTTTAGGGTTTATTGAATCTAAACCCTAAATAGGCCTAAATCGATTTTTAGGGTTAGGGTTTTCGAAACCCTAGCCCCCCACCCCACTTAATTTTCGTTTTTGCTAGGTTTAGAAGGTATTTCCATTGTTGGTAATTATGATTAATTAATAAATGGATAACCTTAAACCCTTTATGTGATTTTTGAATTTAGTGGGTTAAAGGATAAGATTAAATTAATTTGATTAATTTATTGGTACCTATCTGATTTAATTTATTTAATTAATTGTTTAATTAAAAGATAAATAATAAATCAATTAAGGTTTAAATTTAAATTTAAATTAAAAGATTAATTTCAAAAAATTTAAATAGTTAAACCAAAATATTTTAAAAAGTTTAAAATACATCTTATATATATATATATATATATATATATATATATATATATATATATATATATATATATATATATTAAAAGTTAATGCTTATATATATGTATATATATATATGTATATATATATATATATATATATATATATATATATATATATATTAAAAGTTAATGTTTATATGTATAAGAACAAGTCAGTCAAATCGCTAGTATGCCTCATTCACGAAGCTGATCTATAATGGGGGTATAACGAAACTTCCTATAAAATGACGGTTAAATTGGTGTCCACTCTCACCCACCGCTCCCTTGATTAGTGATGAGTCGTTAGCAGAACGGATTTGATAGGACGAACTTAATCTCATTAAAAGTATAATGTTATTAATCAAAGTACTAGAACTTGTTCTATAAAATTCCCAAAATCTAGTTACTTTAGGAAAAATGTGAAAGATATGCTAATCCATGAAAGTGCACATTGCACGTTATGAGAAATTAGTGGAGCGTGTGTGGTTAACCGACACGCTAATAGGGGCTTATAAAGAGTGGTAATGGGTTTCTCATGAATTATCATTGTTGATGGAGCGTGTGTGGTTAACCGGCACATCAATTTGTGATGATAAATGACATTGAGGTTACCAAGCACATTTGCATGGTTATTCACATCTTGTTTGTGATCCTCGGCATCCCAATCATAAATGGAAGAGCATAGTCTGAGATTAAACATGCCATTGAATAGTTCAATGAATCTCATAGATCTAGGAATTTCATAAGACTGAAATTGATAAATGTATATCTACCTTAATGACCATTATGTTGTGATTACGACATCCCTCTTCACACCATAGTTGGGGTATTTCGGATCCTAGCCTTGTTAAATAATAAATTGGGTAATTGTTTAAAAAGGATTAAAATTAAACTAATAAATTCCAATTTTATAGATGTCTGAAGAAAGTGTCGATTCTTCTCCTTCTCCTCCTTTACCTATTTTCTGAGAGCCTCATAAAGCACCTGTTGAATATGGAAAGGCTGACTGGCCTGAACTATGAGGAATGGCTTCACAATTGGAGACTGGGTCTTGTTATTGCTGGCAAGCTACATCTTGTTGAGTATCCGCTCCCTGTTCCACCGAAGCATGGCATCACACAACAGCTTTATGATTAGCATGACTTCTTAATTGATGAATCTGAGGAAGTTCGTAACCTCATGCTATTGACCATTGACCCCGAGTTCCGCAATGATTTTGAATCCTTGGGGCCATATGAGTTAATACAACTGGTTGAGGAAAGGTTTTGAGAACCCGTTGAAGAGGAACGAGCTAGAAATTTCAAAAGGCTTGCAGAGTGCAAGCTGAAAGAAGGAAGTAGCGTCAGTTCGCATGTCCTCAAGATTGAAGGATACATAGGTGAATTGTGTAAACTTGGGCACCCTCTTAATCAAGAGATGAGTATTAACATCTTACTCGCCTCGCTGACTAGTAAGTATAATCTGTTCATTCAGACGTATAGAAAGGGAAACTAGGAAAAGACTCTCATGGAATTGCGTTTAATGTTGACTTTATACGAGTCACTCATGGAGAGGCATAGTTCCACTAATTCGGCTACTTCAGGATTGAGTCCAGTGAGGAGATGTAGCAAGAAACGATCCAGATAGTCTGGACATGTTCTGAGATATCTCAAACTGGGAATCCATAGGATCGGATACAGTCACAGAAATATTGGAAGAAGCTCCAAATCCTTTAGCAACTCAGGTATATCTAAAACCTCAAAACTACTGATACATAATTCCTTGATACAGGATGTGATAGTCGCATTTGCTTTGTATGCAGGAATTCAATAGGTACGTGACATTGACGCATGGGAGCACATTCAGATTGGATCTCGAGCTCGTGCGGTTTTGAACTTTAGTTAGATATTATGATCATGTTATTAGATTATTATATGTGTACGACATTGTTTATCATATAGTACATTGTTCGAGGATATTTCTTGATTTAATAAAATGTTGATTTTCTTTTAATACATGGTTGTTTAAATTATCCTTGAAATGTTGTATGAGTATGTTAATCGCATGAATTGAAATAAATTTAATGTTGATGTAATTGTTTTCTATGATTGTTAAAGTAAAATTTATAAGAATCACTTCAACCAAAGGTCCAGTTGGACAGGACTTTGGAATCATTTGACTTAGAGTCACATGATGAATTAAGTTCTTAATAAAATCAAATTGTTGCAAGAAATGAATCACCCAAAGATCCAATGGATATGATTTTGGAATTAGTTGACTTAGAGTCAGGTAATGAATGCATATCTTGAACAAATTAACAAAGTCATTAAATTTACATGGAGATGTAAAAGACATTAAGATTATGAGCAACGGATACATTACTTATTGTGAATTGCTCGAATCTTCAAACAAAACACAATTAGTTATACTTCATAATATTTGCCAATTAGTATGAAAAATATGGCTTCGCTTATCAGAATAAGCGATTGATTGAAAACTTGAATTGTTCAAGAACTTCAAAGGAAGTATAAGATCAACAGAACCTGAGTAATGAAATAAACTGAGAAAATGTTTCACAGTTCATCATCTTCCAAGAACTTTAATGGTTATAATGTGTATTACAGAAGATGATCGAGCATTGGTCGAAATAGTTCGATCATTGATGTATAAGATACACTTCCAATTAGTTTTTTGATAAATTGAATATTCAACCAGTCAGACTATAAAAGCATATTCCGACCACATCTTAGACTTAGTAGGTTGACACTGTCTGAAATGCAATGCAGGGTTCGCCCCACTTGTACATTGAGGGTCCAGGGTCATGTAGTGTTCATCTGAACCTCATGACTGGCCTGAACCTGATTGGCAGTGTTACTTCATTGGTTTTTCCTGCAAGTACTTATCAAAGAAGATTCCTATTAGAAAGAGCTCATATTCTAAGAAAACAATCGAAGTAAGAATAATCTTGAAGGAGTTTAGGGATTAGCCAAGTGAAGAACCTTTAGTCATCACTAGGCCTTGACTAGGAATGAGATTCATGTTAAAACTGACATACACTTCTCTTCGCTTGATCAATAGTATTGGTCACCGTCATTAGGTGTTATGATCTGGATGACGTACCGATTAGTGGTAAAACACTAAGTTGGTATGGATTAGCAATCCTACTACTTGGAAGCATTAGTGAGCCCAATTGCTACCAAATAGAGAACCTTAGGGCGAAAAACTGTCTATGTGACAATTTGGCTGATTTTACACCTGATCTAAGAACTAGTGGGAGTAATTGAATCATCAAAAGAAAACGACATAGATAGAAATTTACTTACGCTTAGAGCACATCTAGTTGAGTGAGGCGTTACTTAGAGCCAAGTAATTGATTCCGAGAGAAACGCTCTCAACAGAAGATGAAATCCGAAAGGATACTATTTGATATAACTGCACCTTGTGAGTTGTTAGTGGAGCATGTATGGTTTACCGACACACTAATAGGGACTCATAAGGAGCATGCCAGTATATGCAAACAAGGTACATGGCCCCGAGAATCATCTTACGGGGACCTCGCAAGGAAGGATATTCAGATTCTCCAAATGTGCCAAATGTTTTGGATTTTGTGAATAGCCTGAAAAGAATCCTGTGATTATGCCAGACGGCTTGGATTTTGGAATCTCAAAATATACCAAAGGGTTTGGATATTGTGATAGTCCAAAAGAGCCCTACTACCGTATCAAAGCCAGTGGGAGTATCGTTGTGATCTGTCTATTAATGTATATCAGATACATACCATTCTAGGTAACGTCTCTTATCATTGCAGAGTATGATGAGTTAGCATTAAGAGATGATTCGTTGTGAAAAATCTAGAATAGATACAACATACCAAGGTGGTCGCAAGCGTCTATCAGATAGATGACATCATCAGTGTAGATCCTGCCAATGTAAGTATGATCTTGGCAAGATTCAGGATGCATGACTTCAAGAAAGGAGTTTCTCGACATTACAAAGTGTAATGACCTGGAATGATCTAAAAGAGATACAAAATACTCACGTAGTTGCAAGCATCTATCAGATAGATGAAAACAGCAGTATAGACCCGGACAGTATTCGTATGATCTTGATAAGATTCAAGATTCATGTCTCCAAAAAGGAAATAGTTTCCGAAAGTCATGACACAAAGATTGTAAGTATTCTTTAGATTCTGAAAAGGTTTGGAATAGAATAGATCAGATTCCATGAGCTTCTTGAATCGATCACAAGTGTCATAAACTTGTCTTGATGACTTGATGCTTGGAGCATAGAAAGTTAGATTCAGGATACAATCTTGCTAAGAATACTGGATGGTTTATTTAAACACATGTGAGAAATCATTGGGAAATGATTGGGGTGAATGTGATAGTAATAATTTGAAAGGAGTTTCAAATCTATAATTACTAACATCATGAGGTGGTTCTAAAGGACTTCATGGTTAAAGAATTTCGTTGGTATTCTGATGGAGCGTGTGTGGTTCACCGTCACATCATGACACCTCAAAATAGTCTTAGGGTGCAGTCATGTAGACATGAGACTCCAAGAACCATGGGAACTCACAATACACATCACCATTTCAGGAATGGCGTTGAGAGAAAGACAGAATGGCATATTAAGATATCATCAGAAGAGTATCCGATTGGATCATCAACAATAAAGTGTATCAATGTAAGACATTTTTGATACATGGAAAGAATGAAAATTCATATAGAAATAGATATATAACTTGAATTAAAAGTTTAAAAGAAACCAAGAAACACATAATAGTATTATGACAGATCCGACTAGGTGATTACCTCGTGGAGACTTGGTAATAAGCAAGAGTAGCTGCCAATCAGATCTTTATGTTTCACTTTTACATGTTTTACTTCCCGAATAATATGATTATTCAAAAGTCCACACTTGCTCATACTTTCGGAAGTAAGTAGTGAATTAAGACTGTCATGAATTAGATTGTAGACTGTCTAATGAGTTAGACATGGCAACAACATTGCTACAGAGTTCATGAGTACTTAGAAATAGAGATTTGAGTATTAGATAAAACCACGCTCAGAGAATTACTTCATGGATCTCATCATGAGTAATTTTGAGAGGATAATATCTTATGGTCTTGAAGCGGAGACATATGAGATGAAATTTACAAGTCGGTTGTGCATTGATAATGCGTAAACGCATCGGTAACTCGATGTTATAAAACGTATTGTTGTGCACGATTTGATGAGTAAAAGACACAAGCATATGAGTCAAAGTTTATTCGTTCCCTTCGCCCTAACGGGAAAAGCGATATCTGTGGGCCCCTCGGTGATTTGGTGATTGACTTATAATGCTAGGCCTAGCGAGGACTGAATTGATGTGTTCAATTAGAAGTCATATATCATCACAAATCAGGTACCGGGAAACACAGTATCGGACTGAGATTGATTCTAATCCATGTCTCTAGTCTGAATGATATCTTGTAGAACGGAGGATCATATGATCACTTATCTATGGATAGAATTGACTGGGTCAGAGTTCGGCAGCGACTTTTTAGAAGCTACAACTTGCTGATCAATTAGAAGGTAAACTGACAATTATAGTCATAGACTTATCCAAGTGGGAGACTGTTGGATTAGGTGTCTAAGTCATGACTAATAAATTGTATTTACATGTTGGATTAGGTGTCATAGCCCGATTAATTTTCCGATAAAATGCCAAATATCGCGTATTCGGAAGAATACCGCGCTTAAACACGTATATCTTCGCCTAAGGAATTACGAATCAATCTAAATAGATGTTTACTAATATTTTTATGCATAATATTGATTTACATAATTATTAGTAATTAAATCTCCGAAAACTTATGAAAATACGCAAAACGTTTTACCGCGTTTTATAAAAACACCCACAATTATATAAGTTTAGTGTATAAATAATAAAACCCCACCCCTACCATCCCCTCCAACCGTCGGCTCATCACCACCATCCTCCTAATGCTAGAAACATCATGCCTAAAATATTTCTCTCCAAATCATTTAAATAGAATGCATCATATCTTCATATCTTGTTAGAAAATCTCCCAACTCTCCTATCTTCTCTCTTGAATTTGGCCCACACCCCCTCCCACACCACCTTCGGCCACCATTCCACCACCTCCAGCCACCGTTCCGCCGTTGTTCTGCCGCAGTTGACCACCGATTGCCGTTTAAAAACCTCGTTATTTCAGAGTGTTTGTTCAAGTCCAAACCCAAGCCAAGGCTCGTTTGTGATAAATCATGCTTCAAGGGTGAGTTCATACCCCTCTTTTCATCTTTATTCAAGTTTTTAGGGGGAGAATACAAGTTACACCATGAAAAATGGTTATATTTACATGTTTTTTAACTAGTTTTTGAGTAAAAATCTTTTCTACTTGAAATAATGTTAGATCCAAGTATTATGAACATTATTATGTGACATGTTTAGAAAAATATAAATCTATGAAAACAATAAACATAAACATGTTAGAAGTTCTAAGGAAAAGTCATAAAAATAAAACTAAATAAGTTAAAAGATGTTATTTACGAACATCTAAATAAGTTAACTTTTATATATATATATATATATATATATATATATATATATATATATATATATATATATATATATATATATACCGAAACATTTAAAATAAACTATAATATGTATAGTTTATCGATACAAATATTACTATGATATTTTGGGACAAAGTAAATAATTATATGAAAGTATATAATTATTATACACTAGTTTATTATCATGGAAAAGTGATAATTACAAATTCAAGGGTTCTCATTTAAAAATAAAACGTAAATAAGTTGATAACAATTATGTGAGACAAGTCTTCACCGTACTTATTTAAGTACACACACTAAAGTCCTGAACCAGAGTCTCGGTAAGAGAGCGTGATACTTGTGTATAGATCTATACGGGAGTGAAAATCCCGCACCTACGCTGCTAGCTACAGCTAGACCGGCAGGTCTGGGTGACAAATGTCTAACATTCAGACGCTTGAAGAACGTCGCAGTAGGCCTACATCGGTCATAGTATGGTTATAGGGAACTCACATGGAAAATCAACGATACATTTAGTTTACGTGTAACATGCATTTAAATGGTTTTATACACTATTTTATTATCTTGGAAAAGTGATAATTACAAATTCAAGGTTTTTCCATTATAAATAAAACGTAAACAAGTTAATAACAATTATGTGAGATAAGTCTTCGCCGTACTTATTTAAGTACACACACTAAAGTCCTGAAGCAGAGTCTCGGTAAGAGAGCGTGACACTTGTGCATAGATCTATACGGGACTGACAATCCCGCACCTAAGCTTGTAGCTACAGCTAGATCGGCAGTTCTGGGATGACATATGTCTAACATTCAGATGCTTGAAGAACGTCGCAGCAGGCCTACATCGGTCGTAGTATGGTTATAAGGAACTCACATGGGAAATCAACGATACATTTAGTTTACATGTAAACATGCATTTAAATGGTTTTATACAAGAATAAAAATACATAATACTATTTTCAAGTATAGAAATACTTATACATTATCAGTCTTTGGGTTTTTAAGACTACAACTCATCTATAAGGAAATATTGGATTTTCTGGGTTACAAATACTATCTTTTACAAGGAAATGAATTTTCTCTTACAAAACTCTTATGAACTCACCAACTTAATTGTTGACACTCTTTCAAAACTAGTTGTATTCTCAGGGAATTGATAAACCAGGTAACTACAAGCTTTTGATGATGGGTCGCTATGGCGTCACACTACTTACTTTTGATGTCATATTGTAATTGTATTTGGAACAAACAATCTTTTGAACTTATGTAGCATTTTCAATTATATATATAATGGATGTGTTTGCTTTGATTACTATTGTACAAATATTGTTGTGATACTGTTCATGAAGTCATCCATCCCCAGACGTTTCCGCCATCCTGGTTTGGGGGTGTGACAGATGTGCACGTAACATGGGCAGATGTCCTACAAGAAGAAAATATACATGTTTGGTTTTTGTATGCGTATATTATTTCCTTATTAATGGTTAGCACATGTCATAACTTTGTTTACATAATGAAATTTTGTATAGGTAAGTACAAAGGTTATCAAATCCACTACATAGTTATGTATAAACGGAGAAAATTCTACTAAAAATAAGGAAAAAAGAAATTGTTGCAAGGTGCTCAAACACTCATGTGGCAAATTATATATACTAGAAATTACCAATGGGATGCATAGTACCCATTTGAATCATCTCACTCCACCTACTACTTCTTCCCCTGATCTTTCCTCTTGCCAGTGACGCTTCTTCTTATTGCGACACCACTCTTGCCCCCTTCTTAGCGCCTCTGCTTTTCTCCTTTATTCTTTTACCGCCTCTATTCAAAATTTTTATACGTGTTAACGTCCCCTCCAACTTTGAAACAACCCTATTTTTGCTTCTTGTTTTCATTTGTTTATATTTGGTTTGATCAACGAGCTACCATCATAATGATTGTTTGCTACGATCACACCGATATTCACAACTTCACCACCATCAAAATGCCTCAAGAAAATGTTAGCATAAAGGGTTTTAAATATAAATAAATAAATAAATCACTTGGATATATTCAAGGATCGTGTATGCAAACACATTCAAAAATCTATGATTCCGACCTTATAGCCTGGGAGTCACGAAATTCGATTTGGGATGATCCAAGAACGCAATAATCTTGATTTCAGGAAAAACGAAAGATTCGAAACAACAAAATACCTTCCAATAGTTTGCCTTTTCAGATAGAAAATTGAAGAAGTAGTAGTAGTTTTCGTTTTCGATTACACTGTAAACTTCTGGAAACGTCTAATGTACTATATAAACGACGACCAAGAGATGGAAACGTCTAATGTAGTATATAAACAGCTTAGAAGAAGGATGCCGTAATCTAACTGTAAATTTTATAAAGGTAGGTGAATGACGATTCACTAATTCCACCGCGGAAGATAATCATATTAAGTGAAATTCCTAGATCTTTAAGATATATTGAACTGTTCAATAGCATATTTAATCTCGGACTATGCTCTACTGTTTGTGACTAGGATGCCGGTGATCACAAACTAGATGTGAATAACCATGCAAATTAACTTGGTAACCTCAAAGTCAATTATCATCTCTAATTGATGTGCCGGTAAACCACACACGCTCCATCAACAATGATAAGATTGAGATACCCATTGCCACATCAATGGGTATCCAGATTAGGATTTTATAAAAATTGTTCTAGTACTTTGATTAATAACATTATACTTTTAATGAGATTAAGTAGTCCTATCAAACCCGTTCGGCTAACGATCCTCCACTGATCAAGAGAGCGGTGGGTGAGAGTGGACACCCATTTAACCACCATTTTATAGGTAGTTTCCTTATACCCTCCTTATAGATCAGCTTCGTGAATGAGGCCTACTATTGATTTGACTAACCAATTATCTTATACATATAATATTAACTTTTAATTATAATATATATAAGATGTATTTTAAACTTTTAAAATCTTAATGGTTTCACTATTTAATTTTTTCGAAATTAACAATTAATTTTAAAATTAAATTTAAACCTTTAAATGATTTAATTTTAATATTTTAATTAAATAATTAAATCAGATAGGTATCACAAATTAATCAAATTAATTTAATCCTATCTTAAAACCTTAGATTTCGAAATTAGCAGATAAGGGGTTTAAGGTTTTCCAATTATTAAATAATCACAGTTACCAAATATAGAAAACCTTCTAAAACCCTAATATAAAAAATCGCAAATTAAGAGGGAGGGGCTAGGGTTTCGAAAACCCTAACCCTAAATCGATTTTGGACAACTATTTAGGGTTTAGATTCAATAAACCCTAAAAAATAGGAAAAACAATTACAGCTATTAAAATAAAAAACAACCAAATACTCTGATACCACTAAAAGGTTTTATGCAATCAATAAACTTAAATCCTAAGTTCACATGCAACCTAGATTGGATCTATGTTTTCTAACTTTAAACATGTAATAAAATCCTAAAGGCCAAACAAAAATTACTAAAAGAAATAAATAAGAAAACTAACCTTTAGTTCAAAACTTGGAAGCTAAGCAACACACATGTCTTGCCACAAATGAGATCACACCCAAGACTAGAGGAAGTTGAAATACAGAGAGAGTGGGGAGGTTTAAAGTTGGCGCATAAAAGGGTTACCCAGGGGTCCCTATTTATAACTTTTCAGGTGGTTACCAGATAAGCCTTAGAGATAAAACTTTTGAATTCAAATCAAGATAAACATTTATCATTTAATTCAAAACTATTTATCTAATATATAAATCTCGAAATTATGGATTATCTCATCCATAATTTCGCCAACCACATACTCCTAGATTTGCCACTCACTCAACTAGTGAATAATTACAATTTAGCCCCTGCACCTTTAATTAATTAAATTAATCACCAAATTAATTTCGATTAATTCCAGATTAATTTCTAATTAATTAATAAAGTTTCTAATTAATATATTATCAACATAATATATTAATAAAAAATTAATTTTATTTCTATTGATTTATTAATCATATAATAAATCAATCTTTATCTCTCCTGGTATTTCTGTCAAACCTCTAGCTATGAGGGCAACCCAAATGGACTTTGCTGCTATTAATTAAATAAATACAAATTATTAGTCATGGCTTAGACACCTAATCCAATAGGAATATGCCCACTTAACTTCGGACATAAATTTGGGCTTTTGGCAGGAAAAACTTCGAGCTTGGCCTTTTCTTCCATCAAATTCGTTTTTGTTTTAGTCTGAATACATTTAAATCGCCAATTTAATTTCCCACGCACCAATTGTCCAACTTATTTTGGATATATCGGTCATATTGTAGTGGGGAAGGGTAGTGATGGGTGATTGAACACATGTAGTTAGAATGATGGATGTATACGAGTTTCCCTTACTTTTATTCTCATTCTTTTTAAACTCTTTAAAAAAATTTCATGAATTTGATCTAGGTTTCGTGGTTCTATTTGCTCCCATTTGCAATATCTAATAGAAAAACCGAAAGAATGAGTAATAGCTTAGGGCTCAAGAATTTGATAATATGATAAAGATAAGTCTCTAAGTTTTATTTATAGAAGTACATCACTATTTTCAAGTTTAATGTTTTTTTGGTTTTTTATGTCATTTGAGAGCATATCAAACAACTTATATCCTTCTACTGTTACTCAGAATTTTTGCAAGATTCTAAGGAACGAAGAAATTATATGAAATCCATAATCGCAAATAGCTATAAAAATTCATGGAATATACGAATAGCAGTTACTTTAATATATTTATGGATTATAACATTCTGATTTTGTTTCTTTCCTTTACGGTACCGTGTTTTCATTTTTTCCTATTAAGGGATTCTACTTTGGAACATTTGACAAAGCATAACATCCTACTTTGAATTGTTTTTCTTATTATACCAATTTAAAAGAAATGTATCAATTTTGAGCTTTACTTTCGAGAAACGATATTCTTTAACATCCATTTTAGATATCAATGATTTTTTACTACATATACACTTTTGAAACCTAATTCTCAACTTGTAGAAGAAATCATATCAATCTTGAGTTTGGAGTTTCAACTAGTAAAACAAATTATATTTATATTGAGTTGAGCAGTACCATGTCTCATACTATTTTGATAAAGTTTGGGATTTAAATGAACACGTCCTTTTTTTAATATAACTTCTTACTTTCATTTTTCTAGTATAGCACTGGACTTTTCTTTGTAATCCGTATATAATAAAAATTTTGATTTTTCTTTAAACATTTTTGGTATATAGGAGGGACTTTGGTGATGTATAAATAAAATTTACCTTGGTTGATGTGCACATAACGTAGGCAGATGTCCTACAAGAAGAAAATATGTATGTTTTGTTTTATGTGTGTCTTTTAATTTTTTATTGATGGTTAGCACATGTCATAGCTTTGTTTACATAATGGAATATTGTATAGGTAAGTACTAATGTCGGTTATCAAATCCACTGCATAATTATGTATTAATGGAGAAAATTCTACTAAAAATAAGGAAAAATGAAATTGTTGCATGGTGCTCAAACACTCGCGTGGCAAATTATATATACACTAACAATTACCAATGGGATGCATAGTACTCATTTGAATCATCTCACTCCACCTACTACTTCTTCCCCCGATCTTTCCTCTTGCCAGTGATGCTTCTTCTTATTGCAAAACCACTCTTGCCCCCTTCTTAGCACCTCTGCTTTTCTCCTTTATTCTTTTACCGCCTCTATTCAAATTTTTTATGCGTGTTAACGTCCCCTCCAACTTTGAAACAACCCTATTTTTGCTTCTTGTTTTCGTTTTTTATGTTTGGTTTGATCAACGAGTTACCATCATAATGATTGTTTGCTGCGATCACAATGATATTCACAACTTCACCACCATCAAAACGCCTCAAGAAAATGTTAGTATAAAGGGTTTTAAATATAAATAAACAAATCACTTGGATATATTCAAGGATCGTGTATGCAAACGCATTCAAAAATCTATGATTCCGACCTTATAGCCTCGGAGTCACGAAATTTGATTTGGGATGATCCAAGAACGCAATAATCTTGATTTCAGGAAAAACGAAATATTCGAAACAACAAAATACCTTCCAATAGTTTGCCTTTTCATATTGAAAATTAAAGAAGTAGTAGTAGTTTTCGTTTACGATTGCACTGTAAACTTCTGGAAACGTTTAATATACTATATAAACGACGACCAAGAGATGGGAATATGCCCACTTAACTTTGGACGTAAATTTGGACTTTTGGAAGGAAAAACTTCGAGCTTGGCCTTTTCTTCCGTCAAAATCCGTTTTGTTTTAGTCCGAATACATTTAAATCGCCAATTTAATTTCCCACGCACCAATTATCCAACTTATTTTGGATATATCGGTCATATTGTAGTGGGGAAGGGTTGATGGGTGATTGAACAGATGTAGTTAGAATGATGGATGTATACGAGTTTCCCTTACTTTTATTCTCATTCTTTTTAAACTCTTTAGAAAATTTCATGAATTTGATTTAGCTTCCGTGGTTCTATTTGCTCCCATTTGCAATATCTAATAGAAAAACCGAAAGAATGAGTAATAGCTTAGGGCTTAAGAATTTGATAATATGATAAAGATAAGTCTCTAAGTTTTATTTATAAAAGTACATCACTATTTTCAAGTTTAATGTTTTTTTGGTTTTTTTATGTCATTTGAGAGCATATCAAACAACTTATATCCTTCTACTGTTACTCTGAATTTTTGCGAGATTCTAAGGAACGAAGAAATTATATGAAATCCATAATCGCAAATAGCTATAAAAATTCATGGAATATACGAATAGCAGTTACTTTAATATATTTATGGATTATAGCATTCTGATTTTGTTTCTTTCTTTTACGGTACCGTGTTTTCATTTTTTCCTATTAAGGGATTCTACTTTGGAACATTTGACAAAGCATAACATCTTACTTTGAATTGTTTTTCTTATTATACCAATTTAAAAGAAATGTATCAATTTTGAGCTTTACTTTCGAGAAACAATATTCTTTAACATCCATTTTAGATATCAATGACTTTTTTACTACATATACACTTTTGAAACCTAATTCTAAATTTGTAGAAATAATCATATCAATCTTGAGTTTGGAGTTTCAACTAGTAAAACAAATTATATTTATATTGAGTTGAGCAGTACCAGGTCTCATACTATTTTGCATACTATTTTGATAAAGCTTGGGATTTTAATGAACACATCCTTTTTGTAATATAACTTCTTACTTTCATTTTTCTAGTATAGCACTGGACTTTTCTTGTAATCCGTATATAATAAAATTTTTGAGTTTTCTTTAAAAAATTTTCGTATGTAGGTGGGACTACGGTGATGTATAAATAAAATTTACCTTGGTTGATGTCCACATAAAGTAGGCAGATGTCCTACAAGAAGAAAATATTCATGTTTTGTTTTATGTGCGTCTTTTAATTTTTTATTAATGGTTAGCACATGTCATAGCTTTGTTTACATAATGGAATTTTGTATAGGTAAGTACTAAGGTCGGTTATCAAATCCACTGCACAATTATGTATAAACGGTGAAAATTCTACTAAAAATAAGAAAAAAAGAAATTGTTGCATGGTGCTTAAACACTCGTGTGGCAAATTATATATATACTAACAATTACCAATGGGATGCATAGTACCTATTTGAATCATCTCACTCCACCTATTACTTCTTCCCCCGATCTTTCCTCTTGCCAGCGATGCTTCTTCTTATTGCGAAACCTCTCTTGCCCCCGTTCTTAGCGCCTCTGCTTTTCTCCTTTATTCTTTTACTGCCTTCATTCAAATTTTTTATGCTTGTTAACGTCCCTCCAACTTTGAAAAAACCCTATTTTGCGTCTTGTTTTCATTTGTTTATATTTGGTTTGATCAACGAGTTACCATCATAATGATTGTTTGCTGCGATCACAATGATATTCACAACTTCACCACCATCAAAACACCTCAAGAAAATGTTAGATTATATAGGGTTTTAAATATAAATAAACAAATCACTTGGATATATTCATGGATCGTGTATGCAAACACATTCAAAAATCTATGATTCCGACCTTATAGGCTGGGAGTCAAGAAATTCGATTTGGGATGATCCAAGAACGCAATAATCTTGATTTCAGAAAAAACGAAAGATTCAAAACAACAAAATACCTTCCAATAGTTTGCTTTTCAGATAGAAAATTGAAGAAGTAGTAGTAGTTTTCGTTTTCGATTACACTGTACACATCTGGAAACGTCTAATGTACTATATAAACACGACCAAGAGATGGGAATATGCCCACTTAACTTTGGACATAAATTTGGGCTTTTGGCTGGAAAAACTTCGAGCTTGGCCTTTTCTTCCATCAAAATCCGTTTTTGTTTTAGTCTGAATATATTTAAATCGCCAATTTAATTTCCCGCGCACCAATTGTCCAACTTATTTAGGATATATCGATCATATTTTAGTGGGGAAGGGTAGTGATGGGTGATTGAACACATGTAGTTAGAATGATGGATGTATACGAGTTTCCCTTACTTTTAGTCTCATTCTTTTTAAACTCTTTAAAAAATTTCATGAATTTAATCTAGGTTTTGGGGTTCTATTTGCTCCCATTTGCAATATCTAATAGAAAAACCGAAAGAATGAGAAATTCCTTAGGGCTCAAGAATTTGATAATATGATAAAGATAAATCTCTAAGTTTTATTTATAAAAGTACATCACTATTTTCAAGTTTAAAGTTTTTTTTGGTTTTGTTGTGTCGTTTGAGAGCATATCAAACAACTTATATTCTTCTATTGTTACTATTAACTTTTGCATGACTCTAAGCAACGAATAAATTAATTGAAATCCATAATGGGTAATTGTCATAAAATTCATGGAATATACGAATAATGGATTATAGCATTCTGATTATGTTTCTGTCCTTTACGATACCGTGTTTTCATTTTTTCTTATTAAGGGATTGTACATTGGAATATTTGTCAAAGTATAATATCCTACTTTGAATTGTTTTTCTTATTATACCAATTTTAAAGAAATGTATCAATTTTGAGCTTTACTTTCGAGAAACGATATTCTTTAACATCCATTTTAGATATCAATGATTTTTTACAACATATACACTTTTGAAACCTAATTCTCAACTTGTAGAAGACAACATATCAATCTTGAGTTTGGAGTTTCAACTAGTAAAACAAATTATATTTATATTGAGTTGAGGAGTACTAGGTCTCATACTATTTCGATAAAGTTTGGGATTTAAATGAACACATCCTTTTTTTAATATAACTTCTTACTTTCACTTTTATAGTATAGCACTAGACTTTTCTTTGTAATCCGTATATAATAAAAATTTTGAGTTTTCTTTAAACAATTTTGGTATGTAGGTGGGAGTTTGGTGATTTATAAATAAATTTTACCTTGGTTGATGTGCACATAACGTAGGCAGATGTCCTACAAGAAGAAAATACGCATGTTTGTTTTATGTGCGTCTTTTAATTTTTTATTAATGGTTAGCACATGTCATAGCTTTGCTTACATAATGGAATTTTGTATAGGTAAGTACTAAGGTCGGTTATCAAATCCACTGCATAATTATGTATAAACGGAGAAAATTCTACTAAAAATAACGAAAAAAGAAATTGTTGCAAGGTGCTCAAACACTCGCGTGGCAAATTATATATACTAACAATTACCAATGGGATGCATAGTGCCCATTTGAATAATCTCACTCCACCTATTACTTCTTCCCCCTATCTTTCCTCTTGCCAGCGATGCTTCTTCTTATTCCGAAACCACTCTTGCCCCCTTCTTAGCACCTCTGTTTTTCTCCTTTATTCTTTTACCGCCTCTATTCAAATTTTTTATGCGTGTTAACGTCCCCTCCAACTTTGAAACAACTCTATTTTTGCTTCTTGTTTTCATTTGTTTATATTTGGTTTGATCAACGAGTTACCATCATAATGATTGTTTTCTACAACGATATTCACAACTTCACCACCATCAAAACGCCTCAAGAAAATGTTAGTAGAAAGGGTTTTAAATTATAAATAAACAAAGCACTTGGATATATTCAAGGATCGTGTATGTAAACACATTCAAAAATCTATGATTCCGACCTTATAGCCTGGGAGTCACGAAATTCGATTTGGGATGATCCAAGAATGCAATAATCTTGATTTAAGGAAAAACGAAAGATTCGAAACAACAAAGTACCTTCCAATAGTTTGCCTTTTCGGATAGAAAATTGAAGAAGTAGTAGTAGTTTTCGTTTTCGATTACACTGGAAACGTCTAATGTACTATATAAATGACGACCAAGAGATGGGAATATGCCCACTTAACTTTGGACGTAAATTTGGGCTTTTGGTAGGAAAAACTTCAAGCTTGGCCTTTTCTTCCATCAAAATCCTTTTTTGTTTTAGTCTAAATACATTTAAATCGCCAATTTAATTTCCCACGCACCAATTGTCCAACTTATTTGGGATATATCGATCATATTGTAGTGGGGAAGGGTAGTGATGTGTGATTGAACATATGTAGTTAGAATGATGGATGTATACGAGTTTCCCTTACTTTTATTCTCATTCTTTTTAAACTCTTTAATAAATTTCATGAATTTGATCTAGGTTTCGTGGTTCTATTTGCTCCCATTTGCAATATCTAAGAGAAAAACTGAAAGAATGAGTAATAGCTTAGGGCTCAAGAATTTGATAATATGATTAAGATAAGTCTCTAAGTTTTATTTATAAAAGTCCATCACTAATTTCAGGTTTAATGTTTGTTTGGTTTTGTTGCGTCATTTGAGAGCATATCAAACAACTTATATCCTTCTACTGTTACTCTGAATTTTTGCAAGACTCTAAGCAAAGAAGAAATTATTTGAAATCCATAATCGCAAATAGCTATAAAAATTCATGGAATATACGAATAGCAGTTACTTTAATATATTTATGGATTATAGCATTTAGATTTTGTTTCTTTCCTTTATGGTACAGTGTTTTCCTATCGGTCATATTGTAGTAGGGAAGGGTAGTGATGGGTGATTGAACACATGTAGTTAGAATGATGGATGTATACGAGTTTCCCTTACTTTTATTCTCATTCTTTTTAAACTCTTTAAAAAAATTTCATGAATTTGATCTAGGTTTCGTGGTTCTATTTGCTCCCATTTGCAATATCTAATAGAAAAACCGAAAGAATGAGTAATAGCTTAGGGCTCAAGAATTTGATAATATGATAAAGATAAGTCTCTAAGTTTTATTTATAGAAGTACATCACTATTTTCAAGTTTAATGTTTTTTTGGTTTTTTTTATGTCATTTGAGAGCATATCAAACAACTTATATCCTTCTACTGTTACTCTGAATTTTTGCGAGATTCTAAGGAACGAAGAAATTATATGAAATCCATAATCGCAAATAGCTATAAAAATTCATGGAATATACGAATAGCAGTTACTTTAATATATTTATGGATTATAGCATTCTGATTTTGTTTCTTTCCTTTACGGTACCGTGTTTTCATTTTTTCCTATTAAGGGATTCTACTTTGGAACATTTGACAAAGCATAACATCATACTTTGAATTGTTTTTCTTATTATACAAATTTAAAAGAAATGTATCAATTTTGAGCTTTACTTACGAGAAACGATATTCTTTAACATCCATTTTAGATATCAATGATTTTTTACTACATATACACTTTTGAAACCTAATTCTCAACTTGTAGAAGAAATCATATCAATCTTGAGTTTGGAGTTTCAACTAGTAAAACAAATTATATTTATATTGAGTTGAGCAGTACGAGGTCTCATACTATTTTGATGTCTCATACTATTTTGATAAAGTTTGGGATATAAATGAACACATCCTTTTTTTAATATAACTTCTTACTTTCATTTTTCTAGTATAGCACTGGACTTATCTTTGTAATCCGTATATAATAAACAATTTTAGTTTTCTTTAAACATTTTTGGGATGTAGGTGGGACTTTGGTGATGTATAAATAAAATTTACCTTGGTTGATGTGCACATAACGTAGGCAGATGTCCTACAAGAAGAAAATATGCATGTTTTGTTTTATGTGCGTCTTTTAATTTTCTATTAATGGTTAGCACATGTCATAGCTTTGCTTACATAATGGAATTTTGTATAGGTAAGTCCTAAGGTTGGTTATCAAATTCACTACACAATTATGTATAAATGGAGAAAATTCTACTAAAAATAACGAAAAAAGAAATTGTTGCAAGGTGCTCAAACACTCGCGTGGCAAAATATATATACTAACAATTACCAATGGGATGCATAGTGCCCATTTGAATCATTTCACTCCACCTACTACTTCTTCCCCCGATCTTTCCTCTTGCCAGTGATGCTTCTTCTTATTGCGAAACCTCTCTTGCCCCTTTCTTAGCGCCTCTGATTTTCTCCTTTATTCTTTTACCGCCTCTATTCAAATTTTTTATGCGTGTTAACGTCCCCTCCAAGTTTGAAACTGTAAGGTTTTAAGCAAACAATGAACTAGAAACCCTAAGTTCACATGCAACCTAATGAGGATCTATGTTTTTCTCTCTTATGAACATATAACAAAAAACCTAAGGCCAACAATAATTTCTATAGATTAAAATCAAGAAAACCAACCTTTGATTCTTGATTCAAATGGAGTCAAAAGCTAGCAGCAAAAGTATCCTGCCTCAAATGGAGTTACACCCAAGCAATGGAGAAAAGACAGTAGAGTTCCAGCAAGACAGAGAAAATGGCGCAGAGATAAGGGTGGCCAGGAGGATCCTTTTATAGCCTCCAAGGGTTACAGTCAAAACCCTAGAGGAGCCTCCTTAATGGACAAGCCTGTTTACCATTTGGACCAAGGATTCTAAACCCTAATTAGGGTTTCGAAATTTAGAGTGTGTCCACTCTAATTCTCGCCTACTTTGGCCCTTTGCCACTGGCTAGCCAATTATTCAACTATTGAATAAATACAAACCAGTCCATGCACTTTTAATTAATTAATTTAATCAGTAAATTAAATCTAATTAATTCTAGATTAATTTCTAATTAATTTTTATAGTTTCTAATTAATATATTAACAGTTAAATATATTAACAAACTATTAATTTTATTTCTATTGATTTATTAAACAACTAATAAATCAGGCTTTTCTCTACTGAACTCTACATCAACCTCCAGCTATGAGGGCAACCCAAATGAACTTTGCTTCAATTAATAAGATAAATACAATTTATAAGTCATGGCTTAGACACCTAATCCAACAGTCTCCCACTTGGATAAGTCTATGACTTTAATTGTCAATTTATATTCCGATTAACAAATCTCAGTTTCTCATAAACTGTTACCGAACTCTGACCCAGTCAGTTCCGTCCAAAGATAAGTGATCATATGATCCTCCGTCCAACAAGATATTTTTCAGACTCAAGACATGGATTAAGATCAATCTTGGTCCGATACTCTGTTTCTCGATTTTCGATTCTACTTATGACTTTAAGACTACTTGTTGAATATATCAACTTAGTCCTGGTTGGGCAACACTTTCAGTCAACTTCAAAATCCTCGAGAGGCCTACATATATCTATTTCCCGTCAGGTCAAGGGACGAATAAGTTTCGACTCATACGGTTATATCTTTTACCAGTCAGCCCACTCACAACAATACATTTTATAACATCGAGTTACCGATGTGTTTTCGCATTATCAATGAGCAACTGCCTTGCAAATTACAACTCATATCTCTCCACTTTAAGATCATAAGATATTATCATCTCAACATTGCTTGTGATATAATCCATGAACCAATCTGTTGAGCGTGGGTTTATCCAATACTCAAATCTCTATTTTCTAAGTACTCATGAACGATGTAGCAGTCTTACCGCAATGTCTAACTCCTTAGACAATCTACAAACCAGTTCATGATAGCCTTCGTTCAAACTTACTCCCTAAAGGTATGATCGACTGTGGAACTTTGAATAATCTAATTACTCAGGAAGTTAAACATGCAAACAATGAAACACAACATTAAACAATTGACAAAAGCAGTAAGAAATACTCATTTATAAATCTCTATTATAAAATCGCCAAAGTCAATTACATTTATATTGTTACAAGTTTCAACCTATCTAATTACTAAAACTAATATTAGCTCTTAATCCAATGCTCCTAGCATGCTGATTATGCTTGATCCTACTCAGAGCCTTCGTCAAAGGTTCTGCAGGATTGTCTTCAGATGATACCCTCTTTACATGGAGGTGACCTTCTTCTACCCATTGTCGAATGTAATGGTACTTTCTGTCGATATGCCTAGACTTTCCATGATCTCGCGGTTCTTTTGTCAAAGCGGCCGCTCCTTCATTATCGCAAAATAGTTCCATGGACTCCTGAATACTCGGGACAACTCCAAGGTCACCGATGAAGTTCTTCAGCCAAGCCGCTTCCTTAGACGCTTGACTCACTGCTATGTACTCTGATTCGCACGTTGAATCAGCCACCGTCTATTGCTTGGAACTTTTCCAAGTGACCGCTCCACCATTTAAGAGAAACACCCAGCCCGACTGAGACCGACCATTGTCTCTATCTGTCTGGAAGCTGGCATCTGTGTATCCACTCACTTTCAAGTCATCACTGCCACCAAGGACTAACACCATGTTCTTCGTCCATCGCAGATACTTAAGTATGTTCTTTACAGTTATCCAATGCGTTTTACCAGGATTTCCCTGGTACCGACTAACTATGCTCAGTGCCAAGGATACGTCGGGGCGAGTACATGTCATAACATACATGATTGACCCTACAGCCGAAGCATAAGGTACTCGACTCATCTCAGCTATTTCCTCATCGGTACTCGGACTTTGAGTCTTACTCAATTTCGTATTACTTTGGATAGGCAGTTGTCCCATCTTGGAATCTTCCATACTAAACCTCTTTAGTACCTTTTCCAAGTATGTACACTCACTAAGACCTATAAGTCTTTTCTTTCTATATCTTAATATTCTTATCCCTAGAATATAGGCAGCTTCTCCAAGGTCTTTCATGGCGAAACACTTCCCGAGCCAAGACTTGACATCTTGTAAGGTCGGAACGTCGTTTCCCATGAGCAGTATGTCATCAACATACAGCACCAGAAAAATGACTATACTCCCATTAGCCTTGACATATACGCAGGACTCATCTTCACTCCTAGAGAAACCACACTCTTTGACTTTCTCATGGAAACAAAGATTCCAACTGCGAGAAGCTTGTTTCAATCCGTAGATTGATTTCTCAAGCTTACACACCTTGTTAGGATGCTTTGTATCTACAAAACCCTCTGGCTGATTCATGTAAACATCCTCAGTCAACTTCCCGTTAAGGAAAGCAGTTTTGACATCCATCTGCCAAATTTCATAATCATGAAACGCAGCTATGGCAAGCATTATCCTAATCGACTTAATCTTGGCTACTGGTGAGAAACTTTCATCGTAATCAACCCTCGGGGTTTGAGTGAATCCCTTCGCGACCAGCCGAGCATTAATGGTGTGTACCTTTCCATCCATGTCGGTCTTCTTCTTGAAGATCCACTTGCACCCGATTGTCTTTCGACCCGGCACATTGTCAACCAAGTTCCAAACTTGATTATCATACATGGACTTGATCTCGCTGTCCATCGCCTCTTTCCACTTGGCAGACTCAAGGCTCGCCACTGCTTCATGGTAGTTAGCTGGTTCATCCAGATTTGTCAATGTACGATAACTGACAAACGTGTCACCATCCGTAGTTATATGGAAACCATAAAACTCGGGTGGCCTGCTAACTCTACTCAAACGCCTAAGAGGTAATGAAATGTCAGTTGGTCCAACAGGAACCTCTTCCTCATGTTGGTGGCTAGTTTCTCCTAAGGTTGTTTCATCGAGTGTCTCTTGAATCTCTTCGAGATCAATTGTACTCCCACTGTCCTCTTTGGAAATGAGCTCTCTCTCTCAAAAGACTCCTCGTCTAGCTACAAAGACCACGTCCTCGCCTTGGTCTATAGAACAAGTACTGAAATGACTGTTTTGGGTATCCGATGAAAAAGCACCTCTCACTTCTTTCTGCGAGTTTGTCTTGAGTCTCTCGTCTCACGAAAGCCTCACAACCCTAGACTTTGATGTGTGCCAACGAGAGAACTTTTCCCATCCACATCTCGTGTGGTGGTTTAGCAACCTTCTTGGTTGAGACAAGGTTAAGGATATGGGCGGCAGTCTCTAAGGCATACCCCCAGAAATGGATTGGAAGTGAAGCTCGACTCATCATGGAACAAACCATGTCCAACAGGGTTCGGTTCGCCTCCCAGCAACACCGTTCAACTGAGATGTTCTAGGAGGCGACAACTGTGAAATTGTTCCACAATTCTTTAGATAATCGAGAAACTCGATACTAAGATACTCACCGCCTCTGTCGGATCTAAGCATCTTTATCTTTCTGCCCAATAGATTTTCTACTTCATTTTTAAACTCTTTGAACTTTTCAAAGGTGTCTGACTTGTGCTTGATTAAGTAGATATATCCATATCTACTAAAATCTTCAGTAAAGGTCACATAGAACCGCGTGCCATCTTTTGTGGTTGTCCTAAAGGGACCACACACATCAGTGTGTATGATATCCAACAGACCTTCACCTCTTTCAAAGGACCCTTTGAATGGTGATTTTGTCATCTTGCCAAATAAACAAGACTCGCATACATCGTCCGATTTAAGGTCGAACGATTCCAACACTCTATCCTTTTGGAGTTGGGCGATGCGTTTCTTATTAATATGTCCAAGGCGACAGTGCCACAAACACGCCTTTTCTACACCACTTGAAGAATCAATATTTAATACATCATTACCACAATTGTCAACACACATAATAGTTTCATACGCTCCATCACAAGTCAAATCATTAAAGATAAAAACATCATTTTTAAAAACTGAAATTAAACCATTCAATTTATCAAAAGTGTAATAATAACCTTGTTTGAACAATGCATGAAAAGAAATTATGTTTCTAGCCATATCTGGCGAATAGCAACAATTATGTAATTCTAAACTAACTCCACTACTAAGCACTAGTGTATAGACACCGATCTTGGTAACAGGTGACGTTCGCCTATTGCCCATGACCAGGTTCAATCTACAGTGCTCCAGCTCCCTACTTTCCTCTAGGCCCTGCAAATCAGAACAGATATGAAAACCACATCCTGTGTCAAGGACATAAGAACAGGAAGAAGATGAGTTATTAGGTATAGTGTAAGTACCTGCTTGTGATGGCTTCACTTTACCATCCTTGATATCTTGCAAGTACTTGGGGCAGCTCCTCTTCTAGTGACCCTTCTCTTTCCAATAGAAACAATCGGCTTCCTTGGGATTCGTGACATGCGGAATGCCAGAAGACTTGGCTCTCGGGGCACTGCTAGATGACCCGACATGAACCTTTTCCCTCCAATTTTGCTTGGGAGGGCCCTTCCTTTTGTTTCCATTGCCAGAACCAATAGCCAGGACGGGCTGATTCACAGAGGGTACACTTTTACCATTCAGCCCTTTTTCTGCAGTATGAAGCATGTGATGCAACTCAGTCAAGGTAGCCTGAGTGTTGTTCAAATGATACGCAAGTGTGAACTGGTCATAAGAACTCGGTAAGGAGTTAAGCACTATGTCAACAGCCAACTCCTCATGTACGGGCATTCCAAGCTTCCTAAGCCTATCCACATAGCCTTACATTCTTTGCACGTGAGTGCAGACAGACTCTCCGTTCTTAGGCTTCGTGTTTGTGAGGCTTTGACCACTTCGCACCTCTCGATGCGCTCTTGCTTGAGGAACTTTTCTGCAAGCTCTTTGTGCATCTCGTAGGGCCAGTAGTCATCATATATTCTTTGTAGTTCAGGGTTCATGGTAGCGATCATGATGCAGGCCACTTTGGTCGCATCATCCGAGTGTTTTTGGTACGAGGCAATATCCTCGGGAGTAGCTGTATTGGGGTGAACTTCAACTAGCTCAGTGTCGAGAATATACTCTTTGTTCTCAAACCTCAAAGCCATTTTGATGTTTCTTATCCAGTCATTGTAGTTAGTGTCATCCAATTGTACTTTGGAACACAACGACAGGATTGAAGTGACATTACTGGAGTTTGAGTGGGGAACGGTTTGGTCAACAGAAAACATCTATAAAAGAATGTCGTTTTTAATTAGATACATATAAATAATCCTTATATTAACCCAAATATAATAATAAGGCTAGGACCCAACTATAACAATTCACAATATAGAAGAGGGATGACGTAATCTTATTGTAAATTTTATAAAGGTAGGCGAATGACGATTCAACCAATTCCACCGCGGAACCATAATCGTACTATAATGGAATGAAGGGATCCAACATGGAATTCCTAGTTTCTTTTGAGATTTATTAAACTGTTCAATAGCATGTTTTAATCTCGGGAATGCCCCACTGTTTGTGACTGGGATACCGAGGATCACAAACCGGGTGTGAATAACAATGAAAATTAGCTTGGTACTCTCAAAGTCAATTACCATCTCAAATTGACATGTCGGTTAACCACACACGCTCCATCAACAATGGTAAGATCGAGAAACCCATTGTAACTCTTTATGAACCCCTATTGGCATGCCGGTTAACCACACACGCTCTATCAATGTTTCATAAAGTGCAATATGCAATTCCATAGATTAGCATCAATTCACATTTTTAACCTAAAGTAACTAGATTGGGATTTTGTTAATGGTTCTAGTACTTAAAATTATAGCATTATACTTTTAAGAGGCTTAAGCGGTTCTATCAAACCCGTTCGGCTAACGACACTCGACTGACCAGGAGAGCGGTGGGTGAGAGTGGACACCCATTAGACTACCATTTCATAGGCAGCCGCCTTATACCCTCTTTATAGGACAGTTTTGTGAATGAGGCCTACTAACGGTAAGACTAACCAATTTAATCTTATACAAATAATATTAACTTTTAATTATACTATGTATAAGATATATTTTATACTTTTAAAATATTTTAGGTTTTATTCTTTTAATTTTCGCTAATTAACATTTAATTTCAAAAATTAAATTTAAACCTTTAAGTGATTTAATTTATCTTTTAATTAAACTATTAATTAAATTAATTAAATCAAAGATAGGCATTACAAAATTAATCAAATTAATTACCTATATTTATCCATATTCTCGAAAATTGCAAGCAATGGATAAAGGGTTCCAGTTTAATTAATCAGCAATTACCAAAAATAACAACCTACTTTCCAAGCATAGCAAAAATCGCAGAAGGGAGGAGGAGGCTAGGGTTTTTCAAAACCCTAGCCACCATCGACTTTGACCTCCTTTATGGGGTTAAATTTCGATCAACCCATCAAACAAACAAAAAACAGTTATAGCAATTCACATAGAAAAACAAACAGGCTCTGATACCACTGTAACGTTTTAAGCAAACAATGAACTAGAAACCCTAAGTTCACATGCATCCTAATGAGGATCTATGTTTTTCTATCTTATGAACATATAACAAAAAACCTAAGGCCAACAATAATTTCTAAAGATTAAAATCAAGAAAACCAACCTTTGATTCGTGATTCAGAAGCTAGCAGCAAAAGTATCATGCCTCAAATGGAGTCACACCCAAGCAATGGATAAAAGACAGCAGAGTTCCAGTGAGACAGAGAAAATGGTGCAGAGATAAGGGTGGCCAGGAGGTTCCTTTTACAGCCTCCAAGGGTTACAGTCAAAACCCTAGAGGAGCCTCCTTAATTGATAAGCCTGTTGACCATTTGGACCAAGGCTTCTAAACCCTAATTAGGGTTTCGAGATTTACAGTGTGCACACTCTAATTCTCGCCAACTTTGGCCCTTTGCCACTGGCTAGCCAGTTATTCAACTATTGAATAAATACAAACCAGTCCCTACACTTTTAATTAATTAATTTAATCACTAAATTAAATCCAATTAATTCTAGATTAATTTCTAATTAATTTTCATAGTTTCTAATTAATATATTAACACTTAAATATATTAACAAACTATTTATTTATTTCTATTGATTTATTAAACACTTAATAAATCAGCCTTTCTCTCTATTGAACTCTACATCAACCTCCGGCTATGAGGGCAACCCAAATAGACTTAGCTTCAATTAATAAGATAAATACAATTTATAAGTCATGGCTTAGACACCTAAACCAACAGTCTCCCACTTGGATAAGTCTATGACTTTAATTGTCAATTTATCATCCGATTAACAAATATCAGTTTCTCAGAAACTGTTACCGAACTCTGACCCAGTCCGTTCTGTCCAAAGATAAGTGATCATATGATCCTCCATCCAACAAGATATTTTTCAGACTCAAGACATGGATAAAGATCAATCTCGGTCCGATACTCTGTTTCTCGATTTCCGATTCTGCTTATGACTTTAAGACTACTTGTTGAATATATCAACTTAGTCCTGGTTAGCCAACACTTTCTGTCAACTTCAAAATCATCGAGAGGCCTACAGATATCTGTTTCCCGTTAGGTCAAAGAACGATAAGTTTCGATTTATACGGTTATATCTTTTACCAGTCAGACCACTTACAACAATAAATAAGATAAATACAATTTATAAGTCATGGCTTAGACACCTAATCTCTCTACCGAAGTCTACATCAACCTCCAACAATGAGGGCAACCCAAATAGACTTTGCTTCAATTAATAAGATAAATACAATTTATAAGTCATGGCTTAGACACCTAATCTAACAGAAAAAAACCATATTTTTGCTTCTTGTTTTCATTTGTTTATATTTGGTTTGATCAACGAGTTACCATCATAATGATTGTTTGCTACAACGATATTCACAACTTCACTACCATCAAAACGCCTCAAGAAAATGTTAGTATAAAGGGTTTTAAATATAAATAAACAAATCACTTGGATATACTCAAGGATCGTGTATGCAAACACATTCATGGAATATACGAATAGCAGTTACTTTAATATATTTATGGATTATAGCATTCTGATTTTGTTTCTTTCCATTACTGTACTGTGTTTTCATTTTTTCCTATTAAGGGATTGTTCTTTGGAACATTTGTCAAAGTATAACATCCTACTTTGAATTGTTTTTCTTTAACATCCATTTTAGATATCAATGATTTTTTTTAGTACATATACACTTTTGAAACCTAATTCTCAACTTGTAGAAGAAATCATATCAATCTTGAGTTTGGAGTTTCAACTAGTAAAACAAATTATATTTATAATGATTTTTTTAGTACATATACACTTTTGAAACCTAATTCTCAACTTGGTACGTAGGTGGGACTTTGGTGATGTATAAATAAATTTACCTTGGTTGAAGTGCACATAACGTAGGCAGATGTCCTACAAGAAGAAAATATGCATGTTTTGTTTTATGTGCGTCTTTTAAATTTTTATTAATGGTTAGCACATGTCATAGCTTTGTTTACATAATGGAATTTTGTATAGGTAAGTACTAAGGTCGGTTATCAAATCCACTACACAATTATGTATAAACGGAGAAAATTCTACCAAAAATAAGGAAAAAAGAAATTGTTGCAAGGTGCTCAAACACTCGCGTGGCAAATTATATATACTAACAATTACCAATGCGATGCATAGTACCCGTTTGAATAATCTCACTCCACCTACTACTTCTTTCCCCGATCTTTCCACTTGCCAGTGATGATTCTTCTTATTGCGAAACCTCTCTTGCCCCCTTCTTAGCGCCTCTGATTTTCTCCTTTATTCTTTTAACGCCTCTATTCAAAATTTTTATGCGTGTCAACGTCCCCTCCAACTTTGAAACAACCCTATTTTTGCTTCTTGTTTTCATTTGTTTATATATGTTTTGATCAACGAGTTAAAAAATTTCATGAATTTGATCTAGGTTTCATGGTTCTATTTGCTCCCATTTGAAATATCTAATAGAAAAACCGAAAGAATGAGTAATAGCTTACGGCTCAAGAATCTGATAATATGATAAAGATAAGTCTATTAAGTTTTATTTATAAAAGTACATCACTATTTTCAACTTTAATGTTTTTTTGGTTTTGTTGTGTCATTTGAGAGCATATCAAAGAACTCATATTCTTCTACTGTTACTCTGAATTTTTGCAAGACTCTAAGCAACGAAGAAATTATTTGAAATCCATAATCGCAAATAGCTATAAAAATTCATGGAATATACGAATAGCAATTACATTAATACATTTATGGATTATAGCATTCTGATTTTGTTTCTTTCTTTTACGGTACCGTGTTTTCATTTTTTCCTATTAAGGGATTGTACTTTGGAACATTTGTCAAAGTATAACATCCTACTTTGAATTGTTTTTCTTATTATACCAATTTAAAAGAAATGTATTGTAAGACCCGTATCCTGATTATAACATATACTTAAAATAAGAGTGTTAGAAATTATATGGTCATTGGTAATTATAAAGCTAAGAAAAACTTTAGTTACAATTTCATATGAAAATCAACATTTTGTGTCGTTTTTAGAAAAATCATAATTAATTCTAGAAAAATCGTTTGGACCTCAAACCAGTTTACAAATTGAGTCTAGTACAATTACCAAAAATAATAATAAGCTTGAAAATGACATTATCTATGGTAAAAAATGCAATCTTTACTGATTAGTTCGGAATTGACAGATTAGATAGTCTGTTTTCAAAAAATCATAATAAATCATAGAAAAATCGTATAAATACATACCATACATCCTTGGAAAGGTATTGAGATGAATTTACTGAATATCAAATAAAAACGTGAATTTAATGGGCTTAAGATCGGCTAAACCAGTCTTGAACAGACTGATTCTAGAAGGCCTTTAATTTCAACAAAATTATATTATTAAAATCTTTTGTCAAAAGTGTCATGCCATTTTTTATTCAAGAATTCAAGTATAAATACCCCCCAAACATCTCATAAACCACACCAACAAATCTCAATCCAATATATAGAGGTTTCTAAGCACTAGAGTGTAAGAAGTGAGTGAAAGGAAGCTCAAAAGCCTAGCGAAGAAGTTATAGGTTCCGACGACTGGTCATAAGGTAACTACAAACTTTTCTATAGCTTAATTAGGTATTGTAAAATAGTTTTTGTGTTAAGAAGTAGAATATTTAATAAGTATAACATATGTTATATTATACTCATTTCTAACAATAGTAAACAAAAAACCTTAAAATGTTGTTATTATAACAATTCGTAATTCCGAAAATAATACCGATTGATTTACTTACGAGGACGGTGACTAGGCCGATTACTTGGGACCTGGTTGTTGGATTTTCCGAAAGGCTAAAATGCTGAAAGGATCCTGCCACCCCATCTAATCTTCTACCTGGCTGTTCTTTACTTGATAAATCATGGAGTATCATATTGGAATTACTGAAGGGTTTAATGATGCGACTACAATATAGTTAAGGATTAAGAAATGATAGATTTCTTATTATGTTAACAGTTAAAGTTGAAGGAAATACAAAGCCGAGAAAGATAAATGATATAGTCAACTATAATCAGGTGAGTCTTTTCACTATACTATAGGTGATATTGCATGTGTAGGAAGGAAGATATGTTAGACTAAGGTGATCTTACCTGTTATGATAATTGTATGAATTATTGCTATGAAAATGATTGTTTGTGGACGGAACGGGATAGCCCACGAGCCAATAGGCGGAACGGGAATAGCCTGCGAGTCATTAGACGGAACGGGAAAAGCCTGCGAGCTAATAGGCGGAACGGGAATAGCCTGCGAGTCATTAGACGGAACGGGAAAAGCCTGCGAGCGATAAGACAGAACGGGAACTGCCCGTGAGTCTTCAGGCGGAACAGGGATAGCCCGTGAGTCTCACAGACATATGAATGGTTATTGTGTGTTGTATGTTATGTGATGGATCGTATGGTATTTTGAGGAACTCACTAAGCTTCGTGCTTACCCTTTCCCTATATAAACTACTGTTTCAGGTACAATGGATGGCAAGGCGTGACGTGTATACACTGTGCTGCTTCATTGGAGGACTGTTTTTGAATTAATATTCCGCTATATTGTGATTTCGTTAACTTCTGTTAATCCTGGGGTGTTTTCATTAAACTTATAAGTTATGGAATTTTGTCAAAATTAATTAAGTGGCTTTTCTTATATTGAAGTTTTCGTTTAAAATTTTTTAATTTTACCCTAAAATTTTGGGATGTTACATGTATCAATATTGAGCTTTACTTTCGAGAAACGATATTCTTTAACATCCATTTTAGATATCAATGATTTTTTTTACTACATATACACTTTTGAAACCTTATTCTCAACTTGTAGAAGAAATCATATCAATCTTGAGTTTGGAGTTTCAACTAGTAAAACAAATTATATTTATATTGAGTTGACCAGTACCAGGTCTCATACTATTTTGATAAAGTTTGGGATTTAAATGAACACGTCCTTTTTTTAATATAACTTCTTACTTTCATTTTTCTAGTATAGCACTACACTTTTCTTTGTAATCCATATATAATAAAAAAATTTAAGTTTTCTTTAAACATTTTTGTTATGTGAGTGGGATTTTGGTGATATATAAATAAAATTTACCTTGGTTGATGTCCACATAACGTAGGCAGAAGTCCCACAAGAAGAAAATATGCATGTTTTGTTTTATGTGCGTCTTTTAATTTTTTATTAATGGTTAGCACATGTCATAGCTTTGTTTACATAATGGAATTTTGTATAGGTAAGTACTAAGGTCGGTTATCAAATCGACTGCACAATTATGTATAAACGGAGAAAATTTTACTACAAATAAGGAAAAAAGAAATTCTTGCTTGGTGCTCAAACACTCGAGTGGCAAATTCTATATACACTAACAATTAACAATGGGATGCATAGTACCCATTTGAATCATCTCAATCCACCTACTACTTCTTCCCTCGATCGTTCCTCTTGCCAGTGATGCTTCTTCTTATTGTGAAACCTCTCTTGCCCCCTTCTTAGCGACTCTGCTTTTCTCCTTTATTCTTTTACCGCCTCTATTCAAATTTTTAAGCGTGTTAACGTCCCCTCCAACTTTGAAACAACCCTATTTTTGCTTCTTGTTTTCATTTGTTTATATTTGGTTTGATCAACGAGTTACCATCATAATGATTATTTGCTGTGATCACAACGATATTCACAACTTCACCACCATCAAAACGCCTCAAGAAAATGTTAGTATAAAGGGTTTTAAATATAAATAAACAAATCACTTTGATATATTCAAGGAACGTGTATGCAAACACATTCAAAAATCAATGGTTCCGACCTTATAGCCTGGGAGTCACGAAATTTGATTTGGGATGATCCAAGAACGCAATAATCTTGATTTCAGGAAAAACGAAATATTCGAAACAACAAAATACCTTCCAATAGTTTGCCTTTTGTCATAGAAAATTGAAGAAGTAGTAGTAGTTTTCGTTTTCGATTACACTGTAAACTTCTGGAAACGTCTAATGTTCTATATAAACGACGACCAGGAGATGGGAATATGCCCACTTAACTTTGGACGTAAATTTGGGCTTTTGGCAGGAAAAACTTCGAGCTTGGCCTTTTCTTCCATTAAAATACGTTTTTGTTTTAGTTTGAATACATTTAAATAGCCAATTTAATTTCCAACACACCAATTGTCCAACTTAATTGGGATATATCGATCATATTGTAGTGGGGCAGGGTTGTAGTAGGGAAGGGTAGTGATGGGTGATTGAACACATGTAGTTAGAATCATGGATGTATACGAGTTTCCCTTACTTTTATTCTCATTCTTTTTAAACTCTTTAAAAAATTTGATGAATTTGATCTAGGTTTCGTGGTTCTATTTGCTCCCATTTGCAATATCTAATAGAAAAACCGAAAGAATGAGTAATAGCTTAGGGCTCAAGAATATGATAATATGATAAAGATAAGTCTCTAAGTTTTATTTATAGAAGTACATCACTATTTTCAAGTATAATGTTTTTTTTTGGTTTTGTTGTGTCATTTGAGAGCATATCAAACAACAGATGTCCTTCTACTGTTACCCTGAATTTTTGCAAGACTCTAAGAAACAAAGAAATTATTTGAAATCCATAATCACAAATAGCTATAAAAATTCATGGAATATACGAATAACAGTTACTTTAATATATTTATGGATTATCGCATTCTGATTTTGTTTCTTTCCTTTACGGTACCGTGTTTTCATTTTTTCCTATTAAGGGATTGTACTTTGGAACATTTGTCAAAGTATAACATCCTACTTTGAATTGTTTTTCTTATTATACCAATTTAAAAGAAATGTATCAATTTTGAGCTTTACTTTCGAGAAACGATATTCTTTAACATCCATTTTAGATATCAATGATTTTTTTACTACATATACAATTTTGAAACCTAATTCTCAACTTGTAGAAGAAATCATATCAATCTTGAGTTTGGAGTTTTAACTAGTAAAAAAAATTATATTTATATTGAGTTGAGCAGTACCAGGTCTCATACTATTTTGATAAAGTTTGGTATTTAAATGAACACATCCTTTTTTAATATAACTTCCTACTTTCATTTTTCTAGTATAGCACTGGACTTTTCTTTGTAATCCGTATATAATAGAAAATTTGAGTTTTCTTTAAACATTTTTAGTACGTAGGTGGGAATTTGGTGATGTATAAGTAAAATTTACCATGGTTGATATGCACATAACATAGGCAGATGTCCGACAAGAAGAAAATATGCATGTTTTGTTTTATATGCGTCTTTTAAATTTTTATTAATGGTTAGCACATGTCATAGCTTTGTTTACATAATGGAATTTTTTAAAGGTAAGTACTATGGTCGGTTATCAAATCGACTGCACAATTATGTATAAACGGAGAAAATTCTACTAAAAATAAGGAAAAAAGAAATTGTTGCAAGGTGCTCAAACACTCGAGTGGCAAATTATATATACTAACAATTACCAATGCGAGGCATAGTACCCATTTGAATAATCTCACTCTACCTACTACTTCTTCCCCCGATCTTTCCTCTTGCCAGTGATGCTTCTTCTTATTGCGAAACCTCTCTTGCCCCCTTCTTAGCGCCTCTGCTTTTCTCCTTTATTCTTTTAACGCCTCTATTCAAAATTTTTATGCGTGTCAACGTCCCCTCCAACTTTGAAACAACCCTATTTTTGCTTCTTGTTTTCATTTGTTTATATATGTTTTGATCAACGAGTTAAAAAATTTCATGAATTTGATCTAGGTTTCATGGTTTTATTTGCTCCCATTTGCAATATCTAATAGAAAAACCGAAAGAATGAGTAATAGCTTACGGCTCAAGAATCTCATAATATGATAAAGATAAGTCTCTTATGTTTTATTTATAAAAGTACATCACTATTTTCAAGTTTAATGTTTTTTGGTTTTGTTGTGTCATTTGAGAGTATATCAAAGAACTCATATCCTTCTACTGTTACTCTGAATATTTGCAAGACTCTAAGAAACGAAGAAATTATTTGAAATCCATAATCGCAAATAGCTATAAAAATTCATGGAATATACGAATAGCAATTACTTTAATACATTTATGGATTATAGCATTCTGATTTTGTTTCTTTCCTTTACGGTACCGTGTTTTCATTTTTTCCTATTAAGGGATTGTACTTTGGAACATTTGTCAAAGTATAACATCCTACTTTGAATTGTTTTTCTTATTATACCAATTTAAAAGAAATGTATCAATTTTGAGCTTTACTTTCGAGAAACGATATTCTTTAACATCCATTTTAGATATCAATGATTTTTTTACTACATATACACTTTTGAAACCTTATTCTCAACTTGTAGAAGAAATCATATCAATCTTGAGTTTGGAGTTTCAACTACTAAAACAAATTATATTTATATTGAGTTGACCAGGGTCTCAAACTATTTTGATAAAGTTTGGGATTTAAATGAACACATCCTTTTTTTAATATAACATCTTACTTTCATTTTTCTAGTATTGCACTAGACTTTTCTTTGTAATTTGTATATAATAAAAAATTTAAGTTTTCTTTAAACATTTTTGTTATGTGAGTGGGATTTTGGTGATGTATAAATAAAATTTACCTTGGTTGATGTGCACATAACGTAGGCAGAAGTCCTACAAGAAGAAAATATGCATGTTTTGTTTTATGTGCGTCTTTTAATTTTTTATTAATGGTTAGCACATGTCATAGCTTTGTTTACATAATGGAATTTTGTATAGGTAAGTACTAAGGTCGGTTATCAAATCGACTGCACAATTATGTATAAACGGAGACAATTTTACTACAAATAAGGAAAAAAAATATTCTTGCTTGGTGCTCAAACACTCGCGTGGCAAATTCTATATACACTAACAATTAACAATGGGATGCATAGTACCCATTTGAATCATCTCACTCCACCTACTACTTCTTCCCTCGATCGTTCCTCTTGCCAGTGATGCTTCTTCTTATTGCGAAACCTCTCTTGCCCCCTTCTTAGCGCCTCTGCTTTTCTCCTTTATTCTTTTACCGCCTCTATTCAAATTTTTAAGCGTGTTAACATCCCCTCCAACTTTGAAACAACCTTATTTTTGCTTCTTGTTTTCATTTGTTTATATTTGGTTTGATCAACGAGTTACCATCATAATGATTATTTGCTGTGATCACAACGATATTCACAACTTCACCACCATCAAAACGCCTCAAGAAAATGTTAGTATAAAGGGTTTTAAATATAAATAAACAAATCACTTGGATATATTCAAGGAATGTGTATGCAAACACATTCAAAAATCAATGGTTCCGACCTTATAGCCTGGGAGTCACGAAATTTGATTTGGGATGATCCAAGAACGCAATAATCTTGATTTAAGGAAAAACGAAATATTCGAAACAACAAAATACCTTCCAATAGTTTGCCTTTTGTCATAGAAAATTGAAGAAGTAGTAGTAGTTTTCGTTTTCGATTACACTGTAAACTTCTGGAAACGTCTAATGTTCTATATAAACGACGACCAGGAGATGGGAATATGCCCACTTAACTTTTGACGTAAATTTGGGCTTTTGGCAGGAAAAACTTCGAGCTTGGCCTTTTCTTCCATTAAAATCCGTTTTTGTTTTAGTGTGAATACATTTAAATCGCCAATTTAATTTCCAACATACCAATTGTCCAACTTAATTGGGATATATATCGATCATATTGTAGTGGGGAAGGGTTGTAGTAGGGAAGGGTAGTGATGGGTGATTGAACACATGTAGTTAGAATCATGGATGTATACGAGTTTCCCTTACTTTTATTCTCATTCTTTTTAAACTCTTTAAAAAAGTTGATGAATTTGATCTAGGTTTCGTGGTTCTATTTGCTCCCATTTGCAATATCTAATAGAAAAACGGAAAGAATGAGTAATAGCTTAGGGCTCAAGAATTTGATAATATGATAAAGATAAGTCTCTAAGTTTTATTTATAGAAGTACATCACTATTTTCAAGTATAATGTTTTTTTGGTTTTGTTGTGTCATTTGAGAGCATATCAAACAACAGATATCCTTCTACCATTACTCTGAATTTTTGCAAGACTCTAAGCAACGAAGAAATTATTTGAAATCCATAATCGCAAATAGCTATAAAAATTCATGGAATATACGAATAGCAGTTACTTTAATATATTTATGGATTATAGCATTCTGATTTTGTTTCTTTCCTTTACGGTACCGTGTTTTCATTTTTTTCTTATTAAGGGATTGTACTTTGGAACATTTGTCAAAGTATAACATCCTACTTTGAATTGTTTTTCTTATTATACCAATTTTAAAGAAATGTATCCATTTTGAGCTTTACTTTCGAGAAACGATATTCTTTAACATCCATTTTAGATATCGATGATTTTTTTACTACATATACAATTTTGAAACCTAATTCTCAACTTGTAGAAGAAATCATATCAATCTTGAGTTTGGAGTTTTAACTAGTAAAAAAAATTATATTTATATTGAGTTGAGCAGTACCAGGTCTCATACTATTTTGATAAAGTTTGGTATTTAAATGAACACATCCTTTTTTTAATATAACTTTCTACTTTCATTTTTCTAGTATAGCACTGGACTTTTCTTTGTAATCCGTATATAATAGAAAATTTGAGTTTTCTTTAAACATTTTTAGTACGTAGGTGGGAATTTGGTGATGTATAAGTAAAATTTACCTTGGTTGATATGCACATAACATAGGCAGATGTCCGACAAGAAGAAAATATGCATGTTTTGTTTTATATGCGTCTTTTAAATTTTTATTAATGGTTAGCACATGTCATAGCTTTGTTTACATAATGGAATTTTTTATAGGTAAGTACTATCGTCGGTTATCAAATCGACTGCACAATTATGTATAAACGGAGAAAATTCTACTAAAAATAAGGAAAAAAGAAATTGTTGCAAGGTGCTCAAACACTCGCGTGGCAAATTATATATACTAACAATTACCGATGCGATGCATAGTACCCGTTTGAATAATCTCACTCTACCTACTACTTCTTCCCCCGATCTTTCCTCTTGCCACTGATGCTTCTTCTTATTGTGAAACCTCTCTTGCCCCCTTCTTAGCGCCTCTGCTTTTCTCCTTTATTCTTTTACCGCCTCTATTCAAATTTTTAAGCGTGTTAACATCCCCTCCAACTTTGAAACAACCCTATTTTTGCTTCTTGTTTTCATTTGTTTATATTTGGTTTGATCAACGAGTTACCATCATAATGATTATTTGCTGTGATCACAACGATATTCACAACTTCACCACCATCAAAACGCCTCAAGAAAATGTTAGTATAAAGGGTTTTAAATATAAATAAACAAATCACTTGGATATATTCAAGGAACGTGTATGCAAACACATTCAAAAATCAATGGTTCCGACCTTATAGCCTGGGAGTCACGAAATTTGATTTGGGATGATCCAAGAACGCAATAATCTTGATTTAAGGAAAAACGAAATATTCGAAACAACAAAATACCTTCCAATAGTTTGCCTTTTGTCATAGAAAATTGAAGAAGTAGTAGTAGTTTTCGTTTTCGATTACACTGTAAACTTCTGGAAACGTCTAATGTTCTATATAAATGACGACCAGGAGATGGGAATATGCCCACTTAACTTTTGACGTAAATTTGGGCTTTTGGCAGGAAAAACTTCGAGCTTGGCCTTTTCTTCCATTAAAATCCGTTTTTGTTTTAGTGTGAATACATTTAAATCGCCAATTTAATTTCCAACATACCAATTGTCCAAATTAATTGGGATATATCGATCATATTGTAGTGGGGAAGGGTTGTAGTAGGGAAGGGTAGTGATGGGTGATTGAACACATGTAGTTAGAATCATGGATGTATACGAGTTTCCCTTACTTTTATTCTCATTCTTTTTAAACTCTTTAAAAAAGTTGATGAATTTGATCTAGGTTTCGTGGTTCTATTTGCTCCCATTTGCAAATTCTAATAGAAAAACGGAAAGAATGAGTAATAGCTTAGGGCTCAAGAATTTGATAATATGATAAAGATAAGTCTCTAAGTTTTATTTATAGAAGTACATCACTATTTTCAAGTATAGTGTTTTTTTGGTTTTGTTGTGTCATTTGAGAGCATATCAAACAACAGATATCCTTCTACCATTACTCTGAATTTTTGCAAGACTCTAAGCAACGAAGAAATTATTTGAAATCCATAATCGCAAATAGCTATAAAAATTCATGGAATATACGAATAGCAGTTACTTTAATATATTTATGGATTATAGCATTCTGATTTTGTTTCTTTCCTTTACGGTACCGTGTTTTCATTTTTTCTTATTAAGGGATTGTACTTTGGAACATTTGTCAAAGTATAACATCCTACTTTGAATTGTTTTTCTTATTATACCAATTTAAAAGAAATGTATCAATTTTGAGCTTTACTTTCGAGAAACGATATTCTTTAACATCCATTTTAGATATCGATGATTTTTTTACTACATATACAATTTTGAAACCTTATTCTCAACTTGTAGAAGAAATCATATCAATATTGAGTTTGGAGTTTTAACTAGTAAAAAAAATTATATTTATATTGAGTTGAGCAGTACCAGGTCTCATACTATTTTGATAAAGTTTGGTATTTAAATGAACACATCCTTTTTTTAATATAACTTCCTACTTTCATTTTTCTAGTATAGCACTGGACTTTTCTTTGTAATCCGTATATAATAGAAAATTTGAGTTTTCTTTAAACATTTTTAGTACGTAGGTGGGAATTTGGTGATGTATAAGTAAAATTTACCTTGGTTGATATGCACATAACATAGGCAGATGTCCGACAAGAAGAAAATATGCATGTTTTGTTTTATATGCGTCTTTTAAATTTTTATTAATGGTTAGCACATGTCATAGCTTTGTTTACATAATGGAATTTTTTATAGGTAAGTACTATGGTCGGTTATCAATTCGACTGCACAATTATGTATAAACGGAGAAAATTCTACTAAAAATAAGGAAAAAAGAAATTGTTGCAAGGTGCTCAAACACTCGCGTGGCAAATTATATATACTAACAATTACCGATGCGATGCATAGTACCCGTTTGAATAATCTCACTCTACCTACTACTTCTTCCCCCGATCTTTCCTCTTGCCACTGATGCTTCTTCTTATTGCGAAACCTCTCTTGCCCCCTTCTTAGCGCCTCTGCTTTTCTCCTTTATTCTTTTAACGCCTCTATTCAAAATCTTTATGCGTGTCAACGTCCCCTCCAACTTTGAAACAACCCTATTTTTGCTTCTTGTTTTCATTTGTTTATATATGTTTTGATCAACGAGTTAAAAAATTTCATGAATTTGATCTAGGTTTCATGGTTTTATTTGCTCCTATTTGCAATATCTAATAGAAAAACCGAAAGAATGAGTAATAGCTTACGGCTCAAGAATCTCATAATATGATAAAGATAAGTCTCTAAGTTTTATTTATAGAAGTACATCACTATTTTCAAGTATAATGTTTTTTTTTTGGTTTTGTTGTGTCATTTGAGAGCATATCAAACAACAGATGTCCTTCTACTGTTACCCTGAATTTTTGCAAGACTCTAAGCAACGAAGAAATTATTTGAAATCCATAATCGCAAATAGCTATAAAAATTCATGGAATATACGAATAGCAATTACTTTAATACATTTATGGATTATAGCATTCTGATTTTGTTTCTTTCCTTTACGGTACCGTGTTTTCATTTTTTCCTATTAAGGGATTGTACTTTGGAACATTTGTCAAAGTATAACATCCTACTTTGAATTGTTTTTCTTATTATACCAATTTAAAAGAAATGTATCAATTTTGAGCTTTACTTTCGAGAAACGATATTCTTTAACATCCATTTTAGATATCAATGATTTTTTTACTACATATACACTTTTGAAACCTTATTCTCAACTTGTAGAAGAAATCATATCAATCTTGAGTTTGGAGTTTCAACTATTAAAACAAATTATATTTATATTGAGTTGACCAGTACCAGGTCTCAAACTATTTTGATAAAGTTTGGGATTTAATTAATATAACATCTTACTTTCATTTTTCTAGTATTGCACTAGACTTTTCTTTGTAATTTGTATATAATAAAAAATTTAAGTTTTCTTTAAACATTTTTGTTATGTGAGTGGGATTTTGGTGATGTATAAATAAAATTTACCTTGGTTGATGTGCACATAACGTAGGCAGAAGTCCTACAAGAAGAAAATATGCATGTTTTGTTTTATGTGCGTCTTTTAATTTTTTATTAATGGTTAGCACATGTCATAGCTTTGTTTACATAATGGAATTTTGTATAGGTAAGTACTAAGGTCGGTTATCAAATCGACTGCACAATTATGTATAAACGGAGACAATTTTACTACAAATAAGGAAAAAAAATATTCTTGCTTGGTGCTCAAACACTCGCGTGGCAAATTCTATATACACTAACAATTAACAATGGGATGCATAGTACCCATTTGAATCATCTCACTCCACCTACTACTTCTTCCCTCGATCGTTCCTCTTGCCAGTGATGCTTCTTCTTATTGCGAAACCTCTCTTGCCCCCTTCTTAGCGCCTCTGCTTTTCTCCTTTATTCTTTTACCGCCTCTATTCAAATTTTTAAGCGAGTTAACATCCCCTCCAACTTTGAAACAACCCTATTTTTGCTTCTTGTTTTCATTTGTTTATATTTGGTTTGATCAACGAGTTACCATCATAATGATTATTTGCTGTGATCACAACGATATTCACAACTTCACCACCATCAAAACGCCTCAAGAAAATGTTAGTATAAAGGGTTTTAAATATAAATAAACAAATCACTTGGATATATTCAAGGAACGTGTATGCAAACACATTCAAAAATCAATGGTTCCGACCTTATAGCCTGGGAGTCACGAAATTTGATTTGGGATGATCCAAGAACGCAATAATCTTGATTTAAGGAAAAACGAAATATTCGAAACAACAAAATACCTTCCAATAGTTTGCCTTTTGTCATAGAAAATTGAAGAAGTAGTAGTAGTTTTCGTTTTCGATTACACTGTAAACTTCTGGAAACGTCTAATGTTCTATATAAATGACGACCAGGAGATGGGAATATGCCCACTTAACTTTTGACGTAAATTTGGGCTTTTGGCAGGAAAAACTTCGAGCTTGGCCTTTTCTTCCATTAAAATCCATTTTTGTTTTAGTGTGAATACATTTAAATCGCCAATTTAATTTCCAACATACCAATTGTCCAAATTAATTGGGATATATCAATCATATTGTAGTGGGGAAGGGTTGTAGTAGGGAAGGGTAGTGATGGGTGATTGAACACATGTAGTTAGAATCATGGATGTATACGAGTTTCCCTTACTTTTATTCTCATTCTTTTTAAACTCTTTAAAAAAGTTGATGAATTTGATCTAGGTTTCGTGGTTCTATTTGCTCCCATTTGCAAATTCTAATAGAAAAACGGAAAGAATGAGTAATAGCTTAGGGCTCAAGAATTTGATAATATGATAAAGATAAGTCTCTAAGTTTTATTTATAGAAGTACATCACTATTTTCAAGTATAATGTTTTTTTGGTTTTGTTGTGTCATTTGAGAGCATATCAAACAACAGATATCCTTCTACCATTACTCTGAATTTTTGCAAGACTCTAAGCAACGAAGAAATTATTTGAAATCCATAATCGCAAATAGCTATAAAAATTCATGGAATATACGAATAGCAGTTACTTTAATATATTTATGGATTATAGCATTCTGATTTTGTTTCTTTCCTTTACGGTACCGTGTTTTCATTTTTTCTTATTAAGGGATTGTACTTTGGAACATTTGTCAAAGTATAACATCCTACTTTGAATTGTTTTTCTTATTATACCAATTTTAAAGAAATGTATCAATTTTGAGCTTTACTTTCGAGAAACGATATTCTTTAACATCCATTTTAGATATCGATGATTTTTTTACTACATATACAATTTTGAAACCTAATTCTCAACTTGTAGAAGAAATCATATCAATATTGAGTTTGGAGTTTTAACTAGTAAAAAAAATTATATTTATATTGAGTTGAGCAGTACCAGGTCTCATACTATTTTGATAAAGTTTGGTATTTAAATGAACACATCCTTTTTTTAATATAACTTCCTACTTTCATTTTTCTAGTATAGCACTGGACTTTTCTTTGTAATCCGTATATAATAGAAAATTTGAGTTTTCTTTAAACATTTTTAGTACGTAGGTGGGAATTTGGTGATGTATAAGTAAAATTTACCTTGGTTGATATGCACATAACATAGGCAGATGTCCGACAAGAAGAAAATATGCATGTTTTGTTTTATATGCGTCTTTTAAATTTTTATTAATGGTTAGCACATGTCATAGCTTTGTTTACATAATGGAATTTTTTATAGGTAAGTACTATGGTCGGTTATCAATTCGACTGCACAATTATGTATAAACGGAGAAAATTCTACTAAAAATAAGGAAAAAAGAAATTGTTGCAAGGTGCTCAAACACTCGCGTGGCAAATTATATATACTAACAATTACCGATGCGATGCATAGTACCCGTTTGAATAATCTCACTCTACCTACTACTTCTTCCCCCGATCTTTCCTCTTGCCACTGATGCTTCTTCTTATTGCGAAACCTCTCTTGCCCCCTTCTTAGCGCCTCTGCTTTTCTCCTTTATTCTTTTAACGCCTCTATTCAAAATCTTTATGCGTGTCAACGTCCCCTCCAACTTTGAAACAACCCTATTTTTGCTTCTTGTTTTCATTTGTTTATATATGTTTTGATCAACGAGTTAAAAAATTTCATGAATTTGATCTAGGTTTCATGGTTTTATTTGCTCCCATTTGCAATATCTAATAGAAAAACCGAAAGAATGAGTAATAGCTTACGGCTCAAGAATCTCATAATATGATAAAGATAAGTCTCTAAGTTTTATTTATAGAAGTACATCACTATTTTCAAGTATAATGTTTTTTTTTGGTTTTGTTGTGTCATTTGAGAGCATATCAAACAACAGATGTCCTTCTACTGTTACCCTGAATTTTTGCAAGACTCTAAGCAACGAAGAAATTATTTGAAATCCATAATCGCAAATAGCTATAAAAATTCATGGAATATACGAATAGCAATTACTTTAATACATTTATGGATTATAGCATTCTGATTTTGTTTCTTTCCTTTACGGTACCGTGTTTTCATTTTTTCCTATTAAGGGATTGTACTTTGGAACATTTGTCAAAGTATAACATCCTACTTTGAATTGTTTTTCTTATTATACCAATTTAAAAGAAATGTATCAATTTTGAGCTTTACTTTCGAGAAACGATATTCTTTAACATCCATTTTAGATATCAATGATTTTTTTACTACATATACACTTTTGAAACCTTATTCTCAACTTGTAGAAGAAATCATATCAATCTTGAGTTTGGAGTTTCAACTATTAAAACAAATTATATTTATATTGAGTTGACCAGTACCAGGTCTCAAACTATTTTGATAAAGTTTGGGATTTAATTAATATAACATCTTACTTTCATTTTTCTAGTATTGCACTAGACTTTTCTTTGTAATTTGTATATAATAAAAAATTTAAGTTTTCTTTAAACATTTTTGTTATGTGAGTGGGATTTTGGTGATGTATAAATAAAATTTACCTTGGTTGATGTGCACATAACGTAGGCAGAAGTCCTACAAGAAGAAAATATGCATGTTTTGTTTTATGTGCGTCTTTTAATTTTTTATTAATGGTTAGCACATGTCATAGCTTTGTTTACATAATGGAATTTTGTATAGGTAAGTACTAAGGTCGGTTATCAAATCGACTGCACAATTATGTATAAACGGAGACAATTTTACTACAAATAAGGAAAAAAAATATTCTTGCTTGGTGCTCAAACACTCGCGTGGCAAATTCTATATACACTAACAATTAACAATGGGATGCATAGTACCCATTTGAATCATCTCACTCCACCTACTACTTCTTCCCTCGATCGTTCCTCTTGCCAGTGATGCTTCTTCTTATTGCGAAACCTCTCTTGCCCCCTTCTTAGCGCCTCTGCTTTTCTCCTTTATTCTTTTACCGCCTCTATTCAAATTTTTAAGCGTGTTAACATCCCCTCCAACTTTGAAACAACCTTATTTTTGCTTCTTGTTTTCATTTGTTTATATTTGGTTTGATCAACGAGTTACCATCATAATGATTATTTGCTGTGATCACAACGATATTCACAACTTCACCACCATCAAAACGCCTCAAGAAAATGTTAGTATAAAGGGTTTTAAATATAAATAAACAAATCACTTGGATATATTCAAGGAATGTGTATGCAAACACATTCAAAAATCAATGGTTCCGACCTTATAGCCTGGGAGTCACGAAATTTGATTTGGGATGATCCAAGAACGCAATAATCTTGATTTAAGGAAAAACGAAATATTCGAAACAACAAAATACCTTCCAATAGTTTGCCTTTTGTCATAGAAAATTGAAGAAGTAGTAGTAGTTTTCGTTTTCGATTACACTGTAAACTTCTGGAAACGTCTAATGTTCTATATAAACGACGACCAGGAGATGGGAATATGCCCACTTAACTTTTGACGTAAATTTGGGCTTTTGGCAGGAAAAACTTCGAGCTTGGCCTTTTCTTCCATTAAAATCCGTTTTTGTTTTAGTGTGAATACATTTAAATCGCCAATTTAATTTCCAACATACCAATTGTCCAACTTAATTGGGATATATCGATCATATTGTAGTGGGGAAGGGTTGTAGTAGGGAAGGGTAGTGATGGGTGATTGAACACATGTAGTTAGAATCATGGATGTATACGAGTTTCCCTTACTTTTATTCTCATTCTTTTTAAACTCTTTAAAAAAGTTGATGAATTTGATCTAGGTTTCGTGGTTCTATTTGCTCCCATTTGCAAATTCTAATAGAAAAACGGAAAGAATGAGTAATAGCTTAGGGCTCAAGAATTTGATAATATGATAAAGATAAGTCTCTAAGTTTTATTTATAGAAGTACATCACTATTTTCAAGTATAATGTTTTTTTGGTTTTGTTGTGTCATTTGAGAGCATATCAAACAACAGATATCCTTCTACCATTACTCTGAATTTTTGCAAGACTCTAAGCAACGAAGAAATTATTTGAAATCCATAATCGCAAATAGCTATAAAAATTCATGGAATATACGAATAGCAGTTACTTTAATATATTTATGGATTATAGCATTCTGATTTTGTTTCTTTCCTTTACGGTACCGTGTTTTCATTTTTTCTTATTAAGGGATTGTACTTTGGAACATTTGTCAAAGTATAACATCCTACTTTGAATTGTTTTTCTTATTATACCAATTTTAAAGAAATGTATCAATTTTGAGCTTTACTTTCGAGAAACGATATTCTTTAACATCCATTTTAGATATCGATGATTTTTTTACTACATATACAATTTTGAAACCTAATTCTCAACTTGTAGAAGAAATCATATCAATATTGAGTTTGGAGTTTTAACTAGTAAAAAAAATTATATTTATATTGAGTTGAGCAGTACCAGGTCTCATACTATTTTGATAAAGTTTGGTATTTAAATGAACACATCCTTTTTTTAATATAACTTCCTACTTTCATTTTTCTAGTATAGCACTGGACTTTTCTTTGTAATCCGTATATAATAGAAAATTTGAGTTTTCTTTAAACATTTTTAGTACGTAGGTGGGAATTTGGTGATGTATAAGTAAAATTTACCTTGGTTGATATGCACATAACATAGGCAGATGTCCGACAAGAAGAAAATATGCATGTTTTGTTTTATATGCGTCTTTTAAATTTTTATTAATGGTTAGCACATGTCATAGCTTTGTTTACATAATGGAATTTTTTATAGGTAAGTACTATGGTCGGTTATCAATTCGACTGCACAATTATGTATAAACGGAGAAAATTCTACTAAAAATAAGGAAAAAAGAAATTGTTGCAAGGTGCTCAAACACTCGCGTGGCAAATTATATATACTAACAATTACCGATGCGATGCATAGTACCCGTTTGAATAATCTCACTCTACCTACTACTTCTTCCCCCGATCTTTCCTCTTGCCACTGATGCTTCTTCTTATTGCGAAACCTCTCTTGCCCCCTTCTTAGCGCCTCTGCTTTTCTCCTTTATTCTTTTAACGCCTCTATTCAAAATCTTTATGCGTGTCAACGTCCCCTCCAACTTTGAAACAACCCTATTTTTGCTTCTTGTTTTCATTTGTTTATATATGTTTTGATCAACGAGTTAAAAAATTTCATGAATTTGATCTAGGTTTCATGGTTTTATTTGCTCCCATTTGCAATATCTAATAGAAAAACCGAAAGAATGAGTAATAGCTTACGGCTCAAGAATCTCATAATATGATAAAGATAAGTCTCTAAGTTTTATTTATAGAAGTACATCACTATTTTCAAGTATAATGTTTTTTTTTGGTTTTGTTGTGTCATTTGAGAGCATATCAAACAACAGATGTCCTTCTACTGTTACCCTGAATTTTTGCAAGACTCTAAGCAACGAAGAAATTATTTGAAATCCATAATCGCAAATAGCTATAAAAATTCATGGAATATACGAATAGCAATTACTTTAATACATTTATGGATTATAGCATTCTGATTTTGTTTCTTTCCTTTACGGTACCGTGTTTTCATTTTTTCCTATTAAGGGATTGTACTTTGGAACATTTGTCAAAGTATAACATCCTACTTTGAATTGTTTTTCTTATTATACCAATTTAAAAGAAATGTATCAATTTTGAGCTTTACTTTCGAGAAACGATATTCTTTAACATCCATTTTAGATATCAATGATTTTTTTACTACATATACACTTTTGAAACCTTATTCTCAACTTGTAGAAGAAATCATATCAATCTTGAGTTTGGAGTTTCAACTATTAAAACAAATTATATTTATATTGAGTTGACCAGTACCAGGTCTCAAACTATTTTGATAAAGTTTGGGATTTAATTAATATAACATCTTACTTTCATTTTTCTAGTATTGCACTAGACTTTTCTTTGTAATTTGTATATAATAAAAAATTTAAGTTTTCTTTAAACATTTTTGTTATGTGAGTGGGATTTTGGTGATGTATAAATAAAATTTACCTTGGTTGATGTGCACATAACGTAGGCAGAAGTCCTACAAGAAGAAAATATGCATGTTTTGTTTTATGTGCGTCTTTTAATTTTTTATTAATGGTTAGCACATGTCATAGCTTTGTTTACATAATGGAATTTTGTATAGGTAAGTACTAAGGTCGATTATCAAATCGACTGCACAATTATGTATAAACGGAGACAATTTTACTACAAATAAGGAAAAAAAATATTCTTGCTTGGTGCTCAAACACTCGCGTGGCAAATTCTATATACACTAACAATTAACAATGGGATGCATAGTACCCATTTGAATCATCTCACTCCACCTACTACTTCTTCCCTCGATCGTTCCTCTTGCCAGTGATGCTTCTTCTTATTGCGAAACCTCTCTTGCCCCCTTCTTAGCGCCTCTGCTTTTCTCCTTTATTCTTTTACCGCCTCTATTCAAATTTTTAAGCGTGTTAACATCCCCTCCAACTTTGAAACAACCCTATTTTTGCTTCTTGTTTTCATTTGTTTATATTTGGTTTGATCAACGAGTTACCATCATAATGATTATTTGCTGTGATCACAACGATATTCACAACTTCACCACCATCAAAACGCCTCAAGAAAATGTTAGTATAAAGGGTTTTAAATATAAATAAACAAATCACTTGGATATATTCAAGGAACGTGTATGCAAACACATTCAAAAATCAATGGTTCCGACCTTATAGCCTGGGAGTCACGAAATTTGATTTGGGATGATCCAAGAACGCAATAATCTTGATTTAAGGAAAAACGAAATATTCGAAACAACAAAATACCTTCCAATAGTTTGCCTTTTGTCATAGAAAATTGAAGAAGTAGTAGTAGTTTTCGTTTTCGATTACACTGTAAACTTCTGGAAACGTCTAATGTTCTATATAAATGACGACCAGGAGATGGGAATATGCCCACTTAACTTTTGACGTAAATTTGGGCTTTTGGCAGGAAAAACTTCGAGCTTGGCCTTTTCTTCCATTAAAATCCGTTTTTGTTTTAGTGTGAATACATTTAAATCGCCAATTTAATTTCCAACATACCAATTGTCCAAATTAATTGGGATATATCGATCATATTGTAGTGGGGAAGGGTTGTAGTAGGGAAGGGTAGTGATGGGTGATTGAACACATGTAGTTAGAATCATGGATGTATACGAGTTTCCCTTACTTTTATTCTCATTCTTTTTAAACTCTTTAAAAAAGTTGATGAATTTGATCTAGGTTTCGTGGTTCTATTTGCTCCCATTTGCAAATTCTAATAGAAAAACGGAAAGAATGAGTAATAGCTTAGGGCTCAAGAATTTGATAATATGATAAAGATAAGTCTCTAAGTTTTATTTATAGAAGTACATCACTATTTTCAAGTATAATGTTTTTTTGGTTTTGTTGTGTCATTTGAGAGCATATCAAACAACAGATATCCTTCTACCATTACTCTGAATTTTTGCAAGACTCTAAGCAACGAAGAAATTATTTGAAATCCATAATCGCAAATAGCTATAAAAATTCATGGAATATACGAATAGCAGTTACTTTAATATATTTATGGATTATAGCATTCTGATTTTGTTTCTTTCCTTTACGGTACCGTGTTTTCATTTTTTCTTATTAAGGGATTGTACTTTGGAACATTTGTCAAAGTATAACATCCTACTTTGAATTGTTTTTCTTATTATACCAATTTTAAAGAAATGTATCAATTTTGAGCTTTACTTTCGAGAAACGATATTCTTTAACATCCATTTTAGATATCGATGATTTTTTTACTACATATACACTTTTGAAACCTAATTCTCAAATTGTAGAAGAAATCATATCAATCTTGAGTTTGGAGTTTCAACTAGTAAAACAAATTATATTTATATTGAGTGGAGCAGTACCAGGTCTCATACTATTTTGATAAAGTTTGGGATTTAAATGAACACATCCTTTTTTTAATATAACTTCTTACTTTCATTTTTCTAGTATAGCAATGGACTTTTCTTTGTAATTCGTATATAATAGAAAATTTTAGTTTTCTTTAAACATTTTTGGTACGTAGGTGGGAATTTGGTGATGTATAAGTAAAATTTACCTTGGTTGATATGCACATAACATAGGCAGATGTCCGACAAGAAGAAAATATGCATGTTTTGTTTTATGTGCGTCTTTTAATTTTTTATTAATGGTTAGCACATGTCATAGCTTTGTTTACATAATGGAATTTTGTATAAGTAAGTACTAAGGTCGGTTATCAAATCCACTACACAATTATGTATAAACGGAGAAAATTCTACTAAAAATAAGGAAAATAGAAATTGTTGCAAGGTGCTCAAACGCTAGCGTGGCAAATTATATATACTAACAATTACCAATGCGATGCATAGTACCCATTTGAATAATCTCACTCCACCTACTACTTCTTCCCCCGATCTTTCCTCTTGCCACTGATGCTTCTTCTTATTGCGAAACCTCTCTTGCCCCCTCTTAGCGCCTCGACTTTTCTCCTTTATTCTTTTACCGCCTCTATTCAAATTTTTTATGCTTGCAACCTAGATTGGATCTATGTTTTCTAACTTTGATCATATAATAATTCCTAAAGGCCAAACAAAAATTACTAAAAGAAATAATAAAGAAAAACTAACCTTTTAGTTATTTCTTGCAAGCTAAGCAAAGCAAATGCCTTGCCTCAAATGGAGTCACACCCAGAAGCTAGGGAACTCGAAAAACCAGAGAGAGGGAGAAAAACCCTTAAAATTTCGTGGTCCTTATGGGGTAATGGGGCTCCCTATTTATAGCCTCAAGGGTTTAACAGATAAGCCTTATTCGAATTCAAACCGGATAAACCTTTTATCTTTAAATTCAAACCCTTATTTATCTATATATATAATTCAAAAATTATGGATATAAATATCCTAATTTTCGTTCTCCATATATATACTATAATTATCTATTGCTCAACTATTGAACAATTACAAATCAGCCCCTGCACCTTTATTTAATTCAATTAATCGCCAAATTAATTCCAATTAATTCCAGATTAATTTCTAATTAACTAATATAGTTTCTAATTAATATATTATCACCATAATATATTAATAAACTATTTATTTTATTCTATTGATTTATTAATCACATAATAAATCAACCTTTCTCTCTCCCGGTTTTTCGGTTCAACCTCTAGCTATGAGGGCAACCCAAATGGACTTTGCTACTATCAATTAGGTAAATACAAATTATTAGTCATGGCTTAGACACCTAATCCAACAGTCTCCCACTTGGATAAGTCTATGACTATAATTTCCAGTTAAACTTCTAATTGACAAGCAAATTGTAGCTTCCTAGAAACTGCTGCCGAACTCTGACCTAGTCAGTTCTGTCCATAGATAAGTGATCAGATGATCCTCCGTCCAACAAGATATTTTCAGACATGAGACATGGATTGAGATCAATCTCTGTCTGACATACTGTTTTCCCGATTTCCGATTTTGCATATGACATAAGACTTCCAATTGAACATATCAATTTAGTCCCGGCTGGCAGCACTTTAGTCAACTTCAAAATCATCGAGAGACCTACAAATATCTATTTCCCGTCAGGGTCAAGGGACGAATAAGCTTTGACTCATATGCTTATATCTTTTACCAGAAAAATCATTCACACAGCACGTTTTATAACACTGAGTTACCGATGCGTTTTCGTACTATCAATGAACAACCGCCTCGTAAATTATAACTCATATCTCTCCACTTCAAGACCATAAGATATTATCGTCTCAACATTACTCGTGATGTAATCCATGAGGCAATCTATTGAGCGTGGGTTTATCCAATACTCAAATCTATATTTCCAAGTACTCATGAACGTTGCAGCAATCTTATTGCTATGTCTAACTCCTTAGACAATCTAAAAACCAATTCATGATAGTCTTCCTCCATACTTACTCCCTAAAAGTATGAGCGCCTGTGGATATTTGAATAATCCAATTATTCAGGAAGTAAAACATGCGAAAGTGAAACATAAAATCTGACTGGCAGCTACTCCTGCTTATTACCAAGTCTCCACGAGGTAATCACCAAGTCGGATTTATCATAACTATTATCGGTTTCTTATTCTCTTTTAAACTTTCAATTCAAGCCTTTTATATCTATGTCTATTTTAACTCAATGACCTTTTCACTCTTTCTATGTATCCAAGTGTCTAACACTTATACACTTTATTACAGATAATCCAATCGGATACTCTTCCAATAATATCTCAATTTGTCATTCTGTCTTTCTCTGTCACAACTCCATTCCGGTGATGTGTACCGTGACTGCCGATGGTTCTCAGGGTCTTTAGTATACATGACTACACCCTAAGACTATTTCGAGACATCATGATGTGCCGGTGAACCACACGCGCTCCATCAAAAACCAACGAAACTCTTTAACCATTAAGTCCTACAGCACTACGTCCTGGTGTAAACAATTACTGATTTGAAACTCCTTTCAAATCATTCACCCTAATCATTTCCCAATGATTTCTCACGTGTGTTCAAAATCCATTTAGTATTCTCAGCTAGGTCATGTCCTGAATCCAACTTACTATGCTCTAAGCATCAAGCCATCAGGATATGTTCATAACACTTCTGATCGGTCCAAGAGGCTCGTGGAACCTGATGTAATCTGATTCCAAACCCTTTCGGAATCAGAAGATTACTAATAATCCTTGTGTCATGACTTTCGGAAACCATTTCCTTTCGGAAACTATTTCTTATGCATCTTGAATCTCATCAAGATCATATTCTCAATGGCTAGGTCTATACTGTCAGTTTCATCTATCCAATAGATGTGTGTAAACCACGTGAGTATGTTGCACCTTCTTTATTTCTTTCATGCCAAGTCATCACACTTTGCAATGATAGGAAACTCTTTTCCTGGGTTTATGCATCTTGAATCTTATCAAGATCATATTGGCAGAATTTCAATCTATCTAATAGATGTTCACGACCACCTAAGTATGTTGTATCTCTTAAAGTCTTTCATAGCGAACCGTTTCTTAACACTAAGTCATTACACTTTGTAATGATAAGAGACGTTTCCTAGAACCAGTATGTAACCCATATACATGTGATAGCAGATAACAACGATACTCCCACTGGCTTTGATACGGTTATATGACTTTTTCGGATTATTCACAAAATCCAAAACTTTTGGCACATTTTGCGAAACCGAAATCCAAACCTTTCCAACATATTAAAGGAAATCTTCCAGGCTATTCACAAAATCCAAACCTTTTGGCCTATTTTGAGAATCCGAATATCCTTTCTTGCGAGATGCCCATGGGACGAATCCCGGGGCCATATGTGACATCCGCCTAAAATGGATTCGGGTCAACCCAACCCAATTGGAAATTTAATAAACCCTGCTCGAGATTTCTTGATGCTAATAAGATCAAAACCCTTACACTACGATATAAATTGACGTTAATAGCAATATAGCATAGTATAACGTTATAACTATAATCAAATTAACTTATGATACCATATTAAAATCAAATCAAAGAATGATGCTCTAATTAAATTAAAAGAATCAAACTTGAATGATATAATTAAACTTCAAATCAAAGTAGATTGTTATAATCAAATAATAACCTATTTTTTTATAAAACTCTATTTTTATAAACACTACATTAAATTTTATAAAACTCTTAAGATGCTTGTGTTAGTGGGGGATTATGAAGACCACCAAAAGCACAAAGTTATTCCCATTGTCTCCCACTCACACCTCCCATCATCTTTCTTTTCCTTTTACTCTCATCACATTATTCTCATCACCACTCAAACCCTCTCTATTCTTTCTCTCATTCTCAAGCTCGAAATTCTTCCAAAAAATATCCATTTTCCAGCCAAGAACAATTCCCCATACTCAAAATCTTCATCCCTCTTGAAGCATTCATCAAGGTATGATGTTAAAAGTTCCAAATTCATACATGAAACAAATTAAATCCACCAAACTATCTAAAACTCATTTTATGCATAAACCTGATTTTTTTCAGAATCCCATAAATAAAATAAGAAGTTCTGGAAATTTTCAGAAAATAACTTATTTTTATTGAATTGCTATAATTATTGCAATATAATAAGGCAATAATTCACATAAAATACTTTTTGTAGTCAATAAATTCTGGGAAAATTCTAGGATGACTCATACATTGAGTAAAGTGGATTTATAAAGTTTCATGCATTTATATTACTGGTTTATGCTTATTTTGTATTTTATTTTGTTGTAGACAAATAAATTGCAAAATATAGTTATGTATGTTAAAAACTAGATTTTATATTTATAGCACCTTATTAACATTTTAAAGACTCCATGACAGAATTTACAGATTTTGGTAGGAATGTTTGCTTATTTTTCCTGATTTAATGATTATTTAATGGTTTAAATTGATAATAAATAGCTACACATGTCCAAAACTTATAAAAGCTTATCAGAATATCATATATAACATGTTAATCATAAATAAAAAGTTTAATGAATTTCTCTTAATATTTTCCTATTATTTACGATTTTATTGATTAGTTAATAATGAAAAACATAAGAAATACTTCCCATAGTCCAAAATATCCAAAATATTTACAGTAGGCTCAATATAATGTTAAAAAACTATGGTTAATTTTCCAGAATTTTTAGGGATCATTTATTATTTTTCCCGAATTTTGTTGTTGTTTAATCATTAAAATACTAAATAAATACTAAAGTAGTTAAAAAAATATGATCATTTTACAGTAATTACTATTTTATGAAATAATGATTTTCTGATAATTTCAGAATGTTTCATTACTGTTTAGTATTTAAAACCATTTTCCTAAATATCTAAACATGTAAAAATGCATTTTTAATGATTATTTCATATAAATAATTGTTTATAATATATAAAATCTGTAAATACTTATAATTTGACTACTTATTATTTAATAAGAAATTATTAAAATCTTGCCTAAAGTGAAAATATAAATTAATTAAGCAAAGTAATTTATTCAATTTAAAATTCATTTAACATATAAATACATTAATATTCAAAACAAAATTTGGATAATTGTTAATTCATCTAATATAAGAATATGTGTCTAATTATTTTTATTAATACTATATTCCCATTTATCAATTCCTAAGCCAAAACTATTAATTATATTAGGTTCTACGACATTTTGACTCGAGCCGTCTATCGTACAAACACGCGCATTCCTTATTGGACTAATGTGAGTAATCTACCCCGTATTTTATAATTTTCAATACGTTTGGGGTGTATCATGTGGTTTTAATATGTTCCAACTTCATTTTATTATTTTTTTCACCATTGAGACATTGTTGAGACATTTATATGTGAATCATTATTTGTATAATTATTGTTTGTTTACGCTACATGTACTTGTAGTGCATTACCATTTTTGGTCTAATCACCATGACTATGCCCGTATTCTTGAGGTACGTTATGGACAATAATAGCGCTATTGGGTTGACCACCCCGCCTTGGGACGCTAAGGTGATTGATTGCACGTGGTTGAGTATGTATGATGATTAGATGCTCCATCCTATATATATATATATATATATATATATATATATATATATATATATATATATATATATATATATATACATATATATGTATGTATAGGGTGAGGACTTATTGTTGTAGTTATCATTTGTTAATCAATTTTTGATTTATAAACTGTTATCTCAATAACACTTGCTTGCCAGCTTCAAAAGAAAACAAATTTCAAATTATTCAAACTCACAATTTTCTTTAATAAAACTAGATTACTCACCAACTCTCGTAGTTGACCTGTTTTTACCCATGATGCAGATTTGAAGAATGAAGTTGATGAAAAGTAGGGTGTACCTTAGAAACCCACAAGACTATTTAAATTTGATGTAATAAGTGTTGTTGTATTTGGATTTGTATTTGTATGTTGTGGATTTTGTTTGTATACTTAGTACTTAATTGAATCTAATCATATCATAACATAGTTGTCATGAGACTTTGAACAATATATCACGCCTTGATCGATTCCGCCAAGGATCGGGGTGGGACACCATGTACCTTTTGTAATGGCATGCTCTATGTAAGTCCCTATTAGTGTGCCGGTAAACCACACACACTCCACTAACGACTCACACTATGCCACGCAGAATCCTATCAGATTTCATCTTCTATTGAGAGTGCCTCTCTCAGAATCAATTACTTGACCCCAAGTGATGACTCATTCAACCAGACGTTCTGTAAGTACATTTCTATGTTCCATTCTTTTGATGATTCAATTACTCCCACCGGTTCCTAGACCAGTTGTAAAATCAATCAAATTGTCACATAGACTGTGTCTCGCGCTAATGTTCTCTTATTTGGCAGCAACCGGGCTCACCAATGCTTCCTAGTAGTCGGATTACTTATCCGTACCATCTTTAGTGTTTTACCACTAATCGGTATGTCACCCAGATCATAACTCTTTATGACGGTGACCAAAACTATAGGTCAAGCGAAGAGAGGGTATGTCAGGTTTAACAGGAATCCGATTCCTGGTCAAGGCCCAGTGGTGACTAAAGGTTATTTCACTTGGCTAATCCTTGAACTCCTTCATGATTATTCTTACTCCCACTGTTTCCTTAGAACATGAGCTCTTTCTAAAAGGACTCTTCTTTCATGGCCAATAAAACGACATCGCTGATCAGTTTCAGGCTTTTCATGGGATTCAGACGAATGCTACATGACCCTGGACTTTCTATGTACTAGTGGGACGATCCCAGCTTTACTTCCTTCTAGCTTGCAACTTCAAGCTTTTTGAAGATCCTAGTTCGTTCCCTTTATTCAACCAGTTCTCGGAACCTTTCCTCAACCAGCTGCGCTAACTTATCTGACCCCAGGAATTCTAAATCCTTGCGGAACTCGGGGTCAGTGATCAATAGCATAAGGCAACGAACTTCCTTGGACTCAATAGTCAAGGAGTCATGCTCATCACAAGCTGCTGTGTGATGCCATGTTTGGGAGCAAACACTCAGTCGGATATGGTTCGCCAGCAAAACTAAGAACTATTCTTTAATTGCAAAACCATATCACATAGTCAAGGCCAGGCAGCCTTACCATATTTAACAGATGCTTTCTGAAGCTCTCAGAAATGGGTGAAGGAGGGGAAGGAGGAGAATGACACTTTCTTCAGACATATATAAAATTTGAATTTATTAGTTTAATTAATCCTTAAATAATTACCTAATTTATTATTAAAAAGGCTAGGATCCAAAATACCCCAACTATGCTGTGAAGAGGGATACCGTAATCACAACACAGTGGTCATTAAGGTAGATAACATTTATCAATTTCAGTCTTATGAAATTCCTAGATCTGTGAGATTCATTGAACTGTTCAATGGCATGTTTAATCTCGGATATGCCCCACTGTTTGTGACTGGGATGCCGAGGATCACAAACCGGGTGTGAATAACCATGCAAATTAGCTTGGTACTCTCGGGGTTAATTACCATCTCAAATTGATGTGACGGTTAACCACACACGCTCCATCAACAATGATAACACCCGAGAAACCCATTGCCACTCTTTATGAACCCTTATTGGTGTGCCGGTAAACCACACACGCTCCACCAATGTTTTATAAAGTGCAATGTGCAATTTCATGGATTAGCATCAAATTCACATTTTTCCTAAAGTAACTAGATTGGGAATTTTTATGAAGTGTTCTAGTACTTTGATCATTATACTTTTAATGATTAAGCGGTCCTATCAAACCCGTTCGGCTAACGACCCTCCACTGATCAGGCGAGCGGTGGGTGAGAGTGTACACCCATTAGACCGCCATTTTATAGGCAGTCTCCTTATACCCACTTTATAGACCAGCTTCGTGAATGAGGCCTACTATTGATTTGACTAACCATTTAAATATTATACATATAATATTAACATCTAATTATAATATATATAAGACAAATTTTAAACCTTTTAAAATGTTTTTGGTTTATCTTTTAACTTATTGGAATTTAAACTATTAAATTTAAAATTAAATTAAACCTTTTAAAATCGATTTAATTATCCTTTAATTAACCAATTAATTAAATTAATTAAATTTTGATATTTTAAACCCTTTAAAATATTTTACGATTTATCTTTTAATTTTTTCGCCAATTTAAAACAATTAAATCAAATTAAATTAAATCCTTGAATTATCTTTTAATTACCAATTAATTAAATTAATTCAAATGTAGATAGGTTTTATCAAATTAATCAAATTAATTTAAACCTATCTTAAACCCCCTAATTTTTGATTTCAAATAATGAGTTTAAGGTTATCCATTTAATTAATCAAATCAAAGTTACCAAAAATAGAAAACCTTCTAAAACCCTAGCATATTTTCGAAAAACGTAAGGGGGAGGGGCTAGGGTTTTCAAAACCCTAACCCTAAATTGATTTCAATAATATTAGGTTTTATAAGCTTTAAACCCTAAAATTTAGGAAAACTATTATACCTATTCAATAAGAAAACAGCCAAAAGCTCTGATACCACTGAAGGGTTTTCTGCAAATCTATGAACTAAAACCCTAAGTTCACATGCAACCTAGATTGGATCTATGTTTTCTAGCTTTGAACATATAATAATTCCTAAAGGCCAAACAAAAATTACTAAAAGAAATAATAAAGAAAAACTAACATTTTAGTTGTTTCTTGCAAGCTAAGCAACGCAAATGCCTTGCCTCAAATGGAGTCACACCCAGAAGCTAGGGAACTCGAAAAACCAGAGAGAGGTAGAAAAACCCTTAAAATTTCGTGGTCCTTATGGGGTAATGGGGCTCCCTATTTATAGCCTCAAGGGTTTAACAGATAAGCCTTACAGATAAGCCTTATTCGAATTAAAACGGATAAACCTTTTATCTTTAAATTCAAACCCTTATTTATCTATATATATATAATTCGAAAATTATGGATATAAATATCCTAATTTTCGTTCTCCATATATATACTATAATTATCTATTGCTCAACTATTGAACAATTACAAATAAGCCCCTGCACCTTTAATTAATTCAATTAATCACCAAATTAATTCCAATTAATTCCAGATTAATTTCTAATTAACTAATATAGTTTCTAATTAATATATTATCACCATAATATATTAATAAACTATTTATTTTATTCTATTGATTTATTAATCACATAATAAATCAACCTTTCTCTCTCCCGGTTTTTCTGTTCAACCTCTAGCTATGATGGCAACCCAAATGGACTTTGCTACTATCAATTAGGTAAATACAAATTATTAGTCATGGCTTAGACACCTAATCCAACAGTACACTTTTGAAACCTAATTCTCAACTTGTAGAAGAAATCATATCAATCTTGAGTTTGGAGTTTCAACTAGTAAAACAAATTATATTTATATTGAGTTGAGCAGTACCAGGTCTCATAGTATTTTGATAAAGTTTGGGATTTAAATGAACACATCCTTTTTTTAATATAACTTCTTACTTTCATTTTTCTAGTATAGCACTGGACTTTTCTTTGTAATCCGTATATAATAGAAAATTTGAGTTTTCTTTAAACATTTTTGGTACGTAGGTGGGAATTTTGTGATGTATAAGTAAAATTTACCTTCGTTGATATGCACATAACATAGGCAGATGTCCGACAAGAAGAAAATATGCATGTTTTGTTTTATGTGCGTCTTTTAATTTTTTTATTAATGGTTAGCACATGTCATAGCATTGTTTACATAATGGAATTTTGTATAGGTAAGTACTAAGGTCGGTTATCAAATCCACTACACAATTATGTATAAACGGAGAAAATTCTACTAAAAATAAGGAAAATAGAAATTGTTGCAAGGTGCTCAAATACTCGCGTGGCAAATTATATATACTAACAATTACCAATGCGATGCATAGTACCCATTTGAATAATCTCACTCCACCTACTACTTCTTCCCCCGATCTTTCCTCTTGCCACTGATGCTTCTTCTTATTGCGAAACCTCTCTTGCCCCCTCTTAGCGCCTCAGCTTTTCTCCTTTATTCTTTTACCGCCTCTATTCAAATTTTTTATGCATGTTAACGACCCCTCCAACATTGAAACAACCCTATTTTTGCTTCTTGTTTTCATTTGTTTATATATGTTTTGATCAATGAGTTACCATCATAATGATTGTTTTCTACAACGATATTCACAACTTCACCACCATCAAAACGCCTCAAGAAAATGTTAGCATAAAGGGTTTTAAATATAAATAAACAAATCACTTGGATGTATTCAAGGATCGTGTATGCAAACACATTCAAAAATCTTTGATTCCGACCTTATAGCCTGGGAATCACGAAATTCGATTTGGGATGATCTAAGAACGCAATAATCTTGATTTCAAAACGAAAGATTCGAAACAACAAAATACCTTCCAATAGTTTGCCATTTCAGATAGAAAGTTGAAGAAGTAGTAGTAGTTTTCGTTTTCGATTACACTGTAAACTTCTGGAAACGTGTAATGTACTATATAAACGACAACCATTAGATGGGAATATGCCCACTTAACTTTGGATGTAAATTTGGGCTTTTGGAAGGAAAAACTTCGAGCTTGGCCTTATCTTTCATCAATATCCTTTTTTCTTTTAGTCTAAATACATTTAAATCGCCAATTTAATTTCCCATGCACCAGTTGTCCAACTTATTTTGGATATGTCGATCATATTGTAGTGGGGAAGGGTAGTGATGGGTGATTAAACACATGTAGTTAGAATGATGGGTGTATACGAGTTTCCCTTACTTTTATACACATTTTTGTTAAACTCTTTAAAAAATTTCATGAATTTGATCTAGGTTCCGTGGTTCTATTTGCTCCCATTTGCAATATCTAATAGAAAACCGAAAGAATGAGTAATAGCTTAGGGCTCAAGAATTTGATAATATGATAAAGATAAGTCTCTAAGTTTTATTTATAAAAGTACATCACTATTTTCAAGTTTAATGTTTTTTTGGTTTTGTTGTGTCATTTGAGAGCATATCAAATAACTTATATCCTTCTACCGTTACTATGTATTTTTGCAAGACTCTAAGCAACGAAGAAATTATTTGAAATCCATAATCGCAAATAGCTATAAAAATTCATTTAATATACGAATAGCAGTTACTTTAATATATTTATGGATTATAGCATTCTGATTTTGTTTCTTTCCTTTACGGTACCGTGTTTTCATTTTTTCCTATTAAGGGATTGTACTTTGGAACATTTATCAAAGTATAACATCCTACTTTGAATTGTTTTTCTTATTATACCAATTTTAAAGAAATGTATCAATTTTGAGCTTTACTTTCGAGAAACGATATTCTTTAACATCCATTTTAGATATCGATGATTTTTTTTACTACATATACACTTTTGAAACCTAATTCTCAACTTGTAGAAGAAATCATATCAATCTTGAGTTTGGAGTTTCAACTAGTAAAACAAATTATATTTATATTGAGTTGAGCAGTACCAGGTCTCATATTATTTTGATAAAGTTTGGGATTTAAATGAACACATCCTTTTTTTAATATAACTTCTTACTTTCATTTTTCTAGTATAGCACTAGACTTTTCTTTGTAATCCGTATATAATAAAAAATTTAAGTTTTCTTTAAACATTTTTGGTATGTGAGTGGGATTTTGGTGATGTATAAATAAAATTTACCTTGGTTGATGTGCACATGGAAAGGTCTTGCACAAACAATGAACTAGAAATTCCTAAGTTCACATGCAACCTAAGAAGAGATCTATGTTTTTCTACAATGAACATATAATAAAAAACCTAAGGCCAATAATTAATCTCTAAAGAACGAATCAAGAAAACCAACCTTGGATTCTTGATCCAGAAGCTAGCAGCAACAGTATCCTGCCTCAAATGGAGTCACACCCAAGCAATGGAGGAGAGAGTACAACAGAGTTCCAAAGAGTCTTCAAAAGTGGCGCCGGTTTTGGGGTGGCCAGGAGGCTCCTTTTATAGCCTCTAAGGGTTACAGTCAAAACCCTAGAGGAGCCTCCTTAATGGGCAAGCCTGTTGACCATTTGGACCAAGGCTTCTAAACCCTAATTAGGGTTTCACCAATATGGAGGTTCCCTCCATATTTCAAGCCAACTCTGCCCTTGCCACTGGCCAGCCAGTTATTCAACTATTTAATAAATACAAACCAGTCCCTGCACTTTCAATTAATTAAATTAATCACCAAATTAAATCCAATTAATTCTAGATTAATTTCCAATTAATTATTATAGTTTTATTGAGTTATTAAACAATTAATAAATCAACCTTTCTCTCTACTTAACTCTACACCAATCCTCCGGCTATGAGGGCAACCAAAATGGACTTTGCTTCAATTAATAATATAAATACAATTTATAGTCATGACTTAGACACCTAATCCAACAGTCTCCCACTTGGATAAGTCTATGACTTTAATTGTCAATTTATCTTCTGATTAATAAATCTTAGTTTCTCAGAAACTGATACTTAACTCTCACCCAGTCAGTTCTTGTCCAAAGATAAGTGATCATATGATCCTCCTGTTGGATTAGGTGTCTAACCCATGACTAATAATTAGTATTTACCTAATTAATAGAAGCACAGTCCATTTGGGTTGCCCTCATAGCTGGAGGTTTGGTAGAAAATTCGGTAGAGAGAAAGGTTGATTTATTATGGGATTAATAAATCAACAGGAATTAAATATATGGTTTATTAATATATTAAAGTCATAATATATTAATTAGAAACTGTATTAATTAATTAGGAATTAATCTGGAATTAATTGGATTTAATTCGGTGATTAATTAATTAGTTAAAGGTACAGGGACTAAAACTGTAATTATTCAATAGTTAAGTAAGTGACAGTGGGAGTGACCAGTGGATTTCGATTTCTATATATGGTATATAGAAATTTCGAAATTAATATAATATAGGATAAATATGAGTTTGAATTATAAGATAAAAGGTTTATCTTATTTGAATTCAAAAGGGTTTATCCTTAAGGCTTATCAACTAGTTATTTGGAAACTATAAATAGGGGTCCTGGGGAACCCTTATTCTGCGCCAATTTTGACATAAGGAATCTCTGGAATTTTCGATCCTCATCTCTCCTCCTAGTTTGGGTGTGACTTTCATTTGAGGCAGGATATTTTTGCTGCTCAGCTTCCAAGAAATAAAGGTTGGTTATTCTATTTTGATCTTTAGATTTCTTATTGGCCTCTAGGTTTTTTGTTATATGTTCAATAGTAGAAAACATAGATCCTCATAGGTTGCATATGAACTTAGGTTATTTAGTTCATGGTTTGCAGAAAACCTTTCAGTGGTATCAGAGCCAGGTTCTTGTTTTCTTGTTGAATAGTTATAACTGGTTAGGGTTTAAAGCTTATAAACCCTAATTTTTGTTTGGATCGAAATCTTGGATTAGGATTTTGGAAACCCTAATCCCCCCCTTGTATTTTTCGAAAAAGGCTTTTTAGGGTTTTAGGAGGCTTTCTATTTTTGGTAACTTTAATTGTTTAATTAAAATGGATAACCTTAAACCCAAATTGTTTGAATTCGAAATTTAAGGGTTTAAGATAGGTTTAAAATTAATTTGATTAATTTGGTAATACCTATCAACATTTGAATTAATTTAATTAATTATTAATTAAAAGATAATTCAAAGGATTTAATTAATTTTTAAAAATTTGCGAAAATTAAGGGTAAATTCGAAAAAATATTTTAAATGTTTAAAATATTAAGATTTAATTAATTTAAATTAATTGTTAATTAAAAGATAATTAAAAGGATTTAATTAATTTCAAATTTGCGAAAAAATTAAAGATAAATTCGAGAAAAATATTTTAAATGTTTAAAATATTAAGATTTAATTATTTTAATTAATTGTTAATTAAAGGATAATTGAATCGGATTTTAAAGGTTTAATTTAATTTTAAATTTAATAGTTAAATTGGTAAAATTAAAAGATAAACCTGGAATATTTTAAAAGGTTTTAAAATACATCTTATATATGTTATTAATTGTTAATACTATATGTATAAGATAAAATTAGTCAGTCAATTCAATAGTAGGCCTCATTCACGAAGCTGATGTATAAAGTGGGTATAAGGAGGCTGCCTATAAAATGGCGGTCTAATAGGTGAACACTCTCGCCCACCGCTCGCCTGATTAGTGCAGGGTCGTTAGCCGAACAGTTTTGATAGGACCGCTTAATCATTAAAAGTATAATGATCAAAGTACTAGAACCATTTACAAAAATCCCAATCTAGTTACTTTAGGAAAAAATGTGAATTTGATGCTAACCCATGAAATTGCACATTGCACTTTATGAAACGTTGGTGGAGCGTGTGTGGTTTACCGGCACACCAATGGGGGTTCATAAAGAGTGGCAATGGGTGTCTCGGGTGTTATCATTGTTGATGGAGCGTGTGTGGTTTACCGGCACATCAATTTGAGATGATAATGGACCCCGAGAGTACCAAGCTAACTTGCATGGTTATTCACACCCGGTTTGTGATCATCGGCATCCCAGTCACAAACGGTGGGGCATATCCGAGATTAAACATGCTATTGAACAGTTCAATAAATCTCAAAAGAAACTAGGAATTCCATTTATAATAAGATTATATTTTCCGCGGTGGAATTGGCTGAATCGTCATTCGTCTACCTTTATAAAATTTGAAAATAGACTACGGCATCCCTCTTCTAGTTTGTAAATTGTTATAGTTGGATCCTAGCCTTATTTTATATTGGGTTATTATAAGGACCGACAAGTATCTAATTAAACTTACCTTCTTTTATAGATGTCTTCTGCTGATCAATCTGCTCCGCACTCAAACTCTAGTGTTCCCTCTATCCTCTCACTGTGTTCCAAGGTTCAATTGAATGGGACAAACTACAATGACTGGATTAGAAATATCAAGATGGCTCTGAGGTATGAGAACAAAGAGTATGTTCTCGAGACCGAGCTTCTCGATATTGACCCTGAAACTGCTACTCCCGAGGAAATTGCCTCGTACCAAAAACATTCTGATGATGCGACCAAAGTGGCCTGCATCATGATCGCCACAATGAACCGCGAATTGCAAAGGATATACGAAGACTACTGGCCCTTTGAGATGTACAAGGAGCTTGCGGAAAAGTTCCGCAAGCAAGAGCGCATCGAGAGGTGCGAGGTGGTCAATGACTTCACGAACAGCAAACCTAAAGATGGAGAGTCTATCTGCACTCATGTGCAAAGAATGCAAGGTTACGTGGAGCGGCTTAGGAAGCTAGCGATGCCTGTAAACGAGGAGTTGGTCGTTGACATTGTGCTCAACTCCTTGCCAAGTTCTTATGACCAGTTCAGGCTGGCTTACCATTTGAACAACAATCAGGCTAACCTGACTGAATTGCATCGTATGCTTCGGACTGCTGAGGACGGAATGAAGGGTAAAAGTGTACCCTCGGTTAATCAGCTCGTCTTAGCCATTGGAAGTGGCAAAGGAAAGAAAAGGAAGGGCCCTCCTAAGCAAAATTGGAGGGAAAAGGTTCAGGTCGGGTCATCCAGCAATGGCTCGAGAACCAAGTGTTCTCACATTCCTTATGTAGCCAACCCCAATGAAGCCGACTGTTTCTACTGCAAAGAGAAGGGCCATTGGAAGAGAAGCTGCCCCAAATACTTGCAGGATGTCAAGGATGGGAAAGTAAAGCCATCGACAGCAGGTATATACACTATCTCTAAAAACTCACCATCTTCTAATTCTTGGGTCCTTGATACAGGATGTGGTTTTCACATTTGTTCTGATCTGCATGGCCTAAAGGAAAGCAGGGAGGTGGAGCACGGTAGACTGAACCTGATCATGGGCAATAGGAGATCGTCCCCTGTTACCAAGATTGGCGTTTATAGTTTAGTGCTTAGTAGTGATGTTAGCTTAGAGTTATTTAATTATTGCTATTCGCCAGAAATGGCAAGAAACATTATTTCATTTCACGCATTGTTCAGACAAGGATTTCAATTTTCTTTTGATAATAAAATTGGTTCGATTTCTGTTTTCAAAAATGGTATTTTGATTTTTACTGCTTATCCTTGTGATGGTGTGTATGAAACTGTTGAATGTGTTGACAATTTAGGACATAGTGTAAATTATATTGATTCTACTAGTGGTGTAGAAAAGGCATGTATGTGGCATAGTCGGCTCGGGCACATCAGCAAGAAACGCATCGCCCAACTCCAAAAGGATGGAGTGTTGGAATCATTCGACCTCAGGTCGGATGATGTATGCGAATCTTGTCTGTTGGGCAAGATGACTAAATCACCTTTCAAAGGGTCTTTTGAAAGATGTGAGGGTCTGCTGGACATCATTCACACGGATGTGTGTGGTCTATTCAGATCAACCACAAAGGATGGCACGCGGTTCTACGTAACCTTTACTGACGATTTTAGTAGATACGGTTATATCTACTTAATCAAGTATAATTCAGAAACCTTTGAAAAGTTCAAAGAGTTTAAGAACGAGGTAGAGAATCAATTAGGCAGGAAGATAAAGATGCTCAGGTCCGACAGAGGCGGAGAGTATCTAAGTATCGAGTTCCTAGACTATCTAAAGGAATGCGGAATAGTTTCGCAGTTGACACCTCCCAGGACACCACAGTTGAACGGTGTTGCGGAGAGGCGCAACCGAACCCTGTTGGACATGGTTCGTTCCATGATGAGTCGAGCTTCACTTCCCATTCACTTCTGGGGGTATGCCTTAGAGACTGCCGCCCATATCCTCAATCTTGTCCCTACTAAAAAGGTTGCTAAAACACCTCATGAAATGTGGACGGGGAAAGTTCCCTCGTTGGCACATATCAAAATCTGGGGTTGTGAGGCTTTCATTAGACGAGAGACTTTTTTTCCTTGGTTATCCCAAACAGTCCTTTGGATATCTATTCTACAGACCGAGCGTCTTTGTAGCTAGACGAGCGGTCTTTCGAGAGAGAGAGCTCATATTCAAAGAGGACAGTGGGAGTACCATTGATCTAGAAGAAATTCAAGAGTCATCAGATGACGCAACCTTAGGAGAAACTAGCAACCAACATGAGGAAGGAGTTCCTATTGGTCCGACAGATGTATCCTTACCTCTTAGGCGTTCCGGTAGGGTTAGCATGCCACCCGAGTTTTATGGGTTCCATATAACTTCGGATGGGGACACGTTTGTCAGTGATAGGACACTGATAAATTTGGATGAACCAGCTAACTACCAGGAAGTAGTGGCGGGCCCTGAGTCTGCCGAGTGGAAAGAGGCCATGGATAGCGAGATCAAGTCCATGTATGACAATCAAGTTTGGAACTTGGTTGACAACGTACCGGGTCGAAAGACAGTCGGGTGCAAATGGATCTTCAAGAAGAAGACCGACATGGATGGAAAGGTACACACTTTCAAGGCAAGACTGGTTGCGAAGGGCTTTACTCAAACCCCAGGGGTTGACTATGACGAGACCTTCTCACCAGTAGCCAAGATAAAGTCTATTAGGATTATGCTGGCCATAGCTGCATTTCATGACTATGAAATTTGGCAGATGGACGTCAAAACCGCTTTCCTTAATGGAAAGTTGACTGAGGATGTTTACATGAATCATCCAGAGGGTTTTGTCGATGCAAAGTATCCCAATAAGGTGTGTAAGCTTGAGAGATCAATCTACGGATTGAAGCAAGCTTCTCGCAGCTGGAATCTTTGTTTCCATGAGAAAGTCAAAGAGTTTGGCTTCTCTAGGAGCGAGGATGAGTCCTGCGTATATGTCAAGGCTAGTGGGAGTATAGTCACCTTTCTGGTGCTGTATGTCGATGACATACTGCTCATGGGAAACGATATTCTAACCTTGCAAGATGTCAAGGCTTGGCTTAGGAAATGTTTCGCCATGAAGGACCTAGGAGAGGCTGCCTATATTCTCGGGATAAGAATATTGAGAGATAGGAAGAAGAGACTAATTGGACTTAGTCAGGGTACATACTTGGAAAAGGTACTGAAAAGGTTTAGTATAGAAAATTCCAAGAAGGGAGAGCTGCCTATCCAAAGTAATGCAAAATTGAGTAAGACTCAAAGTCCGAGTACAGACGAAGAAATAGCTGAAATGAGTCGGGTACCTTACACTTCGGCTGTAGGATCGATCATGTACGCTATGACGTGTACTCGCCCTGACGTGGCTTTTGCTTTAAGCATGGTCAGTCGGTACCAGGGTAACCTTAGAAGGGCGCATTGGATAGCTGTGAAAAATATACTCAAGTACCTGCGAAGGACAAAGAACATGGTGTTAGTCCTCGGTGGCAGCGATACCTTGAGAGTTGAAGGATATACAGATGCCAGTTTTCAGACGGATAGAGACAGTGGTCGGTCTCAGTCGGGCTGGGTATTCCTTTTGAACGGTGGAGCAGTTACTTGGAAAAGTTCTAAGCAAGAAACAGTGGCTGATTCTACGTGCGAATCAGAGTACATAGCAGCAAGTGAAGCGTCAAAGGAAGCGGCTTGGCTAAAGAACTTTATCGGTGACCTTGGAGTAGTCCAGAGTATTCAGGAGCCCTTGGAACTGTTCTGCGATAACGAAGGTGCGGTCGCCTTGACAAAGGAACCGCGAGACCATGGAAAGTCCAGACATATCGACAGAAAGTACCACTACATCAGACATAGGGTAGAAGAAGGTCACCTCCTTGTAAAGAGGGTATCATCGGAAGATAATCCTGCAGATCCCTTGACAAAGGCTCTGAGTAGGATTAAGCACAATCAGCATGCTAAAAGCATTGGATTAAGAGATGATATAAGTTTTTGTAATTAGATAGGTTATTAGAAACTTGTAACAATGAATTGTATTTGACTTTTGAGATTTAATAATAGAGATTTATTAATGGTTTACTACATTTGTCAATTCTTTATCATTGTGTTTCATTTTCGCATGTTTTACTTCCTGAATAATTGGATTATTCAAATATCCACAGTCGCTCATGCTCTTAGGGAGTAAGTATGAAGCAAGACTGTCATGAATTAGTTGTAGATTGTCTAAGGAGTTAGACATTGCAATAAGATTGCTGCAACATTCATGAGTACTTGGAAATAGAGATTTGAGTATTGGATAAACCCGCGCTCAATGGATTGCTTCATGGATTACATCACGAGCAATATTGAGACGATAATATCTTTTGATCTTTAAGCTAAGACATATGAGTTATGATTTACTAGGCGGTTGTTCATTTATAATACGAAAACGCATCGGTAACTCGGTGTTATAAAACGTGTTGTTGTGAATAATTTGTCTGGTAAAAGACATAAGTATATGAGTCGAATTTTATTCGTCCCTTGACCCTAACGGGGAACAGATATCTGTAGGCCTCTCGATGAATTTGAAGTTGACTAAAATGGTTTGCCAACCGGGACTAACTTGGTAGTCTAAGAGTCATATGCAAATCGGAAATCGAGGAACAGTGAATCAGACCAGATTGATTTTATCCATGTCTTGAGTCTGAAAAGTATCTTGTTGGACGGAGGATCATCTGATCACTTATCTTTGGACAGAACCGACTAGGTCAGAGTTTCGCAGTAGTTTCTAGGAAGCTTAAGGTGCTGGTTAATTAGAGGCTAAATTGGTAATTATAGTCATAGACTTATCCAAGTGGGAGACTGTTGGATTAGGTGTCTAAGCCATGACTAATAATTAGTATTTACCTAATTAATAGAAGCACAGTCCATTTGGGTTGCCCTCATAGCTGGAGGTTTGGTAAAAAATTCGGTAGAGAGAAAGGTTGATTTATTATGGGATTAATAAATCAACAGGAATTAAATATATGGTTTATTAATATATTAAAGTCATAATATATTAATTAGAAACTATATTAATTAATTAGGAATTAATCTGGAATTAATTGGATTTAATTCGGTGATTAATTAATTAATTAAAGGTGCAGGGACTAAAAGTGTAATTATTCAATAGTTGAGTAAGTGACAGTGGGAGTGACTAGTGGATTTCGATTTCTATATATGGTATATAGAAATTTCGAAATTAATATAATATAGGATAAATAGGAGTTTGAATTATAAGATAAAATGTTTATCTTATTTGAATTCAAAAGGGTTTATCCTTAAGGCTTATCAACTGGTTATTTGGAAACAATAAATAGGGGTCCTGGGGAACCCTTATTCTGCGCCAATTTTGACATAAGGAATCTCTGGAATTTTCGATCCTCATCTCTCCTCCTAGCTTGGGTGTGACTTTCATTTGAGGCAGGATATTTTTGCTGCTCAGCTTCCAAGAAATAAAGGTTGGTTATTCTATTTTGATCTTTAGATTTCTTATTGGCCTCTAGGTTTTTTGTTATATGATCAATAGTAGAAAACATAGATCCTCATAGGTTGCATATGAACTTAGGTTATTTAGTTCATGGTTTGCAGAAAACCTTTCACCTCCGTCCAACAAGATATTTTTCAGACTCAAGACATGGATTAAGATCAATCTCGGTCCGATACTCTGTTTCTCGATTTCCGATTTTGCTTATGACTTTAAGACTACTTATTGAATACATCAACTTAGTCCTGGTTGGCCAACCCTTTTAGTCAACTTCAAAATCATCGAGAGGCCTACAGATATCTGTTTCCCGTCAGGTCAAGGGATGAATAAGTTTCAACTCATATGGTTATACCTTTTACCAGTCAGATCACTCACAACAATGTGTTTTATAATATCGAGTTACCGATGCGTTTTTGCATTATCATTGAGCAACTGTCTTGCAAATTACAACTCATATCTCTCCACTTTAAGATCATAAGATGTTATCGTCTCAACATTGCTTATGAGATAATCCATGAAGCAATCTGTTGAGCGCGGGTTTATCCAATACTCAAATCTTTATTTCTAAGGACTCATGAACGTTGTAGCAGTCTTACTGCAATGTCTAACTCCTTAGACAATCTACAAACCAGCTCATGACAGTCTTCGTTCATACTTACTCCCTAAAAGTATGAGCGACTGTGGAACTTTCAATAATCCAATTTACTTAGGAAGTTAAACATGCAAAAATGAAACACAATATTAAACAATTGACAGAAGCAGTAAACAATACTCATTTATAAATCTCCATTATAAAATCGCCAAAGTCAATTACATTTATATTGTTACAAGTTTCAACCTATCTAATTGCTAAAACTAATATCATCCCTCAGTCCAATGCTCCGAGCATGCTGATTGTGCTTGATCCTACTCAGAGCCTTAGTCAAAGGATCTGCAGGATTGTCTTCTGATGATACCCTCTTAACCAGGAGGTGACCTTCTTCTACCCGATGTCGAATATAGTGGTACTTTCTGTCGATATGCTTGGACTTTCCATGATCTCGCGGTTCCTTTGTCAAAGCGACCGCTCCTTCGTTATCGCAGAATAGTTCCATCGGCTCCTGAATACTTGGGACAACTCCAAGGTCACCGATGAAGTTCTTCAGCCAAGCCGCTTCCTTAGACGCTTCACTCGCTGCTATGTACTCTGATTTGCACATTGAATCAACCACCGTCTCTTGCTTGGAACTTTTCCAAGTAACCGCTCCACCATTTAAGCGAAACACCCAGCCCGACTGAGACCGACCATTGTCTCTATCTGTCTGGAAGCTGGCATCTGTGTATCCACTTACTTTTAAGTCATCGCTGCCACCAAGGACTAGCACCATGTTCTTCATCCTTCGTAGATACTTAAGTATGTTCTTTACCGCTATCCAATGCGCCTTACCATGATTTCCCTGGTACCGACTAACCATGCTCAGTGCAAAGGATACGTCGGGGCGAGTATATGTCATAGCATACATGATCAACCCTACAGCCGAAGCATAAGGTACTCGACTCATCTCAGCTATTTCCTCATCGGTACTCGGACTTTGAGTCTTACTCAATTTCGCGTTACTTTGGATAGGCAACTCTCCCTTCTTGGAATCTTCCATACTAAACCTCTTTAGTACCTTTTCTAAGTATGTACACTGACTAAGACCTATAAGTCTTTTCTTTCTATCTCTTAATATTCTTATCCCTAGAATATAGGCAGCTTCTCCAAGGTCTTTCATGGCGAAACACTTCCCGAGCCAAGACTTGACATCTTGCAAGGTCGGAACTCTGACCCAGTCAGTTCTGTCCAAAGATAAGTGATCTGATGATCCTCCGTCCAACAGGATATTTTCAGACTCAAGACATGGATTAACATCAATCTTGGTCTGACACTCTGTTTCTCGATTTCTGATTTGCATATGACTTTAGAGACTACTAATTGAACACATCAATCAAGTCCCGGTTGGCCAACACTTTCAGTCAACTTCTAAATCATCGAGAGGCCTACAGATATATGTTTCCCATCGGGTCATGGGACGGATAAGTTTCGACTCATATGTCCATAACTTTTGCGGGTCCAAATACATACAACAATGCGTTTTATAGCACCGAGTTACTGGCGCGATTTCGTATTGTCAATAAGCACTTGTATCGCAAATAATAGATCATATCTCTCCACTTAAAGATCACCGGATATTATCGTCTTAACATTGCTCGTGATATAATCAATGAAGCAATCTGTTAAGCGCGGGTTTATCCAATACTCAAATCTCTATTTCTAAGTACTCATGAACGTTGCAGCAGTCTTACTGCAATGTCTAACTCTTTAGACAATCTGCAACCAATTCATGACAGTCTTAGTTCATACTTACTTCCTAACAGTATGATCGACTGTGGAGTTTCAAATAATCTAATTATTAAGGAAGTTAAACATGCAAATATAGAAACACAGAAATAAACAATTGACAAAGGCAGTAACAATACTAATTTATAAATCTCTATTATAAAATCACCGAGTCAATTACATTTATACTGTTACAAGTTTCTAGTCTATCTAATTACTAAAGCTAACATCATCCTTCAATCCAATGCTCCGAGCATGCTGATTGTGCTTGATCCTATTCAGAGCCTTAGTCAAAGGATCTACAGGATTGTCCTCGGATGATACTCGCTTAACCAGTAAGTGCCCTTCTTCTATCTGATGTCGAATGTAGTGGTACTTTCTTTCGATATGCCTGGACTTTCCATGGTCTCGCTGTTCCTTTGCCAAGGCGACCGCTCCTTCATTATCGCAGAAAAGTTCCACCGGCTCCTGTATGCTCGGGACAAATCCAAGATCCCCGATGAAATTCTTCAGCCAAGCTGCCTCCTTAGACGCTTCACTCGCTGCGATGTACTCTGATTCGCACGTTGAATCAGCCACCGTTTCCTGCTTGGAACTTTTCCAAGTGACCGCTCCACCGTTCAAAAGAAATACCCAGCCCGACTGGGACCGTTCACTGTCCCTATCTGTCTGGAAACTGGCATCTGTATATCCACTCACTTTTAACTCATCACTGCCACCAAGGACTAATACCATGTTCTTTGTCCTTCGCAGATACTTGAGTATGTTCTTGACTGCAATCCAATGTGCTTTTCCAGGATTACCCTGGTACCGACTAACCATGCTTAGTGCATAGGATACATCGGGACGAGTACATGTCATAGCATACATGATCGACCCTACTGCCGAAGCATAAGGTACCCGACTCATTTCAGCTATTTCCTGATCGGTACTCGGACTTTGAGTCTTACTCAATTTAACACCACTTAGGATTGGTAGCTCTCCCTTTTTGGAACTTTCCATGTTAAACCTCTTTAACACCTTTTCCAAATATGTACACTGGCTTAGGCCTATCAATTTTCTCTTTCTATCTCTAAGTATTCTTATCCCGAGAATATAAGCAGCTTCCCCTAAGTCTTTCATGGCGAAACACTTCCCGAGCCAAGCCTTAACATTCTGCAAGGTCGGAATGTCGTTTCCCATGAGCAATATGTCATCAACATACAGCACCAGGAAAGTGACTATACTCCCACTAGCCTTGACATATACACATGACTCATCTTCACTCCTAGAGAAGCCAAACTCTTTGACTTTCTCATGGAAGCAAAGATTCCAACTGCGAGATGCTTGCTTCAACCCGTAGATTGATCTTTCAAGCTTACATACTTTATCAGGGTGCTTAGTGTCTACAAAACCTTCTGGCTGACTCATGTAAACATCTTCAGTCAGTTTCCCATTGAGGAAAGCGGTTTTGACATCCATCTGCCAGATTTCATAATCATGAAATGCAGCTATGGCAAGCATTATCCTGATTGACCTAATCTTGGCTACTGGTGAGAAGGTTTCATCATAGTCAACCCCCGGGTTTGAGTGAATCCCTTCGCAACCAGCCGAGCTTTATAAGTATGCACTTTTCCGTCCATGTCGGTCTTCTTTTTGAAGATCCACTTGCATCCGACTGTCTTTCGACCCGGTACATTGTCAACCATGTTCCAAACTTGATTGTCATACATGGACTTTATCTCGCTGTCCATTGCCTCTTTCCATTTTGCAGACTCGGGGCCTGCCACTGCTTCACGGTAGTTAGTTGGCTCATCCAAATTAGTCAATGTACGATCACTGACTAACGTGTCTCCGTCCGAAGTAATATGGAAACCATAGAACTCGGGCGGCATGCTAACTCTACCTGAGCGCCTAAGGGGCAATGAAATGTCGGTGGGTCCAACAGGAACTTCTTCCTCATGTTGGTTGTTAGTTTCTTCCAAGGTTGTATCATCGGGCGTCTCCTGAATTTCTTCGAGATCGATCGTACTCTCACTGTCCTCTTTGGATATGAGTTCTCTCTCTCGAAAGAACCCCCGTCTTGCTACAATGACCACGTCCTCGCTCGGTCTGTAGAACAAGTATCCAAAAGACTGTTTCGGGTATCCGATGAAGAAACACCTCTCACTTCTTTCTACGAGCTTATCTGAAGTATCTCGTCTCACGAATGCTTCACAGCCCCAGACTTTGATGTGTGCCAACGAGGGAACTTTCCCCGTCCACATCTCGTGTGGTGTTTTTGCAACCTTCTTGGTTGGGAAAAGATTTAGGATATGGGCGGCAGTCTCTAAGGCATACCCCCAGAAATGGATTGGAAGTGAGGCTCGACTCATCATGGAACGAACCATGTCCAACAAGGTTCGGTTTCGTCTCTCTGCAACACCATTCAGCTGAGGTGTTCTTGGAGGCGACAACTGTGAAACAATTCCACATTCCTTGAGGTAATCGAGAAACTCGATACTAAGATACTCACCGCCTCTGTCGGATCTAAGCATCTTTATCTTTCTACCCAATTGATTTTCCCCTTCATTCTTAAACTCTTTGAACTTTTCAAAGGTATCCGACTTATTCTTGATTAAATAGACATATCCATATCTACTAAAATCGTCGGTAAAGGTCACATAGAACCGCGTGCCATCTCTAGTGGTTGTTCTGAAGGGACCACACACATCTGTGTGTATGATATCCAACAGACCTTCACCTCTTTCAAAGGAACCTTTGAATGGTGATTTTGTCATCTTGCCAAGTAAGCAAGATTCGCATACATCATCTGACCCGAGGTCGAATGATTCCAACACTCCATCCTTTTGGAGTTGGGCGATGCGTTTCTTGTTTATATGGCCAAGGCGACAATGCCACAGACATGCCTTTTCTATACCGCTTGAAGCATCAATAGTTAATACATTTTTACCATAATTATCAATACACATAATAGATTCATAAACACCATCACAAGGAATAGCATTAAATATAAAAACATCATTTTTGAAAACCGAAATTGAACCATTCAATTTATTGAATTCATAATAAAAGCCTTGTCTAAATAGTGTATGAAAAGAAATTATGTTCTTTGCCATATCTGGCGCATAACAACAATTATGTAAATCTAATCTAACTCCACTGCTCAGCATCAGTCCATAAACACCAATCTTGGTAACAGGTGACGTTCGCCTATTGCCCATGACCAGGTTCAGTCTGCCATGCTCCAGTTCCCTACTTTCCTCTAGGCCCTGCAAATCAGAACAGATGTGAAAACCACATCCTGTATCAAGGACCCATGAACGGGAAAAAGATGAGTTATTAGATATACCGTCCTTGACATCCTGCAGATACGTTGGGCAGCTCCTCTTCCAATGACCCTTCTGCTTGCAGTAAAAGCAGTCGGCCTTTTTGGGGTTCCGAACATGTGGAATTCCGGAAGACTTACCTTTCGGGGAACCGCTAGATGACCCGACATGAGTCTTTTCCCTCCAGTTCTGCTTAGGAGGGCCTTTCTGTTTCTTTCCCTTTCCGGAGCCAATAGCCAGGACAGGCGGGTTGACAGGGAGCACAGCTTTTCCCTTCATCCCGTCCTCAGCCGTCCGAAGCATGCGGTGTAACTCAACTAGGTTTGCCTGGTTGTTGTTCATATGATACGCCAGTGTGAACTGGTTATAAGAACTGGGTAAGGAATTCAGCACTATGTCAACTGCTAAATCCTCATGAACGGGCATTTCCAGCTTTCTAAGCCTTTCCACGTAACCATGCATCCTCTGCACATGTGCACAGATGGACTCGCCCTCTTTGGGCTTGCTGTTAGTGAAAGCTTTTACAACCTCACGCCTCTCGATGCGCTCTTGCTTGCGGAACCTTTCCGCGAGCTCTTTGTGCATCTCGTAGGGCCAATAGTCCTCATAGATACGCTGCAGTTCAGGGTTCATAGTAGCGATCATGATGCAAGCCACTTTGGTTGCATCATCAGAGTGTTTAGTGTATGCAGCGATTTCCTCGGGAGTAGCGGTTTCAGTGTCCACATCAACAAGCTCGGTTTCTAGAACATACTCTTTATGTTCAAACCTTAGATTGGGGTTTGTTTAAATCCCAAACTTTATAAAAATAGTATGAGACCTGGTACTGCTCAACTCAATATAAATATAATTTGTTTTACTAGTTGAAACTCCAAACTCAAGATTGATATGATTTCTTCTACAAGTTGAGAATTAGGTTTCAAAAGTGTATATGTACTAAAAAAATCATTGATATCTAAAATGGATGTTAAAGAATATCGTTTCTCAACTATTGAATAAATACAAACTTTATAAAAATAGTATGAGACCTGGTACTGCTCAACTCAATATAAATATAATTTGTTTTACTAGTTGAAACTCCAAACTCAAGATTGATATGATTTCTTCTACAAGTTGAGAATTAGGTTTCAAAAGTGTATATGTACTAAAAAAATCATTGATATCTAAAATGGATGTTAAAGAATATCGTTTCTCAACTATTGAATAAATACAAACCAGTCCCTACACTTTTAATTAATTAATTTACAGTGTTCCCACTCTAATTCTCGCCAACTTTGGCCCTTTGCCACTGGCTAGCCAGTTATTCAACTATTGAATAAATACAAACCAGTCCCTACACTTTTAATTAATTAATTTAATCACTAAATTAAATCCAATTAATTCTAGATTAATTTCTAATTAATTTTTATAGTTTCTAATTAATATATTAACACTTAAATATATTAACAAACTATTTATTTATTTCTATTGATTTATTAAACACTTAATAAATCAGCCTTTCTCTCTACTGAACTCTACATCAACCTCCAGCTATGAAGGCAACCCAAATGGACTTTGCTTCAATTAATAAGATAAATACAATTTATAAGTCATGGCTTACACACCTAAACCAACAGTTGTAACACCCGACTTATTAACAAAAACACCCCAAAAATTTTCATTTTTCAAACCAAATATTTTACAAACAAACCATAAGTAGGGGTATTAGTTAATACAATACGAGTACAAGCGTATCACGAAGTACAATACATAAAATATTATACATTCTTCAAGCCGGGATGTCACTTCAAATCCTAGTCCTCAGTCACGGACTTTATCTTTTCCCTTGGCGGGATCACGCTCACCTGCAGGGACATAATAAATAAACCGTGAGCTATAAAGCCCAATGAGTAATCAACAAATAACATTACATATTAATAAGAGAATAATAACAATAAACTCTTATACAGTTTTTGTCCCATAAGTCATAGTCATCATTGACCGCACCATATATCATAGCCACATTGGCCGCACCAAATATCATAGCCATATAGGCCGCACCAAATATCATAGCCATATAGGCCGCACCAGTTGAACATAACGTCTAAAATCATAGCCACAAGTGGCCGCACCATTTAATAACATTTTATTGTTTATATCATAGCCCGAAGGCCGCACCAGATGGGTTCAATAACCCGATATCATGGTCATAAGACCGCACCGTTTAATTTCAAAGATATTAATCATAGCCAACAAGGCTGCACCATTTGGAATTACAATCCAATGTCATGTCCGTATATTATTCGGGTAATCTACCCTTGTCCCGTATTCAACTACTTCAAGTAGTGCCATTATAATCACCATATATCATACTAGATATAGTCAAGATTACTCACCTTGTTGCTTGCTACTACTAGCTTTCGTCGTTTCTTGCCTTGCAATGTATTCCGTAAGATTTTGTCCCGTACCTATAATTCCATTATTTCACAATGATTATAGGTTAATATACCATTTCAGTTGGTTCTAATGCACAAGAGTCTAATATAAGACCAATTCCAAGCATTAACCATTGGTATAAAAATTTAATACACTTCCCGAAATACGCGTATTCTACTACAGTACTTTCGGGAGGTCGTATTCGCATTCCGATAAATTTCCTTGAAGTTTTACAACATATTAGACCTATGTTTAAAATTTCAGGTCAATCGGATAAGCCTAGCATTGAAATCAAACTTGGAAAATTCACAAAATTTTAACAGAGGCTGAAATGGTTTCTGCCCAGGGCTCGAGTCGCGACCAACCATCTGGTCGAGTCGCAAAGACTCCTCTTCGAGTCGCGAGCGACCACCTGGTCGAGTCGCGAGCGCTGGGCAGAGGTGCAGAAACTCCGATTTTTTTTGCTAGAATTTTCCATTTTTCTCTTGTTAAGGTCTTATTACTCGACTTAATCCCTAGGAAATGTTCCAAGACCAAAACCCTTGACTAATAACAAGTTTTAAACCATTGGGGAATCAAATTCAAGCCCATTTATACAATTTCCCGTTTTTGCATTTTTACTCCAAAAACCGAAATTATTGAATTCTACTTGCTTCTAATGATTTTTTTCAGTCATTATAGCATCTAGAACTCATTTTAATCCATTAGAATCATGTTTATCACAAGAACTCATCATCTAGGGTTCTTGATCAAAATCCCAATTCTTGAACAATAGCAACCTACTTCCATTTTCTTTGAATTAAGTCCTTTAGCATGACTTACTGGAAGTATTAAGCTACTTATCACAAAATTCCTAACTGAAATTACAGTTTTCAGTTCAAGCTTGAAGAACACACACCAAAAGCTTGGTAAGAACTTAATAACTTACCTCAATTGCTTCCAAGTCTTCAATTCCAAGCCTAGAATCCGATTCCTAGCTTTAATTCTTCAAGAAAACTCCAAGTTTCTGCAATCGATCACTCCAAAACCCTCTCCCGATGCTTCCAGATTTTCTGCACATGTGAGAGAGCTTGTGCCACTATTTATACTTCCAGAAATTGCAGTTTAGTCCCTGGAGTTGTTATTCTTGAAGTTTTGCCACATTTTACATTTTTATGACAAAACTAGTTTTTATAACATTTTAAGTCCTAAACTCAAAATATTATTACAAACTTAATCCTTTTCTGTCCAAAAGACCAAATTACCCTTCTAAGGTAAAATGACCATTTTGCCCTTTTTATTATAATTACATAATAAAATACATTTTGGCGTTACAAATTCTCCCCTCCTTTAAGAGATTTCGTCCCCGAAATCATACAAAAAGTTGAGGGTATTTCTCCCTCATTTCACTTTCGGTCTCCCACGTCATGTCGGAACCTTTGTGATGACGCCAAAGCACTTTCACCATACTAATCTTCTTATGTCGCAGCTGTCTTATCTTTCGGTCTAACACCCTTTCGGGTTGTTCCGGATATCTCAACTTTTCATCTACCTCAACTTCAGCAAGAGGTACTTGTTGAGACTTGTCAAACAAAGTTTTTCTCAAATGGGACACATGAAATACATCATGTATACCATGAAGTTCATCAGGTAACTCCAATCTATACGCTACGGCTCCAACTCTTTGGGATATACGGAAAGGTCCAATGAAGCGAGGACTCAACTTCCCTTTCTTCCCAAAACGAATTAAGCCTTTCCAAGGGGATACTTTGAGCATTACCATGTCTCCTACTTGGAATTTTATCGGTTTCACCCGTTTGTCTGCGTACTGTTTCTGTCGATTCTGAGCTACCTTCAAATTTTCTCGTATCAGTTTGATCTTCTCTTCAGTCTGTGCTACAATTTCGGGTCCAGCCAACGGCTTTTCCCCAACTTTAGTCCAACAAGTCGGAGTACGACACGGTGCTCCATACAATGCCTCATACGGGGCCATCTGAATGCTGGAATGATAGCTGTTATTGTACGCGAATTCTACCAAAGGTAGATGATCTTCCCAGCTTCTCCCAAAGTCAATTACACAGGTTCTCAGCATATCTTCCAAATTTTGGATAGTTCTTTCACTTTAGCCATCGGTCTGCGGGTGGTATGCCGTACTCATAAGTACTTTTGTACCCAACTGCTCTTGTAGACTTTGCCAAAACCGGGAAGTAAATCTGCTGTCTCGATCCGACACGATCGATGCTGGTAATCCATGTCGACATAACACCTCATCTATGTAGATTTTCGCCAGTTGATCTACCATGTACTTTTCTTTATATGGTATGAATTGTGCCGATTTGGTCAATCGATCCACAATCACCCATATAGAATCATAACCTCGCGGTGTCCGCGACAACTTTGTTAAAAAATCCATGGTAATATGGTCCCACTTCTTCTCTGGAATCGGCAATGGTTGGATTTCTCCGTATGGTTTCTGATGGTTTGACTTCACTTGCAGACATGTCAAACATCTTTCTACATATCTTCCAACATCTCTTTTCATTCCAGGCCACCAATACATCGGTTTTAACGCCCGATACATTTTGGTACTACCCGGATGAACTGCGTATCTGCTACAGTGTGCATCTTCTAGAAGCAAATTCCGCGCCTCTCCTTGTTTTGGGACCCATATTCGGCCTCTGAAGGTCTTCAATTTCTGAGCATTTTCTTCCAGCTGCTTCAAATATCCAACCATTCTTTCGCTTTTTACATTCTCTGGTTTACACGCTTCCTCTTGTGCTAAACGGATCAATTCCGGTAACCGGCTTACTACACCCATACACGCGGATGTAACTTTCAATGGTGCTTCTTTCCGGCTTAGAGCATCTGCCACCACATTCGCCTTGCCAGGGTGGTACCGAATTTCAAAGTCAAAGTCTTTCAATAGATCCATCCACCTTTGCTGTCGCATGTTAAGCTCTTTTTGATCAAATAAATACTTCAAACTTTTGTGGTCTGTATAGACAACAAATTTCACACCATATAAATAGTGTCTCCACAGCTTCAATGCTAAAACCACCGCAGCTAATTCCAGATCATGAACTGGATATTTCTTTTCAGCATCTTTTAGTTGGCGGGACGCATAGGCTATGACCCGACCTTTCTGCATTAGAACACACCCAAGTCCGACTCTAGAAGCATCACTGTAAATCACATACTCTTCTCCGCTTTGTGGTAGTACTAACACCGGTGCTTCACATAAAGCTTGTTTCAGCTTCTGGAATGCTTCTTGCTGCTTTTCGGCCCATGTGAATTTTTCGCTTTTCTTGGTCAACTTGGTCAACGGTACAGCTATTGAGGAAAAATTTTCAACAAATCTTCTGTAATAGCCTGCCAAACCAAGGAAACTTTGTACTTCAGTTGGACTTCGAGGCGGTTCCCACTTCATCACGGCTTCAACTTTTGCTGGGTCGACTTCACCCCTTCGGCATTAATTACATGGCCAAGAAATTGAACTTCTCTTAGCCAGAATTCACACTTGGAGAATTTAGCATACAACTTTTCTCGGCGAAGCAACTCCAACACTTGTCATAGGTGTACTTCGTGTTCGGTTTGGCTTCGCGAATACACCAAGATATCATCTATGAATACTATCACCAAGGTATCAAGGAACGGTCGACATACCCGGTTCATAAGATCCATGAATACGACTGGAGCATTGGTTAACCCAAAAGGCATCACCAAAAACTCATAGTGACCGTATCGTGTGCGAAAATCTGTCTTTGGAACGTCATATTCTCTTATCTTCAGCTGATGGTAACCTGACCTCAAGTCAATCTTAGAAAAGTAGGACGCGCCTTGTAGCTGATCAAACAAATCATCTATTCGTGGGAGCGGATACTTATTCTTCACCGTGATCTTGTTCAATTCCCGATAGTCAATACACATGCGCATTGACCCATCTTTCTTCTTGACAAACAGGATAGGGGCTCCCCAAGGCGATGTACTCGGTCTGATGAAACCCCTGTCTAAGAGTTCTTCCAGTTGCTTCCTCAGTTCCACCAACTCTGAAGGTGCTAAACGGTATGGAGCTCGAGCAACAGGAGCAGCTCCCGGAATCAGTTCAATCGTGAACTCGACCTGTCGATCTGGTGGCAACCCTGGAAGTTCATCTGGAAACACGTCTGGGAATTCGTTTACCACATTTACATTCGCTACCCCCACTTTAACTGGCTTAACCACCGCTACATAGGCCAAATAAGACACCCCTCCTTTACTGATACAGCTTCGGGCTTGAGCAAAGGAGATAACTGGCATTCTTAATCGAGGTCGTTCACCCTGAATCTTTATCCATTCCCCATCCGGTGATAATACTGTGTTGTTTTTATTTCTACAATCCATGTTGGCATAATTCGTTGCCAACCAATCCATCCCCACGATTACACCAAATTCGTTAGTAGTCATCGGCTTCAAATCTATAGGGAAAACGGTCCCGTAGATCTTAAGCTGACAACCCTCCAGGTGTTCGGATACCCAAACATATCTGCCGTCCGCTATAGCCACTTCTAAGCTTTCACCCATTGGGGTTAACGGTACATTCAGGCGGGACAATAAGGACTCCGACACAAAACAGTGTGTAGCTCCTGGATCAAATATAACATATACAGGTATGGTATTGAGAGTAAAGATACCTCTAACCACATCTGTCTTCTCACGGGCTTCCTCCACTGTCATCTGGAAAGCTCGTGAGGCCACCGGTCGTCCCCTGTTCTTCGGCTCTTCTTTCTTCCCACCTTGATCGATCCTGGGTCTATCACTAATTGCTCCAGATTTCAACTCGGGACAGTTCGGGCGAATGTGACCCGTAGATCCACATTGAAAACACCTACGTACCGCCCGACAGTTACTAGCATCATGCCCCGGTTTTCCACAGTTTCGACAACTTGCAGATGTAGTGTTGACCCGGCAACTCCCAGAGTGCCTTTTTCTGCATTTTTCACACCACTTTCCTTCATCTCTCTGGCCCTTACCCTTAGACCCGGTTTGTTGTGACTTTTTCTGAGGCGTCCAACTTTGGTCTTCCGCCTTTCGTTTAGTTTCCAAGACTTTCTTTTCATCTTCCTGTCGCTTCAATTCTGTTTCTCTTTCTGTGGCTCGATCCACCACTTGTCGGAAAGTAGGCAGTTTCAGTGGTTGCACAATTTCTCTGATTCGGGTCATCAACCCCCAGACATACATATCAATCTTCCTCTTTTCGGTACTAACATGATGTTCAGCAAATCTTGCTTTCTCCAGAAAGCTAAGAGTGTATTCTTGAACAGATCGGGAACCCTGTTCCATGTGTAGGAATTCATCCTCCAGTTTCTTTATAGCTACCTCGGAGCAATACTCTTCATTGAATTTAATCTTGAATTGTTCCCAAGACACAGATTGGGTTGGATCAAGATTCAGAGACTTGTAGTAAATTTGCCACCAATGTAGTGCACTACTCGTAAGTTGATTTGTGGCAAACTCTACCTTGTCCTCATCCGCACATTTGCTAACCCGAAATACTTTCTCAATATGCATAATCCATTCCATGGCTTGGACTGGATTATCTGTCCCCGAGAATTCCTTTGGTTTACAACCAAGGAAGGCCTTGTAAGAACACCCAACTTTCTTTGTCGAAGCTTCCCCACCTTGAGTTTCTTTTAGCGCCCGAGCACGACTTTCTCCCTGGCTTTCATCTTCCGGCTGCCTGTTATGAATACTTTTTGCAGCCTCTTCACTAGGATTAGGATTGGCACTCGGGTTAGGATTGCCACTCGGATTAGGGTTATTCGTTAACGTAGGCATCATTTGCCTAACCACTTCTTCCACTATCGCCTGAATATCAGGTGGATTTTCTCCCACCGGTTCCCGTGCTGGTGCTCTTCGCCCAACAGAGCCGCGTGACCGAGCTGGTCCACTTCTTGCAGTTCCACGCGAATTTGCACCAGTGGGATTACTTCGTGTATTCCTCATACTTCAAAATTTCAGCAAACCGTTAGATTACATATATAATAACAAACTTATACATATCTAACAGTCCATTTATCTATTCTTCTCTCAAGGTTTAAGTCCAGGAATCTAATCTAAGACACCTAGTTCACTTAAACCACGGCTCTGATACCAACTTGTAACACCAGACTTATTAACAAAAACACCCCAAAAATTTTCATTTTTCAAACCAAATATTTTACAAACAAACCATAAGTAGGGGTATTAGTTAATACAATACGAGTACAAGCGTATCACGAAGTACAATACATAAAATATTATACATTCTTCAAGCCGGGATGTCACTTCAAATCCTAGTCCTCAGTCACGGACTTTATCTTTTCCCTTGGCGGGATCACGCTCACCTGCAGGGACATAATAAATAAACCGTGAGCTATAAAGCCCAATGAGTAATCAACAAATAACATTACATATTAATAAGAGAATAATAACAATAAACTCTTATACAGTTTTTGTCCCATAAGTCATAGTCATCATTGACCGCACCATATATCATAGCCACATTGGCCGCACCAAATATCATAGCCATATAGGCCGCACCAAATATCATAGCCATATAGGCCGCACCAGTTGAACATAACGTCTAAAATCATAGCCACAAGTGGCCGCACCATTTAATAACATTTTATTGTTTATATCATAGCCCGAAGGCCGCACCAGATGGGTTCAATAACCCGATATCATGGTCATAAGACCGCACCGTTTAATTTCAAAGATATTAATCATAGCCAACAAGGCTGCACCATTTGGAATTACAATCCAATGTCATGTCCGTATATTATTCGGGTAATCTACCCTTGTCCCGTATTCAACTACTTCAAGTAGTGCCATTATAATCACCATATATCATACTAGATATAGTCAAGATTACTCACCTTGTTGCTTGCTACTACTAGCTTTCGTCGTTTCTTGCCTTGCAATGTATTCCGTAAGATTTTGTCCCGTACCTATAATTCCATTATTTCACAATGATTATAGGTTAATATACCATTTCAGTTGGTTCTAATGCACAAGAGTCTAATATAAGACCAATTCCAAGCATTAACCATTGGTATAAAAATTTAATACACTTCCCGAAATACGCGTATTCTACTACAGTACTTTCGGGAGGTCGTATTCGCATTCCGATAAATTTCCTTGAAGTTTTACAACATATTAGACCTATGTTTAAAATTTCAGGTCAATCGGATAAGCCTAGCATTGAAATCAAACTTGGAAAATTCACAAAATTTTAACAGAGGCTGAAATGGTTTCTGCCCAGGGCTCGAGTCGCGACCAACCATCTGGTCGAGTCGCAAAGACTCCTCTTCGAGTCGCGAGCGACCACCTGGTCGAGTCGCGAGCGCTGGGCAGAGGTGCAGAAACTCCGATTTTTTTTGCTAGAATTTTCCATTTTTCTCTTGTTAAGGTCTTATTACTCGACTTAATCCCTAGGAAATGTTCCAAGACCAAAACCCTTGACTAATAACAAGTTTTAAACCATTGGGGAATCAAATTCAAGCCCATTTATACAATTTCCCGTTTTTGCATTTTTACTCCAAAAACCGAAATTATTGAATTCTACTTGCTTCTAATGATTTTTTTCAGTCATTATAGCATCTAGAACTCATTTTAATCCATTAGAATCATGTTTATCACAAGAACTCATCATCTAGGGTTCTTGATCAAAATCCCAATTCTTGAACAATAGCAACCTACTTCCATTTTCTTTGAATTAAGTCCTTTAGCATGACTTACTGGAAGTATTAAGCTACTTATCACAAAATTCCTAACTGAAATTACAGTTTTCAGTTCAAGCTTGAAGAACACACACCAAAAGCTTGGTAAGAACTTAATAACTTACCTCAATTGCTTCCAAGTCTTCAATTCCAAGCCTAGAATCCGATTCCTAGCTTTAATTCTTCAAGAAAACTCCAAGTTTCTGCAATCGATCACTCCAAAACCCTCTCCCGATGCTTCCAGATTTTCTGCACATGTGAGAGAGCTTGTGCCACTATTTATACTTCCAGAAATTGCAGTTTAGTCCCTGGAGTTGTTATTCTTGAAGTTTTGCCACATTTTACATTTTTATGACAAAACTAGTTTTTATAACATTTTAAGTCCTAAACTCAAAATATTATTACAAACTTAATCCTTTTCTGTCCAAAAGACCAAATTACCCTTCTAAGGTAAAATGACCATTTTGCCCTTTTTATTATAATTACATAATAAAATACATTTTGGCGTTACAAATTCTCCCCTCCTTTAAGAGATTTCGTCCCCGAAATCATACAAAAAGTTGAGGGTATTTCTCCCTCATTTCACTTTCGGTCTCCCACGTCATGTCGGAACCTTTGTGATGACGCCAAAGCACTTTCACCATACTAATCTTCTTATGTCGCAGCTGTCTTATCTTTCGGTCTAACACCCTTTCGGGTTGTTCCGGATATCTCAACTTTTCATCTACCTCAACTTCAGCAAGAGGTACTTGTTGAGACTTGTCAAACAAAGTTTTTCTCAAATGGGACACATGAAATACATCATGTATACCATGAAGTTCATCAGGTAACTCCAATCTATACGCTACGGCTCCAACTCTTTGGGATATACGGAAAGGTCCAATGAAGCGAGGACTCAACTTCCCTTTCTTCCCAAAACGAATTAAGCCTTTCCAAGGGGATACTTTGAGCATTACCATGTCTCCTACTTGGAATTTTATCGGTTTCACCCGTTTGTCTGCGTACTGTTTCTGTCGATTCTGAGCTACCTTCAAATTTTCTCGTATCAGTTTGATCTTCTCTTCAGTCTGTGCTACAATTTCGGGTCCAGCCAACGGCTTTTCCCCAACTTTAGTCCAACAAGTCGGAGTACGACACGGTGCTCCATACAATGCCTCATACGGGGCCATCTGAATGCTGGAATGATAGCTGTTATTGTACGCGAATTCTACCAAAGGTAGATGATCTTCCCAGCTTCTCCCAAAGTCAATTACACAGGTTCTCAGCATATCTTCCAAAGTTTGGATAGTTCTTTCACTTTAGCCATCGGTCTGCGGGTGGTATGCCGTACTCATAAGTACTTTTGTACCCAACTGCTCTTGTAGACTTTGCCAAAACCGGGAAGTAAATCTGCTGTCTCGATCCGACACGATCGATGCTGGTAATCCATGTCGACATAACACCTCATCTATGTAGATTTTCGCCAGTTGATCTACCATGTACTTTTCTTTATATGGTATGAATTGTGCCGATTTGGTCAATCGATCCACAATCACCCATATAGAATCATAACCTCGCGGTGTCCGCGACAACTTTGTTAAAAAATCCATGGTAATATGGTCCCACTTCTTCTCTGGAATCGGCAATGGTTGGATTTCTCCGTATGGTTTCTGATGGTTTGACTTCACTTGCAGACATGTCAAACATCTTTCTACATATCTTCCAACATCTCTTTTCATTCCAGGCCACCAATACATCGGTTTTAACGCCCGATACATTTTGGTACTACCCGGATGAACTGCGTATCTGCTACAGTGTGCATCTTCTAGAAGCAAATTCCGCGCCTCTCCTTGTTTTGGGACCCATATTCGGCCTCTGAAGGTCTTCAATTTCTGAGCATTTTCTTCCAGCTGCTTCAAATATCCAACCATTCTTTCGCTTTTTACATTCTCTGGTTTACACGCTTCCTCTTGTGCTAAACGGATCAATTCCGGTAACCGGCTTACTACACCCATACACGCGGATGTAACTTTCAATGGTGCTTCTTTCCGGCTTAGAGCATCTGCCACCACATTCGCCTTGCCAGGGTGGTACCGAATTTCAAAGTCAAAGTCTTTCAATAGATCCATCCACCTTTGCTGTCGCATGTTAAGCTCTTTTTGATCAAATAAATACTTCAAACTTTTGTGGTCTGTATAGACAACAAATTTCACACCATATAAATAGTGTCTCCACAGCTTCAATGCTAAAACCACCGCAGCTAATTCCAGATCATGAACTGGATATTTCTTTTCAGCATCTTTTAGTTGGCGGGACGCATAGGCTATGACCCGACCTTTCTGCATTAGAACACACCCAAGTCCGACTCTAGAAGCATCACTGTAAATCACATACTCTTCTCCGCTTTGTGGTAGTACTAACACCGGTGCTTCACATAAAGCTTGTTTCAGCTTCTGGAATGCTTCTTGCTGCTTTTCGGCCCATGTGAATTTTTCGCTTTTCTTGGTCAACTTGGTCAACGGTACAGCTATTGAGGAAAAATTTTCAACAAATCTTCTGTAATAGCCTGCCAAACCAAGGAAACTTTGTACTTCAGTTGGACTTCGAGGCGGTTCCCACTTCATCACGGCTTCAACTTTTGCTGGGTCGACTTCACCCCTTCGGCATTAATTACATGGCCAAGAAATTGAACTTCTCTTAGCCAGAATTCACACTTGGAGAATTTAGCATACAACTTTTCTCGGCGAAGCAACTCCAACACTTGTCATAGGTGTACTTCGTGTTCGGTTTGGCTTCGCGAATACACCAAGATATCATCTATGAATACTATCACCAAGGTATCAAGGAACGGTCGACATACCCGGTTCATAAGATCCATGAATACGACTGGAGCATTGGTTAACCCAAAAGGCATCACCAAAAACTCATAGTGACCGTATCGTGTGCGAAAATCTGTCTTTGGAACGTCATATTCTCTTATCTTCAGCTGATGGTAACCTGACCTCAAGTCAATCTTAGAAAAGTAGGACGCGCCTTGTAGCTGATCAAACAAATCATCTATTCGTGGGAGCGGATACTTATTCTTCACCGTGATCTTGTTCAATTCCCGATAGTCAATACACATGCGCATTGACCCATCTTTCTTCTTGACAAACAGGATAGGGGCTCCCCAAGGCGATGTACTCGGTCTGATGAAACCCCTGTCTAAGAGTTCTTCCAGTTGCTTCCTCAGTTCCACCAACTCTGAAGGTGCTAAACGGTATGGAGCTCGAGCAACAGGAGCAGCTCCCGGAATCAGTTCAATCGTGAACTCGACCTGTCGATCTGGTGGCAACCCTGGAAGTTCATCTGGAAACACGTCTGGGAATTCGTTTACCACATTTACATTCGCTACCCCCACTTTAACTGGCTTAACCACCGCTACATAGGCCAAATAAGACACCCCTCCTTTACTGATACAGCTTCGGGCTTGAGCAAAGGAGATAACTGGCATTCTTAATCGAGGTCGTTCACCCTGAATCTTTATCCATTCCCCATCCGGTGATAATACTGTGTTGTTTTTATTTCTACAATCCATGTTGGCATAATTCGTTGCCAACCAATCCATCCCCACGATTACACCAAATTCGTTAGTAGTCATCGGCTTCAAATCTATAGGGAAAACGGTCCCGTAGATCTTAAGCTGACAACCCTCCAGGTGTTCGGATACCCAAACATATCTGCCGTCCGCTATAGCCACTTCTAAGCTTTCACCCATTGGGGTTAACGGTACATTCAGGCGGGACAATAAGGACTCCGACACAAAACAGTGTGTAGCTCCTGGATCAAATATAACATATACAGGTATGGTATTGAGAGTAAAGATACCTCTAACCACATCTGTCTTCTCACGGGCTTCCTCCACTGTCATCTGGAAAGCTCGTGAGGCCACCGGTCGTCCCCTGTTCTTCGGCTCTTCTTTCTTCCCACCTTGATCGATCCTGGGTCTATCACTAATTGCTCCAGATTTCAACTCGGGACAGTTCGGGCGAATGTGACCCGTAGATCCACATTGAAAACACCTACGTACCGCCCGACAGTTACTAGCATCATGCCCCGGTTTTCCACAGTTTCGACAACTTGCAGATGTAGTGTTGACCCGGCAACTCCCAGAGTGCCTTTTTCTGCATTTTTCACACCACTTTCCTTCATCTCTCTGGCCCTTACCCTTAGACCCGGTTTGTTGTGACTTTTTCTGAGGCGTCCAACTTTGGTCTTCCGCCTTTCGTTTAGTTTCCAAGACTTTCTTTTCATCTTCCTGTCGCTTCAATTCTGTTTCTCTTTCTGTGGCTCGATCCACCACTTGTCGGAAAGTAGGCAGTTTCAGTGGTTGCACAATTTCTCTGATTCGGGTCATCAACCCCCAGACATACATATCAATCTTCCTCTTTTCGGTACTAACATGATGTTCAGCAAATCTTGCTTTCTCCAGAAAGCTAAGAGTGTATTCTTGAACAGATCGGGAACCCTGTTCCATGTGTAGGAATTCATCCTCCAGTTTCTTTATAGCTACCTCGGAGCAATACTCTTCATTGAATTTAATCTTGAATTGTTCCCAAGACACAGATTGGGTTGGATCAAGATTCAGAGACTTGTAGTAAATTTGCCACCAATGTAGTGCACTACTCGTAAGTTGATTTGTGGCAAACTCTACCTTGTCCTCATCCGCACATTTGCTAACCCGAAATACTTTCTCAATATGCATAATCCATTCCATGGCTTGGACTGGATTATCTGTCCCCGAGAATTCCTTTGGTTTACAACCAAGGAAGGCCTTGTAAGAACACCCAACTTTCTTTGTCGAAGCTTCCCCACCTTGAGTTTCTTTTAGCGCCCGAGCACGACTTTCTCCCTGGCTTTCATCTTCCGGCTGCCTGTTATGAATACTTTTTGCAGCCTCTTCACTAGGATTAGGATTGGCACTCGGGTTAGGATTGCCACTCGGATTAGGGTTATTCGTTAACGTAGGCATCATTTGCCTAACCACTTCTTCCACTATCGCCTGAATATCAGGTGGATTTTCTCCCACCGGTTCCCGTGCTGGTGCTCTTCGCCCAACAGAGCCGCGTGACCGAGCTGGTCCACTTCTTGCAGTTCCACGCGAATTTGCACCAGTGGGATTACTTCGTGTATTCCTCATACTTCAAAATTTCAGCAAACCGTTAGATTACATATATAATAACAAACTTATACATATCTAACAGTCCATTTATCTATTCTTCTCTCAAGGTTTAAGTCCAGGAATCTAATCTAAGACACCTAGTTCACTTAAACCACGGCTCTGATACCAACTTGTAACACCAGACTTATTAACAAAAACACCCCAAAAATTTTCATTTTTCAAACCAAATATTTTACAAACAAACCATAAGTAGGGGTATTAGTTAATACAATACGAGTACAAGCGTATCACGAAGTACAATACATAAAATATTATACATTCTTCAAGCCGGGATGTCACTTCAAATCCTAGTCCTCAGTCACGGACTTTATCTTTTCCCTTGGCGGGATCACGCTCACCTGCAGGGACATAATAAATAAACCGTGAGCTATAAAGCCCAATGAGTAATCAACAAATAACATTACATATTAATAAGAGAATAATAACAATAAACTCTTATACAGTTTTTGTCCCATAAGTCATAGTCATCATTGACCGCACCATATATCATAGCCACATTGGCCGCACCAAATATCATAGCCATATAGGCCGCACCAAATATCATAGCCATATAGGCCGCACCAGTTGAACATAACGTCTAAAATCATAGCCACAAGTGGCCGCACCATTTAATAACATTTTATTGTTTATATCATAGCCCGAAGGCCGCACCAGATGGGTTCAATAACCCGATATCATGGTCATAAGACCGCACCGTTTAATTTCAAAGATATTAATCATAGCCAACAAGGCTGCACCATTTGGAATTACAATCCAATGTCATGTCCGTATATTATTCGGGTAATCTACCCTTGTCCCGTATTCAACTACTTCAAGTAGTGCCATTATAATCACCATATATCATACTAGATATAGTCAAGATTACTCACCTTGTTGCTTGCTACTACTAGCTTTCTGTTGGATTAGGTGTCTAAGCCATGACTAATAATTAGTATTTATCTAATTAATAGTAGCATAGTCCATTTGGGTTGCCCTCATAGTTGGAGGATTGGCAGAAAGTCCGGTAGAGAGAGAAAGATTGATTTATTATGTGATTAATAAATCAATAGAAATTAAATAAATAGTTTATTAATATATTTAAGTGATAATATATTAATTAGAAACTATAATAATTAATTAGAAATTTTTCTGGAATTAATTGGAATTAATTTGGCAGTAAAATTGATTAATTAAGGTGTAGGGACTAAAACTGTAATTATTCAATAGTTGAGTAAGTGACAGTTGAGTGAGTGAGAGTGGTGAACGAAATTATATATGGAAACATATATATTTTCGATTTTGATAATGAGGATAAAAGGGTTTGAATTATTAAGATAAAGGCTTATCTTAATTTGAATTCAAAAAGGTTTATCTTTAAGGTTTATCTGATCACCATTTGGAGCCTATAAATAGGGAGGCTCTCCCTAACCCTAGGACCACGAAATTTGACTCTCTCTCCCAAGGAATTTTCGGCCAAGAGCTCAGCTAAGGGTGTGACTGCATTTGAGGCAAGAGATTTCTGTTGCTTTGCTTCCAAGATTCACCTTAAGGTTGGTTTTTCTTGATCTTTCTTTTAGTTTAATTCTTTCTGGCCTTTTAGGAATTGTTATATGTTTAATTAGAAGAAAAACTAGATCTATATAGGTTGCATGTGAACTTAGGATTTTTAGTTCATAGTTGCAGAAAAACCTTTCAGTGGTATCAGAGCTATTTGGTTGTTTTTCTTGTTAAATTGCTATAACTGCTTTCCTGAAAATTAGGGTTTAATTGTTTATAAACCCTAATGTGGCCAATTTCGAAATTTAGGGTTTGTTTTAGAAACCCTAGCCCCTCCCCTATGATTTGGCGATTTTTTGTGGATTAGGTTAGAAGGTATTCTATTTTTGGTAACTTTAAATTGTTTAAAAGATAAACCTTAAAACCCTTTATCCTAAAAATCGAAATTTAAGGGATTAGGATAGGTTTTAATTAATTTGATTAATTTGATAAAAACCTATCTACTTTTGAATTAATTTAATTAATTAGTAATTAAAAGATAATTCAAGGATTTAATTTAATTTAAAATTTAATTGCTTTAAATTGGCGAAAATTAAATAGATAAATCCTAAAATATTTTAAAATGTTTAAAATATCAAATTTAATTAATTTAATTAATTGGTTAATTAAAAGATAATTAAAATCGATTTTAAGGTTTAATTTAATTTGAAATTTAATAGTTTAAATTGGCAATAAATTAAAAGATAAACCAGAAACAATTTTTTAAATGGTTTAAAAAAATTACATCTTATATATATTATAATTAGGGAGTTATTATTATATGTATAAGATTAAAATGGTTAGTCAAATCATTAGTAGGCCTCATTCACGAAGCTGGTCTATAAAGTGGGTATAAGGAGACTGTCTATAAAATGGCGGTCTAATGGGTGAACACTCTCGCCCACCGCTCGCCTGATCAGTGGAGGGTCGTTAGCCGAACATGTTTGATAGGACCACCTAATAATCACTAAAAGTTAATGATTCAAAGTACTAGAACACTTAATAAAATCCCAATCTAGTTACTTTAGGAAAAATGTGAATTGATGCTAATCCATGAAATTGCACATTGGACTTTATGAAACATTGGTGGAGCGTGTGTGGTTAACCGGCACGCCAATTGGGGTTCATAAAGAGTTGCAATGGGTTTCCCGGGTATTATCATTATTGATGGAGCGTGTGTGGTTTACCGGCACATCAATTAGAGATGATAATTAACCCGAGAGTACCAAGCTAATTTGCATGGTTATTCACATACAGTTTGTGATCCTCGGCATCCCAGTCACAAACAGTGGGGCACATCCGAGATTAAACATGCCATTTAAAAGTTTAATGAATCTCATCAGAACTAGGAATTTCATAAGATGAAATTGATAAGTGTTTATCTACCTTAATGACCATTATGTTGTGATTACGGCATCCCTCTTCACACCATAGTTGGGGTATTTTGGATCCTAGCCTTAATAAATAATATATTGGGTAATTATTTAAAAGGAACAGTTAAACTAATAAATTCTATTTCTTTTATAGATGTCAAGTGTCAATTCTCCTCCTTCTCCTCCTTCACCCATTTCTGAAAGCATCAGAATGCACCTGCTTAATATGGAAAGGCTGACTGGCCTCAACTGTAAAGAATGGCTTCGCAATTGGAGACTGGGTCTCGGCATTGCTGGCAAGCTACATCTCACCGAGTATCCGATCCCAGTTCCACCGGAACAAGTCATCATAAAAGGTCCTTATGATGAATCCGAAGAGATTCGTGACCTCATGCTATCAACCATTGACCCCGAGTTCCGCAAGGATTTTGAATCCTTGGGGCCATATGAGTTGATGCAACTGGTGGAGGAAAGGTTCCAAAACCAGTTGAAGAGGAATGAGCTAGAATCCTCGGAAGACTTGCAGAGTGCAAGCTAAAGGGAGGAAGTAGCATCAATTCGCATGTTCTTCAGATTGAAGGGTACATAGGCGAGTTATATAAACTTGGTCATCCCATGAGTCAGGAGGAGAGTGTTAACATCCTGCTCGCTTCGCTGACAAATGAGTACGATCTGTTCATTCAGACGTATAGAAAGGAAAACCAGAAAAAAGACCCTCATGGAAATGCGTCCACTGTTGACTTTATACGAGTCACTCTTGGACAGGCATAGCTCCAATGGCTCAGCTACTTCTGGATTAAGTCCAGTAAAGAGACGTAACAAGAAACGGTCAAGATCGACTGGACATGTCTCAAACTGGGAATCCGCTAAATCGGATATAGTCACGGAAAGATTGGAAGACGCTCCAACTCTTTTGAAAGCTCTGGTATATCTAAAAACCTCAAAACTCCTGTTCCAAGATTTCTTGATACATAATGTGACAGTCGCATTTTGGTTTGTATGCAGGGAATCAAGAAGGCACGGGACTCTGGTGCATAGGAGCACATATGGATTGAATCTCCAGCTCGTGCAGTTTTGAAGTTTAGATAGATATTAAATATTGTTATTAGTCTTTAGATACATTTTTGACATTGTCTAGTACATTGTTCAAGGATTTTATTTTTAATAAAATTGTCATATTTTCTTTTAACACCTGTTGTCTGAAATTATCCTTGAAATGTTATATGAATGTATTGAATGTATGATTAGTAATAACTTGAATGTTGATGCATCCAAAGTGTTTGGATTCAAGAATTGTGTCATTTATGATTGTTAATACAAAAGTTATAAGAATCAATTCAACCATAGGTCCAGTTGGACAGGACCTTGGAATCATTTGACTTAGAGTCACTTGATGAATTGATTTCTTAATGTGTCAAGAAATGAATCAACCAAAGGTCCAGTTGGACAGGACTTTGGAATCATCTGACTTGGAGTCAGATGATGATTAAGTTCTTTATAAAGCACATGTGGCAAGAAATGAATCACCCAAAGATCCAGAGGATAGGATTTTGGAATCAGTTGACTTAGAGTCAACTGAAGATTGCAAGTCTTGAACAAAGTCATTAGTCTACATAGATATGTAAAAGACATTGAGATTAAGAGCAACGGACACACCTGTTGCGGTGTGTTGCTCGAATCTTGAGATAGAACATAATTGTTTGTACTTCACAATATTCATCATTCGGTATGATGAATATGACATTGCTTATTGGTATAAGTAATTGAATTGAGACCTTGAACAGTCCAAGGACTTCAAAGGAAGTACAAGTTCCACAGAACCTGAGCGATAACATAAACTGAGAAAAAGGTTTCACAGTTCATTCTCTTCCAAGAGCATTAATGGTTATAATGTGTCTTAGGGAAGATAATGGAGCATTGGTCGAAACAGTTCGATCCTCGATGTATGAGATACAATGCCAATTAGTTTCCAATAAGATGAACACTATACCAGTCAGTCCATATAAACCATACTCCGACCACATCCTAGACTAAGTAGGTCTTGCAAACACTGCTTGAAATGTAAAGCTGGGATTATCCCACTTGTACATAGAAAGTCCAGGGTCTTGTAGTGTTCATCTGAACCTCATGACCAGCTGAACTTGATCAGCATTGTCATTTCATTAGCTATCCCACTGTAACTAAAGAGCTCTTTTAGAAAGAACTCATGGTCTAAGGAAACAGTGGGAGTTGGGACAGTCCTAAATGAGTTTAGGATTAGCAATGAAAGAACCTTTTAGTCATCACTAGGCTTGGAGCAGAAATCAGATTTCTGCTTTACAACTGACATAATCTCCTCTTAACCAGTAGTATTGATCACCATCATAAGTAGTTGTGATCAGGATGACATACCGATTGGTGGTAAAACACCGCAGTTGGTACGGATTTGCAATCCGACTACTTGGAAGCATTGGTGAGCCCGGCTGCTGCCAAATAAGAGGACCTTAGGGCGAGACACGGTCTGTATGAAAATTTGATTGATTTTACACCTGGTCTAAAAACCAGTGGGAGTAACTGAGTTATCAAAAGAAAGCAACTTGGACATATACATACCTTCAGAGCATCTAGTTGAGTGAGTCGATACTCAGAGTCAAGCAATTGATTTCGAGTAAAGCACTCTCAATAGCAGATGAAATCCGAGAGGATTCTGCGTGGCATAGTGTGAGTCGTTAGTGGAGCGTGTGTGGTTTACCGGCACACTAATAGGGACACACATAGAGCATGCCATTACAAAAGGTACATGGCCCCGGGTTTCGTCCCACGGGGATCTCGCAAGAAAGGATATTCAGATTCTCAAAATATGCCAAAGGATTGGATTTTGAGAAAGGACTGAAAGATTTCCATTAAAATGTCAGAAAGGTTTGGATTCTCAAAATGTACCATAAGTCCTGGATTTTGTGAATAGTCTATAACCATGTCAAAGCCAGTGGGAGTCGCCGTTATCTACTATCTCCATACGTGGGATACATAATGTTTCTAGGAAACGTCTCTTTTCGTTACAAAGTGTAATGACTTGGTGTTAAGAGACAGATCGCTATGAAAGCCTTAATAGAAATACGGCGTACTCAGGTGGTTGTAAACGTCTATGAGATAGATCCAGATTCTGCCAAGATGATCTTGATGAGATTCAAGATGCATAGACCTAGGAAAAGTTTTCTTATCATTTCAAAGTGTGATGACTTGGCGTGAAAGAAACTAAGAAGGTGCAATATACTCACATAATTCAAAGTCATCTATTAGATAGATGAAATCACCAGCATAGACCTAGCCATTCTAAGCATGATCTTGATAAGATTCAAGATGCATGAGAAGAGTCTCTGAAAGGAAATAGTTTTTCGAAAATCATGACACAAAGGATTATAAATAATCCTTGGATTCCGAAAGGGTTTGGAATAGGATTAGATCGGGTTCCACAAGTTTTGGATCGATCATAAAGTCATGAACATGTCCTGATAACTTAATGCTTAGGGCATAGTAAGTTGGATTCAGGACATTGCCTGGCTGGGAATACTGGATGGATTGGTTGAACTAAAGTGAGAATTCATTAGGAAATGATTAGGGTGAAAGTGATAGTATTAATTTGAAAGATTTTCAAAGTGGTAATTATTAACATCAGGGCATGATGTTAATAGACTTCATGGTTACAAAGTCTCGTTGGTATTCTGATGGAGCGCGTGTGGTTCACCGGCACATCATAACACCTCGAAATAGTCTTAGGGTGCAGTCAAGTAGACTAAAGATCCCAGAACCATAGGAAGTCACAGTACACATTCACAGAATGGAGTTAAAAGAGAAATTGACAGGATAACATATTGAGATGTTATCGGATGAGCATCCGATTGGATCATCTGCAATAAAATGTATAAGTATAAGATACTTTGGATACATAGAAAGAGTGTAAGGTTGATAAAGACATAGATGTAAAATTAGAATTGAAAGTTTAAAAGAAATCTTGAAACCGATAACAGTTTATGACAAGGTCCGACTTGGTGATTACCTTGTGGAGACTTGGTAATAAGCAGGAGTAGCTGCCAGTCAGATCTTTATGTTTCACTTTTGCATGTTTTACTTCCCGAATAATTTAATTATTCAGATAGGTCCACAGTCGCTCATACTTTGGGAAGTAAGTATTGAATCAAGACTGTCATGAATTGGTTTGTAGACTGTCTAAAGAGTTAGACATAGCAATAGGATTGCTACAACATTCATGAGTACTTAGAAATAGAGATTTGAGTATTGGATAAACCCACGCTCAACAGATTGCTTCATGGATTATATCACAAGCAATGTTGAGACGATAATATCTTATGATCTTAAAGTGGAGAGATATGAGTTATGATTTACAAGGCAGTTGTTCATTGATAATATGAAAACGCATCGGTAACTCGATGTTATAAAACATGTTGTTGTGAATGATTTGACTTGTAAAAGATATAAGCATATAAGTCAAAGCTTATTCGTTCCTTGACCCTGATGGGAAACAGATATCTGTAGGCCTCTCGATGATTTTGAAGTTGACTAAAGTGCTGGCCAGCCTGGACTAAATTGATGTGTTCAATTAGAAGTTCTAAAGTCATAAGCAGAATCGGAAATCGGGAAACAGAGTATCGGACCGAGATTGATCTCAATCCATGTCTCGTGTCTGAAAATATCTTGTTGGACGAAGGATCATCTGATCACTTATCTTTGGACAGAACTGACTAGGTCAGAGTTCGGCAGCGGTTTCTAGGAAGCTACAGTTGCTAAATTAATTAGAGGGTAAATTGGTAATTTTAGTCATAGACTTATCCAAGTGGGAGACTGTTGGATTAGGTGTCTAAGCCATGACTAATAATTAGTATTTATCTAATTAATAGTAGCATAGTCCATTTGGGTTGCCCTCATAGTTGGAGGATTGGCAGAAAGTCCGGTAGAGAGAAAGATTGATTTATTATGTGATTAATAAATCAATAGAAATTAAATAAATAGTTTATTAATATATTTAAGTGATAATATATTAATTAGAAACTATAATAATTAATTAGAAATTTTTCTGGAATTAATTGGAATTAATTTGGCAGTTAAATTGATTAATTAAAGGTGCAGGGACTAAAACTGTAATTATTCGATAGTTGAGTAAGTGGCAGTGTGAGTAACCATGTGGTGAACGAAATTATATATATAGATATATATATTTTCGAGATATATATATATATACTACAGATAAATGGTGTTTGAATGATTAAAATAATAGTTTATCTTAATTCGAATTCAAAAAGGCTTATCTGTAACGATTATCTGATCACCACATGGAGGCTATAAATAGGGAGGCTCTCCCTAAACCCTAGACCACGAATTTTAACTCTCTCTCCCAAGGAATTTTCGGCCAAGAGCTCAGCTAAGGGTGTGACTTCATTTGAGGCAGGACATTTGTGCTGCTTGGTTTCCAAGAAATCCTAAAAGGTTAGTTTTTCTTATTTTATTCTTTTAGTTAATTTCTTCTGGCTTTCTAGGATATGTTATATGTTTAACTGAAGAAAACCTAGATATATATAGGTTGCATGTGAACTTAGGATTTTTAGTTCATAGTTGCAGAAAACCTTTCAGATACTGTTGGATTAGGTGTCTAAGCCATGACTAATAATTAGTATTTATCTAATTAATAGTAGCATAGTCCATTTGGGTTGCCCTCATAGTTGGAGGATTGGCAGAAAGTCCGGTAGAGAGAAAGATTGATTTATTATGTGATTAATAAATCAATAGAAATTAAATAAATAGTTTATTAATATATTTAAGTGATAATATATTAATTAGAAACTATAATAATTAATTAGAAATTTTTCTGGAATTAATTGGAATTAATTTGGCAGTTAAATTGATTAATTAAAGGTGCAGGGACTAAAACTGTAATTATTCGATAGTTGAGTAAGTGGCAGTGTGAGTAACCATGTGGTGAACGAAATTATATATATAGATATATATATTTTCGAGATATATATATATATATACTACAGATAAATGGTGTTTGAATGATTAAAATAATAGTTTATCTTAATTCGAATTCAAAAAGGCTTATCTGTAACGATTATCTGATCACCACATGGAGGCTATAAATAGGGAGGCTCTCCCTAAACCCTAGACCACGAATTTTAACTCTCTCTCCCAAGGAATTTTCGGCCAAGAGCTCAGCTAAGGGTGTGACTGCATTTGAGGCAAGAGATTTCTGTTGCTTTGCTTCCAAGATTCACCTTAAGGTTGGTTTTTCTTGATCTTTCTTTTAGTTTAATTCTTTCTGGCCTTTTAGGAATTGTTATATGTTTAATTAGAAGAAAAACTTAGATATATATAGGTTGCATGTGAACTTAGGAATTTTAGTTCATAGTTGCAGAAAACCTTTCAGTGGTATCAGAGCGTTTGGTTGTTTTTCTTGTTAAATTGCTATAACTGCTTTCCTTGTAATTAGGGTTTATAGTCTCTAAACCCTAATTTTGGGCAAATCGACAATTAGGGTTAGGGTTTTGAAAACCCTAGCCCCTCCCCTCTATTTTGGCGATTTTATGATTAGGGTTTAGAAGGTATTCTATTTTTGGTAACTTTAAATTGTTTAAAAGATAAACCTTAAAACCTTTATCCTAAAAAAATCGAAAATTAGGGGATAAGGATAGGTTTTAATTAATTTGATTAATTTGATAAACCTATCTACATTTGAATTAATTTAATTAATTGGTAATTAAAAGATAATTCAAGGATTTAATTTAATTTAGAATTTAATTGTTTAAATTGGCGAAAATTAAAAGGATAAATCCTAAAATATTTTAAAATGTTTAAAATATCAAATTTAATTAATTTAATTAATTGGTTAATTAAAAGATAATTAAAATCAATTTTAAGGTTTAATTTAATTTGAAATTTAATAGTTTAAATTGGAAATAAATTAAAAGATAAACCAGAAACAATTTTTTAAATGGTTTAAAAAATTACATCTTATATATATTATAATCAGGGAGTTATTATTATATGTATAAGATTAAAAATGGTTAGTCAAATCAATAGTAGGCCTCATTCACGAAGCTGATCTATAAAGTGGGTATAAGGAGACTGTCTATAAAATGGCGGTCTAATGGGTGAACACTCTCGCCCACCGCTCGCCTGATCAGTGGAGGGTCGTTAGCCGAACGGGTTTGATAGGACCGCCTAATCTCATTAAAAGTATAATGATATTATTCAAAGTACTGGAACCTTTTAAATAAAACCCCCAAATCTAGCTACTTTAGGAAAAATGTGAATTGGTGCTAATCCATGAAATTGCACATTGCACTTTATGAAACATTGGTGGAGCGTGTGTGGTTTACCGGCACGCCAATAGGGGTTGATAAAGAGTTGCAATGGGTTTCCCGGGTATTATCATTATTGATGGAGCGTGTGTGGTTTACCGGCACATCAATTAGAGATGATAATTAACCCGAGAGTACCAAGCTAATTTGCATGGTTATTCACATCCAGTTTGTGATCCTCGGCATCCCAGTCACAAACAGTGGAGCACATCCGAGATTAAACATGCCATTGAAGAGTTTAATGAATCTCAACAGATCTAGGAATTTCATAAGATGAAATTGATAAGTGTTTATCTTCCTTAATGACCATTATGTTGTGATTACGGCATCCCTCTTCACACCATAGTTGGGGTATTTTGGATCCTAGCCTTAGTAAATAACATATTGGGTAATTATTTAAAAAGGACAAATTAAGCTAATAAATTCTATTTTCTTTATAGATGTCAAGTGTCAATTCTCCTCCTTCTCCTCCTTCACCCATTTCTGAAAGCATCAGAATGCACCTGCTTAATATGGAAAGGCTGACTGGCCTCAACTGTAAAGAATGGCTTCGCAATTGGAGACTGGGTCTCGGCATTGCTGGCAAGCTACATCTCACCGAGTATCCGATCCCAGTTCCACCGGAACAAGTCATCATAAAAGGTCCTTATGATGAATCCGAAGAGATTCGTGACCTCATGCTATCAACCATTGACCCCGAGTTCCGCAAGGATTTTGAATCCTTGGGGCCATATGAGTTAATGCAACTGGTTGGGAAAAGGTTCCAGAAACCAGTTGAAGAGGAACGAACCAGGATCTTCAAAAGACTTGCAGAGTGCAAGCTGAAAGCAGGAAGTAGCGTCAATTCGCATGTTCTTCAGATTGAAGCGTACATAGGCGAATTGCATAAACTTGGTTATTCCATGAGTCAGGAAGAGAGTGTTAACATCCTACTCGTTTCACTGACAAATGAGTACGATCTGTTCATTCAGATGTATAGAAAGGAAGACCGGAAAAAGACCCTCATGGAAATGCGTCCACTGTTGACTTTATACGAGTCACTCTTGGACAGGCATAGCTCCAATGGCTCAGCTACTTCTGGATTAAGTCCAGTGAAGAGACGTAACAAGAAACGGTCGAGATCGACTAGACATGTCTCAAACTGGGAATCCGCTAAATCGGATACAGTCACGGAAAGATTGGAAGACGCTCCAACTCTTTTGAAAGCTCAGGTATATCTAAAAACCTCAAAACGCCTGTTCCAAGATTTCTTGATACATAATGTGAGAGTCGCATTTTGGTTTGTATGCAGGGAATCAAGAAGGCACAGGACTCTGTCGCATAGGAGCACATTTGGATTGGATCTCCAGCTCGTGCAGTTTTGAAGTTTAGATAGATATTAGAACATTGTTATTAGTCTTTAGATACATTTTTTTTACATTGTCTATTACATTGTTCAAGGATTTTTTATTTTTAATAAAATTGTCATATTTTCTTTTAACACCTGTTGTTTGAAATTATCCTTGAAATGTTATATGAATGTGTTGAATGTATGATTAGTAATAACTTGAATGTTGATGCATCCAAAGTGTTTGGATTCAAGAATTGTGTCATTTATGATTGTTAATACAAATGTTATAAGAATCAATTCAACCACAGGTCCAGTTGGACAGGACCTTGGAATCATTTAACTTAGAGTCAATTGATGAATTGAGTTCTTAATGTGTCAAGAAATGAATCAACCAAAGGTCCAGTTGGACAGGACTTTGGAATCATCTGACTTAGAGTCAGATGATGATTAAGTTCTTCATAAAGCACATATGGCAAGGAATGAATCACCCAAAGATCCAGAGGATATGATTTTGGAATCAGTTGACTTAGAGTCAACTGAAGATTTCAAGTCTTGAACCAAGTTAACAAAGTCATTAGTCTACATAGATATGTAAAAGACATTGAGATTAAGAGCAACGGACACACCTGTTGCGGTGTGTTGCTCGAATCTTGAGATAGAACATAATTGTTTGTACTTCACAATATTCATCATTCGGTATGATGAATATGACATTGCTTATTGGTATAAGTAATTGAATTGAGACCTTGAACAGTCCAAGGACTTCAAAGGAAGTACAAGTTCCACAGAACCTGAGCGATAACATAAACTGAGAAAAAGGTTTCACAGTTCATTCTCTTCCAAGAGCATTAATGGTTATAATGTGTCTTAGGGAAGATAATGGAGCATTGGTCGAAACAGTTCGATCCTCGATGTATGAGATACAATGCCAATTAGTTTCCAATAAGATGAACACTATACCAGTCAGTCCATATAAACCATACTCCGACCACATCCTAGACTAAGTAGGTCTTGCAAACACTGCTTGAAATGAAAAGCTGGGATTATCCCACTTGTACATAGAAAGTCCAGGGTCTTGTAGTGTTCATCTGAACCTCATGACCAGCTGAACTTGATCAGCATTGTCATTTCATTAGCTATCCCACTGTAACTAAAGAGCTCTTTTAGAAAGAACTCATGGTCTAAGGAAACAGTGGGAGTTGGGACAGTCCTAAATGAGTTTAGGATTAGCAATGAAAAAACCTTTTAGTCATCACTAGGCTTGGAGCAGAAATCAGATTTCTGCTTTACAACTGACATAATCTCCTCTTAACCAGTAGTATTGATCACCATCATAAGTAGTACGGATTTGCAATCCGACTACTTGGAAGCATTGGTGAGCCCGGCTGCTGCCAAATAAGAGGACCTTAGGGCGAGACACGGTTTGTATGAAAATTTGATTGATTTTACACCTGGTCTAAAAACCAGTGGGAGTAACTGAGTTATCAAAAGAAAGCAACTTGGACATATACATACCTTCAGAGCATCTAGTTGAGTGAGTCGATACTCAGAGTCAAGCAATTGATTTCGAGTAAAGCACTCTCAATAGCAGGTGAAATCCGAGAGGATTCTGCGTGGCATAGTGTGAGTCGTTAGTGGAGCGTGTGTGGTTTACCGGCACACTAATAGGGACACACATAGAGCATGCCATTACAAAAGGTACATGGCCCCGGGTTTCATCCCACGGGGATCTCGCAAGAAAGGATATTCAGATTCTCAAAATATGCCAAAGGATTGGATTTTGAGAAAGGACTGAAAGATTTCCATTAAAATGTCAGAAAGGTTTGGATTCTCAAAATGTACCATAAGTCCTGGATTTTGTGAATAGTCTATAACCATGTCAAAGCCAGTGGGAGTTGCCGTTATCTACTATCTCCATACGTGGGATACATAATGTTTCTAGGAAACGTCTCTTTTCGTTACAAAGTGTAATGACTTGGTGTTAAGAGACAGATCGCTATGAAAGCCTTAATAGAAATACGGCATACTCAGGTGGTTGTAAACGTCTATGAGATAGATCCAGATTCTGCCAAGATGATCTTGATGAGATTCAAGATGCATAGACCTAGGAAAAGTTTTCTTATCATTTCAAAGTGTGATGACTTGGCGTGAAAGAAACTAAGAAGGTGCAATATACTCACATAATTCAAAGTCATCTATTAGATAGATGAAATCACCAGCATAGACCTAGCCATTCTAAGCATGATCTTGATAAGATTCAAGATGCATGAGAAGAGTCTCTGAAAGGAAATAATTTTTCGAAAATCATGACACAAAGGATTATAAATAATCCTTGGATTCCGAAAGGGTTTGGAATAGGATTAGATCGGGTTCCACAAGTTTTGGATCGATCATAAAGTCATGAACATGTCCTGATAACTTAATGCTTAGGGCATAGTAAGTTGGATTCAGGACATTGCCTGGCTGGGAATACTGGATGGATTGGTTGAACTAAAGTGAGAATTCATTAGGAAATGATTAGGGTGAAAGTGATAGTATTAATTTGAAAGATTTTCAAAGTGGTAATTATTAACATCAGGGCATGATGTTAATAGACTTCATGGTTACAAAGTCTCGTTGGTATTCTGATGGAGCGCGTGTGGTTCACCGGCACATCATAACACCTCGAAATAGTCTTAGGGTGCAGTCAAGTAGACTAAAGATCCCAGAACCATAGGAAGTCACAGTACACATTCACAGAAAGGAGTTAAAAGAGAAATTAACAGGATAACATATTGAGATGTTATCGGATGAGCATCCGATTGGATCATCTGCAATAAAGTGTACAAGTATAAGATACTTTGGATACATAGAAAGAGTGTAAGGTTCATAAAGACATAGATGTAAAATTAGAATTGAAAGTTTAAAAGAAATTTTTGAAACCGATAATAGTTTATGACAAGACCAGACTTGGTGATTACCTTGTGGAGACTTGGTAATAAGCAAGAGTAGCTGCCAGTCAGATCTTTATGTTTCGCTTTCGCATGTTTTACTTCCCGAATAATTTAATTATTCAGAAAGGTCCACAGTCGCTCATACTTTGGGAAGTAAGTATTGAATCATGACTGTCGTGAATTGATTTGTAGACTGTCTAAGGAGTTAGGCATGGCAATAGGATTGCTACAACATTCATGAGTACTTAGAAATAGAGATTTGAGTATTGGATAAACCCACGCTCAACAGATTGCTTCATGGATTATATCACAAGCAATGTTGAGACGATAATATCTTATGATCTTAAAGTAGAGAGATATGAGTTATAATTTACAAGACAGTTGTTCATTGATAATACGAAAACGCATCGGTAACTCGATGTTATAAAACGTGTTGTTGTGAATGATTTGACTGGTAAAAGATATAAGCATATGAGTCGAAGCTTATTCGTTCCTTGACCCTGATGGGAAACAGATATCTGTAGGCCTCTCGATGATTTTGAAGTTGACTAAAGTGCTGGCCAGCCTGGACTAAATTGATGTGTTCAATTAGAAGTTCTAAAGTCATAAGCAGAATCGGAAATCGGGAAACAGAGTATCGGACCGAGATTGATCTCAATCCATGTCTCGTGTCTGAAAATATCTTGTTGGACGAAGGATCATATGTTCACTTATCATTGGACAGAACTGACTAGGTCAGAGTTCGGCAGCGGTTTCTAGGAAGCTACAGTTGCTAAATTAATTAGAGGGTAAATTGGTAATTTTAGTCATAGACTTATCCAAGTGGGAGACTGTTGGATTAGGTGTCTAAGCCATGACTAATAATTAGTATTTATCTAATTAATAGTAGCATAGTCCAATTGGGTTGCCCTCATAGTTGGAGGATTGGCAGAAAGTCCGGTAGAGAGAAAGATTGATTTATTATGTGATTAATAAATCAATAGAAATTAAATAAATAGTTTATTAATATATTTAAGTGATAATATATTAATTAGAAACTATAATAATTAATTAGAAATTTTTCTGGAATTAATTGGAATTAATTTGGCAGTTAAATTGATTAATTAAAGGTGCAGGGACTAAAACTGTAATTATTCGATAGTTGAGTAAGTGGCAGTGTGAGTAACCATGTGGTGAACGAAATTATATATATAGATATATATATTTTCGAGATATATATATATATACTACAGATAAATGGTGTTTGAATGATTAAAATAATAGTTTATCTTAATTCGAATTCAAAAAGGCTTATCTGTAACGATTATCTGATCACCACATGGAGGCTATAAATAGGGAGGCTCTCCCTAAACCCTAGACCACGATTTTGAAGCTCTCTAAGAAGGTATTTTCGGCCAACAACTCCAAGCTAGGGTGTGACTTCATTTGAGGCAGGACATTTGTGCTGCTTGGTTTCCAAGAAATCCTAAAAGGTTAGTTTTTCTTATTTTATTCTTTTAGTTAATTTCTTCTGGCTTTCTAGGATATGTTATATGTTTAATTAGAAGAAAACCTAGATCTATATAGGTTGCATGTGAACTTAGGATTTTTAGTTCATAGTTGCAGAAAACCTTTCAGTGGTATCAGAGCTATTTGGTTGTTTTTCTTGTTAAATTGCTATAACTGCTTTCCTGAAAATTAGGGTTTAATTGTTTATAAACCCTAATGTGGCCAATTTCGAAATTTAGGGTTTGTTTTAGAAACCCTAGCCCCTCCCCTATGATTTGGCGATTTTTTGTGGATTAGGTTAGAAGGTATTCTATTTTTGGTAACTTTAAATTGTTTAAAAGATAAACCTTAAAACCCTTTATCCTAAAAATCGAAATTTAAGGGATTAGGATAGGTTTTAATTAATTTGATTAATTTGATAAAAACCTATCTACTTTTGAATTAATTTAATTAATTGGTAATTAAAAGATAATTCAAGGATTTAATTTAATTTAAAATTTAATTGCTTTAAATTGGCAAAAATTAAATAGATAAATCCTAAAATATTTTAAAATGTTTAAAATATCAAATTTAATTAATTTAATTAATTGGTTAATTAAAAGATAATTAAAATCGATTTTAAGGTTTAATTTAATTTGAAATTTAATAGTTTAAATTGGCAATAAATTAAAAGATAAACCAGAAACAATTTTTTAAATGGTTTAAAAAATTACATCTTATATATATTATAACTAGGAAGTTATTTTTATATGTATAAGATTAAAATGGTTAGTCAAATCATTAGTAGGCCTCATTCACGAAGCTGATCTATAAAGTGGGTATAAGGAGACTGCCTATAAAATGGTTGTCTAATGGGTGAACACTCTCGCCCACCGCTCGCCTGATCAGTGGAGGGTCGTTAGCCGAACAGGTTTGATAGGACCACCTAATAATCACTAAAAGTATAATGATTCAAAGTACTAGAACACTTAATAAAACCCAAATCTAGTTACTTTAGGAAAAATGTGAATTGGTGCTAATCCATGAAATTGCACATTGCACTTTATGAAACATTGGTGGAGCGTGTGTGGTTTACCGGCACGCCAATAGGGGTTCATAAAGAGTTGCAATGGGTTTCCCGGTTATTATCATTATTGATGGAGCGTGTGTGGTTTACCGGCACATCAATTAGAGATGATAATTAACCCGAGAGTACCAAGCTAATTTGCATGGTTATTCACATCCAGTTTGTGATCCTCGGCATCCCAGTCACAAACAGTGGAGCACATCCAAGATTAAACATGCCATTTAAAAGTTTAATGAATCTCATCAGAACTAGGAATTTCATAAGATGAAATTGATAAGTGTTTATCTACCTTAATGACCATTATGTTGTGATTACGGCATCCCTCTTCACACCATAGTTGGGGTATTTTGGATCCTAGCCTTAATAAATAATATATTGGGTAATTATTTAAAAGGAACAGTTAAACTAATAAATTCTATTTCTTTTATAGATGTCAAGTGTCTATTCTCCTCTTTCTCCTCCTTCACCCATTTCTGAAAGCATCAGAATGCACCTGCTTAATATGGAAAGGCTGACTGGCCTCAACTGTAAAGAATGGCTTCGCAATTGGAGACTGGGTCTCGGCATTGCTGGCAAGCTACATCTCACCGAGTATCCGATCCCAGTTCCACCGGAACAAGTCATCATAAAAGGTCCCTATGATGAATCCGAAGAGATTCGTGACATCATGCTATCAACCATTGACCCCGAGTTCCGCAAGGATTTTGAATCCTTAGGGCCATATGAGTTGATGCAACTGGTGAAGGAAAGGTTCCAAAAACCAGTTGAAGAGGAACGAGCTAGAATCCTCAGAAGACTTGCAGAGTGCAAGCTAAAGGGAGGAAGTAGCATCAAGTCGCATGTTCTTCAGATTGAAGGGTACATAGGCGAGTTATATAAACTTGGTCATCCCATAAGTCAGGAGGAGAGTGTTAACATCCTGCTCGCTTCGCTGACAAATGAGTACGATCTGTTCATTCAGACGTATAGAAAGGAAGACCAGAAAAAGACCCTCATGGAAATGCGTCCACTGTTGACTTTATACGAGTCACTCTTGGACATGCATAGCTCCAATGGCTCAGCTACTTCTGGATTAAGTCCAGTGAAGAGACGTAACAAGAAACGGTCGAGATCGACTAGACATGTCTCAAACTGGGAATCCGCAAAATCGGATACAGTCACGGAAAGATTGGAAGACGCTCCAACTCTTTTGAAAGCTCAGGTATATCTAAAAACCTCAAAACTCCTGTTCCAAGATTTCTTGATACATAATGTGACAGTCGCATTTTGGTTTGTATGCAGGGAATCAAGAAGGCACGGGACTCTGTCGCATAGGAGCACATTTGGATTGGATCTCCAGCTCGTGCAGTTTTGAAGTTTAGATAGATATTAAATATTGTTATTAGTCTTTAGATACATTTTTGACATTGTCTATTACATTGTTCAAGGATTTTATTTTTAATAAAATTGTCATATTTTCTTTTAACACCTGTTGTCTGAAATTATCCTTGAAATGTTATATGAATGTGTTGAATGTATGATTAGTAATAACTTGAATGTTGATGCATCCAAAGTGTTTGGATTCAAGAATTGTGTCATTTATGATTGTTAATACAAATGTTATAAGAATCAATTCAACCATAGGTCCAGTTGGACAGGACCTTGGAATCATTTGACTTAGAGTCGCTTGATGAATTGACTTCTTAATGTGTCAAGAAATGAATCAACCAAAGGTCCAGTTGGACAGGACTTTGGAATCATCTGACTCAGAGTCAGATGATGATTGAGTTATTGACAAAGCATATGTGGCAAGAAATGAATCACCCAAAGATCCAGAGGATAGGATTTTGGAATCAGTTGACTTAGAGTCAACTGAAGATTGCAAGTCTTGAACAAAGTTAACAAAGTCATTAGTCTACATAGATATGTAAAAGACATAGAACACAATTGTTTGTACTTCGCAATATTCATCATTCGATATGATGAATATGACATTGCTTATCGGGATAAGCAATTGAATTGAAACCTTGAAAAGTCCAAGGACTTCAAAGGAAGTACAAGTTTCACAGAACCTGAGGGATAACATAAACTGAGAAAAAGGTTTCACAGTTCATTCTCTTCCAAGAGCATTAATGGTTATAATGTGTCTTGAGGAAGATAATGGAGCATAGGTCGAAACAGTTCGATCCTCGATATATGAGATACATTGTAAATTAGTTTTAAATAAGTTGAACTCTATACCAGTCAGTCTATATAAACCATATTCCGACCACATCCTAGACTAAGTAGGTCTTGCAGACACTGTCTGATATGTAAAGCTGGGATTATCCTACTTGTACATTGAAACTCCAGGGTCCTGTAGTGTTCGTCTGAACCTCATGACTAGCCTGAACCTGATCAGCAATGTCGTTTCGTTGGCTATCCCGCTGCAACTCTAAAAGAATAGCTCTTTTAGAAAGAACTCATGTTTTAAGGAAACAGTGGGAGTTGGGACAGTCCTGAATGAGTTCAGGATTAGCCAAGTGGAAGAACCTTTAGTCATCACTAGGCTTGGAGCAGAAATCAGATTTCTGTTCTACAACTGACATAATCTTCTCTTGACCAATAGTATTGATCACCATCATAAGTAGCTATGATTGGGGTGACACACCGATTGGTGGTAAAACACTATAGTTAGTACGGATTCACAATCCGACTATTGGGAAGCATTGGTGAGCCCGGTTGCTACCAAACAAGAGAACCTCAGGGCGAGACACAGTCTATGTGAAAAATTTGATTGATTCTACACCTGGTCTAAAAACCAGTGGGAGTAACTGAATCATCAAAAGAAAGCAACTTGGACATATACATACCTTCAGAGCATCTAGTTGAGTGAGTCGATACTCAGAGTCAAGCAATTGATTTCGAGTAAAGCACTCTCAATAGCAGATGAAATCCGAGAGGATTCTGCGTGGCATAGTGTGAGTCGTTAGTGGAGCGTGTGTGGTTTACCGGCACACTAATAGGGACACACATAGAGCATGCCATTACAAAAGGTACATGGCCCCGGGTTTCGTCCCACGGGGATCTCGCAAGAAAGGATCGCTATGAAAGCCTTAATAGAAATACGGCATACTCAGGTGGTTGTAAATGTCTATGAGATAGATCCAGATTCTGCCAAGATGATCTTGATGAGATTCAAGATGCATAGACTTAGGAAAGGTTTTTCTTGTCATTGCAAAGTGTGATGACTTGGCATGAAAGAAATAAAGAAGGTGCAACATACTCATGTAATTCACAGTCATCTATTGGAAAGATGAAATCACCAGCATAGACCTAGCCATTGTAAGCATGATCTTGATAAGATTCAAGATGCACGAGAAAAGTCTCCGAAAGGAAAATAGTTTTTCGAAAATCATGACACAAAGGATTATAAATAATCCTTGGACTCCGAAAGGGTTTGGAATAGGATTAGACCGGGTTCCACAAGTTTTGGATCGATCATAAAGTCATGAACATGTCCTGATAACTTAATGCTTAGGGCATAGTAAGTTGGATTCAGGACATTGCCTGGCTAGGTATACTGGATGGATTGTTTGAACTCAAGTGAGAATTCATTAGGAAATGATTGGGGTGATAGTGTTAATTTGAAAGTTTTTCAAATGGGTAACGTCAGGACATGATGTTGAAGGACATGATGGTTAAAGAATCTCGATGGTATTCTGATGGAGCGCGTGTGGTTCACCGGCACATCATAGCACCTCGAAATAGTCTTAGGGTGCAGTCAAGTAGACTAAAGACCCCAAAACCATAGGAAGTCACCGTACACATTACCAGAATGGAGTTAGGAGAGAAATTGACAGGATAACATATTGAGATGTTATCGGATGAGCATCCGATTGGATCATCTGCAATAAAGTGTACAAGTATAAGATACTTTGGATACATAGAAAGAGTGTAAGGTTCATAAAGACATAGATGCAAAATTAGAATTGAAAGTTTAAAAGAAATTTTTGAAACCGATAATAGTTTATGACAAGACCAGACTTGGTGATTACCTTGTGGAGACTTGGTAATAAGCAGGAGTAGCTGCCAGTCAGATCTTTATGTTTCGCTTTCGCATGTTTTACTTCCCGAATAATTTAATTATTCAGATAGGTCCACAGTCGCTCATACTTTGGGAAGTAAGTATTGAATCAAGACTGTCATGAATTGGTTTGTAGACTGTCTAAGGAGTTAGACATAGCAATAGGATTGCTACAACATTCATGAGTACTTAGAAATAGAGATTTGAGTATTGGATAAACCCACGCTTAATAGATTGCTTCATGGATTATATCACAAGCAATGTTGAGACGGTAATATCTTATGATCTTGAAGTGGAGAGATATGAGTTATAATTTACAAGGCAGTTGTTCATTGATAATACGAAAACGCATCGGTAACTCGATATTATAAAACGTGTTGTTGTGAATGATTTGACTGGTAAAAGATATAAGCATATGAATCAAAGCTTATTCGTTCCTTGACCCTGATGGGAAACAGATATCTGTAGGCCTCTCGATGATTTTGAAGTTGACTAAAGTGCTGGCCAGCCTGGACTAAATTGATGTGTTCAATTAGAAGTTCTAAAGTCATGAGCAGAATCGGAAATCGGGGAACAGAGTATCGGACAGAGATTGATCTCAATCCATGTCTCGTGTCTGAAAATATCTTGTTGGACGAAGGATCATCTGATCACTTATCTTTGGACAGAACTGACTAGGTCAGAGTTCGGCAGCGGTTTCTAGGAAGCTACAGTTGCTAAATTAATTAGAGGGTAAATTGGTAATTTTAGTCATAGACTTATCCAAGTGGGAGACTGTTGGATTAGGTGTCTAAGCCATGACTAATAATTAGTATTTATCTAATTAATAGTAGCATAGTCCAATTGGGTTGCCCTCATAGTTGGAGGATTGGCAGAAAGTCCGGTAGAGAGAAAGATTGATTTATTATGTGATTAATAAATCAATAGAAATTAAATAAATAGTTTATTAATATATTTAAGTGATAATATATTAATTAGAAACTATAATAATTAATTAGAAATTTTTCTGGAATTAATTGGAATTAATTTGGCAGTTAAATTGATTAATTAAAGGTGCAGGGACTAAAACTGTAATTATTCGATAGTTGAGTAAGTGGCAGTGTGAGTAACCATGTGGTGAACGAAATTATATATATAGATATATATATTTTCGAGATATATATATATATACTACAGATAAATGGTGTTTGAATGATTAAAATAATAGTTTATCTTAATTCGAATTCAAAAAGGCTTATCTGTAACGATTATCTGATCACCACATGGAGGCTATAAATAGGGAGGCTCTCCCTAAACCCTAGACCACGATTTTGAAGCTCTCTAAGAAGGTATTTTCGGCCAACAACTCCAAGCTAGGGTGTGACTTCATTTGAGGCAGGACATTTGTGCTGCTTGGTTTCCAAGAAATCCTAAAAGGTTAGTTTTTCTTATTTTATTCTTTTAGTTAATTTCTTCTGGCTTTCTAGGATATGTTATATGTTTAATTAGAAGAAAACCTAGATCTATATAGGTTGCATGTGAACTTAGGATTTTTAGTGGGATACATAATGTTTCTAGGATATGTTATCAGTTGGTTCTAATGCACAAGAGTCTAATATAAGACCAATTCCAAGCATTAACCATTGGTATAAAAATTTAATACACTTCCCGAAATACGCGTATTCTACTACAGTACTTTCGGGAGGTCGTATTCGCATTCCGATAAATTTCCTTGAAGTTTTACAACATATTAGACCTATGTTTAAAATTTCAGGTCAATCGGATAAGCCTAGCATTGAAATCAAACTTGGAAAATTCACAAAATTTTAACAGAGGCTGAAATGGTTTCTGCCCAGGGCTCGAGTCGCGACCAACCATCTGGTCGAGTCGCAAAGACTCCTCTTCGAGTCGCGAGCGACCACCTGGTCGAGTCGCGAGCGCTGGGCAGAGGTGCAGAAACTCCGATTTTTTTTGCTAGAATTTTCCATTTTTCTCTTGTTAAGGTCTTATTACTCGACTTAATCCCTAGGAAATGTTCCAAGACCAAAACCCTTGACTAATAACAAGTTTTAAACCATTGGGGAATCAAATTCAAGCCCATTTATACAATTTCCCGTTTTTGCATTTTTACTCCAAAAACCGAAATTATTGAATTCTACTTGCTTCTAATGATTTTTTTCAGTCATTATAGCATCTAGAACTCATTTTAATCCATTAGAATCATGTTTATCACAAGAACTCATCATCTAGGGTTCTTGATCAAAATCCCAATTCTTGAACAATAGCAACCTACTTCCATTTTCTTTGAATTAAGTCCTTTAGCATGACTTACTGGAAGTATTAAGCTACTTATCACAAAATTCCTAACTGAAATTACAGTTTTCAGTTCAAGCTTGAAGAACACGCACCAAAAGCTTGGTAAGAACTTAATAACTTACCTCAATTGCTTCCAAGTCTTCAATTCCAAGCCTAGAATCCGATTCCTAGCTTTAATTCTTCAAGAAAACTCCAAGTTTCTGCAATCGATCACTCCAAAACCCTCTCCCGATGCTTCCAGATTTTCTGCACATGTGAGAGAGCTTGTCCCACTATTTATACTTCCAGAAATTGCAATTTAGTCCCTGGAGTTGTTATTCTTGAAGTTTTGCCACATTTTACACATTTTTATGACAAAACTAGTTTTTATAACATTTTAAGTCCTAAACTCAAAATATTATTACAAACTTAATCCTTTTCTGTCCAAAAGACCAAATTACCCTTCTAAGGTAAAATGACCATTTTGCCCTTTTATTATAATTACATAATAAAATACATTTTGGCGTTACAAATGTCTCCCACTTGGATAAGTCTATGACTTTAATTGTCAATTTATCTTCCGATTAACAAATCTCAGTTTCTCATAAACTGTTACCGAACTCTGGCCTAGTCAGTTCTGTCCAAAGGTAAGTGATCATATGATCCTCCATCCAACAAGATATTTTTCAGACTCAAGACATGGATTAAGATCAATCTTGGTCCGATACTCTGTTTCTCGATTTCTGATTCTGCTTATGACTTTAAGACTACTTGTTGAATATATCAACTTAGTCCTGGTTGGCCAACACTTTCTGTCAACTTCAAAATCATCGAGAGGCCTATAGATATCTGTTTCCCGTCAGGTCAAGGGACGATAAGTTTCGATTCATACGCTTATATCTTTTAGCAGTCAGACCACTCACAACAATAAATAAGATAAATACAATTTATAAGTCATGGCTTAGACACCTAATCTCTCTACTGAACTCTACATCAACCACCAGCAATGAGGGCAACCCAAATGGACTTTGCTTCAATTAATAAGATAAATACAATTTATAAGTCATGACTTAGACACCTAATCCAACAGAAACAACCCTATTTTTGCTTCTTGTTTTCATTTGTTTATATTTGGTTTGATCAACGAGTTACCATCATAATGATTGTTTGCTACAACGATATTCATAACTTCACTACCATCAAAACGCCTCAAGAAAATGTTAGTATAAAGGGTTTTAAATATAAATAAACAAATTTCTTGGATATACTCAAGGATCGTGTATGCAAACACATTCATGGAATATACGAATAGCAGTTACTTTAATATATTTATGGATTATAGCATTCTGATTTTGTTTCTTTCCTTTACGGTACTGTGTTTTCATTTTTTCCTATTAAGGGATTGTACTTTGGAACATTTGTCAAAGTATAACATCCTACTTTGAATTGTTTTTCTTATTATACCAATTTAAAAGAAATGTATCAATTTTGAGCTTTACTTTCGAGAAACGATATTCTTTAACATCCATTTTAGATATCAATGATTTTTTTAGTACATATATGAAGGGTTTCTATGCAAACAATGAACACAAAAATTCCTATGGTTCACATGCAACCCTAATATGATCTATGTTTTCTTCTATGAAGATTAGAACTAAAAACCCTAAAGGATACAATTCAATTCTAAAGATGAATTAAGAAAACCAACCTTTGATCTTATGATCCTTCAAGCAAGCAGCAAAGAGATCCTGCCTCAAATGCAAGTCACACCCAAGTGATGGAAGAATCAGTTCAGCAGAGTAACCCAGAGAGAGAGATGGCGTGAGAAAGAGGTGCCCAGGGGGTTCCTTTTATAGCCTCCTAGGGTTACACCTGAAACCCTAGAAAGCCTCCAAGTGGACAAGGCTTTTGGCCACTTGGACCAGACTCCCCTAAACCCTAATTAGGGTTTCGCCAACTCCTGGAGGAGCCTCCAGGGTGGCGCCAACTTTGGTCCCTGGTTTACCTGGCCAGTTATTCAGCTATTGAATAAATGCCAACCAGTCCCTGCACCTTTTATTAATTAATTTAATCACTAAATTAAATCCTATTAATTCTAGATTAAATCTTAATTGATTATTATAGTTTCTAATTAATATATTAACACTTAAATATATTAATACACCATATATTTATTTTCTATTGATTTATTATACAATTAATAAATCAACTATTCTCTCTACTGAACTATACGTCTATCCTCCATCTATGAGGGCAACCCAAATGGACTTTGCTTTTATTCATAAGATAATTACAATTATAAGTCATGGCTTAGACACCTAATCCAACAGTCTCCGACTTGGATAAGTCTATGACTTTAATTGTCTGAACTCTGACCCAGTCAGTTCTGTCCAAAGATAAGTGATCTGATGATCCTCCGTCCAACAAGATATTTTCAAACTCAAGACATGGATTAACATCAATATTGGTTTGATACTCTGTTCCTCGATTTCTGATTTGCATATGACTTTAGAGACTACTAATTGAACACATCAATTTAGTCCCGGTTGGCTAACACTTTCAGTCAACTTCTAAATCATCGAGAGGCCTACAGATATCTGTTTCCCATCGGGTCAGGGGACGGATAAGTTTCGACTTATATGTCCATATCTTTTGCGGGTCCAAATACATGCAACAACGCGTTTTATAACACCGAGTTACTGGCGCGTTTTCGCGTTGTCAATATGCACTTATATCACAAGTAACAGATCATATCTCTCCACTTAAAGATCACCGGATATTATCGTCTTAACATTGCTCGTGATATAATCCATGAAGCAATCTGTTAAGCGCGGGTTTATCCAGTACTCAAATCTCTATTTTCTAAGTACTCATGAACGTTGCAGCAGTCTTACTGCAATGTCTAACTCATTAGACAGTCTGCAACCGATTCATTAGACAGTCTTTGCTCACACTTACTTCCTAACAGTATGATCGACTGTGGAGTTTTAAATAATCTAATTATTAAGGAAGTTAAACATGCAAATATAGAAACACAATAATAAACAATTGACAAAGGCAGTAACAATACTCATTTATAAATCTCTATTATAAAATCACCGAGTCAATTACATTTATACTGTTACAAGTTTCTAACCTGTCTAATTACTAAAACTAATATCTTCCTTCAGTCCAATGCTCATGGCATGCTGATTGTGCTTGGTCCTACTCAGAGCCTTAGTCAAAGGATCTGCAGGATTGTCTTCTGATGATACCCGCTTAACCAGTAAGTGCCCTTTTTCTACTTGATGTCGAATGCAGTGGTACTTTCTTTCGATATACCTGGACTTTCCATGGTCTCGCGGTTCCTTTGTCAAGGCGACCGCTCCTTCATTATCGCAGAAAAGTTCCACCGGCTCCTGAATGCTCGGGACAACTCCAAGGTCCCCGATGAAATTCTTCAGCCAAGCCGCCTCCTTAGACGCTTCACTCGCTGCAATGTACTCTGATTCGCACGTTGAATCAGACACCGTTTCCTGCTTGGAACTTTTCCAAGTGACCACTCCACCGTTCAAAAGAAATACCCAGCCCGACTGGGACCGTCCACTGTCCCTATCTGTCTGGAAGCTGGCATTTGTATACCCACTCACTTTTAACTCATCACTGCCACCAAGGACCAATACCATATTCTTTGTCCTTCGCAGATACTTGAGTATGTTCTTGACTGCAATCCAATGTGTTTTTCCAGGATTACCCTGGAACCGACTAACCATGCTCAGTGCATAGGATACGTCGGGACGAGTCATAGCATACATGATCGACCCTACTGCCGAAGCATAAGGTACCCGACTCATTTCAGCTATTTCCTCATCGGTACTCGGACTTTGAGTCTTACTCAATTTAGTATTACTTTGGATTGGTAATTCTCCCTTTTTGGAATTTTCCATGTTAAATCTCTTTAACACCTTTTCCAAATATGTACACTGGCTTAGACCTATCAATTTTCTCTTTCTATCTCTAAGTATTCTTATCCCGAGAATATAAGCAGCTTCCCCTAGGTCTTTCATGGCGAAACACTTCCCGAGCCATGCCTTAACATTTTGCAAGGTCGGAATGTCGTTTCCCATGAGCAGTATGTCATCAACATACAGCACCAGGAAAGTGACTATACTCCCACTAGCCTTGACATATACACAGGACTCATCTTCACTCCTAGAGAAACCAAACTCTTTGACTTTCTCATGGAAGCAGAGATTCCAGCTGCGAGACGCTTGTTTCAATCCGTAGATTGATCTTTCAAGCTTACATACTTTATCAGGGTGCTTTATGTCCACAAAACCTTGTGGCTGACTCATGTAAACATCCTCAGTCAGTTTCCCGTTAAGGAAAGCGGTTTTGACATCCATCTGCCAGATTTCATAATCATGAAACGCAGCTATGGCAAGCATTATTCTGATTGACTTAATCTTGGCTACTGGTGAGAATGTTTCATCATAATCAACCCTCGGGGTTTGAGTGAATCCCTTCGCAACCAGCCGAGCTTTATAAGTATGCACTTTTCCATCCATGTCGGTCTTCTTTTTGAAGATCCATTTGCACCCGACTGTCTTTCGACCCGGTACATTATCAACCAAGTTCCAAACTTGATTGTCATACATGGACTTTATCTCGCTGTCCATTGTCTCTTTCCATTTTGCAGACTCGGGGCCTGCCACTACTTCACGGTAGTTAGCTGGCTCATCTAAATTAGTCAATGTACGATCACTGACTAACGTGTCACCGTCCGAAGTAATATGGAAACCATAGAACTCGGGCGGTATGCTAACTCTACCCGAACGCCTAATGGGCAATGATATGTCGGTGGGTCCAACAGGAACCTCTTCCTCATGTTGGTGGCTAGTTTCTTCTAAGGTTGATTCATCGGTCGTCTCCCGAATTTCTTCGAGATCGACAGTACTCCCACTGTCCTCTTTGGAAATGAGCTCTCTCTCTCGAAAGAACCCCCGTCTTGCTACAAAGACCACGTCCTCGCTTGGTCTGTAGAACAAGTATCCAAAAGACTGCTTTGGGTATCCGATGAAATAACACATTTCGCTTCTTTCTGCGAGCTTGTCATGGGTCTCACGTCTTACGTAAGCCTCACAGCCCCAGACTTTGATGTGTGCTAACGAGGGAACTTTCCCCGTCCACATCTCGTGTGGTGTTTTCGCAACCTTCTTGGTTGGGACAAGATTTAGGATATGGACGGCAGTCTCTAAGGCATACCCCCAGAAATGGATCGGAAGTGAAGCTCGGGTCATCATGGAACGAACCATGTCCAACAGGGTTCGGTTTCGCCTTTCAGCAACACCATTCAGCTGAGGTGTTCTCGGAGGCGATAACTGTGAAACAATTCCACATTCCTTGAGGTAATCGAGAAACTCGATACTAAGATACTCACCGTCTCTATCGGATCTAAGCATCTTTATCTTTCTGCCCAATTGATTTTCCGCTTCATTCTTAAACTCTTTGAACTTTTCAAAGGTGTCCGACTTATTCTTGATTAAGTAGATATACCCATATCTGCTAAAATCGTCGGTAAAGGTCACATAGAACCGCATGCCATCTTTAGTGGTTGTTCTGAAGGGACCACACACATCTGTGTGTATGATATCCAATAGACCTTCACCTCTTTCAAAGGAACCTTTGAATGGTGATTTTGTCATCTTGCCAAGTAAGCAAGATTCGCACACATCATTCGACCCGAGGTCGAATGATTCCAACACTCCATCCTTTTGGAGTTGGGCGATGCGTTTCTTGTTTATATGGCCAAGGCGACAATGCCACAGACATGCCTTTTCTACACCGCTTGAAGCATCAATAGTTAAAACATTTTTACCATAATTATTAACACACATAATAGATTCATACACACCATCACAAGGCATAGCATTAAATATAAAAACATCATTTTTGAAAACAGAAATTGAATCATTCAATTTATGAAACTCATAATAAAAACCTTGTTTAAACAATGCATGAAAAGAAATTATGTTCTTAGCCATATCAGGCACATAGCAACAATTATGTAAATCTAATCTAACTCCACTACTCAGCATCAGTCCATAAACACCGATCTTGGTAACATGTGACGTTCGCCTATTGCCCATGACCAGGTTCAGTCTACCATGCTCCAGCTCCCTACTTTCCTCTAGGCCCAGCAAATCAGAACAGATATGAAAACCACATCATGTATCAAGGACCCATGAACAGGAAAAAGATGAGTTATTAGATATAGAATACGTACCTGCCTGTGACGGTTTCACTTTACCGTCCTTGATGTCCTGCAGATACGTTGGGCAGCTCCTCTTCTAATGACCCTATTGCTTGCAGTAAAAGCAGTCGGCCTCTTTGGGGTTCTGCACGTGTGGAATACCGGAAGACTTGCCTTTCGGGGCACTGCTAGATGACCCGACATGAGTCTTCTCCCTCCAGTTTTGCTTACGGGGGTCTTTCTGTTTCTTTCCTTTTCCAGAGCCAATAGCCGGGACAGGCGGGTTGACAGGGAGCAAACCTTTTCCCTTCATCCCGTCCTCAGCTGTCCGAAGCATGCGGTGTAATTCAGCTAGGGTTGCCTGGTTGTTGTTCAAATGATACGCCAGTGTGAACTGGTCATAAGAACTTGGCAATGAGTTCAGCACTATGTCAACTGCTAAATCCTCATGCACAGGCATTTCCAGCTTCCTAAGCCTCTCCACGTAACCATGCATCCTTTGTACATGTGCACAGATGGACTCGCCCTCCTTGGGCTTTCCGTTAGTGAAGGCTTTTTCAACCTCACGCCTTTCGATGCGCTCCTGCTTGCGGAACTTTTCCACGAGCTCTTTGTGCATCTCGTAAGGCCAATAGTCCTCATAGATACGCTACAGTTCAGGGTTCATAGTAGCGATCATGATGCAAGCCACTTTGGTTGCATCATCAGAGTGTTTAGTGTACGCAGCGATTTCTTCGGGAGTAGCGGTTTCAGTGTCCACATCAATGAGCTCGGTTTCCAGAACATACTCTTTGTGTTCAAACCGAAGAGCCATTTTGATGTTGCGGATCCAGTCATTATAGTTAGTGCCGTCCAACGTCACTTTTGAGCATAATGACAGAATCGAGGTGACATTACCGGGATTTGAGTAGGGAACGGATTGGTCAGAAGACATCTGAACAAGAAGAAGGTAGTTTTAATTAGATAAAAAAAAATAATCCTTATATTCACCCAAGAATAAATATAAGGCTAGGATCCTACAATAACAATCTACAATACCGAAAAGGGATGCCGTAATCTATATTGTAAATTTTATAAGGTAGGCGAATGACGATTCAGCCAATTCCACCGCGGAAACATAATCATATTATAATGGAATTCCTAGTTTCATTGAGATTTACCGAACTGTTCGATAGCATGTTTTAATCTCGGGAATGCCCCGCTGTTTGTGACTGGGATACCGAGGATCACAAACCGGGTGTGAATAACCATGCAAATTGCTTGGTACTCTTGTAGTCAATTGTCATCTCTAATTAACGTGTCGGTTATCTACACACGCTCCGTTAACAATAACAAAATCAAGAAACCCATTGCGACTCTTTGCGGACCCCAGTTGGCGTGCCGGTAAACCACACACGCTCCACCAACGTTCCACAAAGTGCAATGTGCAATTTCATGGATTAGCACCAATTCACATTTTTAACCTAAAGTAACTAGATTGGGGTTTGTTTTAAGGTTCTAGTACTTTCAATTATAGCATTATACTTTTAAGAGGCTTTAGCGGTTCTATCATACCCGTTCGGCTAACGACACTCGACTGACTAGGAGAGCGGTGGGTAAGAGTAGATACCCATTAGACTAACATTTTATAGTCAGTCGCCTTATACCCTCTTTAGAGGACAGTTTTGTGAATGAAGCCTACTAATGGTAGACTAACCAATTTTCTTATATATATTAAATTAACTTTTAATCATAAATACATATAAGATATATTTTAATCTTATTAAAATATTTTGGAATTAATTTTATACAAATTTTCGCAAATTTATACTAATTTTTTGAAAATTTTAATTAATTCTTAAAACTGATTTAATTGGTCTTTTAATTAATCAATTAATTAAACTAATTAAATCTAGGTTACATGTTACCAAATTAATTTGTTCATAATGGTCCTTGTGATTCTTGAAATTAACAAGCCAAGCAAGGGGTTCAAGTTATTTAATTAATCTTATTACCAAAAATAACAACACACAATTATGGCAAGCAAATCAAGCAATCAAAGGGGGGGACCATATGGGTGGCGGCTAGGGTTAGGAAACCCTAGCCAAAAAAGTCGATCCAAGGCCATCCTTGGTAGTGTTCATCGCAAAAAACACCAAGGCACAAACAATTCATGCAGTTCATATCAATTCACAAGAAAACAGCCTAAGCACTGATACTACTGAAGGGTTTCTAATGCAGACAATGAACACAAAAATTCCTATGGTTCACATGCAACCCTAATATGATCTATGTTTTCTTCTATGAAGATTAGAACTAAAAACCCTAAAGGATACAATTCAATTCTAAAGATGAATTAAGAAAACCAACCTTTGATCTTATGATCCTTCAAGCAAGCAGCAAAGAGATCCTGCCTCAAATGCAAGTCACACCCAAGTGATGGAAGAATCAGTTCAGCAGAGTAACCCAGAGAGAGAGATGGCGTGAGAAAGAGGTGCCCAGGGGGTTCCTTTTATAGCCTCCTAGGGTTACACCTGAAACCCTAGAAAGCCTCCAAGTGGACAAGGCTTTTGGCCACTTGGACCAGACTCCACTAAACCCTAATTAGGGTTTCGCCAACTCCTGGAGGAGCCTCCAGGGTGGCGCCAACTTTGGTCGCTGGTTTACCTGGCCAGTTATTCAGCTATTGAATAAATGCCAACCAGTCCCTGCACCTTTTATTAATTAATTTAATCACTAAATTAAATCCAATTAATTCTAGATTAAATCTTAATTGATTATTATAGTTTCTAATTAATATATTAACACTTAAATATATTAATAAACCATATATTTATTTTCTATTGATTTATTATACAATTAATAAATCAACTATTCTCTCTACTGAACTATACGTCTATCCTCCATCTATGAGGGCAACCCAAATGGACTTTGCTTTTATTCATAAGATAATTACAATTATAAGTCATGGCTTAGACACCTAATCCAACAATATACACTTTTGAAACCTAATTCTCAACTTGTAGAAGAAATCATATCAATATTGAGTTTGGAGTTTAAACTAGTAAAACAAATTATATTTATATTGAGTTGAGCAGTACCAGGTCTCATACTATTTTTATAAAGTTTGGGATTTAAATGAACACATCCTTTTTTAATATAACTTCTTACTTTCATTTTTCTAGTATAGCACTGGACTTTTCTTTGTAATCCATATATAATAAAAAAATTTGAGTTTTCTTTAAACATTTTTGGTAACTAGGTGGGACTTTGGTGATGTATAAATAAAATTTACCTTGGTTGATGTCCACATAACGTAGGAAGATGTCCTACAAGAAGAAAATATGCATGTTTTGTTTTATGTGCGTCTTTTAAATTTTTATTAATGGTTAGCACATGTCATAGCTTTGTTTACATAATGGAATTTTGTATAGGTAAGTACTAAGGTCGGTTATCAAATCCACTACACCATTATGTATAAACGGAGAAAATTCTACCAAAAAATAAGGAAAAAAGAAATTGTTGCAAGGTGCTCAAACACTCGTGTGGCAAATTATATATACTAACAATTACCAATGCGATGCATAGTACCCATTTGAATAATCTCACTCCACCTACTACTTCTTCCCCCGATCTTTCCTCTTTCCAGTGATGCTCCTTCTTATTGCGAAACCTCTCTTGCCCCCTTCTTAGCGCCTCTGCTTTCCTCCTTTATTCTTTTACCACCTCGATTCAAATTTTTTATGCGTGTTAACGTCCCCTCCAACTTTGAAACAACCCTATTTTTGCTTCTTGTTTTCATTTGTTTATATATGTTTTGATCAACGAGTTAAAAAATTTCATGAATTTGATCTAGGTTTCATGGTTCTATTTGCTCCCATTTGCAATATCTAATAGAAAAACCGAAAGAATGAGTAATAGCTTACAGCTCAAGAATTTGATAATATGATAAAGATAAGTCTCTTAAGTTTTATTTATAAAAGTACATCACTATTTTCAAGTTTAATGTTTTTTTGGTTTTGTTGTGTCATTTGAGAGCATATCAAAGAACTCATATCCTTCTAATGTTACTCCGAATTTTTGCAAGACTCTAAGCAACGAAGAAATTATTTGAAATCCATAATCGCAAATAGCTATAAAAATTCATGGAATATACGAATAGCAATTACTTTATTATATTTATGGATTATAGCATTCTGATTTTGTTTCTTTCCTTTACGGTACCGTGTTTTCATTTTTTCCTATTAAGGGATTGTACTTTGGAACATTTGTCAAAGTATAACATCCTACTTTGAATTGTTTTTCTTATTATACCAATTTAAAAGAAATGTATCAATTTTGAGCTTTACTTTCGAGAAACAATATTCTTTAACATCCATTTTAGATATCAATGATTTTTTTACTACATATACACTTTTGAAACCTTATTCTCAACTTGTAGAAGAAATCATATCAATCTTGAGTTTGGAGTTTCAACTAGTAAAACAAATTATATTTATATTGAGTTGAGCAGTACCAGGTCTCATACTATTTTGATAAAGTTTGGGATTTAAATGAACACATCCTTTTTTTAATATAACTTCTTACTTTCATTTTTCTAGTATAGCACTAGACTTTTCTTTGTAATCCGTATATAATAAAAAATTTAAGTTTTCTTTAAACATTTTTGGTACGTAGGTGGGAATTTGGTGATGTATAAGTAAAATTGACCTTGGTTGATATGCACATAACATAGGCAGATGTCTGACAAGAAGAAAATATACATGTTTTGTTTTATGTGCGTCTTTTAATTTTTTATTAATGGTTAGCACATGTCATAGCTTTGTTTACATAATGGAATTTTGTATAGGTAAGTACTAAGGTCGGTTATCAAATCCACTACACAATTATGTATAAACGGAGAAAATTCTACTAAAAATAAGGAAAATAGAAATTGTTGCAAGGTGCTCAAACACTCGCGTGGCAAATTATATATACTAACAATTACCAATGTGATGCATAGTACCCATTTGAATAATCTCACTCCACCTACTACTTCTTCTCCCGATCTTTTCTCTTGCCACTGATGCTTCTTCTTATTGTGAAACCTCTCTTGCCCCCTCTTAGCGCCTCGGCTTTTCTCCTTTATTCTTTTACCGCCTCTATTCAAATTTTTTATGCGTGTTAACGACCCCTCCAACTTTGAAACAACCCTATTTTTGCTTCTTGTTTTCATTTGTTTATATATGTTTTGATCAACGAGTTACCATCATAATGATTGTTTTCTACAACGATATTCACAACTTCACCACCATCAAAACGCCTCAAGAAAATGTTAGCATAAAGGGTTTTAAATATAAATAAACAAATCACTTGGATGTATTCAAGGATCGTGTATGCAAACACATTCAAAAATCTATGATTCCGACCTTATAGCCTGGGAGTCACGAAATTCGATTTGGGATGATCCAAGAACGCAATAATCTTGATTTCAGGAAAAACAAAAGATTTGAAACAACAAAATACCTTCTAATAGTTTGCCATTTCAGATAGAAAATTGAAGAAGTAGTAGTAGTTTTCGTTTTCGATTACACTGTAAACTTTTGTAAACGTGTAATGTACTATATAAACGACGACTATTAGATGGGAATATGCCCACTTAACTTTGGATGTAAATTTGGGCTTTTGGCACGAAAAACTTCGAGCTTGGCCTTATCTTCCATCAATATCCTTTTTTGTTTTAGTCTAAATACAATTAAATCGCCAATTTAATTTCCCATGCACCAGTTGTCCAACTTATTTGGGATATGTCGATCATATTGTAGTGGGGAAGGGTAGTGATGGGTGATTAAACACATGTAGTTAGAATGATGGGTGTATACGAGTTTCCCTTACTTTTATACTCATTCTTTAAAAAATTTCATGAATTTGATCTAGGTTTCGTGGTTCTATTTGCTCCCATTTGCAATATCTAATAGAAAAACCGAAAGAATGAGTAATAGCTTACGGCTCAAGAATTTGATAATATGATAAAGATAAGTCTCTTAAGTTTTATTTATAAAAGTACATCACTATTTTCAAGTTTAATGTTTTTTTGGTTTTGTTGTGTCATTTGAGAGCATATAAAAGAACTCATATCCTTCTACTGTTACTCCGAATTTTTGCAAGACTGTAAGCAACGAAGAAATTATTTGAAATCCATAATCGCAAATAGCTATAAAAATTCATAGAATATACGAATAGCAATTACTTTATTACATTTATGGATTATAGCATTCTGATTTTGTTTCTTTCCTTTACGGTACCGTGTTTTCATTTTTTCCTATTAAGGGATTGTACTTTGGAACATTTGTCAAAGTATAACATCCTACTTTGAATTGTTTTTCTTATTATACCAATTTAAAAGAAATGTATCAATTTTGAGCTTTACTTTCGAGAAACAATATTCTTTAACATCCATTTTAGATATCAATGATTTTTTTACTACATATACACTTTTGAAACCTTATTCTCAACTTGTAGAAGAAATCATATCAATCTTGAGTTTGGAGTTTCAACTAGTAAAACAAATTATATTTATATTGAGTTGAGCAGTACCAGGTCTCATACTATTTTGATAAAGTTTGGGATTTAAATGAACACATCCTTTTTTTAATATAACTTCTTACTTTCATTTTTCTAGTATAGCACTAGACTTTTCTTTGTAATCCGTATATAATAAAATATTTAAGTTTTCTTTAAACATTTTTGGTACGTAGGTGGGAATTTGGTGATGTATAAGTAAAATTGACCTTGGTTGATATGCACATAACATAGGCAGATGTCTGACAAGAAGAAAATATACATGTTTTGTTTTATGTGCGTCTTTTAATTTTTTATTAATGGTTAGCACATGTCATAGCTTTGTTTACATAATGGAATTTTGTATAGGTAAGTACTAAGGTCGGTTATCAAATCCACTACACAATTATGTATAAACGGAGAAAATTCTACTAAAAATAAGGAAAATAGAAATTGTTGCAAGGTGCTCAAACACTCGCGTGGCAAATTATATATACTAACAATTACCAATGTGATGCATAGTACCCATTTGAATAATCTCACTCCACCTACTACTTCTTCTCCCGATCTTTTCTCTTGCCACTGATGCTTCTTCTTATTGTGAAACCTCTCTTGCCCCCTCTTAGCGCCTCGGCTTTTCTCCTTTATTCTTTTACCGCCTCTATTCAAATTTTTTATGCGTGTTAACGACCCCTCCAACTTTGAAACAACCCTATTTTTGCTTCTTGTTTTCATTTGTTTATATATGTTTTGATCAACGAGTTACCATCATAATGATTGTTTTCTACAACGATATTCACAACTTCACCACCATCAAAACGCCTCAAGAAAATGTTAGCATAAAGGGTTTTAAATATAAATAAACAAATCACTTGGATGTATTCAAGGATCGTGTATGCAAACACATTCAAAAATATATGATTCCGACCTTATAGCCTGGGAGTCACGAAATTCGATTTGGGATGATCCAAGAACGCAATAATCTTGATTTCAGGAAAAACAAAAGATTTGAAACAACAAAATACCTTCTAATAGTTTGCCATTTCAGATAGAAAATTGAAGTAGTAGTAGTAGTTTTCGTTTTCGATTACACTGTAAACTTTTGTAAACGTGTAATGTACTATATAAACGACGACTATTAGATGGGAATATGCCCACTTAACTTTGGATGTAAATTTGGGCTTTTGGCACGAAAAACTTCGAGCTTGGCCTTATCTTCCATCAATATCCTTTTTTGTTTTAGTCTAAATACAATTAAATCGCCAATTTAATTTCCCATGCACCAGTTGTCCAACTTATTTGGGATATGTCGATCATATTGTAGTGGGGAAGGGTAGTGATGGGTGATTAAACACATGTAGTTAGAATGATGGGTGTATACGAGTTTCCCTTACTTTTATACTCATTCTTTAAAAAATTTCATGAATTTGATCTAGGTTTCGTGGTTCTATTTGCTCCCATTTGCAATATCTAATAGAAAAACCGAAAGAATGAGTAATAGCTTACGGCTCAAGAATTTGATAATATGATAAAGATAAGTCTCTTAAGTTTTATTTATAAAAGTACATCACTATTTTCAAGTTTAATGTTTTTTTGGTTTTGTTGTGTCATTTGAGAGCATATAAAAGAACTCATATCCTTCTACTGTTACTCCGAATTTTTGCAAGACTGTAAGCAACGAAGAAATTATTTGAAATCCATAATCGCAAATAGCTATAAAAATTCATAGAATATACGAATAGCAATTACTTTATTACATTTATGGATTATAGCATTCTGATTTTGTTTCTTTCCTTTACGGTACCGTGTTTTCATTTTTTCCTATTAAGGGATTGTACTTTGGAACATTTGTCAAAGTATAACATCCTACTTTGAATTGTTTTTCTTATTATACCAATTTAAAAGAAATGTATCAATTTTGAGCTTTACTTTCGAGAAACGATATTCTTTAACATCCATTTTAGATATCAATGATTTTTTACTACATATACACTTTTGAAACCTTATTCTCAACTTGTAGAAGAAATCATATCAATCTTGAGTTTGGAGTTTCAACTAGTAAAACAAATTATATTTATATTGAGTTGAGCAGTACCAGGTCTCATACTATTTTGATAAAGTTTGGGATTTAAATGAAGGCAAAATTACACTGTAGCCCCATAAAGTCTTGGTTGCTGGTCGATTTGGTCCCTAAATTTTTTTTTGCGTTATGAGGTCTTGAACTCTTAGATAACCGACTAAAAAGGTCCTTGACCCATTATAATGGGTTGCCCCGAATCCAGCTGGATAATCAAAGGTTGCGTGGCGGTCGCTGTGCTGATGTCATCTCTCCCACGTCATCGGAACTGGCAACTTGTTACTGTGGTGCGTGGGGAGCAAGGTTAACCGGGTAAAACCGGTATACAATCGAAGGCTCGTATCGAGCAAAACGCAACATTTGATTACCCTATTGTGCAAAAAACTCCAGATCCATAACCTAAATCGGTGTTTTCGCAGCTGCTAAGTGATGGAATCGGAAATGGGCTTGTTGTTTAACGAGTTTACCGTTCACGACATGTTACCGAACAACTTCTCGATCGAAGAAAATTTAAATGTGACTATACAACTCGAGGTAGCTTTGATGCGTGAGGAAGTTGACGCAACGATCTCACTGATGCAAGCAACGATCTCACTGATGCAAGTGGAGAATGAAGTTATCAAGCGGGAAGTTCAGAAGCTGAAAAAGACCATGAAAGCGATGATTTGGGGGGGAGTTGTCGGGATTGTGGCAATGGGTATCGCATTCGCTTTCAGTAAGTAAGGTATTGTGGTGGGTATGTGTAGTTGAAGTGTAGGTTTAAGATTAACGTTAAGTAGTTGTGTAGGCTTATCGTATTTTGCAAGACCTGTGATGTTTCCAGGCATTTTGTGTAACTTAGGGTTGGATTTGAATTACTGTGATGGTTAACGGCATGTTGGTTAACGTATGGATGGATCTAATGTATGGGATAACCAGAAATCGCAATATAATTAGTAACATTAACTAAAGTTTGTCTGTTAATGCTTCGTATTTTGCATAAACCTTGTTATCATCTTTGTTAGATCTGCTTGGAAAGTAATGGTATGGTACTTTAAAAAATAATCAGAAATGGTAAGGTACTAATGCAATCAAATCTAATCTAATGTAATATAATGGAAGTTTATTTTGTCCGTGGGTATTGGGCAATAAGAGGTTTCAATGTACTTTGTTTTTGACATTTAGTTGTTTTGACTAAAAAAGTGGTATGATACTTTCATTTTTTTTTTCCAAAAATAGCAACGTAGATTGAAATTTTGGTTGCAAATATACTCCTTATTGTTATTGTGCAAGCATATGGGTAAGTATGGCTGAAATGTGGTATAGTCCTTAAAACAACTTTGGTTGTGTTTAGGCATATGGGTAAGTATGGGTCAAACGTAAATAACTTTGCAAATATAGTCCTTAAATAAACTTTGCAAATATAGTCCTTAAAAAAACTTTGCAATTGTTACCACAAATTCATTATTAAAAATGAAACCACAACCATCAAACTTAACATCCAACATAATTTCAAAGTCACAAATAGTTTTTTCAAACTAACACAAAAAAACGTATTGATAATACCGACCAAAAGTTAAAAAAAAATTGGATTTGGGATGCAGATCGACTAAAAATGTGCCTACTTTGAATAAGTGTGTTTTAATAATTGTGTTTGGGATGCAGATCTGTCAGGAGAAACCATATTGACCAAAAAACGTATAGTAAATGTATCAGTAATGGTAACCTACTTTCAATAAGTGTGTTTTAATAGCAACGTACTTCCAAAATATCTTACAATTGGGTCCTTTTTGTCTGAAAAATTAGATGGCTTCATCGAAGTGACCATCTAAATAATATAATTCACATAAGCTGCAGTTGACTCAAAAAATTTGTACCTTTTTAGTCCTAACATGAAATTTGTACCATCACTTATTTTTCAGATCTAGTCCTCAACAGAACTGCAGTTGCGTATGGTAGAATTTTGAAACAAGACCTTTAAAGTACAATGCTATTAAATCACAAGACCTTTAAAAATATTTTCATTTTTGGTCCTGATTTTGGTATGTCGAAAGACCTTTAAAAGTTTTTTCATTTTTGGTCCTAATTGTGAAACAATATTGGTAATTTTGGTCAAACTTGTAAAGTACAATGCTATTAAATCACAAAGATAATTTCAAAACATAATTTCATACTAGAATTTCACAATCAAAATTTCACAAACATAATTTCATCACATAATTTCAAAGCACAATCATGGAATGTAACACCCAACAGAAGTTCAAAGTGACAAATTGTTATTGTTATTTCAAACTCACACAAATACTTTATTAATACCATCATAATTGTTATGTAATCCAATTCCATCGGCTTGCCAGAAGTCATCCCTTCACCACCAGGTACCTCAACTTGTTTTGCAAGCTTGCTTTTAAGGATTCGTTCTGATCTTTTTGGCTCTGGCTTCTTCTTACACACACTCTCTTGAGTCCCTCCAGCTTCCCCTCCCAAAGGCTGTTGAATTGCTGAAGTGGTGCAGTTGGTTGATGTGGCCATTTTCCTCTTAACCCTTTTAGAAGTAGGGGACCTGGCTGATGTGGACATTTTTTTTACATGTTAATTTATTGTGACCATGCTCTTTGCAAATGCCACACAACACACTTTTACCCACTTTTGAGACAGTGTGCTTGTTGCTTCTCTCAGATGCATCCTTCTTTCTCCTTATGGTTGGCCTCCCAGGCATTCTTCTTCTTATTGGGGGTAAAGGTGGAATAAATTCAGTTTGTGGTCACATTTCTGATCCATTCATACCTTTGATTGGATGTTTGTAAGTGTTCTTATAAAATGTTGCAAGATACAAAGGATTCACAAATTGTTCAATTGTCCCATTCACAAATGAAATTGTTGCCAAGGAATGCACACATGCATAACCATTTATTTCCCATAGCCTGCAAGTGCAAGTCTTCTTCTCCAAGTCCACAACATATGCCTCCCCTATATTCCTTGTTTCAAATTGCATCAAACCACAAGGCAACACTTGCCAGTACCTGGTATTTACAACATTAGTAACTTCATTGTACACATTAAAAAACATTAAAATTTTTTACCTTTGCTGCACTTTTAAGTTATTTATTTTCTGTCTAAGTACTGGACAAATCTCATAGTCTTGCCAATTACTGCCTTTGAGTTGCAGTCTATGCATCCTGTCCATCCTGTCCATCATATCAATCTTGAGTTTGGAGTTTCAACTAGTAAAACAAATTATATTTATATTGAGTTGACTAGTACCAGGTCTTATACTATTTTGATAAAGTTTGGGATTTAAATGAACAATTAATAAATCAACCTTTCTCTCTACTTAACTCTACACCAATCCTCTAGCTATGAGGGCAACCCAAATGGACATTGCTTCAATTAATAAGATAAATACAATTTATAGTCATGGCTTAGACACCTAGTCCAACACATATAACGTAGGCAGATGTCCTACAAGAAGAAAATATGCATGTTTTGTTTTATGTGCGTCTTTTAATTTTTTTATTAATGGTTAGCACATGTGATAGCTTTGTTTACATAATGGAATTTTGTATAGGTAACTACTAAGGTCGGTTATCAAATCCACTGCACAATTATGTATAAACGGAGAAAATTATACTAAAAATAAGGAAAAAAGAAATTGTTGCAAGGTGCTCAAACACTCGCGTGGCAAATTATATATACTAACAATTACCAATGCGATGCATAGTACCCATTTGAATCATCTCACTCCACCTACTACTTCTTCCCCGATCTTTCCTCTTGCCATCGATGCTTCTTCTTATTGCGAAACCTCTCATGCCCCCTTCTTAACGCCTCTGCTTTTCTCCTTTATTCTTTTACCGCCTCTATTCAAAAATTTTATACGTGTTAACGTCCCCTCCAACTTTGAAACAACCCTATTTTGCTACTTGTTTTCATTTGTTTACATTTGGTTTGATCAACGAGTTACCATCATAATGATTGTTTGATGCGATCACAACGATATTCACAACTTCACCACCATCAAAACGCCTCAAGAAAATGTTAGTATAAAGGGTTTTAAATATAAATAAACAAATCACTTGGATATATTCAAGGATCGTGTATGCAAACACATTCAAAAATCTATGATTATGACCTTATAGCCTGGGAGTCACGAAATTCGATTTGGGATGATCCAAGAACGCAATAATCTTGATTTCAGGAAAAACGAAAGATTTGAAACAACAAAATACCTTCGATTACACTCTAAACTTCTGGAAATTCAATTTGGGATGATCCAAGAACGCAATAATCTTAATAGTTTGCCTTTTAAGATAGAAAATTGAAGAAGTAGTAGTTTTCGTTTTCGATTACACTCTAAACTTCTGGAAACGTCTAATGTACTATATAAACGACGACCAAGCGATGGGAATATGCCCACTTAACTTTGGACGTAAATTTGGGCTTTTGGCAGGAAAAAGTTCGAGCTTGGCCTTTTCTTCCATCAAAATCCATTTTTGTTTTAGTCTGAATACATTTAAATCGCCAATTTAATTTCCCACACACCAATTGTCCAACTTATTTGGGATATATCGATCATATTGTAGTGGGGAAGGGTAGTGATGGGTGATTGAACACATGTAGTTAGAATGATGGATGTATACGAGTTTCCCTTACTTTTATTCTCATTCTTTTTAAACTCCTTAAAAAATTTCATGAATTTGATCTAGGTTCCGTGGTTCTATTAGCACTGGACTTTTCTTTGTAATCCGTATATAATAAATTTTTTTGCTATTATTAGTACAACCAAGAAAAAGGGAAAATCCAAAAATTGAGAGTAGTTTGCTATTGGTGCACAGCTTGCTATTATTGTAGGTTTAGAAAAGAAAAATTAAAAAATAAAAAATCACAATTCATACCATCCTATTGAAGTGTATCTTGTTAGTTGTGTGTATCAGCGTTTCTTTAAAAGCATAGACATTGTATATTTGAGACGAAAAAGAATAATGGCTAAAAATTAGTGATGAAGCAAGTGTCCTGTCCAAGACTTAAAAATAGATATTTATTTTGGTTATTTCACGATTTGTGATAATTAACACAAACAAAAGTATTCATAAAATATACCATGACAATGTACTTACGATTTCCAACACATAGTAGCAATATAAATCATTTCTTAAAGTATATTACTCAAATCGGTAGCAAAAGATAAGTATGTTGCTATTATCGGTAAACATTAAAACAGCAGTGTCATCGTCAGTAAGATGTCCTTGTGTCTTTGTCAGGAGTTGACCAACTGATCATAACTAAGCACCTGCTCTTACAGCCTGCACACATGCTCCTTGTTGTAAAAGCTGCAAGAACGAAAAAGTGTATAAATGTTGGCCAAGGTTCTGATCAGTATAAATCAGCAATAAGAAATGTGCATATAATAAAGGTATTTGATGTATAAATGCTATAATTAGGTATATTTATCAAAGAAAAATGTCTTTATCAGAAAAGAATTGAATGTGTAATGATATAAGAGTAAAAAATCAAAGTAGGATGCTATATTAGACAATTAGATAAAAGTACATTGTCGTTTATTACATTTAGATGTAACCTCCCCAACAGTTTTTAGCATGGCTTCTGGTGCTGTCAAAGTGATAAAGCAATCAATATTTAGAAATATGTCAAATCTTGCAAAACCATCAACAAACACTTTTGGCAAAGGTATTAGAATTCCACTATCAACTCTCAATTCAAGTAAAGATAGGTTGCTATTCAATCTAACACGTAAAGTTTGTTATTTTCTCTGATCGTCTACAGTAACAATATGCACAAAAGAGTGGTTCTAATTTCAATTACATTTTAGTACTAAAAATATTAAAGGCATACCTAATTCCCAAAAGTGAGTACAGTATGACATATAGCAAGACATTTGAAAATTCCTAAACAATCAAGGAAAAACAATCTTAATAATTTACTAAAAACTTTATGTTTAAAATTTTATAGGGATGTAAATTACTTGATGTCATTACTTTTAAACGTTTTATTTCATTAAGATAGGATGTTCGTGCTGATACTTACTCTAGTGTTATTGTCTTAATACATTAAGTCATTTTGTCCGGATTAAGTGCTTAACTCATTAAGTCCGTTAAGTAAAAAAGAGATGAAATAAAAATAGCTAGAAATTTAACTGAAATAGAAGCGTATGAGAGTCATGAACCCACCTCAGCAGAAACATAAAGAGAAATTGGTAAAAGCAGGGGTGTGGATATAAAGACCGACTTATGTTGAGGGTAATTTGGTGTTTCTATCAGTTTAAGTCGGTTAGGTAGTTTTAAATAAGCTGAGGGTTGATATAGTTGGTAGAGTCAATTGTAATTTTTCAGTGAAAGCTAATCATTCAGTTCAATTGATTTCTGTGATTCATAGATAGATCATAACAGAATAATTGGTGAATACAGAATAATCAAGGTAAAGATGCTTAAAAACAAACAGAATCAATAAGAATGTTAAAGAGAAAGAAACAAAATCAAAATCTCTCACATACCACATATCTGTTTTCTTTCTGGATTGAACTGTTCATATTCTGCAATAACCTGAAGATGTAGAGTGACATATTCTTTGTATTACAACATTTTAATTTAACCTATATTTATAATTGAGTAAATTGTCCATATTATAATGTCTTCATAAGAAAGTAAAGAAAAGTATACTTATATATAAATCAAGTAAAGCAAGATAATGTATAAAAGAAGGAAAAAGCAAGTTGTAAACCAAACAATGTTACTTACAACCAATTAAAGTCCATTTGGGCATAACCTACATTCTAATCGACCCTATTATAAATTGCAAGTTTGCATCTGTAACTTTTCTTGACGTAATATGAAACATTAGGTGGTGTTATGTGCTTCTTAGGTGTTCATTACAACCCAAATCGGATCTTGCAACATAAACCAAAATTGAACAAGAAATGCAAAGTGACCCATGTGCAAAAACGAATAAAGGACTAAAATTAGGTATACAAAAACTTCTTTCAATCTGAAAAGGCATCATGTATAAAGTTAGTGGATTTGCAACGATAGGTTCGATTATGGTGAAAATGTACAAATACCAGATTAACATTTCAGTATACTTAATAAAAACTTGTCACAATGATTTAATGGTATTTGAATACATTCAAAAGTAGGATGCTGTTAATCTAAGTGTCTCATGATGAGATAATTGTATTTAGAAACAGAATTAAAAGCATGTTTAAAGTAGGATAGGTAGTGGCTCTTAATACAAGTGTTCCGCCAAATTCCATCATCTTCATGTCACACAACTAATCACCAACAATAAGAACAACATGTTGATAAAATAAAATTCCCTGAAAAAACAAAGACAACTAATGAACAAACCAAATGTAGACGAATATGCATCTCTTGCATTTTTAATCCATACTTTTGAAAGCTTCATTCTCATTTTCCCCACACGTAACAAATGAGGAGAATTTGATGAATAATTCCGTCCATTCATCGGCGAGATCACCACCTGTAATACAATAACTCTCTAAGTTAAATGACCTAATTGCCCCTGTTTATTAAAAAGGGTATTTTAGACATTAGACACACCTCTTGCTGAAGCTTTACTGAGAATGCAGACTTCTCTTGGATTTGTAGCCTCAAGGCTCGAAGCTCATGTTCCACATCCATCACCTATTAAAAAAAAAGCATAAAAAAGTGAGAATAAAAAAAATTTATAAAAATTAAGCATGTTTTCCAATTTCCACAAACCTTGCATGGGTGATGCAATAACCTAATTCTTGTAGCTTGTGGGATTTACTACATTTCCTGTTAGCAAAATAATTAGTTACTTTCAACAAAAAATCATAGTTAAATTCATTATATGACATAAAATTTTCATTATTGTATTATTGTATAAACATGTTACTTGTTTTCCTGAAGTTAGTGATACTCTTTTTTTTTCCTTAAAACCAGAAAATTACCCGTTTGAGAAAATCTGCAAGCTTCTTCGCTTCAAACTTTAGTTGTATCAACTCCCATTCATTTTAAGTCAACTTTACTGCGAATGCTTCCCCCTATCACAAAGTATTCACCATAAATGGAAGCTTCTTGATAACATATATAAAAAAATATCAAAAGAATGAAAAGGATAACAAGGGTATACCATAGAAATAGCTTTTTCAGCATCTTCCTTGTTTTTACCAACTAATCTTCCTCTCAAATATTCCAAAGCATCTCTAAGTTCCTTTAAAAGTACATGACCCTCTAAGGAAGCAACCTCCCTGAGTTACACAAAAACAGACACACATTTTTTTATCGATTATAACAACATAGTTTGTTTTTAATCCATACTTATTTTACTATGTTTACTGATATATATAGACAACATACTTGCAAGTTTTTACCCATAATAGAAATATCCTTACATATGTATACTTGTATGTGGTCCGATTAAATATAAATTTGGGATTTCTTTTGAACAATACAAAGAAATTGCTGAAATAGTTTGTGTCATTTCATTGGATGCTACATGTTTGTATATATGCTTCTTAAGCAGAAACTCCTTTGATGCCTGAAACAAGACAGTTTTCATGTGTTTGGTTTGAATGCCTAAAAGCTAACAAGGTGGACTGTATTCGTTTTCTTTCCAATTCTATTTTTATCCATCATGCATTCATTTTTTTCGGTTATTGTATTTTTGTATTTCCTAAAACAATGAACGCATGATGGGTAAAAATAGAATTGGAAAGAAAAGGAATAGAGTCCACCTTGTTAGCTTTTAGGCATTCAAACCAAACACCCACTACCCTTAAAAGGAGTAAATGCTAGAAAATAGGTAAATATATAATGTTAACCGTGTACCAAACCTGATTGTTGCAATTTCCCTTCTTATGGGCAAGTAGTACGAATTTGGAAAAGATGTTAAATTTTGCTTTAAAGAAAAGACAATAAATGTCACTTTCTACATTCAATGATACACATTATGTAGTGTGTATTTATATTTTAGCATGGAACAAACTATTAAAGCTCAGAAGACAGATAAAAATAAAGATTGGATAACAAATAAAAAACCAAGATTATAACTTCCAACTCATAAAGAAGAAACTACTTCATGAGTGCATGTGTCTCAGCCAAGAAAAGGAATAAAATTTTGTTAGTGCTTTTATGCGTTCAACAAAGTTTATGAAATAAAAAGATGAAACCTTTATTTTTGTCTGTTTTAGATATGGCAAAAAAAAGTCGTGTCTGCAAATTCCTGAAACAAACAATAAACAGAGATAATCAACATAAATATATAACACGTGCATAGTGGTACCAGAATAAGTGAAAACCAGCAAGTCAAGAATAAGTTGTTTGTCAAAAAGAATTACTGTTGTTGAATGGGATTCAGAATCAAAGTCCTTAGTTTGTTGATGTATTGTAACTCCCACACCTATGATTTACCGTACACATACATAGTCTTTAACATAAGAGTAAGTGTGGAACATCATTCAAACATGCTAAACACAGAGATCAAATTTGTAATGCAGTAAAAAAATTGATTTAATTTAAAGAAATGTAAGTAAGTTGTTATTCCAGGTAAAAGAATATAAGTATGTTGCTAATATAGGTAAAGAATATAAGTGCAATGGTATTTAAATATAAAAGAACCACTCAAACACATACAGAACCACATACTTTGGTACACGCTGCCACACACATATACACAAAGACATACAGAACCACACACAAACATATACCGAACCTCTCAATCACACACACACACACACAAACACAACCATACAAACACACATATAACCACATACTTACAGAATCACCTGAAATTGCTGCACGGAACCCTTCAAATATTAAAAAAGGAGGAAATACAGGAAATAATTTAAAGGAAACAATAAGCATGGGTTCTAATTTGTCATACACTTGTAAGAAAAAAAAATTTTGCAACTCACATTGATTTGTTGTAATATGTGACAGAATAGTCCCATCAGTCAAAACGTAATACCATCAAAATCCTTACCAAAATCGGGAGAATTAGCTTATGAATGAAGAAAATGTCACTTGAGGTTTGCAGAAGAAACAAGTAAAAAAAAGTTAGACAACCCACCAAACAAAAGTTGTTATTTCTATTATTATTGTAACATAATCTGCATAGAAGAAAGCAATTTTACCAACAATGTAGTTTCATACTTTGGAAATTTGTGGGAGGCACGTACTAAGAAACCTAATTCCATGACTTGAAATTGAAATTTGAATAAAATGAAATTGAATTTCGAGAATTGTATACCTAATTCCAGAGTAGTAGGAAGCTCGTAAGGATTTAGGCATGGAATTGTATAGTAAGTGCTAAAACTGAACATTAAAACAAAAACACATCAGTAGTTGTAAGTTTTCCAGTTGCGGAGTATCAAATGCTCATTAGCAGAAAATGTTAAGGAAAAACACATTAGTAGTTGTAAGGATTTTAGCATGAAACCATAACAATTGGTCTAGCCGTGTAGATCATATTCCGATTCAAATCAACACCAATTAGCTGCACGTCATATCTGCAACTCAAGCAAAACTCCGATTCAAATCAACAGCAATTTGGCTTGAAACCATAACAATTGGTCTAGCGGTAGAGAGTTCTTCCCTTAACAGGGTTTAGCCAATTAACATTCAATCTTGGAAAGAAACCTGGAACACGTATAGATGGGTAGAGAAGAAACCTGGAACACGTATAGATTGGTAGAAAAGAAACCTGAAAAAAACCTCCGCAACCTCGAGGAATGATGATGAAGACGATAAGCGAGAACCAGAGGGATAAAAAGGGTTACGACCTCTGTGGTCTTATCGCTTACTTTGAATGCCCACATATTTTGACGTATAAAGAGACGTAGATATTTTAAGTCAAAGGGCAGAAAAGGAAATTACATTACAAAGGGCAGGGACTGAGTTCGGTTGGTGATTTAGGGTTATAAGGGAAGTTGCAAACAAATATGGAAAGTAATATGAATTTTTCTTTAAAACTTTAAAAGGTCATATCTTTTGACTCGGACCTCGGATCGAGGTGTCGTTTTTTTTAAAGTTGCGTATTTTTTCGAGATCTACGTCGTGGCAAACTGCCGAAGGCGGTTTGGCAAAAAAAAATTTCGAAATTCTGCCTCTAGGGCCTTCAATTTGGGGTTTTTTTGTTGATTTTGACTTTTAAATAGCCTTTGACCTACCATAACTAATATTATAAAATTGGAACTTGATGTTTATAAAATTTGGAAGACTTATGGATATGAGTCTTACATATTGGTTTGGTCAATTTCAATAATGGAGTTTTACCTTAATTATGAATTCGCATATCATAAACAATTTTGTTAAAAAGATGTTCAATAATTAGATCTAGCTCACATGGTCATTTGTATGAAGATAAGTTTTATTTAACCTAGCAATCCCATGTTCAAGTCTTGCTGATGACGTTTTCTCTACCCCCAATTTTTTTCTACACATCTAGTTATTCTTTTCATATATTGACTCAGTTAACTATTAGATTTCTACACATCTAGTTGTTATTTTTATATTTCGAATCCGTTAACTATTAGTTTTCTACACATCTAGTCGTTATTTTTATATATTGTCTCCCTTAACTATTAGTTTTCAATATTTTTATATTTCGACTCCCTTAACTATTAGTTTTCTACACATCTAGTTTTCTACAAGGGGTGTGGGTCGTGGCCTTGTTCCCACGATCGTTGGGCATGGTTGGCCTTTGTTACCCGTGCTCGATCCAACCTCACGGGGCTTGGTCGCCACATCCCCGTGTCGGGCACCGGTGGAGTGCAGTCCCCATGGTACCCCCTATATATACATATTGCACAAAAAGCAAAGTGACAGGAACAGATATTGATTTTGGTGAGGCGTCATAATTTTCGAGATCGGGCACGGCGTCGGGCAAAAGTTGGTCGCGACTTGGGGAATCTCGCACGGGGTGGGCTGGGGACACGGGTCGCTGTGCGAGGAAACAAGCCGGGGATGGTCGTGATCGGGTCGTTGTGCGAGCAGGCGAGGCGGCGTGCGTGGGGCGGGGCCTTGTTCTCGTGGTCGTTGGGCATCCTTGGCCTGTGTTGGCCTTGCCATGGCCTTGCCTTGGTCGTGCTAGCCTCGCACGCCTTGGTCGCTGGGCACCCGTGTCGGGCACCGGTGGAGTGCAGTCCCCATGGTACCCCCTATATATACATATTGCACAAAAAGCAAAGTGACAGGAACAGATATTGATTTTGCTGAGGCGGCATAATTGCTCATAACTTGCTCGATTCAAGTCGGAT